>CAXHTJ010000001.1:52083811-52683811 GCA_964019445.1 Populus tremula
TGCAAAGTTGGCGGAATTGTTTATTAGTGAGATTGTACGGTTGCATGAGTGCCAATCTCGATAGTGTCTGATAGAGGTCCACAGTTGACATCGCGGTTTTGGGTGAAATTTCCAAGAAGCTATGGGTACTAAAGGTGCAGTTGAGTACAACTTTTCACCCTCAGACAGATGGTCAGTCTGAGAGGACTATTCAGACCTTGGAGGATATGTTAAGGGCTTGTGTTATGGATTTTGGACTTGGTTGGAGTAAGTTCCTACCATTAGTGGAGTAAGTTCCTACCATTAGTGGAATTTGCTTACAACAACAATTATGAGGCTAGCATAGAGATGGCACCTTATGAGGCTTTGTATGGCTGAAAGTGTAGATCACCGGTTTGTTGGTTTGAGGTTGGTGAGAAGAGGCTAATGGGACCGGAGTTGATTCAGATTACCTTAGAGAAGATTGAGGTAATTAGAAAGAAGCTTCAAACAGCTCAGAGTAGACAGAAAAGTTATGCGGATAGAAGAAGGCGTGACTTAGAGTTTTCAGTGGGTGATTGTGTGTTCTTAAAAGTATCACCTATGAAAGGAGTATTCAGGTTTGGGAAGAAAGGAAAGTTGAGTCCTCGATGTTGCTACCCATTTTTTGACCCATGTTTTTATATATTTTCAAAAAATTCAAAAATAGAGAAAAACAAAGAAAATCCAAAAAATATGTTTTTTTATATATTCTCGTCATTTTAGCATTTTCAGCGTCGTCTAAAAAGAATTTAATTTTTATTTAAATAATTTAATTTTTCAAAAGATTTTCAAACGCGTTCGACTTTTCACGCGTCATTTTTAAAATCATTGATTTTCCGCATTTGAGTCGACGTTGATATTGCTCGTTTTCAAAAAATACAAAAAAATAAGAAAAATCAAAATTTACAAAAAAGAAAGAAGTTGAGGGACCAAGTTGAAAAACCTAGAAAAAATTGTCTATAAATACTGGTTTCCAACACTTGCAATAGGGGGGGGGCAATTTTGACACATTGCAGAAAAAAACAAAACCCTAAAAACCACTCTTTCTCCCCACTCACAAAGGACCAGCCGTCGGCGCCTCCCCTGCTGGTTTTTAATTTTTGTTCCCCGGGGTCCTTGGATTTTCTCTCCTAGAACCAGAGAGCCAAGGACCCCACCATTTGAGATCCCACATTTTACCCCGCCGTTTCCCCTTTCCTAAAAGAAAACTAAGGCTGCCGGCCCCTCCATTTTTGATCTTCTTCTTCTTGAGTCCGCCTCCCACAGCCCCTCTCTCGGCTGCTCCCTTCGTCTCCGGCGAAACAAAAAAATAGAGACTAGCCCTCATTTCCTTCAACAGCCGGCCACTTTTTTTTTCTTTTTTCATCTTCCCCCGCTGCACCATCATCTCCACACAGCCGCCGGTCGAACCCCTCTCTCTCACTCACGGCGCTTCCTCCAGCACCGGACAAGCAGACCCCGCCAGCCACCTGAAGCGGAGGAGAAGAAGAGAGACTCCAGCCACCAGATCGGCCATCACAGAAGGAAAACCAACCGAAGGATAGTAGAAGGGAGCAGGAAACCGAGACTTGAAAGGCGCGCCGATCTCCCAACCGTGGCTGCGGTGGGCGACACCGCCGGTGTAGAAATGAAGGAGGAAGATGGAAGTTGCCGATCCTGCCATCCACATGCCTGACCTGTCATCGGCAGCGCGTGTAACGCCCAGCTTCAGATTCGGCAGATTTGAAGAAAATAGAGGAGAAGCAGATCCGAAAACATGGATTGAAAAATAACTAAAATCAATTGGCTTTGTGCTTTGATTTTTCTTTGCAGGTCACCACCGGTGGAAGAGGGGATGATGCTGTTAAAAACCCCTGTGTTTGTGTGGAATTTTTGCAGCAGCGCGTGAACCCACGCGCCGCCAGTGACGGTGGCGCGTGGAAGAGATGCGCCGCCACTGTTTTCACACCCAGAATGCCTACGAACACTGTTCCTGTGCTGCACTGTTCCTGATTCTATTTTTTTTAGGGTTTATTTTGTAATTTTAATGTAATATTTTGTTTAGTTGTTTTTGTTTTTGTTGTAATTTATATTTTGTAAATGTGGGAGCAAAAAAAAAAAAACAAGAAAAGAAAAATAAATAATAAAAAGAAAGTTGTTTGTGTGTTTGTATTTTTTTATTTATGTTTTTGAATTATAAAAAATATAAAAAAGGACAAAAAGAATTGATTGTTAATTTAAATATAGTTAAATATCTCAAGGACAAATAAAATCAAGTTGTATTTTCCACGAAAATGTGAGAACAAGTTTCTACATATATTCGGGGATTTAATAACTGATTTATTCAAGCCTTAGAATTTAATTAATATTTTAAATTTTCAAATCACATCAGAACACGAAGCAGCTTACCTCAGGTCGGGTGTGTTAGGGGTGCTAATACCTTCCCTAACCACAACCAGTCCCTTATCCGCGATCTCTGATAAGACCAGTACGTCAGGTTTCCTAGTAGCCTTCAATAAATTACTAGGTGGCGACTCCCACGAATGAATTCAAAGCAAAACACAACAATGAGAAAAATCACCAGCCGATGCCGCCCAATTCAGATTTTTTTGGGTTGCGACAGGATGGCGACTCCACTAGGGACAGGTATTGTTTTCAACTTTATCGGACTAAGCTTTGTGTTTTGATGTGTTTAATTTTTATTTTTTTGTGCTTTGTTTAGTTTTTTTGTGTTTTATTCATGCATTGTATATATATTTCTCTCATGCATCACATGTTTTAATTTTTGAAAGCACACACCGACTTTAGGTTAGGTGAGGGACTAGCAGCTTACCTTACGACTTGAGTCAAGGTTTAAGTTTGTGTAAACCCCAACTCTTTGTTGAGTGCTTAGACTGGTAATAGTTGGACACGTGCCAACCAATTACCTACTGGGCCCCTATATTGCCTTTACGAAGGCGATCACTGGGACAACAAGAGACCCTTTTAGAGACCAAGTAGCAAACCTACCCTATCTCACGTAAAATGAATAGAGCCTATCTTTAGGATGTATGTGCTATTGTTTTGCATCCGAGCAAACCCTTCTTGACGGATCTTGAACTCAAGACTTGTGGGTGACACAATGGCCGTCACTCAGAAAATTTTCATTGTAGAGTTTGGGCAAAAATCACGATTCTTGTTCCATCATATAAGAGTTATGACCATATTGTCACCCCTCGAAAGGTGAGTTCGTCATATAGATTACATACATGTACCAGGTTGAAAGGTAGGTCCCCCGCACAAGCTGTGCTGCACGTGATTGAAGAAAATGATGGAGGTGAAGAAAGGTGTCAGATAGAGGCTCATTATCAGTTTGAGTTTGAGAGCATCAAAGTCATGAACAACAGCAACAACACCTTCAGTCATCAACTAATGACAACTCTGATTCCTGTCCAGTTGCACTGTTAAGTATTCATCGCCTCCACATCATCTAATGGAACCAAACGACTACTAGCCTCCTGTTCATGGTGCATTAGTCTGCTTTGAAGTTACCCCAATTATGAGCTCAATTCCAGTTCAGCAGCACAAGATGTTGGTCTGAAAAACCATGATCAGACACTGAATTTCAACGCGGTAGAGCTCTCTCTGTAGAGATTTATTTGTGGATCTGTCAATGGCAAATGCAAAAGGGAATGTATTAATTTTATATGCTTTGAAACTTTTTCCCACCAGTGGCACCAGCAAAACATTGTAGTAGGCAGAAGAGTCAGACCTGGTCTGATAATATTAGCAGTTGTCAAACTTCAATGTGGCAGAGCTCTCTCTACAAAAATCCATTTATGGCTCTGCAAATTAGGAATGCAAGAGGGGATTTATAAGTTGCATATGCTACCACTATTTCTCTCATCAGTTTCAGCACGAAAACCTCTTAGTAGGTTGAAGAGCCAGACCTGGTCTGAAAAATATGAGCAGACATCAAACTTCAACGTAGCAAAGCTCACTCAGCAGGAATCTGTTTGTGGATCCGTAAGTGGGAAATCCAAGAAGGACTACAGTAGTTTCAGATCATCTATGATTTTCCTCCAACAGTGTCAGTATTGAAACGCAAAAGTAGAGAGAAGAGACATGCCTACACTGAAAAACATGAAGAAGACTGAAACTTCCACAGAGCAGAACTCCCTCTATTGGTGCTTGTTTGCTGCACCATTCGAGAGAAATCGAAGAAGAAATAGAGGAGATTCATGTTCATCATTTTTTTTCCAATAGAGACAATGTGTGATTCCACACGTCGGTAGTGGTGATAATACATGTTGTAACCTAATTTTGGATTCACCAAGTTTTTCTCGAATGTTATTTTATTTCTATTATTATTTATAAAAATCCAAACAAAATAAAAAAATTTAAAATACAAAAAAATATTTTTTTCTCGAGTCAACCGCATCTTTCCATCAAAACCGAGTTCACCAGGTCAATACGGGTCAAACCATGTCGACCAGGGTAAAAAATGAGTTTTCGGGTTGTTTCGGGTCAAAACCGTCATTTTCGGCCAAGACCGAGTTTACCGGGTCGATACGGGTCTAACCATGTCGACCGGGATGAAAAATGAGTTTCAGGTCAATACGGGTCAAACCATGTCGACCAGGGTAAAAAATGAGTTTTCGGGCTGTTTCGGGTCAAAACCGTCATTTTCGGCCAAGACCGAGTTTACCGAGTCGATACGGGTCTAACCATGTCGACCGGGATGAAAATTGAGTTTCAGGTCATTTTGGGTCAAAACTGTTATTTTGTGGTCAAAACCCGGTTCACTGGGTTGATACCTACTGACAGTTTTTTTTTTATGTTTCGACATAATTTTCGGTAATTAAAATTGATTTTTAGCGGTTGAGTCGGGCTTTTTCTAATACTGATTTGAGTTTTTAATTTTATCTATGTAAATATTTATTATTATATATAATAAAACAAAAGCATTTTTGTCATATTAGGCATATTAGGCAAAGTTAGGCAGGGATTATTTTTTTTCTTACAATTAGGCAGAAATCAAAGGCAGGGACATTTTTTTCCTTATAATTAGGCCATAATTAGGCTTATGTCCCTAGTCACTGGCTATAAATAGCCAGTGATCGCCGGACAAAAAAAAAAGAAAAAAAGAAAAAAAGAGGGGGACGGGAGGAAATACAGAGAAGAAGAGAAAGAATTGCTACTGTATTCATTTTTTTAGCTTTTATTCACACGAGTAGGATATTGTTTTAAAAAAAAAACAATTTAAAAAATACCAAATATATCCCAACTCATCTCAACCATTGAAATAATCCAAGACTTAATCCCGTTAAGCCACGTCATCCGGTGTACCGAGATTTCGGTGCACCACGTCACACCGGATCTAAACCCAGACTCATCCAGACCGTCCGATCGACCTCAGATCAAACCAATCACAGCCTTCCGATCTATTCATCCGAGATCCAACGGCGTATAGAGTTTGGCGGTACAGGTGTATCGTGCACGCGTTCACACCATAGCGTGACTCAGAGCTTCTCTCTCTTCTCGCCGGCGACGCCCTCTCTCTCATCCGATCTCCACTTTCCGGCCGCCTCCAGCCTCTGAACCACCGCAGAAAGGTTGATACACTGGTTTAAAGCAAAACCCCGGCGGTTTCAACCGTTTTCCCCACCTCATCTGGCCGGAAAAAGGCCGCGATCCTCGCCGGCCACCGAAGCTTCAAATCGACGATTCTCTCTCTTCAGCCATCAACGACCGTCGAGACCACCACCATCAGAATCCTCTCCCTCAGATCTACCAGGATCGACGGTTCGTTTTCCAGAAAGCTCGCCGGAAAATTTCGCCAGTGCCAACAGTAGCCGCGCGTGAGCCACACGCGCCGCCAGTGGCATTTTCGTAAATTCCTGAGAAATCCGAGGGTATTTCAGTTTTTTTTACCTATACAGGGGTACTCAGGTAATTTTTCTTGAATTCCTAACATTTTTTATTTTTTTATGTAAATATTTGTAAATTCTTATTGCATGTTGTAAAAAAAAAACAAAAACAAGTATAAAAAGAATAACGACGCGGGTCCAACACCCATCTTATCATGTTATCGTTCGTGGGTCCAAAGCCCAATTCTCGAATATGATTATACCCATTTCTCAACGATATCAAAATAGTTTTATTTTATAAATGAATATTGTTCATCGACACGTCTCTTTTTATAGAAAAGGACCGATGTCAAAAAGTTAAAAACCAAATATGGATTATGTCCATAGTTTTTTTTTTTTTTTTATAACTCGGACGTACTTCTCCTTTTTAGGGTTAAACGTCAAATTTTTAGACAAGTTTCCTATTTTTAGGAACTGATGTCATTTTTTTTAAACGCGTCTCCTACGAACGTGGTTTGTCGACACGTCTCTTTTTACAGAAAAGGACCGATGTCAAGGATTTATACCAAATTTGGATTATGTCCATTTTTTGTTCTTCCTCTTGGTAATTCAGACGTAAATCTTTTTTAGGGATAAACGTCGAGATTTTAGACAAGTCTCCTATTTTTAGGGACTGATGTCATTTTTAACGTGTCTCCTATTTTTAGGGACCGACGTTAACTATTTAAAAAAAAAACAAAACAAAATTGCAAATAAGCTTGAAATATAATAGCATTTAAATCAAATAAAAAACACACAAGAAAGGGTAACCTTTCTTTTGAAAGGATGTTTTAAGGGTGGTGTCTACCTTTCCTTAATCATAACTAACCCAGTACTCGAATCTCTGGGACCAGTGTCTAATTTGGGATTTCTAGTTCCCTCAAATTACTAGATGGCGACTCCAATAAAATCTATTTCCCCAATAAAAATAAAAAAATCTTTTTTTGTTAAATAAACAAAAAGAGCGGAGCCGTCGCCCGACGTCGTGTATCGACAGAATGGCGACTCCACTGGGGAATTAGGGTTGAACCAACTGCTTGTGTGTGCCTTTCATTTTTTTTGTTATTGCTATTTATTTTTTTTGAGTATTTATTTTATTTGCACTATTTATTTTATGCAATATCAATTGTAAATCATTTCATTTTTTTTTAATTACACTTGCATGCATGTTATTTATTTGTGTATTCACACACTTCACAGTGAACCCATAAAAGCTCTGGACCCGAGCTCGTCCTTTTTAAGATTAGAAAAGAAAGATTCAGGTGGCAAGTGTGACTTATGTCCACTGATGCTCATCTGGACTTTCGCTTGGATTGTAACTCACCCTATGCAACGGGTATTGTGGAATTTTCTTCCCATACTTATGTTGTATAAGGTTAAGAGGCCGATTACCCTTTTGGGTAATTTGGGCAATCTAAGAACCAAAGATTTAAGATTAGAATCAACTGAGCCAAATCTTATGAGCTAGATCCTATCAATTAGGATATACCTTTTAGGACACAAACAAATATCAATGCATAACATACATGCTCATATACATTTCACATTCTCATTAAACCTCCACCGATCCTTATAGGAAGTGTGAGATGGAAAAAACCATTGCTATTGAGGAATTTTTGACCGGATCAGAACTGAACCAACATGACGAAGGGGATTGTTTGCCATCAAAGTTTGAGTCTCAGTTGCCAGAACATGTTAAATTAGATGACAGGCCACTTGGTACAGGACAGTTGCTAGATTGTTGGGAAAAGTTATCCTCTCATGATCAAATCGATTTTCAGAAGCAATATGGTGATCTATCACATTTACTGAAAATTAGAGTCCAACATGCTTGTTTTCAAGCCATGATAGGGTTCTGGGATCCAGAATATCGGTGCTTCACTTTTGATACCGTGGATATGACTCCTACCATCGAGGAGTATGATTCCCTGTTAGATTGTCCCAAGTCAGAAAAGGTGTACTTTTACACACATATAGAGCATGCACCTTCTAATTTTGCTTGGATTGCTCAGATAGACTGTCAACTAGCAAAATCACAGGCGACTAAACGAGGAAATAGCCAGGGTTGGTTTTGGAATATACTAGAAGCCATATTCAACAAGAGACTACACGATGAAAGCAACGAAATTCGACTGAGAATTTTGGCCCTAGGCATATATGGTTTGGTTCTTTTCCCATCTGCCGAGGGGATGATCGATTTTGAGGCTGTTAATGTTTTTAAAAGTGTGGTGACCCTTAAAATCAACCCTGCTGCAGCAATATTGGCAGAAACCTTCTCATCCTTGAATTATTGTAGAAAAGCTGGAAGGGGTCGTTTAAGATGTTGTTTGCAGTTGTTGTTTGTCTGGACTGTGAGTCATATGATTGAGGGGAAGATTTCAGGTTTGATTGGTACTCCATGGCATCTTTATTCTAAATTGGAGAATTTTGCTGAAAAACATTTGCATGAAGTAGGAAGATCCACATGGGAATCAATGTTTCGAAGTTTAAGTAAATCTCAGTTTCATTGGAGGAGTCGATACTCTTACTTCAACTATTATCTGGCATACTGTGGTGAGTACCCATGGGTTCCGTTGATAGGAGCCCGTTGCTGTATTAGTTATTGTCCCAACATGGTTTTGCGACAGTTTGGATTTGAGCAGTTTATTCCAAGGACTGCCGAACTGGCGACATTTTATGAAGATTTCAAGACCTCGAAGAATTTATTAGAGTCAGTGAAGAAGGCATGGAAATATCCTGGTAGGGTTGCTTCTGCTAAGAGAGTAGAAGGAAAAACAACTAAAGGGTATCCGATATGGCAAAAGACAAGAGGGAAAGGGTACAAAGTTCCTCCTTTTGAAGGGCCACCCAGGTCTTTGATTCAGTCTGCTGAAGACATATACGAAGAAGTCCGCGCCCAACAAGAATCTTACAACCTAAGTTTGAATGCTGAAGTGGAAGAGTTAGGGGCTAAAAGAAGAAGGTTAGAATCTAATCTAATCACTCAAGAAAAAGCTTTGGCTACCACAAGAAAAGAAAAGGATGATTTGTCAGCCCAACTACAACAACAACAGCTTAAGTTCCAACAACTACAAGAAAAATATGTACTTTTGTCAGAGGAGAAGAAAAGGCAAGATGTTAGCATAAAGAAATGGGTTGGAAGAGCATCAAAAGCTGAGAAAATGGTATTGAAGTTGGAAGAGACAAATGAATCACTACAGGAGCAATGCCGAAGTCAAGATATAATAATTGCCAATCTAGATGAGCGGGTGGATCATCTGATTTCTATTGAGCAAACCTTATCATTAGAAAAAGAAAATGCAGAAAGAGAAGCAGAATGTTGGGCTTCTGAAGCTATGCGCTATCATGTACAAGCAGATGATGCCAAGAATTATGCTTTAGGATTAAGAGGCATAGCCCAACAAATAGCAGACGGTGAGCCAATGACTAGAAACGAATTCCATCGGTTTTTTGGGTTGATCAGAGATGGAATTAATGAGATCTCAGCATATGATGGTCCAAGGATTTGGAAAGATTGAGTCTGTTGTGATTGTAATATTGTAAAATAATGAAAGAGAATTTTATGAGAAATGCTTATTTTGATTCTTATTTATGGCTTCAAATTTCTCCCCTAAATCGGTTCAAGTCCCTGTAGGTTTGGAGTCCTCAGTGAGAACTTTCTTAAGAGAATCTGATCTGGTCTATTCCTCGTTATAAGCCCAACAAATAGCAGACGGTGAGCCAATGACTAGAAACGAATTCCATCGGTTTTTTGGGTTGATCAGAGATGGAATTAATGAGATCTCAGCATATGATGGTCCAAGGATTTGGAAAGATTGAGTCTGTTGTGATTGTAATATTGTAAAATAATGAAAGAGAATTTTATGAGAAATGCTTATTTTGATTCTTATTTATGGCTTCAAATTTCTCCCCTAAATCGGTTCAAGTCCCTGTAGGTTTGGAGTCCTCAGTGAGAACTTTCTTAAGAGAATCTGATCTGGTCTATTCCTCGTTATAAGTTAAAAAAAAAAAAAAATTGAAACCAATAACAAACATGCATAAAGCATATGGCATTTTACATCCATTTGTGCATTTCATTTAGTTTACTTGCATTCACTCAGGTTAAAATATAGATCCCCCAAAGGCCGTAAAATTCATTACACTCGACAACGAAAGAAGATAATGGAGAACGAAGAAAGGGCACACCTGGAGGCTCATTATCAAAGAGAGTTGGAGAACATGAAAAATGATATAGCACGACTTACAAGTCTACTCGAGCAGGCCCTAGTATCCAAGTCTGGGGAAGGCACCTCTACTCAGCCGGCAGTTGCAACTCCATCTATATCTATGCCATCAGCTCCCTTTGTATTCCCGCCTCAAAATTTAGGGGCAAATCCCTCTGCATTTGAACACAGTTCACTGCCAATGTTCCACCAGCACAAGTGCCAGTTAATGTAAACCTGGCAACTGATGACCCACAAAGGATGAAATTCTCTGAAAATGTCGATTATGATAAATTGACCGCTCTGGAAGAGAGATTGAAGGCAGTAGAAGGGGCAGACTTATATGATCCTGTTTATGCTGCAGAAATGTGTTTAGTTCCAAATGTAGTTGTACCCAGAAAATTTAGGGTACCAGAATTCATCAAGTATACTGGAACTGAATGCCCAGTCACTCATCTTAAATCTTATTGCAATAAGATGGCTGAAGTAGTGAATGATGAGAAACTTCTCATCCATTTCTTTCAAGATAGTCTTTCTGGATCGGCATTAAGCTGGTATACAAGGCTGGATAACACCAAGATCAGAAAGTGGAAAGATTTGGTAAAAGCCTTTGTGGAGCAGTATAAATTCAACATGGAGGTAGCCCCGGACAGGTCAAGCTTGTTAGTCATGGAAAAGGGCAGCAAAGAGACTGTAAGAGAATACGCTTTGAGATGGCGTGAAAAAGCATCTCATGTACAACCCTCTTTGTTAGAAAAAGAAATGGTCACTCTTTTTTCTAACACTTTTAAATCTCCCTACTTTGAACACCTGGTGGGTAGTTCGGCTCAGCATTTCTATGATGCTGTAACTATCGCTGAGAGAATAGAACAAGCGATAAGAGCGGGGAGAATGTCAGAGCCTACTGAGAAGAAAGGCTTTATTGGGAAAAAGAAGGATTCTGAGGTGAACAACGTGGAAGGAGTGTATAAGGGTAAGAAAACAAATTACCACCATTATAACTTCCAAATGCCTACCCAACAAGTTGCAAGTGTAAACTTCACTAAACCTTTCCCTACCAACCAACAAAACCAACCACTTGACCAACAAAGTAACCAGATCGTTAATCCTCCAAGAAGGAATTTTCAAAGAACCCAAGAACGACTGCCACCATTACCACTTCCTTTGGGAGAAATGTACTCAAAGTTGTTGAGTATTGGGCAAGTAGCTCCCGTTCCCTTAACCCCACTGCAACCTCCATACCCAAATTGGTATAAGCCAGATCTGAAATGCGAGTATCATGCTGGCGTGGCAGGGCATAACATTGAAAGTTGTAATGCATTTAAAAACAAGCTTCTACAATTGATAAAAGCTGGATGGATAACTTTTGATGATTCACCAAATGTAAATTCCAATCCTTTGCCCAATCATGCCACAAGCAGTGGAGGAGTGAATGCTGTAGGAATGGAGGGTAAGAAGGAAAGAGTTTTGAAGGTTTCCATGGAAAGACTGTATGGTATGTTGGTACAGTCTGGTTATTTATCTGAGTTTGAACCAGTGATGAATGAAAATAACTACTGTAAGTTTCATGGCAAGTGGGACATCACATTGATGATTGTGAAGAATTTCACCAAGAAGTGAAAAGGATGCTGACTTTCGGCATGTTAAGGATAGAGAGTGAAGAAGAAGTAGTGAAGTTGGGATGATAGGCCGTCAGGAGACAAAAATGGAAGTTTGTAGACTCCAACCAACTGTGGGTGGTCCACCAAAACTAATCCTGACCAAGCCTGTATGCACAAATAGTGAAAGTTATGGCTCAATGCCTTACAATTATGGGTATTCTTTCAACATTAAGAACCCTACTCCCATCTTTCATCCTGAAATCGGTGGTTTAACTCGAAGTGGTCGGTGTTTTACACCAGAAGAATTAGAAAGGCAGAGGAAAGCCAAAGGAAAAGAGATAGTTGATGCTTTTAAAGGCATGGAAGTGAACAAGCCTATAAGTGAAGACGAGTCTAATGAGTTTCTGAAGTTGATGAAGCATAGTGAGTATAGTGTGGTGGATCAATTGAAGAAAACTCCTGCTAGAATCTCTTTAATGTCACTTATCTTGAGTTCTGAGTTACACCGTAAAGCATTGCAAAAGGTGTTGAATGAAGCATATGTGCCACAGGATATTACTCAAGATACAATGGAACATTTGGTGGGAAGAATTCAAGCCTCTAATTACTTATACTTCACAGAAGATGAGCTAGACTCGGAAGGGACTGGGCATAACAAGCCTTTGTACATCACCGTGAAATGTAAAGACTATTTGATCGGTAAAGTGCTTGTGGATAATGGTTCAGCGTTGAATGTGCTACCAAGGCATATATTAGATGAGATGCCAATTGATGCTACTTACATGAGACCAAGCACAATAACAGCTAGAGCATATGATGGTTCTCCTAGAAGGTGATAGGGGCCATTGACATTGAATTGTTTATAGGGCCTCAGATGTTTTTGATAACCTTACAAGTGATGGACATCCATCCTTCGTATAGTATGTTATTGGGAAGGCCATGGATACATGCCGCTGGGGCTGTGACATCATCTCTACACCAATGTTTGAAGTACATTATCAATGGTACTCTAGTAAAAGTTAAGGCAGAAGAAACCTTGTCCATGATGAGGAATGTGTCGGTCCCTTATATTGAAACAGAAGATTGCAAAGATGGAAATCTCCATGCCTTCGAGGTTGTGAATACTGAATGGGTACCAGAGAACACGGTGTAAGAAGACCAATGATTTCCGATACTGCCCGAATGATAGCTAAGTGCTTTTTGAAACATGGGCTACCATTCCAGAATAATCCAATTGCTGGAAATCTCAAGAGAGTCAACAGAATGAAAATTAAGGCTGCTGATCAGAGGTTTGGGCTTGGCTTTAAGCCTAAGAAAGATGATTACCAGAGAGCTGCTAGGATTAAGCGAGAAAGAAGGTTGGCCGGAATGGAAGGAAGAAAGCCAGAAGAAGAAGACATTGTAATCCCACCCATCCATGTTTCTTTCCCAAAGTCAGCATATGTGATAAAACCTGAAAACATGATGGAAGTCTTGGGACAGAAACTTGCTTTCATGGATATCAACAATGTAGAGGAAGGTGAAGGAAAAGGCTGGAATTCTGATGACGAGCCAAAAACAGCAAAAGAAGATGAATTGTTGCCTCAGTTAACTGTCCACTCTCTAGAAGAGGTTCCAACCAACGCCTTTGTGCGAAAGCTTGCGGTTGACGAAGTATTCCATAATTGGGAGATTGAAGAAGCCCCAGTTGTTTTCAAGAAGTAATGAATAAGCGTCTGCTTATATTCGCTTTTATGTATTTTGTGTGCTTTGCTTTGTAGTTTGCTTTGTGTTTTTGTACCTAGTTGGAAATCTTGGTCCAAGATGTCAACATAAGGTCTTTTCATAATTATTGAGTCAGCTTTCCAAATAATATTGAGATCATGCATTTTCTTCAACTATTGTTATCTTTTTTTATTTTGTTTGGCCATAAGATACGCATTTACACTAAAAACACCTCTCGCTTTCAGGAGTTCTGAAAGCGAATCCTCCATAAATCCACAAACATATTGCATTGAAAATGAATGGCCAAACTTTGATGAGGATATGATTGCAATGGATGAAGAAGAATGGAATGAAGATTATATGAAAGAGTTTACTAGACAGGTAGAACAGTCTGAACGTGCTTGGAAACCTGCAAAAGAAGAATTAGAGGTGATAAATGTAGGCACCGAGCAAGATAAAAGAGAGTTAAAGATTGGAACTCTGATTACTACAGAAGAAAGATGCAGTTTAACCTCATTACTACAAGAGTATATGGATGTGTTTGCCTGGTCTTATGCAGATATGCCTGGTTTAGACATTGATATTGTAGTACACAGAGTGCCTTTGATAGAAGGATGTAAACCTGTCAAGCAGAAATTGAGAAGAACTCGCCCAGATATTCTACTCAAGGTCAAGGCAGAGATAAAGAAGCAATGGGATGCTGGTTTTCTAGAAGTCATTAAATACCCTCAATGGGTATCAAACATAGTGGTAGTACCAAAGAAGGATGACAAAATCAGAGTATGTGTGGACTACAGGGATCTAAACAAAGCTAGTCCAAAGGATAATTTTCCTTTACCTCACATAGACGTCTTGGTAGACAATGCTGCTAGAAGCTCAACTTATTCCTTCATGGACGGGTTCTCCGGGTATAACCAGATTAAAATGGCTGAAGAAGATAAAGAGAAGACCACTTTTGTCACACCATGGGGAACATTTTGCTACAAAGTGATGCCATTCGGGTTAAAGAATGCGGGAGCCACATATCAAAGGGCAATGGTGACACTTTTTCATGATATGATACACAAAGAGATTGAAGTGTATGTGGATGACATGATTGCTAAGTCTACGAATGAAGAAGATCACGTACAGATTCTAAGAAAATTATTTGATAGACTAAGGAAGTATCAGTTGAAATTGAATCCTGCAAAATGCTCATTTGGGGTGAAGTCTGGAAAGTTGCTAGGGTTTGTGATAAGCAACAAAGGAATAGAGGTCGATCCTGATAAAGTGAAAGCAATTCAGGCTATGACAGCTCCTAAAACCGAAAAAGAAGTAAGGGGTTTCTTGGGCGTTTGAATTACATTGCACGATTCATATCTCAGTTAACAGCAACATGTGAGCCAATTTTCCGATTGCTTCGGAAAAAGAATCCTGGTACTTGGGACAAAGATTGTCAAGAAGCATTTGATAAAATCAAGCAATACTTACAGAATCCACCTTTGTTAGTGCCACCTGTGCCTGGAAGACCTTTGATCTTGTATTTGACAGTAACTGAGGAAGCAATGGGTTGTGTGTTGGGACAACATGATGAGTCTAGAAGAAAGGAGCAAGCCGTTTATTATCTGAGTAAGAAGTTCACTGATTGTGAATCCAGATATACTATGATTGAGAAGCTATGTTGTGCTCTTGTATGGAGCACGAAGCGTCTTCGACAATATATGTTGTATTATACCACCTGGTTGATCTCAAAATTGGATCCTCTTAAATACATCTTTGAGAAACCTTACTTGTCAAGTCGAATAGCAAGGTGGCAAGTAATGTTGGCCGAGTATGACATTGTATACAAGACAAGAAAATCCGTAAAAGGAAGTGTAATTGCTGATCATTTGGCAGATAATGCTATCAAAGATTATGAGCCTTTGAACTTTGACTTCCCGGATGAGGATGTGTTGATAGTAGAAGAAGACAAAGAGAAGAATGATTGGTGGATTATGTATTTTGATGGGGCGGTGAATGTATCTGGCAATGGAGCAGGGGCTGTGATAATCTCACCTGACCAGAAGCAATATCCCATCTCAATCAAACTACAATTTGAATGTACCAACAATACTGCTGAATATGAGGCTTGTATCCTTGGGTTAGAAGCTGCTTTAGAGATGAAAATAAAGAAGCTTGATGTTTATGGGGATTCAATGTTAATAATCTGTCAAGTGAAAGGCGAATGGCAGACCAAAGAAGAAAAATTGATCCCATATCAACAATATCTCTCAAAACTAACTGAGGGCTTTGATGAGATAGACTTTACCCATATGGGAAGAGACAAAAACCAGTTTGCTGATGCTTTGGCAACCTTAGCTTCTATGGCCAAAATTGATTACGGAATCAGGGTACAACCAATCCACATTGAGATTAAAAATTTTCCAGCTCATTGCTGTTCACTTGAAGGAGAAATAGATGGGAACCCATGGTTTTATGATATAAAGCGGTTTATCCAATATCGAGAATATCCCTTGGGGGCATCTAAAGCAGATATGAAGACCTTGAGAAGGTTAGCCATGGAATTTTACCTGGATGGAGAAATTCTATATAAAAGATCATTCAATGGAACTTTACTAAGATGTCTAGACGAAATCGAAGCTAAGGTAGCATTGCAGGAGATTCACGAAGGAATTTGTGCAACTCATGCAAGTGGGCACATGATGGCTAGACAAATGCAACGGTATGGGTACTTCTGGATGACCATGGAGAAAGATTGCATTGATTATGTTAGAAAATGTCATAAATGTCAGGTGTATAGTGATAAAATAAATGCACCTCCAGCTCCTCTGTTTAATATGACATCACCATGGCCATTTGCAATGTGGGGAATAGATGTGATTGGGCCAATTAACCCAAAGGCCAGCAATAAGCATCAATTTATCTTAGTAGCCATTGATTACTTCACAAAGTGGGTGGAGGCCAGCTCTTATGCTCATGTAACTCAAAAAGTGGTCAAGTGCTTCATTGAGAAAGATTTGATATGTCGGTATGGTTCACCTGAGAAGATAGTGACCGACAATGCCCAGAACTTTAATGGGAAAATAATCACAGAATTATGTATGAAGTGGAAAATTAAACATTCAAACTCATCTCCTTACAGACCAAAGATGAATGGTGCTGTTGAAGCTGCGAACAAGAATATCAAGAAGATTATCCAGGAAGATGGTAGTCACTTATAAGGATTGGCATGAGATGCTTCCCTTTGCCCTGCATGCATATCGTACAGCAGTAAGGACATCCACTGGAGCTACACCTTACTCATTAGTATTTGGGATGGAGGCAGTGATGCCTTTGGAAGTAGAAATTCCATCTTTGAGAGTACTAATAGAATCTGAACTAGAAGAAGCTGAATGGGCTAAAGTGAGATATGAGCAGCTAAACATGATAAATGAGAAGAGGTTGACTGCAATTTGTCATCACCAGCTATACCAAAGAAGGATGGCCAAAGCATATGACCGGAAAGTCCGACCAAGAGAATTCAAAGAAGGGGATCTTGTACTGAGAAAAATCTTACCATTGCCAAGTGAAGACCGAAGCAAGTGGGCACCAAACTATGAAGGCCCATATGTAGTGAAGAAAGCATTCTCCGGAGGAGCTCTGTTGTTAACTAGGATGGATGGAGATGATTTACCTAGGCCTGTGAACTCTGACTCTGTGAAGAAGTATTATGTATGATGTGTTTCATCCAATCAAATCAATGAAGCTTTGGCCAGGAAATTCTCTTTGCATATACATCAAAAAAAAAAAAAAAACCCATGCATGATCTCAATGACTCAACAATTCGATCTTTCAAACTCTTTTTACAGGAGAATCCATTCTTCTTAAATGAGGTTTTAAAAGAACTGATTTTGTTTGTGATTTCAATGAAATAAATCAATGTTTTGTTTGGAATAATGTTCAGAGCAATTCCCTTGAAAGAGATGACCAAACAAGTAAAAAAAAACATGCAATTGGAACAACTATCACCCAAATTATGCCTTAGATCCACATTTTATCAGCATGAATAATGGTTGGTAGTACATTAGTTTGTCATGGACTCCAAAACATGGTCTCTTACAAATCCAAAGCATTACATTGGATGTGGACAAAGTTTATTGGTTTTAACTGATCTTACTTGAAATGAGGAAAGGCCATCTTTGATATTCCTTTCACTTTCTTTAAAATTATCCTTTGCAGTCCCAATTTGAGCCGAGTCTATTTAAAGCCTTTTCTTTCACAAGAACCTTAACTAAGATCACACCCTACACTAGGGGGCAAACAGAGAAATATGATTAGAAAATTATCTTAAAGGCATGTGAGCTTCTAAAGAAAGTTTGACAACAGAGAATTCAATAAAATTCCAAACAATTGAATTCCTAACAAAGATGGGAATAACAAAAAAAAAAAAAAAAAGAAGTTCCTCATTTGGAATATTTATCATCATTTTTGTTGTCAAGATAGCAAAAGAAAATGCCAAGACAAGATAATAGTGATCTATAGTTTATAAGCCCTTAAACACTTTTTTGAGCTTATGGAATACTCTTTCTTTTATAGCCTTGAGCCATGAAATACATTACGTGCCTTTGAAGTCCTTTCTAATCAAGTAAGCAACCTGGATCAATAAACGGCGTTCTCAAAATATAAGAGACTTTTCCATAAAGAGTCATGGCATAGCAAATAATTACTCGTTATTATTCATGCTGTTAAAAAGAGTGTTTTCTAAAGATACAAGGCAAATTGTTTCTTTTCTCTGAAAATACCCTCAAGCAATCACTTGAACACTTTGAAAACCAAAGCAGAAGGGTCATCTCATCACTTACCTTCATCTGAGATTACTTTTACCAAGAGATTTAACACAAAGCCCTAGAGTTGTCTGAACATTGTTATAAACAGACATTGAGAGTTTCAGTTTTCGAGAACAAAACAGATCTTTTGAAAAATCATTTTTTGAAAAAAGGTTTTCTTTGTAAGAAAAATGAATATATGGCACACTACAAGGCACCATTAGAAAATCAGAGATTCTAATGAAAACAAGAGCAAAGGAGGAAATGGAATGAGGCAGTTAATTCTCCCAGGGGGCAGAGAAGCAGTTACCAGATCCGTAATGGCACAAAGAAATTTGCTTCCCTAGTGGAAAATACACTTGATAAAACTGTGGGCTTCTTCTAGCATGAGGACTGAAATAGTATGATTTCCAGTATCTATGAAAGGAGATTGTTGACTCTCACAATATGATCAGTTAGACAACAAGATAACTGATACATCTTTAGTAAGAGAAATGCAGATGAAATCCCAGGACAACGTCGGGACACGGAGAAGCTGATTCTCTTAGTGAAGTTACCAGTAGAGAAACGTGCAGTGACTGTTGGGAAACTCAAACAAAGCTTATAAGCAACATGGGTCGGCTTGAGTAGATTTGAAAGACACGTGAATCAAAAGAGCTCCCTAAAAGATCAAGATCCTCAAACAAGATGAACGGGGGATCTATATTTCAAAAGGTAAGATGCATTTCATATCATCTAACTTCATGAGCATTGCATATTTGTTTTGCAGATATTTCACGAACAGATATTTCACGAAACAAAATTCCTAACGGGATCCAACGAGATTCAGATGAAATGAATTTCATCTAAATCACATCAAAAATGGCAATTCCACAAAAGCAAAATTCATGAATGAAGACAAGAAGCATGGATTTTTATTCATGGCAAAGGTTTACAAGTACAAACGTTAAACACTGCGAGGACGATTAGGGATATTTTCATCTTGATGGCCAATCATGCCTCAGAATTCCGTCAAATTGCTTATGCATGCGCTCATCTCTTCCTCGAACTCGAGGTGTGTGTGTTAGCACACCATCCCTCCAAAAGTCAATTATCATCGGGCAGGTCGCCTGGAACAATTAGACCACTGCGGGCAGTTTTGACCACTTGCGAGTCGCAATTTTTTTTCGGGCAGGTCGCCTGGAACAATTAGACCACTTGCGAGTTTCCTCGCAATTTTTTTTTTATCGGGCAGGTCGCCTGGAACAATTTGACAACTTGCGAGTTCCATCGCATTTTATCATCGGCCAGGTCGCCTAGAACAATTAGACCAACTGAAAAATCTGGGTATTTTTCAACACCGCCATCGTTTTTCTTTACAAAACTTACTATGCAAAGTCAAAAGAAAATGAATTTTCCAATGTCTTTGCACCGTAAGCATTGTTAAGAGGGGGCAACTGTTGTAACCCAATTTTGGATTCACCAAGTTTTTCTCGAATGTTATTTTATTTCTATTATTATTTATAAAAATCCAAAAAAAATAAAAAAAATTTAAAATACAAAAAAATATTTTTTTCTCGAGTCAACCGCATCTTTCCATCAAAACCGAGTTCACCAGGTCAATACGGGTCAAACCATGTCGACCAGGGTAAAAAATGAGTTTTCGGGTTGTTTCGGGTCAAAACCGTCATTTTCAGCCAAGACCGAGTTTACCGGGTCGATACGGGTCTAACCATGTCGACCGGGATGAAAAATGAGTTTCAGGTCAATACGGGTCAAACCATGTCGACCAGGGTAAAAATGAGTTTTCGGGCTGTTTCGGGTCAAAACCGTCATTTTCGGCCAAGACCGAGTTTACCGGGTCGATACGGGTCTAACCATGTCGACCGGGATGAAAATTGAGTTTCAGGTCATTTTGGGTCAAAACTGTTATTTTGTGGTCAAAACCCGGTTCACTAGTTTGATACCTACTGACAGTTTTTTTTTTATGTTTCGACATAATTTTCGGTAATTAAAATTGATTTTTAGCGGTTGAGTCGGGCTTTTTCTAATACTGATTTGAGTTTTTAATTTTATATATGTAAATATTTATTATTATATATAATAAAACAAAAGCATTTTTGTCATATTAGGCATATTAGGCAAAGTTAGGCAGGGATTATTTTTTTTCTTACAATTAGGCAGAAATCAAAGGCAGGGACATTTTTTTCCTTATAATTAGGCATAATTAGGCTTATGTCCCTAGTCACTGGCTATAAATAGCCAGTGATCGCCGGAAAAAAAAAAGAAAAAAAGAGGGACGGGAGGAAATACAGAGAAGAAGAGAAAGAATTGCTACTGTATTCATTTTTTTAGCTTTTATTCACACGAGTAGGATATTGTTTTAAAAAAAAAACAATTTAAAAAATACCAAATATATCCCAACTCATCTCAGCCATTGAAATAATCCAAGACTTAATCCCGTTAAGCCACGTCATCCGGTGTACCGAGATTTCGGTGCACCGCGTCACACCGGATCTAAACCCAGACTCATCCAGACCGTCCGATCGACCTCAGATCAACCAATCACAGCCATCCGATCTATTCATCCGAGATCCAACGGCGTATAGAGTTTGGGGTACAGGTGTATCGTGCACGCGTCACACCATAGCGTGACTCAGAGCTTCTCTCTCTTCTCGCCGGCGACGCCCTCTCTCTCATCCGATCTCCACTTTCCGGCCGCCTCCAGCCTCGAACCACCGCAGAAAGGTTGATACACTGGTTTAAAGCAAAACCCCGGCGTTTAACCGTTTTCCCCACCTCATCTGGCCGGAAAAAGGCCGCGATCCTCGCCGGCCACCGAAGCTTCAAATCGACGATTCCTCTCTTCAGCCATCAACGACGTCGAGACCACCACCATCAGAATCCTCTCCCTCAGATCTACCAGGATCGACGGTTTCGTTTCCCAGAAAGCTCGCCGGAAAATTTCGCCAGTGCCAACAGTAGCCGCGCGTGAGCACACGCGCCGCCAGTGGCATTTTCGTAAATTCCTGAGAAATCCGAGGGTATTTCAGTTTTTACCATACAGGGGTACTCAGGTAATTTTTCTTGAATTCCTAACATTTTTTATTTTTTTATGTAAATATTTGTAAATTCTTATTGCATGTTGTAAAAAAAAAACAAAAACAAGTATAAAAAGAATAACGACGCGGGTCCAACACCCATCTTATCATGTTATCGTTCGTGGGTCCAAAGCCCAATTCTCGAATATGATTATACCCATTTCTCAACGATATCAAAATAGTTTTATTTTATAAATGAATATTGTTCATCGACACGTCTCTTTTTATAGAAAAGGACCGATGTCAAAAGTTAAAAACCAAATATGGATTATGTCCATAGTTTTTTTTTGATAACTCGGACGTACTTCTCCTTTTTAGGGTTAAACGTCAAATTTTTAGACAAGTTTCCTATTTTTAGGAACTGATGTCATTTTTTTTAAACGCGTCTCCTACGAACGTGGTTTGTCGACATGTCTCTTTTTACAGAAAAGGACCGATGTCAAGGATTTATACCAAATTTGGATTATGTCCATTTTTTGTTCTTCCTCTTGGTAATTCAGACGTAAATCTTTTTTAGGGATAAACGTCGAGATTTTAGACAAGTCTCCTATTTTTAGGGACTGATGTCATTTTTAACGTGTCTCCTATTTTTAGGGACCGACGTTAACTATTTAAAAAAAAAACAAAACAAAATTGCAAATAAGCTTGAAATATAATAGCATTTAAATCAAATAAAAAACACACAAGAAAGGGTAACCTTTCTTTTGAAAGGATGTTTTAAGGGTGGTGTCTACCTTTCCTTAATCATAACTAACCCAGTACTCGAATCTCTGGGACCAGTGTCTAATTTGGGATTTCTAGTTCCCTCAAATTACTAGATGGCGACTCCAATAAAATCTATTTCCCCAATAAAAATAAAAAAATCTTTTTTTGTTAAATAAACAAAAAGAGCGAAGCCGTCGCCCGACGTCGT
This sequence comes from Populus tremula, assembly GCA_964019445.1. Lineage (NCBI taxonomy): Eukaryota > Viridiplantae > Streptophyta > Magnoliopsida > Malpighiales > Salicaceae > Populus > Populus tremula. Next base: position 52,105,963 of record CAXHTJ010000001.1, read on the forward strand.
GTATCGACAATACAAGTTTTCTAACAATCCGCAACCAACCACAACAACATTGGAAGATTGAAATGATGTTGTGAGGATTTGCCGAAGAATTGAACAAGCTATGAAGAGAGGAGAGAGTGAAGGATCTGCCATGGATTCCAAAACAATGACTTTGACGGTGTGAACCCTTAATTATGTGGTATAGCCAGGTCTCACAGTAGAATTAATTGCTCAAATGTCTTTGCCAAGATGGGACATTCCTCTGCCACTTAAGTTTGTCGACCAGCATCTGCCAGATTCCAGAATTTTGCTTGACTCCGACAAATCCCATGCAACCACCAATTTCTAGGTGGTATAATCCAGATAAGAGATGTGATGTCATGGTGGGGTCCTCAATCATTTCAAGTGAACAGTTTCAAGAATTGCAAGAATTGAGTCTGAAAGTTGGTGAGCAAGAGACAAGTGGAGTCGGTGAAGAGGGTGTCATTGGCTATATTGTCCCCCAAGCATCTTCAGAATGACAAGTGATCGGAGTTGCTAGGCAAAACATATATATTGCTAGAGAAGCTGATCCAAGAAGGAGTTAAACTGTCAAGCATTTTTGTTATGGATTTTTGACATTTTGCCATTTTGTTTTGGGATCACATCTCATCCTTGAACAAAACATGTCTTTTCTTTGGCTTCTTGTTGTTTTGAAATCAAGAGATACTTCTTTCAAAGTGTATTTTGACAAAATATTTTGATCAAACTCCAACATGCAATAAAGGCTAATCAATCTTGAAGATTAAAAGTGTTTTGATTGCAGAAATGACTCGATTCTTGTTGAAATGACATGAGCTGACCAAACAAATTTTGAACTCATACCTCCTGAAACTGAGCCACACATCATATAGCTAAGTTTTAACAGTATGCATAATGACATGTAGTGGTTTCGGTAGCTATGGACTCGTGAATCATGACTCTTACAAGTCCAAATCATTACACTAGATGAGGTCAAAATTTATCGGTTCTAACCGACCTTGCTTGAAATGAGAAAAGGCCATCTTTGATATCCTGTCACTTTCTAAAAATTATCTCCCTTGTAGTCCCATTTTGAGCTGGATAAAATATTTTTTTCATAAAAACCCTGACTAGGATCACACCCCACACTGGGGGCAAATGAGAAATATCTTGGAGACACGGATAAGATCAATGGATCAAAGAAAGGCTTAGAACAAAAGTCCAATGTTTGAGAAAGGGCTAGAAGAAGAAAATCCATAGATTGAGGGTCATCCAAGAAAAAAACTTCGTGGAAGGTTAAAAAAAGAAAAAGAAAAAAGAAATGTAAAGTTAAAAAGAAATGGAAAAAGAATGTTTATCAATGCTAAGAGAGGCAAGACAGTTTTCAATTGAGGAAAATGCCGAAAGTCAACACTAGAAAAATCGATGCTTCATATTTTTTTGGTGTGTTTTGGATAGAGCCTCTAATGTCTTCAAAAAAAAAAATTAGATTAGTTATTCATCAAAAAAAAAAAAAAAATTGGATTTGTGTGTTATGACCTATGTTAAGAAAATTCTGATATTTGAGATTAACAAGGTTATATGTCACTTTCTCTACAATGACGACAAGAGAAAGATAATCGATGAATAGTTAATGTTGATCCTAAGTCGTTGAAACCCTCAAACACCTTTTGAGCCTTTGAAATTCTTTTCTTTCATAGCCATGAACCATAGCCTGCATTACGTGCTTTTAAAAGCCCTTTTTAATCAAGCAAGCAATTTGAACCGATAAATGGCGATCTCAAGACTTGAAGAGTTTTTCCATAAGAGTCGTGGCTTCATGAATTAGGCTACTGGTTATTATGCATGCTGATAAAATAAATACTGAAAAAAGAAACAACCTTTCTTTATCAAGCCTGAGCATCTAGTCATTTGAAATTCACAAAAATATCACCTCACCACAAACCATAAAAAAAAGGATATACCCAAAATCAGAGTTTAAAGTGGACACAAAGAACCATGGAAAAGACCATTTTAATCTTACAACGGGTCATTTCTGTTTTCAAGATACAAGACAATCAAAGGACTGCATTGAATAGTGTGCGGGGTCTTTGACCAAAGAAGTTTGAATTTCAAAGAAAAATAATAATTTCAAAAAATAGACATCTCTCTGATTTCATCTCAACAACTAGACTTTGAATAAACATGATCTTTGAAATATGAGATTTGATTCCAGAACAAGAAAGATTTTCAAACAAGAACATCAATTGAGTTTGCAAGATCCTTGACAAAAATGACATCAACATTTTCTCGACACTCCTTGAAACGTTGACCACCTGGGGGCAATACAGTGGACCCTTGGAAGAAAACAAACAACATTCTAATCAGCTGGGGGCAAAGAAAGAATCAGATGATGAGTCGTCAAAGTTCATCAAAGTTATGTTTAGCATCTGACAATGACAAAGAAAAACCTTTTTGAGTATAAACCGATGAACGAACCTTCAGATCATATTGGGGGCAATGTTGTTCAAAGACAATCCATGATCTAGTGCACTTCAGCAGCAATTGATGAGCAACGCTGCACTTGAAGGATATTTTCATATCTTCATCTTGGGTTACCCTGTAAAACATGTCTATGACTCCTGACAGATGTTATCAGGTGAGTGCATTTGAATGAACATCGAACATATGCATACCACTAAGATTGACTATGGGACCATCTATTCTGAAGCTCAAATGCGCACTTCACCGCATGAATATGGGTGATAACATGAACATCATTGATGATGCCAAAGCAGTTATTTTCACGATCTGATTTGACAAGCTAAGAGGAATCCATAGAGAAATACATCGCGCTTACAATGATGAGCTGTTTACTGCAAAGCATGAGATCCATGTCTGGATGACTTGGCAGTTCCATGAAGGCTGGTGACCATACATACTTGAATGGTGTTTCAACCGAAGGCAAGTTCATGACTGATTAACAATCTTGATGGGTGTTGCATGATGCACACAATCAATCAAAGGATAATTCTCAGAAGAATCCAGAGAGAAAATCTTCATGATGAATCAAGCAACACCACACTTGGGGGCATTGTCAAGCTTGATGCGATGCGAGCAGTAATTGTCGAAGACAGCCCGGGATGGGCACTGCATTTACAGCTGATAATGGCTAGCACATGAATGAGCCAATGCATCGGAAGAACAAAGAAAGTTTTGGGATACAAACAAGGGCACCCTATGACGATGGAGCATCAAGGAGGGGGGGACCTATATTTCGAATCAAGTAAGGATGCATGCATATCATCTAACCTCCAAAAAAAAAAAAATTGCACATATTTTTGAATTGTTACAGGAAAATCCTTGATGAGGTCCAGCAAGATGGTGGAAAGAGAGAAGCATTGTGGTGATGATAATAAAGAATCGGTTTTGATCATGGAATAAAAGGACGATGGGATAAACCTTACCATTAGGAAAATCCCAAAGAAATGAAAGATCAACCTTGCAATCGGGAAGCCTCGAGTTTTCAACCCTTGCAGTCAGGAAACACCGAGTTTTCAAACCCTATGATCGGGAATTATCAGGAAGCACCAAGTTTTCCAGCCCTTCTTTGTCATCCCTCAGGACTTCGCCAGGTAAGTCCTATTTTTCACACTTGTCATATCACATTTTTTCCATCTGGGTAGGTCGCCCATCATAATAAGACCGTTCATCATATTTTTCCATCTGGGTAGGTCACCCATTACAATGAGACCGCACTTCACATTCTTTCTATCTGGGTAGGTCGCCCATCACAACGAGACCACTTCATCATATTTTTTCCATCTGGGTAGGTCACCCATTACAATGAGACCACCTCATATTTTTTCCATCTGGGTAGGTCACCCATTACAATGAGACCACACTTCATATTCTTTCTATTTGGGTAGGTCGCCCATCACAACGAGACCACTTCATCACATTTTTTCCATCTGGGTAGGTCACCCATTACAATGAGACCACACTTCACTTTTTTCCATCTTGGGTAGGTCACCCATCACAATGAGACCATCATCTTTTCTGGGTAGGTCACCCAAAGAATGAGACCATTCTCCATCTTTTCTTACCTGGGTAGGTCACCCATAAGAATGAGGCCATTCCTTCCCCTGGGTAGGTCACCCAAAGAATGAGACCACTCTTCCTCCTTTTCACCTGGGTAGGTCACCCATCACAATGAGACCACCATTTTTTCTGGGTAGGTCACCCAAAGAATGAGACCATTCTCCATCTTTTTTTTTTACCTGGGTAGGTCACCCAAAGAATGAGGCCATTCTTCCCCCTGGGTAGGTCACCCAAAGAATGAGACCACTCTTCCCCTTTTTTCTTGGGTAGGTCACCCATACAATGAGACCATCATTTTTTTGGGTTCGTCACCCATACAATGAGACCATCATTTTTCTGGGGTTCGTCACCCATACAATGAGACCATCATTTTTCTGGGGTTCGTCACCCATACAATGAGACCATCATTTTTCTTGGGTCGGTCACCCATACAATGAGACCATCTTTTTTTCTTGGGTTCGTCACCCATACAATGAGACCATTTTTCACACATTCTTTTGTTTAGGTTAAATGAGGTCGCCAGATGGGATCTCGGGTAGCTTTGGGTAAAGGGAATCGCCAGATGGGATTTCAGGTTAACCGAGTTACGCATATTCCGTTCCAATTGAATGAGGTCGCCAGATGGGATCTCATGTAGCTTCGGTTAAAGGGAATCGCCAGATGGGATTTCAGGTTAACCGAGTTACACAATATTTTCGTTCCAGTTGAATGAGGTCGCCAGATGGGGTCTCAGGTAAACCCAATTAAAAGGGCAGGTCGCCCGTGAAAATAGACCAGCGTGAGTGTGTGGGCAAGTCGCCCAAGATAATGAAATCATTTTCCTTTTGTTTTCTTTACAAAGCTTACTATGCAAAATTTTGAGTTTGCTTCGTAAGCATTGTAAAGAGGGGGCATCTGTTGCTACCCATTTTTTTACCCATGTTTTTTATATATTTTCAAAAAATTCAAAAATAGAGAAAAACAAAGAAAATCCAAAAAATATGTTTTTTTATATATTCTCGTCATTTTAGCATTTTCAGCGTCGTCTAAAAAGAATTTAATTTTTATTTAAATAATTTAATTTTTCAAAAGATTTTCAAACGCGTTCGACTTTTCACGCGTCATTTTTAAAATCGTTGATTTTCCGCATTTGAGTCGACGTTGATATTGCTCGTTTTCAAAAAAATACAAAAAAATAAGAAAAATCAAAATTTACAAAAAAGAAAGAAGTTGAGGGACCAAGTTGAAAAACCTAGCAAAAATTGTCTATAAATACTGGTTTCCAACACTTGCAATAGGGGGGGCAATTTTGACACATTGCAGAAAAAAACAAAACCCTAAAAACCACTCTTTCTCCCCACTCACAAAGGACCAGCCGTCGGCGCCTCCCCTGCTGGTTTTTAATTTTTGTTCCCCGGGGTCCTTGGATTTTCTCTCCTAGAACCAGAGAGCCAAGGACCCCACCATTTGAGATCCCACATTTTACCCCGCCGTTTCCCCTTTCCTAAAAGAAAACTAAGGCTGCCGCCCCCCCCCCTCCATTTTTGTTCTTCTTCTTGAGTCCGCCTCCCACAGCCCCTCTCTCGGCTGCTCCCTTCGTCTCCGGCGAAACAAAAAAATAGAGACTAGCCCTCATTTCCTTCAACAGCCGGCCACTTTTTTTTTCTTTTTTCATCTTCCCCCGCTGCACCATCATCTCCACACAGCCGTCGGTCGAACCCCTCTCTCTCACTCACGGCGCTTCCTCCAGCACCGGACAAGCAGACCCCGCCAGCCACCTGAAGCGGAGGAGAAGAAGAGAGACTCCAGCCACCAGATCGGCCATCGCAGAAGGAAAACCAACCGAAGGACAGTAGAAGGGAGCAGGAAATCGAGACTTGAAAGGCTCGCCGATCTCCCAACCGTGGCTGCGGTGGGCGACACCGCCGGTGTAGAAATGAAGGAGGAAGATGGAAGTTGTCGATCCTGCCATCCACATGCCTGACCTGTCATCGGCAGCGCGTGTAACGCCCAGCTTCAGATTCGGCAGATTTGAAGAAAATAGAGGAGAAGCAGATCCGAAAACATGGATTGAAAAATAACTAAAATCAACTGGCTTTGTGCTTTGATTTTTCTTTGCAGGTCACCACCGGTGGAAGAGGGGATGATGCTGTTAAAGACCCCTGTGTTTGTGTGGAATTTTTGCAGCGGCGCGTGAACCCACGCGCCGCCAGTGACGGTGGCGCATGGAAGAGACGCGCCGCCACTGTTTTCACACCCAGAATGCCTGCGAACACTGTTCCTGTGCTGCACTGTTCCTGATTCTATTTTTTTTAGGGTTTATTTTGTAATTTTAATGTAATATTTTGTTTAGTTGTTTTTGTTTTTGTTGTAATTTATTTTGTAAATGTGGGAGCAAAAAAAAAACAAGAAAAGAAAAAATAAATAATAAAAAGAAAGTTGTTTGTGTGTTTGTATTTTTTTATTTATGTTTTTGAATTATAAAAAATATAAAAAAGGACAAAAAGAATTGATTGTTAATTTAAATATAGTTAAATATCTCAAGGACAAATAAAATCAAGTTGTATTTTCCACGAAAATGTGAGAACAAGTTTCTACATATATTCGGGGATTTAATAACTGATTTATTCAAGCCTTAGAATTTAATTAATATTTTAAATTTTCAAATCACATCAGAACACGAAGCAACTTACCTCAGGTCGGGTGTGTTAGGGGTGCTAATACCTTCCCTAACCACAACCAGTCCCTTATCCGCGATCTCTGATAAGACCAGTACATCAGGTTTCCTAGTAGCCCTCAATAAATTACTAGGTGGCGACTCCCACGAACGAATTCAAAGCAAAACACAACAACGAGAAAAATCGCCAGCCGATGCCGCCCGATTCAGATTTTTTTTGGGTGCGACACTCGATTCATTGGACCGTATGAGATTCTGGAGAGAGTTGGGGTAGTTGCTTATAGGTTAGCATTCACCAAACTTGTCTGCTATTCATCCGGTATTTCATGTTTTCATGTTAAGGAAGTATATGTCAGATCCATCGCATGTGTTAGAGGTTCATCCCATTGACTTGAGGGATGATATGGTTTATGAGGTGCAACCGGAAGCTATAGTCGACCGACAAGAGAGGAAGCTTAGGTCGAAGGACATAGCTTCAGTGAAAGTGAAATGGAAAGGCCATTCACGTGAGGAAGCGACATGGGAGCTCGAGGATAAGATGCGTGAGGAGTATCCTCATCTTTTCGATAATCTCGATAAGTATTCAATCTTTTCTATTAAGTTTCGAGGACAAAACTTTTATAAGGTGGGGAGATTGTAATGTTTTGAAATTAATAAGATAGGATTTTACAACAAAGCCCTTGGAGGCTTAAAAGTTGGAATAAATGAATAAGGGGTATTATGGTAATTGAACAAAAATTGATAAATATAAATAGGAAGTAAAAAAAAAGAAAAAAGGGAAAGTGATCTGAAATTAGAGAGCAGAACCGTGAGAGAGAAGAGAGAAAGAAGAAGAAGAGAAAAGAAGGGAAAATAAGGGAAAAAGGAAGAGATTTGGAGGAAATAAGTGAAAAAGGTAAGATTTAGGTTGTTTAATGTGTATAATATGTTAATTAAACTTTAATTTTAGTTTTGATGAATGTTAGGGTTTTGAGAATTTGTGTTTTGGGTTTAATTGATGAATTAAATTGAAGGTTAGGGGTTGATTGTTGTGTTTAATTGATGATTTAGTTGATTATGGAAGATTGTGATGATTTTGAGTTATGGTTTTGTTTGAATTGTGAATTTGTGTTAGAAATCAGGGGATAACAGTAGGTGATCTGTTAAAATTCTGGGTTTGAGGTTGAAGATGACGAAAATTCAATTTGGTCCCTCAATTTCCGAAAATTATAGTTTAGTCCCCGAACTTTGGAAAGTTACAAATTGGTCCCTGGAGCATATTCCGAGATTCTGAACATAATAACATATGAATTATGGACATAATTACTGTATAGATAAGAGAATTTAACACTTTCAATTTAGTCCTCCAATTTGACAAAAAGTACGATTTGACCCTAAAAATTTAGTAAAATTCTAGAATGATCCCTGAAGCATAATGATACATCCTGGACAGAATTGAGGATTAATTAAGGTCAGAATTTCAGTATATTCATGGATTTATGACAAATTTCAGTTTGGTCCTCTAATTAGACAAAAATTACAATTTGGTCCTAAAAATATGATAAGTTCCAGGTTAGTCCCTAGCTGTAATATTAGCTTTTTCAGATTAGTTTGATGAATAATTAAGGGTTATTTAGTGAATTATTACCAATTTTATTAGTTGTTTTTATTATGGATTAGATTTCGGGAAAACCGTTAGATTTTGGGTTTTTGAGAAAAATTGACTGGTTAGTTTAAAAACATATAAGGTTACGGAATCCACTCTTAGTTAAGTGTATTAAATAGGTTAAATGTTATTTCGATTCGTTTTTGAATATGTCTCCTTTGTATTCAGATAATCCTGATATTCTACCGGCAGGACGTGAGTAGAATTTCCTTCAGTGGATAATTTTTCATATGCATAAGAAATATTATAAATATTTGATTTGTTAATATGAATTGGATCATGCTTCTTGATAATATATATGCTGATTATTATCCTTGATATGATAAAGCATGATCAATTATTGAATCTGATTTCTTGATATGAACCAATATGATTTGACTTCTGAATTGATAGCTCCTCATTTGATGGATGTCATGAGTTGAGCTTTGAGATATGAATATGTTTGTTTGATTATGATTATGAACCTATGGTATGTCAGTCAGAATACCCATGCTAACAGGGTAGTGTTAGTCTTTGTGCACATCGTATCTGAACCCTAGTTGGTCGGGGGAGTCACCAACCTGTGTGGACTGATCATCCCACAGTACGGAGCCTCATGCTCATTGCATTTTGATTTTCTGACAAGTTTTACCATATGATATTCTTGTTATGGCCTATTTGATAAACCTTCGTATAAGAACTAAAGCCATACTTGTATATATATTTCTCATTGCTATATTACCTCGTGTGTGTATGTTGAACGTTATCTACTCACCGAGTTGTTGAACTCACCCTCTCATTATTTATCCTTTTCAGGCTTATAGCTTGATAGCAGGTTACTTTTGTTGAACCTTTCGAACCTGCCTTTGGTTGTAATTTGTACCTTCCTTTTGTGTCAAGTTAGTGCAACAAAACTATGAAATGATATTAACTCTTGTATTAAGACAATTACATTATATTATGAAGTTGTTTGTTGTTAATTATGCGTTAAACTCTGATTGAGTTGTTTAAAGGATTGTATGTAAGTTTGGGTTCGCATAGGTTTGGAACCTTGGAGGGGAACCTTGCCTATGTGCCGGTCATGGATCCGGGATTCGGGTCGTGACAATCCACAGACGATAAGCCTCCACATGGCTGACAATGTTGAGGCTTGAAAACAATTGCTTTTGTCCAACTAGCTTAGATTCTTCACACATCTCTTAACAGATAGCAGTCCGACAACTTGTTCCAGCAGCAAAATCCACCACCAACAACCAGCTTACATCTCATGAACCAAATCATCTTCTTTTTTAAAACAAAATGTTGGTGATGAAGATGAACTCATATTCTAGGTAATATATATGTGCTTTATGATTGACACCACATGACGAGTGTCGTTTCTCATCAATCTTTTGTGCCCCAGTTGCATCAATTATCCTCACAGATGAATTTAGGTCCTATTGGCTTTAACAGCTATGAATCACATGTGGCTCGTATTGAAGCCGACACTCAATTTAATTCTAATAGACTCAACTTGAATCAAATGATGAAGGCGTGTACACATGCTTTTTCTTCCATGTTTTATGTCCTGCTCAGACTCAGTTTCTTGCTTCCTGGTAACTGACGTTGTTCTGTTATTGCAGATGTAGAACATGACTCAGGGGTGACAGCTGGAGGCTCTACTTCAAGGTCTATATCATCCATGTTGATTCTAATAGTAATCTTGACATACTTTGCTTTTGTTTGAGGATCAGAGGATGATGATGTGTTCGTAGCTATTCTTGGATTTCTCTTTTCTCTTGTTTGGCATTCCAAGTGGGAAACTCATTGGCTGGCCTGTTTGTATATAATTGAGGGCTTTTCAATTCCATTTGGAGAGGGGAAAAATGGAATCCTTGACGGATATTTCTACTTCTTTGTATGGTGTTCCCTTGTTTGATCCTATTTATGAAAGGACTATAATTTGCCATAGAATGGTCACGGCTCAGTGACAACGACATAATATCAGATGGTTTGGTGGTCCTGAATTTAGGCAGTAGTGAAGACATGTGGCTAAAACTGGATGTGAATTAGGGGCTAGCCCAAAGGCCACAAACATCTACAGTTTAGGAGGCAGAAAAGGCAGGCTGCTTCTATGCAGAAGAAAAATGAGGCTCATAATCTAAAACAAGAAAAAGAGGCATTAGCCCATCATATTAGCTAAGCTAAAAGTTTAGAATGTATAATCATAATTTGTTTTTTTTTTTTGTAAATCAATATCAAGATCTTCTAAAAAAGAAATTAACACTAGCTAGAGAAACAAATTTAAACTATCAATCATAGGTAATTTTTCAAAGGGACTAAATTTTTATTTGATTGTATGTTGTCTTACAATTAAACAATCTCATATATTGGCAGAAAAATTGAATACCATAGGGATACCAATCATAAACCAACGGTCCAACAACAGAACATTGAGATCAATAAAATTCTTTGCCATAAAAACAATGAACGAACGACTCCTAAATAGATTGAGAGTAGTGTTAGACACTAAAAATCTAAAGAATTAAACCAACTTAATCATGAAAAACTTTCTTGGTTTCAATTCTCTTGTTCTTGATTTCCTCTTGAATCCTCCTACACAGATTCATCCACATAAGGCTCAAAATCTGACTCAAATGAAAACGTCTCCACGACATCAAAGCCCATCTCCAACCTCAAAGGTTTAGTTCTTCCATCTTTTAAGTTGAAAAATGTCAACTTATCAATTCCATCCCTTAATGCAACATTAGCATTGCAGACGCCACTAAGGATAATATATGGTAACTCTTTTGTTAAAGCTTCAAAGTTCACTATCTGCTTCTTCTTCCATATTTTTCTATCATAGTTCTCGATGATCCATAGCTCCATGAAACGTTCTCCTTCCTCTTTACATATTAGGGCAAGATTTCCCTCAAACTCACCGAGCATCATGAGCTTTTGATGATAATTCTTACGAACCGGTTCGGGTAGCAAAATCATGCTATATATCTCTTCCTTCACATGGAAGGCAAAAATTTTACTTCCAAACGTAAGCCAATGAAGTGAACCACTAACAGATACAGCAGGATTAAAACCAAGGAATGACTCGTTCAAAATCACTTCCTTCAGTTGCTTCCATGCGTGGATCTTTGAATCAAAAACCTCGCATCGAAGATTGTTAAATCGATAGGAATCTCTACCCGTACGAAACTTAGGCTGAGAAAATCTCACAATCTTGTAATGCAAAGGTCTTGAACTTAACACAATCATACCAATTGCTTTATTCCTATATCGAGTCTTTGGATTCGGAATTTGTTTCCATTGATGTTTGTTCTTGATAATAATAATAATAATAATAATAATAATAATTTATGTTATTTTCTTTTTGGTTTTGAGGTTTATCTATGTGTGTTCACGGGATACTTGTTAAGAGTATATTTTTTTAATGATATTAACTGCTTGAGGATCCTGAGCTATGTTTTGTAAACTCAAATTATGCATTAAAAAACAGAAAAGAGAGTTTTTAATGTCTATATTTTGAAATTTGACTTTTATTAAAAAAATTAACTCAAAGTTAATGTTATTAATTTAGTGGGTCTTATAGATTTGACCTGGAACTTAGCTAATCTACATCTGGCTGAGGCTGGGTGTAGAAAAATTAATTTGAAATTGATGTTTTTTTTCCCCAGCCATTTGCTCAGATCTGTTTTTTACTGCATGCAACATGGTTTGACTAATTGACATCCATGCAATTATTAAGGAACGATTATTTTAGTAACAATTTTAACCAATTTTCTATGTGCTCCAATTGAATGGAAGATTTCTGGGGGCGCCGCTGCTTTCTTAGGTTTTAAATGTTCTTTTTCTGTATATAAAAAAAAAAACTAAATAAATAAATAAATATATAATCTTTGCTTGATTGGCACTTGGATTTTTACGTCGTAATATACTATTTGGTAATTGGATTTTTGTCTTTATTTGGTGTTGTTTTTTAATAGGTTAGGTGAAGTTGAATTATGTTAAATTAATGTTTACATGATTTAATTTTAAATTAAAAAAATTTGAATTAAAAAGTTTTTTTTATTTTTATTTTTTTCATATCATATTCAAAAAAGATTTATTAGTTGTTTATATTATTTTTAACTGGTCAAATCAAATATTAAATCAATCATAATATTACGTTATAGAATTTTAGATTTGAATTGGCCAAAGAATCATGTAGATAAATTATAAAATTATTTATTGAATCGAGTTTAAAAATGAAATTAAATAATTTTTTATAATTTAAATATTTTTATTATATTTAAAAAGTTTGACTGGATTCGTAGCTAGTTTTTTTTTTTATTCTTATTTTTCTACATTATTTTGAAAGTCAACTGTCTTTTACACCAAACTACTGGTATACATCATTATCTTCTCGAATTTCAAGTATAAGATTTTTCCCCTCCATTGTTTTTAAGACTTGTCTTTCAAATTAAAAATTTTATCCTCCTTGAGGTGAAAAAAAAAATCAAAAACTAATTAAACTAAAAAATAAAAAAATAACCGACAAAATCAAATCATGAAAAAATCCGATTAAACTGATTAAAATTTTAGAAACTAACCGGTTTGGTTTGGTTTTGGTTTTACAAGCCTGAAACCAAAAAACCGAACCGAACCGAACCCAAAAAAAAATAAACCGGAAAAAACGAGTCAAACAGGGAAAAACAGAGCCAAATCAAAACTGGTCGGTTTGAACCGGTTTTGGTTGGGTTTCGGTTTTTTTAAAATAAAATAAAATTGGGTTTGGTTATTTTTTTAATAAAAACCAAACCAAAGAAAATAATTACCCCACTTCATTGGATTTTTTAATTTCTTCTAAAAAAAATCTAAAGTATTCAATGCTCTAGAATACGGCTCCATGATATCACAATATTGCTAAGAAACACACATTAGCATATTAATTTAAAACACAATCATTTCAAGTATGTATATGGAAAATTGTATTCTTTTCTCTTATAAAAACATAGAATTTAATATAAAAATAAGAATTCCATCATATTATATGAGATTGGATATTACAAATACAGACATACTAAATAGTTTCTCTTAAATCAAACCCATATATGATTAAGATGGTGTTTGGCAATGCTTGTGCGGCAGCGGTTTGTAAAAAAACAGTAAAACATCCGTTTTGTTAACCACAAACCATAGTTTAATTTGACGTGGGTCCTATTAGAAACTGCGTTTCAAATGCAAAAAATAAAAAGCAATTATCTTTTGCTTTTCATGCGTTTCTGCTCTCTCTCATCACCAACGATTTCCAATTGCTTTCCCGATTGTTCTCCCCTGTCCCTCATCAATTTGCAATAATTCTTCCCAACGGTAAAAAAAAAAAACCCAAAAATTTCACTGAAAGCAGTGTTGTAGATCTACGCCCAGTTTCCTTCATGCGGTTTCACCTCTCTCTCACCACCAAACTTTCCCAACAACGGATTACGGTCAACCTCCAACGGATTACGGTTGCAAATCAATTTGATGAACTAAAAAACCCCAACGAATTACGGTTGCAGATCAATTAAAAACCCAATTTTCCTTCCCCAAACTGTTCTCCTCTCTCTTCTCTTGCTACAACCCCGTTTCTATTTGCCCTAACCACCAATGCCAGACAAGCTTCTTCCCCTCTGTCCATTCAAACACAACCTGTCACCGATCCATCCCTCTATTGTTGCAATTGCAGGAAAAAAAACCAAGAGATTGGTCCCGGGAAAGGTCCACGAGCGACATACCAGGTACTGCCCGTTCCCTTTGTCAATTTTGTTTATATTTCTCAAAATCTAATTTCTGTAATGGGTTTTTCATTTTGCAGAACACAGCTGCAACACCGCTGCAACACCGTTGGGGTTTGCAGCACAAAAATGCAAAGACTAAGGTAAGTTCCTCCCTCATCTCCATCTCTATTTTCGGTTTTTTAGTGAAAAATTTCATTGCTGCTGCATGCTCGATTACAAATTTTTTATTTGTAAATCTTTATAAAATGGAGTTCTACCATCATTTGAAGGTTATATCAATTTCAAACTTCCAGTCAGAAGAGTTCTTTTTGTTTCATTTTGTATTTATGCATGTTGTAAACTGGGAAAATTCCTTTGGTCTAAGAACAGATTCAGTAAAATATTCCAAAATTTGAAGAATAAATGATTGAAAAGAAAATTCTTCTTGAAGCATATGAAGATGAAAAATTAAACAGAGTTAACACATCCACCAGATTCTTTTGGTTGAACTTTACAATGAAATGTCTTTGAGCGTATCCTAATTCTCAACTTCAGTAGGGAAATATTGAATCCCATATAAAAATTTGATCAGAACTTCCTAGAAATATCAGATAGCTCCAAATCTGGTAAAATTTTCAAACGTAGATACTCGTCAAAATTCATGTAACAGGATTAGAAGAAAGGGGGCATATTCATTCAAGCATCCAACTTCTTCCTGGAATAAATTTGTTTGTACAAGGCATGCTTCAAGAAAATGAACCATCTTCCACCAATAATTTGAAAACAATTATATTTCACCTTTATATCTTTCACATAAAATTTTCTCAACGATAGTTTTCAGATGAGGTTTAGTTTTTGGTTTTTCGCTTTTTCTATGAGATAATTTGCCACCCTTCTTTATCTTCAATGATTTAATCAGCAACGACCCATTCACTGTGTCTGATGGTGAAGATTCGTGCAAGTCTTGCTGCTTTGATTTCTTTCCAGAATCACCCATATTGATCTCTCATGTGTGAGAACTGAAAATATCATTACATATGTATAAGCAATCGGTTAGCTATATAGTTATTGCTCATAAATAAAGAAGAAGCTCAAGATCTATTGCAAAGATAATTCTGTAGTTTCCACAGCTTTTCAATTCTAGTTTCAAGCATGAACTAACATGAAATTTTACCACCATTGAATTCCATAAAAGTCAGCCTTTTCAGCATGTTTCATCGAATACAACTAACCATGCATTGACATTGCTTTAAACAATGTTTGAATTTATTTTTTTTCAATCTGGAGAGGCAAATGACGAATCTTTTCAATTGTTGAATGCTCAGACTCTTGGGTTCTTATGATTTATATGCTTGAATAGGAAGATCGGATGCTCTCTATCTTTCTGCTTTTATGTCTTCAAGTCTCAGCTTTCATTGGTTTTTTTTAATTACTGTGCTGCCAACCAATGATGCAAACACTGATTTTCACTGAAAGCATGTCTATCGATCTGCCTAAACTGTTGTTAATTCATGAACTAGGACTGTCTAAGGCTTGAATGGTTTTAGTTTTTTTTTGTTTTTCAAGATTTTGTTTTCTATCTTCTTGTTCGAAGGCTAAAAACTAGCTCTGGACTCTGTTTTGTGCATGATGAGAAACATAAAAAATAACAGTTATTTAATTGGTTGATTCATCTGTGCTAATTAATTTTGCATATGACACAAAAACTGTAGAGTTCTTTACAAGCTTTTTTTTTATAAAATGTTGTAATCCCATCAGTGGTCTGCTTAACCAGCAAAAAAATTAATTTTATGTGTGTTTGATTGATTCCTTTACGTTAGCCAGCAGATTAGTTTTTATGATCCTCTCTTTTTCGCAAAAATTCCCATGTTATGTTGAACTTTATATTTACAGTAACTTTTTAAAGCTATTTTGAACATAAATTTTTCGATCACCAAAAGAGCTAGACTGAGGTAAGTTCCTGTCTTATCTCCATCTTCATTTTCTTTTGTTTTAGATGAAAAATTGCATGTTTGTGCACCTGCATGATCAATTACCGTGTGTTCTTCAATTGACAATTATCGTAATGAGTTCTTGTTAGCATGTCGTGTAGGACTACTTTTATTTATAATTATGCAGTCAAAATCAAAATTTTGAGTTTAGTTTTGTGTGTTTGCATGTTGCGAAAGAAAGCTGGTTTCTTTGAATGTAGAAATAAATTATGTTCTGTTTGTTTTTTCCCTCTATTTTTGTCTTCCAAACAGCATGATGGCAATGAAGTGTTGCTTGATCATTCAAATATTATGGCTGAAACTGAGTTTTCTGAACAGTTGAAAATTAATGGGTTGCAATTACATTTCATTACAAATTAACATGAACATTCTCATTGAGATACATGCACGGTTAATGTTTGTTGCCAAACACAGCTGTTGTAAATGCTGAACATTGAGTGCTTTATTATTGTTTTAGTCCACAATTTATTTATGTGCCACAATTTAATTGATATCATTTATTGATTTCAAACTTTTGTTAAATGTGTTAAAAGATATCATGGAAGGTCTTGAATCTTCTGATAAGGCTGCTTGGACAAAGGAAATGTTGCATATATTTTGTGATATATGCATTAAGGCAATTGATATGAGAATGAGACCTAATACTCATTTCGATAAATTGGGGTGGAAATTTCTTATAACATCATTCCAAGAACAAACTGGGCATGCATTCACTAAAACACAATTGAAAAATAAATGGGATGGATTCAAAAAGGATTGGAGGATATGGAATAAGCTGGTTTCTGAAACTGGTGTTGGCTGGAATAGTGAATTAGGCATAATTGCAGCTAGTGATGAGTGGTGAAAACAAAAAATTCAGGTACATTCCTTGTCATCCTAACAATTTCTTTTATTATTGTCAAATTCCAGCCCTAAAATTTTACTAGTCTTGATCCTTCATTACTTTATTTAATTTATATGTAGGAAATTAGAGGAGCCAAAAAATTCAGACATGTCGGTATTGAGCCATCTTTGAAGAATAAATTTGACCGAATGTATTCCAACATTGTCTCAACTGGAGCAGTTGCATGGGCTCCTTCATCAGGTGTACCTGTTGTCAGTGGTGTTGATCCTGGTACAAGCAATGCCGACATTGCTAATGATGGTTTGGAAGAGGGCAGAGGTGATTCGGAGGAAGATGTGATTCCAGATTTCCAGACTGACATGCCTCGAATGGTTGGAGGGATAAATATGTCTAGCAGCAGCAATACAAAAAACAACGACAAAAGAAAAGAACGAGATCAATATGATGTGCGAGATAGAAAGAAGAAAACATCTGGAATTGGTGTTCAGTTGCTGACAAGGTGCAATCATCTACTTGAGAGTATGTTGACTAAGAGTGATTCGACGTCTGTTAATATGGATCGCGAAGGCTGTAGTATTCCCGGGGTCATGGCTGAGCTGCACTCAATTCCTGGAGTTTCAATTGAAACTGATTTTCATGACTTCGCTACGGAGTATCTCAGTCTAAGAAAGAAAAGAGAAATGTGGTCCAGTATGGGCGATAAGCAACAGAAGTTGCGATGGTTGCAGCGAATGTATGAACGAAGTAAACGTGCTTAGCTGACATGGTATGATTTAAGTATCTTAATTGTTAATCAATTAAGTATGTTCAAGTGCTTACGATATTTATACATGTTTTGTTTTATTGTTGCAGAGTAATGGGATGCCGGTTTTAAAAGAGTAGTTTCCATTCGCGAAGTTTGTTCGAGGCATTGTATTGCGGTAATTTATGTACTGTTATATTTATTAAATGCTTTACGGAGTTAACAGACTTGTATGACAAATTGGGTAATGTTGTATTTTATACGAATTACAATGTTAAATGGTTAATGTTAAATGGTTGACTTTTTAATGGAATTGATTGGTAATTAACCTTAACTGTTTTGTTAACTGTATATTTGTATTTGCTGTCGTGAGGTCTGCTGGGAATAATAATACATGTTGTGTGTTTCTTTCCTTAGCTGTACTTTTTTCAATTTGTTAGCAACTGTGAGATTAGGCATGAAAGGAGAAACCAAGAGATAAGCTTTGTATGAGATGGAGAGAGTAATAAGAATGAAGAATTAATAGGCGGCATTTATGTGTGCTGAAGGAGGGAATATTTGATGACATTTGCTGCATTGTTTACCCCTTTAGGATTCATTGTCCAAATGGGAGAGGGGGGATAAAAATGAACCAAGGCAAATAAAAATATGACAGATTGTTTATAATTTACCTTTACTGTTGATCTTCTTTCTTTGCTGCCATGAGGTTTCATAATACATGCTGCTGTGTATCTTTGATTTGCAGTAATTTTTTCAATTGGTTAGCTAGAGATTGACGTGTGCAGGTGGTTTTGCCTTGGCTGTAATTGTTTCCATTGGGTAGCTACTGTTAGCTTGTGAGGTCTGAAAAAGCAACCCCTTTTGCAGTTACTGTTTGTGTTTTTTTTCATTGTTGCCGTGAGGTCTGATGGGACTAATGTTGTTGCTTTTTCTTTCTTTTCTTTGATGCTGATCTTCCTACTGGTTCAGTGACTTGTAATTGTTTCCATTGGGTAGCTACTGTTAGCTTGTGAGGTCTGAAAAAGCAACCCCTTTTGCAGTTACTGTTTGTGTTTTTTCATTGTCCGTGAGGTCTGATGGGACTAATGTTGTTGCTTTTTCTTCCTTTTCTTTGTTGCTGGTCTTCCTACTGGTTCAGGTGACTTGTAGCTCTTTTTTTTTCCTTTAAACATGTCAGGATGGTGTACATATATGAGCTGTAAAAGTAACATTATATGCTACTTTTACAGCACATGCATACATGTGAATGTACTGATTTTGAAAGCTGAAAAATTGTAAACTATACGTAGAGAGGATTGAAATTTTCTATATAAAGAGGAATGTTTACATCATATTTTTCAATGACATAGCTTTTTTCATAACAAGCTTTCAAACCTTTCAATTGCACCAAATACAAGCAAGTAGAATACTTATTTTTTGCTGGCTTTACAGGTATGGAAAAAAACTTATGTCGCACCAACTCTATAACTCTATGATAGTTTTTTTATTGAATGTTATTTAATTATTTAAAGTTTTTTATTAATGAACATATAATTTTTTTCTTGTTTACATGTAATTGAAGTTATGGATGATCCACGATTTAATGAAATATTTAATGAAGATTTCGCTAGTAATTATGATGATGTAATGAACCGGATTGTAGACCAAATTAATTATCCTAGTTGTGGAGTTAGTGGTGCTTCGGTTGATGGTGCCGGAGATGATAGTAATGGAAACGACTCCGATGACAGTAATGACGACAACGATGATGATGCCGACGTTGACGGTGATAGTGATGATGACGATGCATTTATTATAAGGAGGCATTTTGATAGGAAAAAATTAAATTTATGCACAGCTGGCGCTATAAACGCGTATTATATTAATTATATGTATAAAGAACCATGTATGGTTTCTATAACACAGGGATGCGTTGGTTGACGGAGGTTTTAAGAGGTCATTGGAAACGAAGTGTTAACATGTTCAGGATGGACGCAACCACTTTGTTGAGTTTGTGCACCGACTTGGAAACGCACCATGGCTTAAAACCGTCAAGAAGAATGAGCGTTATTGAAAAGGTGGCAATGTTTCTATTTACAATAGCAGTTGGGGCGTCAAATAGACAAGTGCAGGAAAGATTCCAGCATTCAGGTGAAACTATTAGTAGATGTTTTAAAGAAGTGCTTAAATCATTACGTTTGTTTGCTGTATAAGTCATAAAACCAGTAGATCCACAATTTACGAGCACACCAAGAGAAATTGCTATGAATCCAAGATTTATGCCACATTTCAAGGTAAGATTAATTTTTTATATATATAATTAAGTAGTTTAATTAAGTTGTTCAGAGGAGTATGAAATATATTATAAATGTTTATGAGTACTATAAATGTTTTTGTGGCATGTAGAATTGTGTCGGTGCAATTGATGGAACACATGTTCGTGCAAATAAAATTCCATTTATTGGAAGAAAAGGTGTACCAACACAAAATGTAATGGCCGCTTGTAGTTTCGACATGCAATTCATGTTCGTGTGGGCAGGATGGGAAGGTAGTGCACACGATACTCGTATTTTTCTTGAGGCTATTGACAATAGCAATATCAACTTTCCAAAACCTCCAGAAGGTTGTGATTTTGACTAAATTGAAGATTGGGTAATTGAAGGAATATAATTATTTTTTTAAGTTTTGTTTAAAATTACAATGTTATTTTTTTCAGGAAAATACTATCTGGTTGATGCTGGATATCCAAACGAGTATGGATATTTGGGTCCCTACAAAGGCGAGAGGTATCACTTCCAAGAATTTAGACGTCGTGGACAACCAAGTGGTCGAAAAGAAGTGTTTAATCGTGAACACTCGTCACTACGTAACGTGATCGAACGTTCTTTTGGGGTATGGAAACAAAGGTGGAAAATTTTGCAAAACATGCCTGCTTATCCATACAAAACACAAGTTGAGATTGTAGTTGCATCAATGGCACTACATAATTATATTAGAAGGAGATCGCAAGATGATGCAGTTTTTTCTAGTATGATCGCAACCCCAATTTCATTCCAGATGACTTTTTACCTGATATTGTTCAGGCTTCGGCCGTTCAAGGCTCACAGAGGCCTTCACGTATGGATTTTGTACGCGATGGAATTGCAAATAGTTTGATGGAACAATAAAGGAGTACATTAATGTATAATGATTTTTCATTTTGTTATGTAATCATAATTACAAAACACCTATGTTTTGGAATTATATATATGTGTCTATATATGTCCTTTTAATTAATTCAAATCAAATATAAAACACAAACCATATTAACAAAACACAAGAATTTTTTTTTTTGAACCACAGTTTTACCAAACACAAAACTGCTTTTTTTCCACCCACAGTTTTGTAACCAAACACAAAAACTGTTTTTTTTAAAACCACAACTTCAACCACGTTTTAACCAAACACCAACTTTTTTTAAAATCAACCTCACAAAAAGTACTTTTTTGAAACTGCTTTTTACAAACCAACCACAAAAAGCTACCACAATACCAAACATACTCTAAGGGTGATCAAAAAAACCGATTAAACTGAGAAAACCGGGGAAAAATAACTGAAAAAACCAAACCGTGAAAAAACACCGATTAAAATTTTGAAAAAACCGACCGATTTGATTCGGTTTTAATTTTATAGAAACCGAAAAAACCGAACCCAAACCGGAAAAAAAGGAGCCAAATCAAAAAAACCGAGCAAAAATTGAACCAAACCAAAAAAACCGAGTCAAAACCAAAAAAATCAAGCCAAACCAAAAAAATCGAGTCAAACTGGTATGAACCGGTTTTTATCCAAAAAATCCAAACAGAATCGAATTAAAACCATTCGATTTGAACCGATTTCAGTTCAGTTGCATATTTAAAAAAAAAATTTGGATTTAATTATTTATTTTTATAAAAACCAAACCCAATATATGACCACTTCGAAATTACCAACTGCAACGTAGGATTTATGTGTATTGCCAAATCGGATTTGTTAACAATCCTTTTTTGTTAATTGGGTGGTTTAATTAATTAAATTGAACAAGGTTCAATTTGATTTAATGGCTTTTCAAGAACGGAACGGAACATGTGGAATGAAACCGGAACGTTCCGGGCAGAATTTAGCTGAAAAATCCGGAACGGATCGAGAATTAAAATGAGATGAAATTTGTTCCGTTTTATTTTGTTTTTTGAATTGGTATGGAATATTTCGGTCATTCCAAATAAAACGGAATGGAATTGACTACCTTGTTCAAAAGGGAAAGAGTGAGAGGAAAGAGTGATTTGATAAAAATCATAAGTAAATTAATGAAGTAATACTCCAATCATTTCAATATATTGAAATAAAAATCTGAAGGGGAAGAACTTAGGAATATACATCGGATGAGAATTCATATACATGATTGTGCAATTGCAAAGAATACGAGCAAGACATATCTTTGTCCTGACTGTGGACGCATGTGATATGTTTGGTGGCAATCGACCTATCATGTACGTACCAAATTATATATTCCTTATAAAGAATCCTTGCTTTTAATCGGATTGAATATATGAATTTACGGTATTTTTAATAGTAAAATAAAAAAATATATTTATATATTTAATTTAAATTGTTAACGGATTGGGTGATTTATTCTTAGGTACCAGTAATAAGATATTAGTACTGGGAGATTTCAATTTCTGGGATTCTAAAAGAGATGGAATTTTTTTCATTTTTTTCCTATACAAATTAAGAAAACCAAACAAGTTCTAATAGTTTTTTCTTAGACAATTACTTTTACTATTTTATAATTTAGTCGTTTTTACATTTATTTTCCATGTCTTCTAATGAAAGGTTGACAGAGTAAAGAGGAGTAGACAACGACGGGGAGATTGACCTAGGGGTGAGAAAAACCGGTTCGGTTCGGTTTTTATCTAAAAAACTAACCAAAACCAAAATTTGAAAAACTTAAAAATTCAAACCGAAACCGAACCGAACCGGTTCAAACCGACCGGTTTCGGTTCGGTTTGGTTCGGTTTTTTTAACAGAAAAATCGGAAAACCTGTCATCTAACAGCAGAATATACAAGGTCACACATGATAACAAATTAACTTGAAATTGAAAAAGTAGTCAAAATAGACTGATAAATTGCCGGAGGAACATGTTAGAAAAACATTACCCAGGGGACATGAAGAATCAAGTAACTTTACCAGGCAACTATGGAATGCTCCAACATGTTTAAATATTCAGGTCTTCCATGCACAAAGGGTTTTAAAGCAGATTATTGTGTTTAATGAATAAAAATAGAGTAGCAGTTCCCAAATCCATATGGATTGGGGCATTTTGCAGCCAGGCATACAACACAAAATAATCTAAGAGAATATGACAATACTAGTCAACTAAAGACGATATCAGTTTGATAGTGTTTGTAACATATTCCCAAGTTGTCCAGGCCTAGATCCCTACCGGCAGCAAATTGGACCTACACATCAATTAAAAAAGAAGATATATAAACTTTAAAATGTTTGAGAAGGGTAAAAAGATATAGTAGAATACAGGTGAAGGCAAGCTGATGGCACATTCATTCACAGACCTCAAAGCACCTTCACAGCTGATCTAGCTTTCCTCGTACTATACCCTGAACAGAGTTAGAAAAAAGAAATTGACAGAAAAAAAAAAAAAAAGCATACCTGGTGTGAGTTGGGACACGATTCAAGGTCGAGTGTGAGAGAGGGAGGGGGACTGGTTTGCTAGATTTGGACTTTGGAGGTTCGGTGTGCCAGAGTGGTGTGTGTCATGCGACTCGTGGCTGACTGGCTAGGTTGTTAGTTTTGAAGATGAAAATGGTGTGAGAGAGCCAGAGAGGGATATGGATGAAGAATGTAAGATGGATTAACTTGGTTTTGTTGCAAATTGAGTGAAAGTGTGAGTTGTGTGAGGTGCGGTCGTGAGGATGAGGGAGCGGCTGCAAGGAGTCGCTGGAGTGAGAGTGTCTAGGTCTAGGGTTAAGTTTTTTTCTTCCTATTTATAGTACCCCTTAAACCGAGACGGTTCGGTTCGGTTGGGGTTTTGTCGGTTTCAGGTTTCGAAAACCGAACCGAACTGGAAATTTTTACAAAAAAAAATAATCGGTTTAATCGGTTTTTTTTTTCAGTTTGGTTTTTTCGGTTATTTTTTTATCGGTTTTCTCGGTTTACTCGGTTTCTCGATTTTTTTGCTCACTCCTAGATTGACCATTCCAGAGTCATGTGCTTGATAGCCAACAACCCTACATCTATATGAAAAGTCAACAAAAATACCCCATGTATTTCTTGGTGTATAGCCCTACAGAATATATATATATATATATATATTAAAAAAACTCATATTTTTTAAATATAATATGGATGTAATATTCGTTGAATGTAGTTTTCTTTTCTGGCTTTATTTATCAAAACTCTTAGAACCGTGAGGCTTACCTCCTGTACGTGGCTCTAGTCATTTGACTCGGTCATATATGCTACAGACAACATCCATGCAATTATTAAGGAACGATTATTTTGGTAACAATTTTAACCAATTTTCTATGTGCTCCAATTGAATGGAAGATTTCTCGGGGCGCCGCTGCTTTCTTAGGTTTTAAATGTTCTTACTTTTTTTTAAAAAAAAAACTACATAAATAAATATATAATCTTTGCTTGATTGGCACTTGGAAGGGAAGGGAACCAGTTTGCAGATGCTTTGGCCACACTAGCATCTATGGCCAAGATAGACTTTGGGCACAAGGTACAGCCAGTACACATCAATATCAGAAATAACCCCGCTCATTGTTGCTCAGTCGAAAGAGAAGTGGATGGAAACCCATGGTACTATGATATCAAGAATTTCATCCAAAATCAGGCATATCCCATGGGGGCATCCAAAATCGACAAAAAGACCTTGAGAAGATTGGCAATGGATTTTTATCTTGATGGGGAGATTTTGTATAAGAAATCATTTGACGGAACTTTGTTGAGATGTTTGGATGAATTTGAGGCAAAAAGCACAGTACGGGAAGTCCATGAAGGGATTTGCTCAACTCATGCTAGTGGACACATGATGGCTAGGAAGATACAAAGAGCCGGGTACTTTTGGATGACATTAGAGAAGGATTGTATCGATTATGTCCGGAAATGTCATAAGTGCCAAGTATACATGACAAAATCAATGCTCCTCCGGCTCCTCTGTTTAATTTAACATCTCCATGGCCTTTCGCGATGTGGGGAATTGATGTGATTGGACGGTAAATCCAAAAGCCCAGCAATGGTCATAGGTTTATTCTCGTGGCTATCGACTACTTCACAAAATGGGTAGAAGCTGGGTCATTTGCTCATGTGACGCAAAAAGTGGTGAAGAGATTTATTGAGAAAGATTTGATATGTCGGTATGGTCCACCAGAGAAGATTATAACGGATAATGCCCAAAATTTCAACGGCAAGATGATAATGGAGCTCTGCACTAAATGGAAAATCAAGCATTCCAATTCTTCGCCTATAGGCCAAAGATGAACGGTGCGGTAGAAGCTGCTAACAAGAATGTCAAAAAGATTATTCAGAGATGGTAGTCACCTATAAGGATTGGCATGAGATGTTGCCATTTGCCCTTCATGCATATCGCACCGCAGTTCGAACCTCAACAGGAGCCACCCCGTACATGTTGGTATATGGAATGGAGGCGGTGATGCCTTTAGAAGTGGAAATCCCATCATTGAGAGTGTTGTTAGACTCTGAGCTGGAAGAGGTAGAATGGGCAAAGGTTAGATATGAACAGTTGAATCTGATCAGTGAAAAGAGGATAGCCGCGATCTGTCATCATCAACTCTACCAAAGAAGGATGGCTAAATCCTATGACAAGAAGGTTCGACCTCGAGGATTCCACGAAGGAGATCTTGTACTAAAGAAAATATTACCTTTACCTGGAGAAGATCAGAGTAAATGGGCACCTAACTACGAGGGGCCGTACGTGGTGAGGAAAGCATTCTCAGGAGGAGCTTTGTTACTGTCTAGAATGGATGGAGAAGATCTAGCTAGGCCTGTGAATTCCGACTCTGTAAAGAAATACTACGCTTGATGTATTTCGTAATTTCCCGTTCAATAAAATAAATTTCGGCCATGAATTCTCTTTGTAAAGAGTCCTTTTATATATATATTATATAACATATGATCTCATAACATTTGAAATCTTTCGTTTAAAAGAATTTTTTTTGCATGACTAAGAAGATGACTCCATCAATTGGTGAACCAAATCAAATCTACTTGACATATAGTTGCACATCACACTAGGGGGCAAAAGGTGCACGATATGCACATAAGGGTCCAAAGTAAACCCAAGCCCAAAAGGGATATCATAATAAAAACTTCTAAAAAAGGCATCTTTTATAAAATCTGCTAATTATATTAAAAGTTTTAGTTTTCATGAACAAAACCAATTTTTTCCTTTGACGCAAAACTCAATGGAGCAAGAAAGGGCCCCATAAGGAACCAAAGATCTCTTCACTAAAAGGACATGAAGGATATTTCGGTTCATGAGAAAAGCTTGAAACAAGAGCAAAGAGGCTTACGACGAAAGGGGGACCTATGTTTCCAAGATAGGTAACAAAAACATACATGCATATTAACCATAATATATTGCTTTCAACATTTGTCAGATCGGGATTTCATCACCATTTCTCAGGAAGTGCGTTTTCTAACCCTACCTCTTTTCGAGTGCGCTGTTTGAGCCCTCACTTTTTGGGTAGTGCGTTTTCTAAACCCTACCTCTTTTCGAGTGCGCTGTTTGAACCCTCACTTCTCGGGTAGTGCGTTTTCTAAACCCTACCTCTTTTCGAGTGCGCCTTTGAGCCCTCACCAATATTTTCTGGGTAGGTCACCCATAAGAATGAGGCCATTCCTTCCCCTGGGTAGGTCACCCAAAGAATGAGACCACTCTTCCTTTTTCTGGGCAGGTCACCCATCACAATGAGACCATATTTTCTGGGTAGGTCACCCATAAGAATGAGACCATTCTCCATTTTTTTTATCTGGGTAGGTCACCCATAAGAATGAGGCCATTCCTTCCCCTGGGTAGGTCACCCAAAGAATGAGACCACTCTTCCTTTTTCTGGGCAGGTCACCCATCACAATGAGACCATATTTTCTGGGTAGGTCACCCATAAGAATGAGACCATTCTCCATTTTTTATCTGGGTAGGTCACCCATAAGAATGAGGCCATTCCTTCCCCTGGGTAGGTCACCCAAAGAATGAGACCACTCTTCCTTTTTCTGGGCAGGTCACCCATCACAATGAGACCATATTTTCTGGGAAGGTCACCCATAAGAATGAGACCATTCTCCATTTTTCTTATCTGGGTAGGTCACCCATAAGAATGAGGCCATTTCTTTCCCCTGGGTAGGTCACCCATCATAATGAGACCACACACACATTTTTTGTATTGGTTATGAGTAAAGGAATCGCCGGATGGGATTCCAGGTTAAAGAAGATCACTAGATAGGATCTCGGATGGATTTCCATGTTGATCAAACTAAAATAAGAATTCAGAGGATCGCTGGATAAGGATCTCGAGATGACTAAGTTTCGATCATGGTTTTTTGGGGCTAAGGAGGATTGTTATAAAAGACAAAGTTTCAGATCAATCAAGCTTCGACCAGATCAGCTTCGGGAGTTCCGTTTTGGGTTTATCTTTATAACACTTACTGCGCAAAATCCATGCTCCGTAAGTATTATAAAGAGGGGGCATCTGTTGTAACCCATTTTTGGGTCCCCCTAAAAAATAAAATAAATAGCCAAAAGAGGTTAGAAAAATAACCGGAGGCAGAAGCGCCCGGAAAACAGTCAGAAAATTGGTCAAGGACTTTAAAAATACAAGGATTGAATTTTTGACAGTATATTCTTGAAGGATGAAAGCCCTATTGAGAAGAAAAATTGGAATTTTAGGGAGAAAAGCCCAAATTTGGATTTTTATGGGCTTAATTGGATTTTTATGGACTTAATTGGATTTTTATGGACTTAATCGGATTTTTATTTGAATTTATAGAAGATTTGATTGCAAGAAAAATTAATTTTTAAGTCAATTTGGGCTTTAATTTGGAGAAATTTAAGTTCTGGGGCCAAAATATATTTTTTAGGAATTTATTGGGTCAAATCAGGGGCTCAATTGCATAAAAATTGAAGTTTAAGGGCCAATTAGGGACTTAATTGTGAAAATCCGAAACCAGGGACCAAATTGGAAGAGGCGCGTAAATGGAGGGGCTGCTAATTTTTCGTTTCAGGGGCCTAATTGAAGAAATTGAAAGTTTATTAATCAATTGAGGGCTAAATTGCATAAATCAGATGCCAAGGACCAAAATGAAAAAGGCGGCCAACAAGAGGGGCAGGGACCGATTTGGAGGACTGTTTTGAAGTTTGACCCGTTTAAATGAAACGGCGCGTTTTATCCAAAACGACGCCGTTTCATATATATAAAAAAAAAAAAAAAAAAAAAAAAAAAAGAAGAAGAAGACAGAACGGTGTCGTTTTGAACGACACTGTTCGTCTTCTTCCTTTCCCCCCGCGGAAACAGAGACGAAACCATTTTTTCTTTTTTTCAAAACTTCCCGCCTCTCTCTCTCTCCTCGCCCCCACCACCACCACCGAAAGCAAGAGTGGCCGACCAGCCGTTGCGTGATTGAAGGCGCACTAACCGTTTCCTTTTTGCTTATAAATAGAGAGAGGCCGAGAGGAGAGAGGAGAAGAAAAAAAAGAGAGAGAGACCCGAAGGGAGGAGAGAGAGAGAGAAAACCGCCTGACCCGCCGTCCGTAAGCCAAGCTGCCACCGTCTCCGCAGCAGCACCGCCAGCAAGCCGCCGTCTCCGCCGTGCCAGGTACGCGTCCCTCCCCCCTGCACATTTTTTTTTTTTTCTCTTTTTGTTTCTTAAATTTTGTCTCCTGCATGCAGAGGCGTTCTGCATGCAGGGGACGGGGGGGGAAATAATCCCCCCCGCTGCGTTTTTTATTTCCTCTGGGCCAGACTTTGTCTGGCCCAGAACTATGTGGACCGGGCCAGAGAGATCTGGCCCGGTCCGGCGGTCTGGGCCGGGTCCGGCCCAGACCGAGGTTAATTATTTGGGCCGAGTTCGGCCCAGTACCTTTTGGGCCGAGTTCGGCCCAGTACCTTTGGGCCGAGTTCGGCCCAGTACCTGTTGGGCCGAGTTCGGCCCAGTACCTTTTGGGCCGAGTTCGGCCCAGTACCTTTTGGGCCGAGTTCGGCCCAGTACCTTTTGGGCCGAGTTCGGCCCAGTACCTTTGGGCCGAGTTCGGCCCAGTACCTGTTGGGCCGAGGTCGGCCCAGTACCTGTTGGGCCGAGATCGGCCCAACGACTGTTGGGCTGGGTCCGGCCCAGTTTAGTTTGGGCCGGCCCAGCCCTTTTAATATATAAATATATTATATTATATATATATAAAAAATGTATTTATGTATAAAAAAAAACATTAAAAAAAAAATCTAAAAAAAATATTGTTGATTTTTCTGCATATTTTTGTCAAAAATGTTTTATTTCTGGTTTGTATTTTTATTTTGTAAAGATACAAAACCAGTATTAAAATACCCGGTTTTCGTCAAAACATCAAAGATTTTCAGAATAAAAAATGTTTTTGCTTTCAAAAAAAATTTCTAAAAATTTCCTAAAACTGTTGTTGATTTTTCTGTATATTTTTATCAAAATAGATTAATATTGGGTTGTATTTTTATACCGTAAGGATACAAGCTCAGTATTTTAAAATACCCGATTTTCGTCAAAGCATAACAAAAAAATAATATTTTTCAAAAATTGTTTTTGTTTTAAAATACGGCCTAGTCTCTCCAATATATATACATAAATATTATAACATCATATTTTCATACAACAAATTTTTTTTTTAAAAAAAAACAATATATGTATTAACATGCATTTTGGCTTTAATAACCAATTTATTCAAGCCATGAGAACTAGGCCAATATTTCAAAAATTCTAAAAAAATTCTTTTTGTCTTCTTTTAATATTTGGGATTACGAATTTATACGTAAAACGTATTCCTAAATATTATTAGTAAAATTTTGGTATGGACGTTAGAACGGTTAGGATTTTTACCCGATAAGATAAAGACCTCCTTACTGAGGGGGATTTTTCTTGAACCATAGACAGACCAACAACTAGGAAAACACAATAACACTTTAGTTTTTTTTATCAGACATTTAAAACAATGCAGCTTACCTTAGGTAAGGCGTATTTGGGGTGCTAATACCTTCCCTTTACGCAACCAGTCTCCGTACCCGATCTCTGAGACCAGTTAGGTTCCTAGTGACCAAAATACTAGGTGGCGACTCCAAAGAACCAAATAAAAATAAAAATAAACAAATTTTCGCCAGTCGAACCCGCAATGGATGTGTATTTGAATATTTTTTTTTTTTTGGGGGGGGGGTGCGACAATATATTTAATTTAAATTGTTAACGGATTGGGTGATTTATTCTTAGGTACCAGTAATAAGATATTAGTACTGGGAGATTTCAATTTCTGGGATTCTAAAAGAGATGGAATTTTTTTCATTTTTTTCCTATACAAATTAAGAAAACCAAACAAGTTCTAATAGTTTTTTCTTAGACAATTACTTTTACTATTTTATAATTTAGTCGTTTTTACATTTATTTTCCATGTCTTCTAATGAAAGGTTGACAGAGTAAAGAGGAGTAGACAACGACGGGGAGATTGACCTAGGGGTGAGAAAAACCGGTTCGGTTCGGTTTTTATCTAAAAAACTAACCAAAACCAAAATTTGAAAAACTTAAAAATTCAAACCGAAACCGAACCGAACCGGTTCAAACCGACCGGTTTCGGTTCGGTTTGGTTCGGTTTTTTTAACAGAAAAATCGGAAAACCTGTCATCTAACAGCAGAATATACAAGGTCACACATGATAACAAATTAACTTGAAATTGAAAAAGTAGTCAAAATAGACTGATAAATTGCCGGAGGAACATGTTAGAAAAACATTACCCAGGGGACATGAAGAATCAAGTAACTTTACCAGGCAACTATGGAATGCTCCAACATGTTTAAATATTCAGGTCTTCCATGCACAAAGGGTTTTAAAGCAGATTATTGTGTTTAATGAATAAAAATAGAGTAGCAGTTCCCAAATCCATATGGATTGGGGCATTTTGCAGCCAGGCATACAACACAAAATAATCTAAGAGAATATGACAATACTAGTCAACTAAAGACGATATCAGTTTGATAGTGTTTGTAACATATTCCCAAGTTGTCCAGGCCTAGATCCCTACCGGCAGCAAATTGGACCTACACATCAATTAAAAAAGAAGATATATAAACTTTAAAATGTTTGAGAAGGGTAAAAAGATATAGTAGAATACAGGTGAAGGCAAGCTGATGGCACATTCATTCACAGACCTCAAAGCACCTTCACAGCTGATCTAGCTTTCCTCGTACTATACCCTGAACAGAGTTAGAAAAAAGAAATTGACAGAAAAAAAAAAAAAAAAGCATACCTGGTGTGAGTTGGGACACGATTCAAGGTCGAGTGTGAGAGAGGGAGGGAGGGACTGGTTTGCTAGATTTGGACTTTGGAGGTTCGGTGTGCCAGAGTGGTGTGTGTCATGCGACTCGTGGCTGACTGGCTAGGTTGTTAGTTTTGAAGATGAAAATGGTGTGAGAGAGCCAGAGAGGGATATGGATGAAGAATGTAAGATGGATTAACTTGGTTTTGTTGCAAATTGAGTGAAAGTGTGAGTTGTGTGAGGTGCGGTCGTGAGGATGAGGGAGCGGCTGCAAGGAGTCGCTGGAGTGAGAGTGTCTAGGTCTAGGGTTAAGTTTTTTTTCTTCCTATTTATAGTACCCCTTAAACCGAGACGGTTCGGTTCGGTTGGGGTTTTGTCGGTTTCAGGTTTCGAAAACCGAACCGAACTGGAAATTTTTACAAAAAAAAATAATCGGTTTAATCGGTTTTTTTTTTCAGTTTGGTTTTTTCGGTTATTTTTTTATCGGTTTTCTCGGTTTACTCGGTTTCTCGATTTTTTTGCTCACTCCTAGATTGACCATTCCAGAGTCATGTGCTTGATAGCCAACAACCCTACATCTATATGAAAAGTCAACAAAAATACCCCATGTATTTCTTGGTGTATAGCCCTACAGAATATATATATATATATATATATATTAAAAAAAACTCATATTTTTTAAATATAATATGGATGTAATATTCGTTGAATGTAGTTTTCTTTTTCTGGCTTTATTTATCAAAACTCTTAGAACCGTGAGGCTTACCTCCTGTACGTGGCTCTAGTCATTTGACTCGGTCATATATGCTACAGACAACATCCATGCAATTATTAAGGAACGATTATTTTGGTAACAATTTTAACCAATTTTCTATGTGCTCCAATTGAATGGAAGATTTCTCGGGGCGCCGCTGCTTTCTTAGGTTTTAAATGTTCTTACTTTTTTTTAAAAAAAAAACTACATAAATAAATATATAATCTTTGCTTGATTGGCACTTGGATTTTTACTTCGTAATATACTATTTGGTAATTGGATTTTTATCTGTATTTGATGTTGTTTTTTAATAGGTTAGGTGAACTTGGATTATGTTAGATTAATTTTTACATGATTTAATTTTAAACTAAAAAATCTGAATTAAAATTTTTTTAATTTTTTTTAATTTTTTTTATATCATATTCAAAAAACATTTATTAATTGTTTATATTATTTTTAACCGATCAAATCAATTAAATCAATCATAATATTATGTTATAGAATTTTAGATTTAAATTGGCCAAAGAGTCAGGTAGATAAATTATAAAATTATTTATTGAATCGAGTTTAAAAATGAAATTAAATAATTTTTTATAATTTAAATATTTTTATTATATTTAAAAAGTTTGACTGGATTCGTAGCTATTTTTTTTTTCTATTCTTATTTTTCTACATTATTTTGAAAGTCAACTGTCTTTTACACCAAACTACTGGTATACATCATTATCTTCTCGAATTTCAAGTATAAGATATTTCCCCTCCGTTGTTTTTAAGACTTGTCTTTCAAATTAAAATTTTTGTCCTTTTCGAGGTGAAAAAAAAAATAAAAAAACTAATTAAACCAAGAAAATTAAAAAAAAATAACCGAAAAATCAAATCATGAAAAAAATCAGATTAAACTGATTAAAATTTTAGAAAAACTAACCGGTTCAGTTCGATTTTGGTTTTACAAGCCTGAAACCAAAAAACCCGAACCAAACCGAACCCAAACAAAAAAAACCGGAAAAAACCGAGTCAAATCAAAAGCGGTCGGTTTGAACCGGTTTTGGTTTTAAAAAAATAAAATTAGGTTTGGTTATTGTTTTTAATAAAAACCAAACCAAACCGAAAATGATCACTCCTACTCCATTGGATTGTTTTAATTTCTTCTAAAAAAATCAATCTAAAGTATTCAATACTCTAGAATACGGCTCCATGATATCACAATATTGCTAAGAAACACACATTAGCATATTAATTTAAAACACAATCAATTCAAGTATGTATATGGAAAATTGTATTCTTTTCTCTTATAAAAACATAGAATTTAATATAAAAATAAGAATTCCATCATATTATATGAGATTGGATATTGCAAATACAGACATACTAAATAGTTTCTCTTAAATCGAACTTGTTGTCATAATTTATTTTTAGATTATTCTTAGATTCATATTTTTTTCTATGCAAAACAATAAAAATAAATATTATAAAAAAATATAACAGTGAAAAAAAAAAATGTTAGAATGTTTAAAAATGATCAAAAATTAATTGAAGAGGTTCAAAAATATAAAAATAGATGGTCAATCCATATTTTACTAATACGAGACAAGAATACCTGTCTTTTTATATTTACCAAATATATTTTTATATTTTTTTAAAATAATAAATTATTATCACAACACCGTACACGTATAACTACTTCGAAATTACCAACCGCAACGTAAGATTTATGTATATTGCCAAATCGGATTCGTTAACAATCGAATTAGACTCGTTAATTAACTACCAAATCACCTGCGGATTAACTATCAAATCATCCGATTTTACTGTGGAATCCATGTCCTGAGGTTGTGCCGCTAATTGTTCAGACCTTTTTTCTGGAAAGTCAACACCTTCTTTTTTTCTTTTTCTTTTTTCTTTTTTCCTTTCAAAGAATTCAATGACATCTTAGCCAAGTCAAAAAAAAATGTACAAAAAGAACAATTTACAAAACATTGGTATCAATTTCCGCTTCTTGATCGTCAAAGAAAAAAAAAAGATTTTAAAATAGATTTAGGCCGGCTCATTACTTCAGAAATAGATCGGGTGAGAATTATGATATCAAGATCAATGCTCACTTTGCAAACGTCGTATCCCAATTTCCGCTTCTCGATCGTCAAAGAAAAGCTTCCATTTTTGAATTTTCTCCTAAAAACACGGTAACCATTTTCAACCATTAAATAAAAAGACATTTATTTTCCATATAAACACTTTCTCCTCGCTTAACTAAAATCCACACAAAGGCAATCATTCTCTCTAAATTACACAAAATAAAATGACAAAACCAGCCCTTTTAGCCTTCCTTGTAGTTCTTATCTTCAATATAACTTCTTCTTCTTTCTCTGCCACGGCTGATGGTGATGATTCAGTTTATGAATCTTTCCTTCAATGCCTAGAAAGCAACACAAACCCACAAGACGAAATCTCAAAACTTGTTTACTCACAATCTAGCGCATCTTACACTTCAGTTTTAAGAGCTTACATAAGAAACGCACGTTACAATACCTCAGCAACTCCGAAGCCAGTTGTCATTGTAACTCCATCTCAAATATCCCATGTTCAGGCCACGGTTATTTGCACAAAAAAGGTTGGTTACCAGCTCAAAATCAGAAGTGGTGGGCATGATTATGATGGGATTTCCTACGTTTCTGACATGCCCTTTTTCGTTCTTGACCTGTTTAATCTAAGATCTATTGAAGTTAATGTCAACGATGAGTCTGCTACTGTTCAAGCAGGGGCTACTCTTGGTGAACTTTATTATAAAATCTGGGAGAGCAGCAAAGTTCATGGTTTTCCTGCGGGGGTTTGTCCCACGGTTGGTGTTGGTGGGCATTTAAGTGGTGCGGGTTATGGCAATATGTTAAGGAAATATGGGTTGTCGGTTGATAATGTAGTGGATGCAGAAATTGTTGATGTTAATGGGAAACTTCTTGATAGGAAAGCAATGGGGGAGGATCTTTTTTGGGCAATTCGTGGAGGTGGTGGTGGGAGTTTTGGGGTTATAATTTCTTACAAGATCAAGCTTGTTTCTGTTCCTGAGACAGTTACCGTTTTCAGAGCAGAAAGAACACTTGAACAGAATGCTACTGATGTTGTTTACAAGTGGCAATTAGTTGCTCCTCAAACAAGTAATGATCTTTTCATGAGGATGCTCTTGCAGCCTGTGACAAGGAACGGTAATCAGACTATTAGAGCGTCAATTGTGGCATTGTATTTAGGGAATTCTGATAGTCTTGTGGCTTTATTGGGAAAAGAATTCCCTGAATTGGGATTGAAGAAGGAGGATTGTAATGAGACAAGTTGGATTCAGTCTGTGATGTGGTGGGATGAGTCTCAAAATCTTGGAAAGTCACCTGATGTTCTTCTTGATAGGAATCCTAATGATGCCAAATTCTTGAAGAGGAAATCAGATTATGTTCAGAATCCAATATCAAAAGATGGGTTGGAATGGTTGTGGAAAAAGATGATCGAAGTAGGCAAGATTGGATTGGTTTTCAATCCTTATGGTGGTAGAATGAATGAAATCCCTGCCTCAGAAACTCCATTCCCTCACAGGGCAGGCAATTTGTTCAAGGTGCAGTATTCAGTGAATTGGGAAGAAGCTGGAAGCGAGGCAGACAAGAATTTCATGACTCAAATAAGGAGGCTTCACAGTTACATGACCCCATTTGTTTCCAAGAATCCAAGGAGTTCATATCTGAACTACAGGGATCTTGACATTGGTGTTATGGAGGCTGGTAAAGATAGTTTCGAACAGGGCAGTGTTTATGGCTACAAGTATTTCAATGACAATTTTGATAGGTTGGTGAAAGTAAAGACTGCTGTTGATCCAGAAAATTTCTTCAGGAATGAGCAGAGCATCCCTACTTTACCAAGTAAGGCATAGAAGATTTCTAGTAGTGATTTCAACCAAATGATTTGTAATAGAAATAATAATCTGTAGTTGCTTTATTTTCAATTGGAAAGCTACATGATTGCTTCTTGGTGGAATCTTGCCCTTCCATCATCGTCGATCTTTTCCCTTTTCTTTAATTTATAAAATAAATCTTACTTGAGGGTAATGCAAATCTGTGATCTTGACAATAGCAGATCTTATCCCTTCTGCAAGGCTGAAAGGTGATAAAGACCTTGATGCCGAGTGTATGCTTTTTCTTCATTTGATCTTTCGTGAATGAATGGTTACTTGTTTTGCCATAGAGCAGCTTTATCTACAGTCACAAATCGCAATATTATACTGCCAATCATATATGAAAGTTTCAAGGTTCTTTCCATTTTGGTTCTGATTAAAAAGCTGTTGATTGCTTACATCCCATGATTTTTGCCATGTTTTCGAGGAAGGAACATATGCTCTTAAGTCCAAATCCGTACAAAAGGCTTACATATGTGCTTGTAGTCTCCTGGGTCATCCACACACGATAAGCCTCCACATGGCTGACAATGTTGAGGCTTGAAAACAATTGCTTTTGTCCAACTAGTTTAGATTCTTCACAGATCTCTTAACAGATAGCAGTCCGACAACTTGTTCCAGCAGCAAAATCCCACCACCAACAACCAGCTTACATCTCATGAACCAAATCATCTTCTTTTTTCAAACAAAAATCATGTTGATGATGAAGATGAACTCATATTCTAGGTAATATATATGATGTCACATGCTTTATGATTGACACCACATGGCGAGGGTCGTTTCTCATCAATCTTTTTTGCCTCATTTATCCTCACGGATGAATTTAGGCCATATTGGCTTTAATAGCTATATATCACATGCGGCTTGTATTGAAGCCGACACTGAATTTAATTCTAATAGACTCAACTTGAATCAAATGAAGAAAGCGTGTACACATGCTTTTTCTTCCATGTTTTATGTCCTGCTGAGACTCATTTTCTTGCTTCCTGGTAACTGACGTTGTTCTTTTATTGCAGATGTAGAGCATGACTCAGGGGTGACTGTTGGAGGCTCTACTTCAAGGTCTATATCATCCATGTTGATTCTAATAGTAATCTTGACATACTTTGCTTTTCTTTAAGGATCAGAGGATGATGATGTGTTCGTAGCTATTCTTGGATTTCTCTTTTCTCTTGTTTGGCGTTCCAAGTGGGAAACTCAGAGGCCGGCCTGTTTGTATATAATTGAGGATTTTTCAATTCCATTTGGAGAGAAAATCAATTCCATGTTGATTTTTCAAGGCTTGAAAACAATTGGGAAAAATGGAATGCTTGAAGGATATTTCTACTTCTTTGTATAGTGTTCCCTTGTTTGATCCTATTTATGAAAGGACTATAATTTGCCATAGAATGGTCACGGTTGTCCTGAATTTAGGCAGTGAAGATATGTGGCTAAAACTGGATGTGAATTAGGGGCTAGCCCAAAGGCCATAAACATCTACTGGGCTAAAAGAAAAACGAGGCTCATAATCTAAAACAAGAAAAAGAGGCATTAGCCCATCATATTAGCTAAGCTAAAAGTTTAGGATCGACTATCATATTTCGTTTTTTTTTTTTTTTGTAAATCAACATCAATATCTTCTAAAAAAGAAGATATCAACACTAGCTAGAGAAACAAATTTAAACTATCAATCATAGGTAATTTTCCAAAGGGACTAAATTTTTATTTGATTGTATATTGTCTTACAATTAAACAATTTCATATATTGGCTGAAAAATTGAATACCATAGGGATAGAAATCATAAACCAACGGTCCAACAACAGAACATTGAAATCAATAAAATTCTTTTCCATAAAAACATTGAACGAACGACTCCTAAGTAGATTGAGAGTAGTGTTAGACATTAAAAATCTAAGGAATTAAACCAACTTAATCATGAAAAACTTTCTTGGTTTCAATTCTCTTGTTCTTGATTTCCTCTTGAATCCTCCTACACAGATTCATCCACATAAGGCTCAAAATCTGACTCGAATGAAAAGGTCTCCACGACATCGAAGCCCATCTCCAGCCTCAAAGGTTTAGTTCTTCCATCTTTTAAGTTGAAGAATGTCAACTTATCAATTCCATCCCTTAATGCAACATTAGCATTGCAGACGCCAGTAAGGATAATATATGGTAACTCTTTTGTTAAAGCTTCAAAGTTCACCATCTGCTTCTTCTTCCATATTTTTCTATCGTAGTTCTCGATGATCCATAGCTCCATGAAATGTTCGCCTTCCTCTTTACATATCAGGGCAAGATTTCCCTCAAACTCACCGAGCATCATGAGCTTTTGATGATAATTCTTACGAACCAGTTCGGGTAGCGAAATCATGCTATATATCTCTTCCTTCACATGGAAGGCAAAAATTTTACATCCAAACGTAAGCCAATGAAGCGAACCACAAACAGATACAGCAGGATTAAAACCAAGGAATGACTCGTTCAAAATCACTTCCTTCAGTTGCTTCCATGCATGCATCGAAGATTGTTAAATCGATAGGAATCTCTATTCGTACGAAACTTAGGCTGAGAAAATCTCACAATCTTGTAATGCAAAGGTCTTGAACTTAACACAATCATACCAATTGCTTTATTCCTATATCGAGTCTTTGGATTCGGAATTTGTTTCCATTGTTTTGTAGTGGGCTTGCACACATAAACCTTCGGAATGTTTCGATATGTTGGCGGGAAATGCGTGCAAAGCAAGAGACCTTGGTCTGTCGAAGCCTCAATCTTTACAGAACAAGGTAAGAAATCGAGGGATAGTGCAGGACGCGAAGCTGTATTGTCAGGAGACAAAAAGATGGAAGAAAATCCTGACCTTATTATTCTTTGCATGACAAAGCCAGATATGCTTTCGGTTCTCTGGCAATGGACATTCTTTGAAGTTGATTCATCAGTATCCGAATCAAGATTCTGAGTAGAACCCATTAACGTAGTTGGTGTTAAGCTTAAAAATGAGTAGGGGAGATTTCAGAGGAAATATTGAGATATAGCAGAAGGAGGTAAACAAGTTGTGGTAGCAGCTCATGGATTTATATGGAAGAAGAAAGTAACGTTTATGGTAGCTAGTCAGTGTAATATAAGGATTCATCATTAAGTAGGAAACCTAATAGAATTCCTTTCCGTTTCCTACGAGGACAAGGAACGTTGGAAATCGAAAGCATTCTGTTTCCTATCTCCAGCAGGATTTGTGTAGGATCTGGGGCATGACAGTTTGGGCCGGGTAGGAGCTGAACTGGGTGAGTCTTTTGCGATGGCTTCTGCTAAGGCTGATTTGGGCTAGTACTTCTGGGCTGAAGTTTTGCTGGGTCAATGGAGAACCAATTGATGTTTGTTCTTGATAATAATAATTTATGTTATTTTCTTTTTGGTTTTTAAGTTTATCTAAGTGTGTTCATGGGATACTTGTTAAGAGTATATTTTTTTAATGATATTAACTGCTTGAGGATCCTGAGCTACGTTTTGTAAACTCAAATTATGCATTAAAAAACAGAAAAGAGAGTTTTTAATGTCTATATTTTGAAATTTCACTTTTATTAAACAAATTAACTCAAAGTTAATGTTATTAATTTAGTGGGTCTTATAGATTTGACCTGGAACTTAGCTAATCTACATCTGGCTGAGGCTGGGTGTAGAAAAATTAATTTGAAATTGATGTTTTTTTTCCCCAGCCATTTGCTCAGATTTGTTTTTGACTAATTGAAAGGATTGGATGTTATATAATCATATAATAGGCTGCTGAATTAAGATCTGCTTGCCATCTCTTTCACCAATCTTTCAGCCTATTGTGCCTAATTCATTAACACCTCTAAACCAGTCAATATGGAATCGAACACTAGCTGTCATGCTGATTTAATGGCTGATGCATTCAAGAAAATAGAAAAGTCCTGTAATAATTTTGAAAGTTCTTCATTTTGGACTTTGAAGTATTCTTTGAATGAAAAATTATGATCAGCATAAATTGGCAAGTGGCTATAAAGATGCAACTTACCTTGTGTTGTTGCATCACAATCTGAAGGAAAAAAAA
The DNA here is from genome assembly GCA_964019445.1 of Populus tremula. NCBI lineage: Eukaryota > Viridiplantae > Streptophyta > Magnoliopsida > Malpighiales > Salicaceae > Populus > Populus tremula. The sequence continues at coordinate 52,145,861 of CAXHTJ010000001.1, forward strand.
TGGAAAGATCAAACTTCACCATGCGTCTTTTACTTCTTCTACTTTCAGTCCCATTAGCTCGGTCTGCAAATTCAAGTTCATCTCATGAGATGTTCTTGCAATGCTTTTCATCTCATATGCAGCATTCCAAATCATATTCAGAAGTTATCCTTACTAAAAATAGCTCTGCTTACTCATCGGTTCTGCAGTCATCCATTCGAAATTTCAGATTCTTGAACACTTCAACTCTGAAACCTCAATTTATAATCACTCCATTTAATGAGTTTGAAATCCAAGCAGCCATTGTTTGTGCCAGGAAATATGATATGCAAATAAGAGTTCGAAGTGGAGGCCACGACTACGAGGGCCTGTCTTTCCTGTCTTATCAAGAATTTGTGCTTATTGATCTTGCTGAACTTAGTTCTATCAGTGTTGACATCGAGAATGAGAGGGCATGGATCGGGGCAGGTGCAAGCATAGGAGAGTTATATTACAGAATTGCGGAGAAAAGCAAGGTCCATGGCTTCCCGGCAGGTAGCTGTCCTACGGTGGGAGTTGGGGGACACTTCAGTGGAGGTGGATTTGGTACCATATTCAGGAAGTATGGCTTAGCAGCTGATAACGTTATTGATGCTAGGATAGTTGATGCTAATGGAAGAATTCTTGATAGAGAATCAATGGGAGAAGATCTTTTTTGGGCCATTCGAGGAGGGGGAGCGGCTAGCTTTGGAGTCGTTTTCTCATGGAAAGTTAGATTGGTTTCGGTTCCTCCAACTGTAACTGTTTTTAGTATCGAAAAGACCTTACAGCAAGGTGCATCCAATCTTCTTCATAAGTGGCAAAGGATCGGAGACAAGCTTCATGAAGACCTTTTCCTCCATGCTACTGTAGCAGTTGCTACCTCTATCCCCCTATGGCAATAAAACTATTCAAGTTTCGTTTGCGTCATTGTTTCTTGGCAGGGCGAAGGAGCTTCTCCCTGTGATGCAAGATAGCTTCCCTGAGTTGGGCTTAACGCGCGAAAACTGCAGTGAAATGAGTTGGATCCAATCTGTCCTCTATTATGGTGGCTTCTCACCGAGTGACTCCTTAGATGTTCTACTCAGCAGGACTGCTCAGTTTAAGGGATTCTTCAAAGGGAAATCGGATTACGTCACGGAACCTATTCCAGAAACTGGCCTGGAAGGGCTGTATAAAAGGCTCCTTGCAGAGGAGACATCGATGTTGATCTTGACACCTTACGGAGGGAGAATGAGTGAGATTTCGGACTCGGAAACACCTTTCCCACACAGAAACGGGAATATTTTCGAAATCCAGTACATTATAACCTGGGATGTGGAAGAGGAAACAGAGAAGAACCTAAAATGGATGAGAAAACTGTATGCCTACATGGCCCCTTACGTTTCAAACTCACCAAGAGCTGCCTATCTCAACTACAGAGATCTTGATTTGGGAAGGAATAATCATGGAAATACAAGCTTTGCAAAGGCAAGTGTTTGGGGCTTGAAGTATTTCAAGAACAACTTCAAGAGACTAGCGCGGGTTAAGACTGCAACAGATCCTTCCAATTTCTTCAGGAATGAACAAAGCATTCCTGTGCTGCAAAGAAAAAGGAACCTCAAATAAACTTAAACCCAAGATATTGTACAACATATTGGTAACAACAGGATAGAAATTAATAAACTATTTAGCAAATTTTAAGTCAAGGTCAAAAGCCTCAGAAATGCTAAATCTCAATTTATTGTTTGCTTCTTGTTGTAGTTTTGCCCGTGAAAATATCATTTTAATTTAAATTTAAGTAAGATTTTAAAATATAATTATATTATATTATACTCTAACATATCATTTCAAGTAAAAATTCTTTTGGCTTAAAATTTATACAACTCTATATTATTTATGTTTAATTTTTATATTAAAATAAAAAAAATAATTAAATTTAAACTTAAATTATTTTAATATAAAAATTTAAACTATTAAATAAATTTTTAAAATATAATTTATATCATTTTTTAACATACTTACCGTTTTCTTCTGCCTAGCTTTTCACCTCTGGTCCATGATTTACCTGCAAGAGTCGTGCATGGACTTTCCAATTTTGGGTTAGGCTCAAAAGTCTCGAAGTCCTTGTGCACAATTGGGCCTCTTCCTGTATGACTTACAGAAGATCCACAGCCATGAATTGGACTAGGCCTCCAGAAAGCCTATATATATTCCTTTGTTCTGAGTTACTTGAACAAGAGTTCTTGGCAGAAGATCACATAAATCTGCAATCTTTCGGTGTTTTCCTTGTCAAACACCATGTGATTCCTCATCTACCTGACAGACAAAACTTTGAAATTCAGAAATAAACCATGTGATTGCTTTATTTGTCTATTATTCAACTTCAGTTCTCAATCACCATCTGAAAGCTCCATATTCCATTATTGATTGCATCAAGTCACGGACCTTTACTTGGTACCATGACATAAGGTTTATGCAAAAATATCATCATCATCTAAAATGTATATTTAGATTTTTAAGTTGTATTTTTATATATATAAAAAATCCAAAGCGGAATTCAAAAAGTTCATGTATGCATCTAATTAAAAAAATCAAGAATTATTTATGCAATAAAAACATATTATCAAGCTCAATCCCTACATAGCTAAAGTTAATCAGATAAACTTGTGACTCGGGTCATGGACTTAATTGGACTCAATAATTTTTTTTATATATAATTTTTTATCAAAAATAGATACCTATAAAATCAAGAACCAACAAAATATCTAAGTGATTGGAAAAAAAAATCATAAATAAATAAAATTGCATTGCTTAATTAATAATCAACAAAATATGATGAAATTAAAAAAAAATAACTTTAATGAATAAATTTTTAAAAAAAAAAAAAAAAAGATTCAGTCTCTCAGACTAGGAAGGCCTAGAGTTCCTAGGCCTCCAAAAAAGACTAAGGCACACTTGAACCTAGAGTAGCTCACTACCTAGATTCTGATGATCTCTAGTCGCAAGGAAATCAGGCTGGTATGCTTCAAACCAAAAGAAACCCACTTTCAATCATATTTCGATCCGAAAAAACTAAAAAAAAAAACTTTAAACACCTTCTAAAGTATATCGATAACCTCTAACAATCCAAGAATTAGCTCAAAAACTCACAATCAATTCAGAACAAAAATTATTTTCAGGTTCAGATCTACAATTTCAAACAAGTTCAAGGAAAAATAAAACGTCATGTATGATCTTTCTCTATTAAAAAGAACTTATTGACACCAAACTACCAATTTTTATAGCCTGAATCGGTTTTAACCAAGATTTTCTCTATCTACCATTAGAATCTGACCACTTTCTCACTTATCTTTTAAACCAAGAACCAAAAATTAAAAAAATAAAGTTTGGGATAAAAAATGAATTTTATAAATGGTTAGGGACTGAAAGTTTATAATTGAAAGGCTGGAGTACCAAAATATACGTTTAGTTCCAAGTTTAGAAAACACTTCTATTTTTATTGTTCTTTTCATCTTAGTCCTTTATCTTTGAATCTTTCCTTTTCTTAATAAATGTATTTTTTTTTGCCATTAATTTTGGGCTATAAAAGTGTAATAAAAAATAAACTAGGGAAAAAAAAAGACAAATCACTTGGGTAATTTACAGTGATGTGAACAGTGACTTAACAATATTTTCCCTCAGTCTTAATTGATTTGAAATATAAGAGTAGTATTTTTAAAGAAATTGCGAGGGGGACAAAGATTTGAAGAAGCAAGGAAGATATTATTGGTGAAAAATCATCCATACAAGGACCCTGATTTGACCAAATCAACTTTTAAAAATTATAATTTGACCCCAAAACTTAAATTTCTTCGAATTAAAGCCCAAATTGACTTAAAAATCAATTTTTCTTGCAATCAAATCCTCTATAAATTCAATTAAACCTTCAATAAATCCAATTAAGTCCATAAACATCGAATTTTGGACTTTTCTCTTCAAATTGATTTTTTTCTTTTCCAACTGGCTCTCATCATTCAAAGATATACTGTCAAAATTTAATCTTTGTATTTTTATCCTTCTTAATTAATTTTTTTGACCATTTCCTGAGCGCTCCCGTCTCCTATTATTTTTTCTAATTTCTTCCGGCTATATATTTATTTATTATTATTATTTTATTATTTATTTCATTATTATTATTATTTATTATTATTATATTTTTATTTTTGTGTGGGATCCAAAAATGGGTTACAATAATTTTCATCTTAGTTCTCTATCTTTGAATCTTTTCTTTTCTTAATAAATATGTTTTATTTGGCCATTAATTTTAGCCTATAAAAGTGTAATAAAAAAAATGGACTAGGAAACAAAAAAGGACAAATCATTAGGGTAATTTACAGTGATGTGAACAGTGACTTAAGAATATTTTCCCTATGTCTTAATTGATTTGAAATATAAGAGTAGTATTTTCAAAGAAATTGCGAGGGGGACAAAGATTTGAAGAAGCAAGGAAGATATTGTTGGTGAAAAATCATCCATCCAAGGCTTCTTCCTTTTCCAAGAATTCAGCGACATCACCTAGCTAAGACTATATTTCAAAGTTGAAGGCAAAAAGATGCCAGCTTGAATGAACGAACCAGAAAAGCTACAAAGTAAATATCTTTAACAATGTATGGGCTCCTATACTCTATGTGAGAGACAGCTCTGCTATGTGCTTTATTAAATCCTTAAATTCCTTAGACATTGTAGTTGCAGACATGGCATGGGAACTGGTTGGTTACTGAAACTATTCCTAATTTATAGTGACAAATCTTGTTTGTTCTAATGATGTTTGGAGTATTTTGAGCTACGACCTAACTCTCATGCTAGGACATTCATTGCCTCAAGCTAGGTCTTGAAAAGTCGGCTTCTTCCATTTTCACTCACGCTGTTTCTTAAATTTGACGGCAAAAGGATCACGCATGGAACAATTCAATTTTCTCTCCATATTTTATAATAAATGGTTAGTTACTTTGGAGTTTAGTGTCAAAAGTACATTTTTTTTTATTTCTTACAACTCTTTTGTTTTGAAATTTCAAAATTACTTTAAAAAAATTTAAATTTATTTTATTTTTTCCTTTACTTTAAATTAGTATTTTTTAGTGTTTTTTAAATTATTTTGATGTACTGATGTCAAAAATAATTTTTAAAAAAATAAAAAAAAATTATTTTGATATATTTCCGAGTGAAAAGTAATTTAAAAACAACTACTTTCACTCTCAAACAAACTTTATAATTAGCAGAGCAGAAGACTGCTAAACACGTAACTTTACAATAACAAGTATGATTTTTAATTTAATTATTATGTCAAACTAAATTTTTACTACAAGATTTTAGAAGTTTTGATTTATATGGGCAGTGGCGGAGCCAAAGTATTTAAAATGAGGGGGCAAATTAATTAATAAATATTATATAAATATGTATTAAAAATCAATTCGAAACAAATATACTAACTTATATAAAGCAAAATTAATGTAAAAATACTTTTAAAATGAGAAAACTTATATTATAATTATTTTCTTTAAATTTTCATAATAAAAAAATTCAGTTTAGTTATATAATTATTGTAAATCCTCCATATAAAATTCATAATAAAATACATATTAATTCATCAAAACTCATTTTACATCCTATTACCATCTAGCATGTTGTAAATAATGCATGAATATGGATCATCATTGATAATTTAAATTTATCATGATAGATCATTTTTAGAAATAAAAAAATTGTTTTTTTTAAAGAAGAAACCAATCTTTAATTTTGCAAATATCAATATTTACCCACTAACAACAATTGAAATGTTTACTTATTTATCTCGTGAAAAAATTTAATTCCATACCATAACCAATTCAATTAGAAATAATATAATCTTTAATTAATTCAAAATAATTAAATCAATACCTATTTTCAAAAACAATTCAAAATAATTTTAAAAAAATTAAGGGGGCAATTGCCCCCTTAATCTTCTACGTGGCTCCGCCACTGCATATTAGGTTGAGGTTTTATAACCAATAGAGTTAAGTAAGACACCAAAATTCATCTAGAAGTTACTATTTAGTATTGGTCATGTTTTCCTATTTAATTTAGATTTTTTTTCTATTTAATTTACAGTTTTTTTTCAGTTTTTAAAATGTCTTTTTAACAATATAGAAGAGAATAACGGATACAAAAAGTTATTCTGACATCTTCAAATAATAACATATTTTTGGAGCAATTAATTTCGTTATCCAGTATGTATGGAAGACTTCTTTTGTACTATTTTATGTTTATCCAAATCATTTTTTAACTGCCACAACATCTCAAGGACAACATTGTTAATTATTTACATAATCATGCTCTCTAGTGAATAAGATTCCAAGTTATATCAACAAATTTCTTGTCAGCATCTGTATGTAAGGGAATCAAATTAATGTCCAGACAGCATGTCATTAGCATCCATGCTTGCTTATCATAATGTTTCTTTTTTGGTTAGAAGCCATGAAAACCAGCGTAATCCAAGATAAAAACTCCTTTGAGTGCACCATTATCTATACTTTGACAGTGTCATCTTACTTGGAAAACATTAATGTATAAACTTGATTTCTTAATGGGATGGAATCTTTTAGTACTACGAAATATTAGTTGAATTATCCTGTATGATTGTTTTTTAAAATATTTTATATTTAAAATATATTAAAATAATATATTTTTTAATTTTTTAAAATTTATTTTTGACATCAGTGTATTAAAATAATCTGAAAATACAAAAAATATTACTTAAAAGTAAATAAAAAAATAAAAAAATAATTAATTTTTTTCATAAGTATTTTTAAAACGTAAAAATAAATAAGATCTTAGTTTCATTTAATATTATAATGCAGTACGGTGTGAGTAAAGATGTTTTTAGTCTAATTATAATTTTAAAAGTTATTTATCTTTTATCAAATTGTGTTAAATACTTAGATTTTAAAAAAATTAAGCTAAAATTCATAATCCACGACCACCACCACTCCATCCAACTTCTCCTGTGTTGTCCGAACTAATGGCCATGGTTTAAAGAGACCTTGGAAAAAACTGATTCGTACGTGCTCGCAAGATTAATAATGGCAGTGGTTGAATGAATGCAAATACCAAGATGCTAGACTTTTTTAAGTGTAAAATGTAAAAGGGATTTTGAAGATTGGCCACTAAATACAGAGGAAAGTGGTACGCATGGGCATTGTGAAACGTAGAATTGGACCATTATATGTATATACCATTTTCACCAAATATAATGCTTCCTGGTAGGTGATGTGATTTGAAGTATTTGACACCCATTTGTCCAAGCTTGGCGACTCCATAAAGTTAAATAATGATCAATTTTATTTTTCTTGTTTTGGAAATCCACCTTCTATGACCGCATGTTTGACGAGGGCCTTTGGTTTTTGCGAATGATGATGTAAGTATTTAGTAGCATTGAAAAAATTTAAATTTATAGTTATTGAAAAGTAAATTTAAAATCTAAATACATTGTACTTTGCTAGAAAGAAAAAGAGAAAAAGAAGAAAACTCGAAGTTATGGCATTGATTGAGCACAGAAGGGGAACGTTGAAGAAGGTCTGGAAATTAACTTGGCGCATGAAGCGGCGAAAATGCTCTTGAATGCATGCGCTAACAATTTTATAGTAAGAGAAAGTTGTGAAAAATCTGAACAAATTAACGATGATGATGGCAAAGGATCCTGTTCCTTTGAACGTGGAACATATTTGCTACTTTAGACTTTGGTTCAATTCTCTAGGGTTTCGACTTTCGAGTAAAGTCTTTATCATCTTGATTGATGGTTCCATTCCTAATTAACTTGTTCTTCAAGCTAATCTTCAATACCCCAAAAAGCATCTTGCTCTTTTGTGTTTCCTTGTTCACATGACAAGGAGAACGAAGTGTTTAGAAATGTAGGTAAAATTATATTTTTAAAAAACTTTATTTAAAATTAAATTTTAAAAAATAAAATAAATATTATTTAATATATTTTCGACCAAAAAATACTTTAAACCTCAATAATTACTACACTTATAAATAATTTTTTAAAACTGGTTTGTACAAGCCGGGGTGGAAATTACAATTCAAATTTAAAATAAAAAACATTTAAAATGACTTTTCTATCAAAGAAAAATCGATCATTCAAAAAGTTTTAAAACATCAAGGTCCGTTTGATTTTTGAGCCTCGACCTTCCCCTCTTGAATGTTTCAAATTCGAGATTTTTTAAATTAAGTGATCTTAAATGTTTCGCTTGACTAGAGGCACTGAATTTATGGAATACATGGATCACACACCACGGCATCATGTTGTGGCTTGAACATTCAGACCCACAGTTGACTAGAAACTAATGAATTAAAGTGCATAAATGTGAAAAATGAAATCGATTCAACTTAAGGGCTTAGCACCAGTTTGATATTGAGTTCTAAGCAAAATTGGGTAAATTTTGAATTTTGTTTTGCTTAAAATTTATTTTATTTTACTTTTTTAAATCGTCTTGATATATTAATATAAAAAATAATTTTAAAAAATAAAAATATTATTTTAATATATTTTCAACTAATAAAGTAAGATGTTAGAAGGCTGGTTTATTTTTTTTTAATTTGCTAAAACATAGAAAAAAAATATATTTAGTAATTTAAATGATTATTAAACTTAGTTTATACCCTGACAAACTTGGATAAAATTTTATTTAAATTATAAAAAAATTAAAATAATATTAAATTTACTTTAAAAAATTTTAAAATAAAATTATTTTGAGTTTATTTATTTGTTACTCAATTATGATCTTACATATACATTAAATAAGGGTGATGAACATGGAATTACTCCACTGCTCTGACCCTACAGCGTTATATTAACATTAATTGCAGGGGAAAAGGCATAATATCTACTTTTTCTTGAAAAAGCCGATGATAATTATTATTATTATTTTTTTATTATTAATATAGATATCCAGACCAGTTTATACATAACTTGATTAATTTTACAGGTTCTAAAATTAATGATAATGTAAGTTTCTGGTGACCATCATATTAATAACCACATGACTTAAATTTAAAATCACATAAAAAATAAATTCTTTAATTTCAAATTTTTATTATTAAATCATCCAATTGATGATAATTACTTGTTAACTCCACTTGATGATATCCTGGTATTACTAAAATAAAAAAAGAAAATAAAAAGAAAATTTTATTTACTACGTAAGGTTGACGTGGTGCCTAGCATGGGCAAACTCACTACAAAAATTTTATATCATATCTTTCGAAGGTGGAGAAGGGGAATTTTCTAAAATTTATTCTCACCCATCTTTTCCAGAGTTCAAGTCTTCAAGATGTAACACATAACGAAAGTAATTATCTAATTATTAATCAAATCAATGCTTTAAAAAAGTATTGTAACAATGCAATTTAATCCCTAATTTATTAGGCATCTTTATAACGAAGAAGGAATTCAAATCTCAATTATAATTATAATTATAATTATAATTATATATATATATATCACCATTAAATGTATGTTTATGTTTATTTAAGCGCAGCGCACCTCACGAAAATAATAAAATACATGCTTTTAACAAAGCTAGATCGAGGGCTGAAGTCGTTAATTGAAATTATAGGGATGGATTTTAAAAAGATAAAAGATAAAGGCTTGAGTTGACTAAATATGTAAAGTAGAGGTACGGTGATGTGCTTATTCATTCTTTAACCTTATTTGTTTTTGTATTTTAAAAGTGTTTTTGAAAAAATATTGAATCTTTTTTTATTTAAAATTAATATTTTTTTAGTTTTTTTTAATTATTTTAATATATTGATATCAAAAATAATTTTTAAAAATAAAAAATTATTATTTTAATATATTTTTAAATAAAAAACCTTTTAAAAAATAACCATAATCAATTCGAAATGAATTCACGTGAATCATGGTCATATCCACTTTAATTATTTGAAATGGGCATTTGTTTTCGAGACTAGTGGGACATAATGGAGCCCTGTTAGTGGCAATGTTTTGTTTCCAGAAACTAATAAAATAAATATAAGATAAAAATATATTTTAAACCTTACCAATATTTATAATTCTAATCTATGTTTTTTTCTAATTTAACATGTATAATTTTCGTTTTTGTTTGCTTTGATTATTTGTATAGAACTGTAACTTTCATTAAAGTTTCTCTGATCGAAAATCTAAGAAATTATTATAGATCAAATATTCTTATTATATATAAATATGCAATCATAGGACCAGACCCACAGGGTTCAGCTAGCCCCCGCTTCATTTTTCTGTGATGGTTAGCTTTACTATTTAACATCTTTTTTTCTCTCTCTTGCTTTTTCGATGATATTTCTATTTTTTCCTTCTCAACTCTGCGTATAATGCACTGCAAAATACTTTTATAAAAGTATTTTTAATTAAAAATATATTAAAATAATATTTTTATATTATTTATTTGTTTTTAATATTAATATATCAAAATTTAATTTTTTTATAGTTAAAATTAATTTAAAAAACACTTTAAAAAACAGTTGAATCACATTACAAAAAAAAAATCTCATGACCTAATTAAAATAATTAACAATTCAATCTTAAAAATAAATAATTTTCCTTTTATCTTTTGATTGGAAGAAAAAATATATTATAATCTATAAATTGAGAATTAGCAGAGTTTAAAATGAGTTTTCTACATTTTATTTCCTATATAACTTGGAAATATTGGAGAAAATTAAAATAAGTTGATTTTAGCACGGTTTAAAATAAGTTTTCTTGATTTTATTTTAGGATTAAGAGAAAATTAAAAAAAAATCAACTTGAAAATATTGGATTTTTTTATATTTCAACTTTGATTTTCTCTCTAGGACTACTAGTGTTGTAATGAAAGAATAGAAATCAATGATTTTAAGCAATGTTTGGGTATAATTTATTGAATTTAACACAATTTTCAGTTCTAGACCACTATTTAATTAATTAGATATTGTAGTACTCTATATTTAACACACGAAGCTCCCTTCACTCCGCTCTTTCTTGACCACCACAAATGTAAAGAGTATGGATAAAAAAACTCATTGCTTGAAGCCACATATATTTAAGATTGACAGCAACAACAGGATGAGTTGCTTCTAGTACTTCAAAGACAAAACGTGTTTCAAACAACTTGAAGCACTAACTAGTTGAAATGTGCAAGAAAATATAGAAAATATAATTACTCAACGATCAATTGCCAAAGAACCTGATCTTAATTTGAACCAGGTAATTATAATAAAAGTTAAATATTATAGGAAAATTATTATAAATTAAAAGATTTTTTGTTGTGAACTGTAATAATAGTTTTATTTATTTATAATATTTTTTTTTCCTAGAGGATGATATACACGTCATTAAAAAGACGTGTGTGATGTTTCCTCACATGTGATGTTTCTCTTTAACATGGTATAACATGTATAGAATATGAATGATTGAGACTTGTTGATAGAAAATAAATAGTGTAATTAAAAAGATAAATTTAAAAGATAGATTTAGAATTTCTCAAGCTTCAAACATATTTGTTGAAAAAATTATGAATTCTAAGTTAATCATATTTATTTTATTCTTTATTTATAAAATAATACGTGAAGCAATTTATATAAGAGTTTAAACTGACTCTTTTTAATAAAAGAAACTTAAACAGAAAAAATCTAAATCAAATAAAATTATGACTTCTACTTATGAAAAATCAAACTAAAACTCTATAAATTTACTATAAAATTCTAATTTAACTAGGAACATGAAAATATAATTCAAGTAGCTTGCACTTGATAATCATAGTCGATCAATCATGGTGAATTCTAGTTGATGATTGATTGTGATTGATTGATCCTAATTAATTAATTATGATTGATGGTCGGGAGTTCAAGAAGAAATCTTGACATGGTCAAATATTGTTTCTTGCTTTTGCATTCTCTACCTAGTTAATAACTTGATAAATTGTCTGCACGGGTCGGGCTAAAATTTCCTTAGCACAAAAAAAAAAAAAGAAGCTCAATGATAGTGGTTTTGAAAAACAAAATTAAAAAAATTAGAACTTAGTTCATTTAATGTGTTCAATAATTTTTATTAATTTAATAATATAATTATATAAAAAAACTACAATGGCTAATAAAAAAAATAAAGCTTACCAATTTTATAAAAAATATCCTCTAAATATTCTTAAAAAATCTCAATATTTGATAACAAAATAAAAATTATATAAAAATATAATAACCTCATAAAAAGAAAAATAAAAATAAAAACATCAATTACCAACAAGTCAAACATTAAAGGATAAATTAAAAAAAAAAAAACTTGACTCAAGTCAATTCACGACCCGGTTGTGATGTTAAGATAACCTTGTACAAAAAAAAATAATTAAAACAATGAAAGTCAACTCGAAATCAAACCAAGTAATGAAAGGTGAAACTAAAAAACAAATATTTGATTAAATGTTTTTAAAAATACCCGAGTTAACTCGATTAATTTTTGACATGTAATATAAGAACGAAATAACCTAATAGAAAGTAAAGCATAAAGAAATCACAAAGTTAAAGGCCAAATAACCTAATGTTGAAGAATAAAATTGAAAAATAAAAAATTAATTTTTAAAAAAAAATTGAAGTCAAATCATGCTAATCTTAGAAATCCTCGAGTATTGAGACTAGTTTGTACCTTATAGAAGAAAAACATGTAAAACATTTCACAAAGCAAGATTTCAAATCATCCAAAATTAAAAAAACAAAAAAAAAGATGTGAAATTTAAAAAATAAAATAAATCAAGTAAAGAATAAAAAATCAAAAATTAGCAATCAAAAGAGTATTGACTAAATTTGATTATTAAAATTAAATGAAATAAAATAATGAGGATGAAATTGATAAGTAAATAAACCAAGATAAAGATAAAATATCAAAAGTATCAATAAAAAGAACAAGATGATGAAATTGAAAAACAAATTTAATTTTATAAATTATTTCAAATATAAAAATAATAATAAAAAAATAAGGATCAAATATAATAAATAAAAAAATTGAAGGAGGATGAAATTAAATTTTTTTTAATTATACAAATTATTTCAAATAAAATATAATAATAAAAAGAATAAAGATTAAATATATATAAAAAATAAATTAAAGGATTGTTTTAGAAATTCATTGACTTCATGTGTTGCTTTAGGATGGAGGGATTGTTAAAATAATTTGAATAATGCCTTGAAAGCTATTATTAGATCCATGTTGCATGTTCAACCACTTTTTTTTTAATTAATATTTAATATTTGTTTCCAAAAGACCAAATTGTTCCCCTGTTAACTTGAAAAGGTCTCGTCAATTTAATTTTTAATTTTTTCTTTTAAAGGGTATTAAATAATTTTAATTGTACTGATAAAATAAATAAAAATCGATATGATCACAGTAAATTTGGTAATGATCAATAATTCATGTGAAATGTTTTTTACTACCACTATTAGCAAGACCATTGGTTTTCATAGAGAAGAGCAAAAACATTTTAATCCACAATTTTTTGTGTTTTGATCTTCTGTAAAAATCTTATATCTTTTAGGTTTTTGTTAATTCAATCCACTAAAAGTTCCACTTAAGAACATTTTTAAAATTTTACATCAAGGAAATTTATTAAATGATATGTTGATTTTTTTTTTATTACTTTCACTGTATTGTCCTTTTAAAAATTAAATTTGGTTTAATAAAAAAAGAGGGAATCTGAATTTTTACTATGAAGCAACATATATATATATATATATATATATATATATATATAAGCATATTGGAAGCTAAATAGACCCAATATAGCATAGGTAAAGACCAATTTACTAATGGGGTTCTACTTTGACTTGGAAGCAAATTCTTTGACTTTAACTTGTTAATTGGGTTAAAATGATCAGAAATGGTTATTCTAAAGTAGTGGAGGCCTATTTGTTGTACTATGAACGTATTCGCAATTAACAACTACTTGTAAATATACCAATAATTACTATAATAATAAAAATAAAAATAAAAATAAAGAATAAAGACTAATTAATTAATCAAATTACTCGACTCTTTTTTAGAAGATGAAGCATAAACTTAAATCAAACATGGGCTACGACTACGATATTTATTCACATTAATCTTGAAATCTTAATTAGTCATTTATCAATTAGAAAATCTTAACATTCAGCAATCAATTAGAAAAACATCTCTATTTGCAGCATTTATACTATCGTGTTCAACAAAAAAACATTCCTGGCTTAGATCATAATAATTTATTTGAAAATAAAATTATGATTGCTTTTCAAAGTATTTTTGTATTTAAATACATAAAAATATATATTTTTAAAAAAATTATTTTTAAAATCAGCGCATCGAAACGATATAAAACATATAAAAAAATTTAATTTTTAATTTAAAAAATTTAAAAATTTAAAAATATAAATATAGTCATGTTTTCAAGCACTTTTAATAATCTAAGTACGGATAGATATAACTCAATACCGTCAAATCTGTCTTGACATGCATGCTGCCTAACTTCTTATACCTCAATAAATGTTACATAACAAAAACGGAAAATATGACATACACCTTTAATTTAGGTAGACTTACAAGTCGGTAGTTGACAATATCATAAAAATCCTTGTGAACATTAATTGTTTGATTTCCATCACATTAAATCGTAAGGTAATTCATTTGCTTGGTCCTTCAAGTTTAGAAAATTTGTTGGAATAACCCCTATACTTCAATTTTAGTTGGAATAACCCCTATACTTCAATTTTAAGCAAGACAACCTTCATACTTTCTATTCGTGGATTCAGGAGGATGACAGGGCTACATGTGACCAGATAGATTCAAACTTTGAGGGCTGTTGGCATGCCTAAAGATAGAGTAGGGACTGATTTAATCAATTGTGGAAACTTAAGGGACCACACACAATGGGTTGAACCTTAGATTTAATTAAAAGACTCTTGATCATCTAATGCAAACTTCGTTAACGTGACGTTAGGATTAGATCAACCATGGTGTCATCAACACTGCAGACCCTCTATAAGAGAAGTCTTGTGACCTGGTTTTGGAACACAGGCTTAGCTAGAGTTCAGCTGCCAAACAGCAAGAAAGAAAAGAAGCAGGGAAAATGGTTCCTTCAAGGTGTTCCATTCTTTCAATCTTTGTAGTCCTGCTGCTATCTCCTGAACTGACATTTTCACTTCCAATTAAAGATAGTTTTGTCCAGTGTCTCTCACAAAATTCAGAATCTGTCATTCCTGCCTCATATTTCTACACCCCAGACAACAGCTCTTCATTCAATGCTGCTTTGGAATCTACCGCTCAAAACCTGAGGTACTTGTTGCCTTCGGTGCCAAAACCTGAGTTTATTTTCACTCCTCTGTATGAAGCCCATGTCCAAGCATCTGTTATTTGCTGTAAGCAGCTTGGAATTCACCTTAGAGTCCGCAGTGGAGGCCATGACTATGAGGGTCTCTCTTATGCCACTGGAATTGAAACACAATTCATTGTTGTAGACCTCGCCAAGCTTCGAGCTGTCCAAGTTGACATTGAAGATAACAGTGCATGGGTTCAGGCAGGAGCAACGATCGGTGAGCTTTACTACAGAATTGCAGAAAAAAGCGAAGCTCATGGCTTCCCAGGTGGCCTTTGCAGCAGTTTAGGCATTGGTGGGCACATTACAGGAGGTGCCTATGGTTCCATGATGAGAAAGTATGGCCTTGGTGCTGACAATGCTATCGATGCTCGGATAATCGATGCTAGTGGCAGGGTTCTTGAGAGACGAGACATGGGAGAGGATCTTTTTTGGGCTATTAGAGGCGGTGGAGGAGCCAGCTTTGGTATCATTACTGCCTGGAAAGTAAAACTGGTTCCTGTTCCGTCAACTGTGACTGTTTTTACGGTTACTAAGACCTTGGAACAAGGAGGCACGAAGCTTCTCTACAGATGGCAGCAAGTTGCTGATAAACTTGACGAGGATCTCTTCATCAGGGTTATAATTCAAGCAGCTGATGGTGCTACGAAGGGTAAAAGAACTGTCACAACTTCCTATAATGCCTTGTTTCTAGGTGATGCCAAAAGACTGCTCAATGTCATGGAGCAAGGCTTCCCTGAATTGGGTTTGACGCTGAAGGACTGCACCGAAACCACCTGGCTGAAATCTGTGCTGTACATCGCAGGCTACCCAGCCAACACTCCTCCTGAAGTTTTGCTTCAAGGCAAGTCAACATTCAAGAACTACTTCAAAGCCAAGTCAGATTTCGTCACAGAACCCATACCCGAAACAGCACTCGAGGGGATATGGGAGAGGTATTTTGAAGAAGCGACTCCTTTCATGATATGGAATCCTTATGGTGGAATGATGAGCGAAATTTCGGAGTCATCAATTCCTTTCCCTCATAGAAAAGGTATCCTTTTCAAAATTCAGTACTTGACCATGTGGCAAGATCCTGCAGAGGATGCTTCAAAGCATATAGATTGGATCAGGGGGCTTTACAATTACATGGCGCCTTATGTTTCCATGTTTCCAAGGCAAGCATATGTCAATTACAGGGACCTTGATTTGGGGATTAACAAGGGAGCAACACAAGCTTTATTGAAGCCAGTGTTGGGGAGCCAAGTACTTCAAAGATAACTTCAACAGGCTGGTACAAGTGAAGACCAAAGTTGATCCTGACAACTTCTTCAGGCATGAGCAGAGCATCCCACCCCTTCCAGTCTCCTCGAGAAAAAGGAAAGGAAGGGGACATCATGGGATTCATTAGCTAGAGACATAATTGGTTGGAGCATCATCATATATGTGTCTTTATGGGAATAATACTGTACTGAATTTGATTTTATTAGTTTTGTCGAGTTCAGAAATATTAAAGAAACATGTCCTGTTCGCAAGTTTTACAGAAAAAGTGATCTAATAAACTAGCTATTGTGTGTTCAAGATGTTGAATCTCTGGCATGGTATGAAAATCTTCATATACTATCTCTGTCATTTTTCTAATCAAAATTAACACAAGATAGTGTTGTAACACTCTTTTCATTGCGACATGCTAGAGATGCATGGAGCAGATATTTTACCCAGAAAGATTAGGATACAAAAATATCAAGAAAATGAAGGATTGATGATGTCAAGACATAATTAGCTCACTTGGCAACATTTTTAACTGGTAATGAGAAGATTAACTAGTTCACAAGACAAATTGATGGACATTTCTAGACGTGTTGTCTCATGTCCTTCAATTGTTCAATTTGTTGTTGGCTTTATTAGTCACAGGATTAACAGCTGCTGTAAGAGATAACATTGGTGGTGATATGAAGATGATCTCAGCATGATCTTGACATTTAGAACTGTTGGAAAATCGGTCAGGTTAATTTCTTGGGGCTAAATTTGTTCTTAGAAAGAAATTTTCGACTTTTTAGCCACTCTTGAATATCCAAATCTGAAGAATCTACCTCTGAAGTTTGTGTATGTTGTCTAGAATTCAAAGCTCTGCCTATCTTCACAATGTGGAGTGCGCAGGGACATTGTGATAGGATTTTGTGAACCTATTTAGAGGTTTAATTAATCCATTTTCATTCATTTTCTCAAAGCAATCTTATTAGCAATATGACTGGAGTTGGATTTTAAAATATAATTAAATAAAAATTAATTTAGTTAAATCTAAATAACTTTATAAATGTTTTTTTTTTAAATTTAATATGAGTTAGCTCAATTTAACCTAAATAACTTGATAATTTCATTGGCTTGGTTATAACTTATTTTATTTAAAAAAATTATTTTAACATTTTTAAAAAATAATTATTTAAATTAATTCTAATTAATTCATCTCATTTACTATTCAAATCGGGTTTAATAACTTAATCATATATATAAAAGAAGGAAAAAATATCTCTTTGTCCACCCTCTAAAAAAAGATGGCTCGAAGATCTCAAGGTTACATGTACGCATGTCATATTCATAGGTGTTATTGTCTATATATATTTTCACAAAAAGAAACCAACAAAACATCGATCATTTTCCTTAAAAGAAACCAATCATACTTAATATAGAATCTCGTTGGATTGATGAAGGAGCCCAGACTAGTGAGATCCAGGGCCTAGTGAAGCTGTTTACATACCTTGGACCTCGTGATCTAGTCTTGTAGGTTCAGCCCACTTTCAGTTTACATACCTCAAATCAATCCTTTATTTTAGAGAAATTAATTCTTAACCATAAAATTATTAACACAATGGGATATTTGAATGTTTTCTGTTCTGTATTTTTTCTTTTGCTTGCTTGGTTATTGTTTCCTTTTAGCTTATGGAAGAGAATTGTGTTCCACATGGAATATTTAATTATTCATAAGAGATAACATGGTGGTGATATGAAGATGATCTCAGCAAGATCTTGACATTTAGAACTGTTGGAAAATCGGTCAGGTTAATTTCTTGAGGCTAAATTTGTTCTTAGAAAGAAATTTTCGTTGTTTTTCACTTTTAGCCACTCTTGAATATCCAAATCTGAAGAATCTACCTCTGAAGTTTGTGTATGCTGTCTAGAATTCGAAGCTCTGCCTATCTTAACAATGTGGAGTGCGCAGGGACATTGTGATAGGATTTTGTGAACCTATATTGAGGTTTAATTAATCGATTTTCATTCATTTTCTCAAAGCAATCTTATTAAACCTGGCAATATGACTTGAGTTCAAGTCATATTGGATTTTAAAACATAATTAAATAAAAATTAATTTAGCAATATGACTAGAGACTAATGAATTAAAATGCATAAATGTGAAAAATTAAGTCGATTCAACTTAGGGCTTAGCACCAATATATATTTTTTTTTTTGATTTGAAAAACCCCACCTTCACAGAGTTCTTGGCATAAATCTGCAATCTTTCGGTGTTTTCCTTGTCAAACACGTTTATAGAACTAAAATCTGATTGAAAATGTCTGTCGTCTGAAGCTGTTTGCTCATATTTTCTAACCATTCTGAAATTCCTCATCTACCTGAGAGACACAACTTTGAAATTCAGAAATAAACCATGTGATTGCTTTATTTGTCTATTATTCAACTTCAGTTTTCAATCACCATCTGAAAGCTCCATATTCCATTATTGATTGCATCAAGTCACGGACCATTACTTGGTACCATGACATAAGGTTTATGCAAAAATATCATCATCATCTAAAATGTATATATGTAGATTTTTAAGTTGTATTTTTATATATATAAAAAAATCCAAAGGGGAATTCAAAAAGTTTATGTATACATCTAATTAAAAAAATCAAGAATTATTTATGCAATAAAAACATATTATTAAACCCCATCCCTACATAGCTAAAGTTAATCAGACAAACGTACTTGTGACTAGGATCATGGATTTAATTGGACTCAATAATTTTTTTTATATATAATTTTTTATCAAAAATAGATACCTATAAAATCAAGAACCAACAAAATATCTAAGTGATTGGAAAAAAAAATTTTCAAAATTAAATAAAATTACATTGCTTAATTAATAATCAACCAAATATGATGAAATTAAAAAACAAATACAACACTTGGACCTAGAGTAGCTCACTACCTAGATTTTGGTGATCTCTAGTCACAAAAAAATCAGGCTGGTATGCTTCAGACCAAAAAAAACCTACTTTCAATTATATTTCGATCCAAAAAAACAAAAAACTTTAAACACCTTCTAAAGTATATCAATAACCTCTAACAATCTAAAAATTAGCTCAAAAACTCATAATCAATTCAGAACAAAAATTATTTTCTGGTTTAAATCTACAATTTCAGACAAGTTCAAGGAAAAATAAAACATCTTGCATAAACTCTCTCTGTTAAAAAGAACTTATTGACACCAAACCACCAATTTATATAGCCTGAATCGGTTTTAACCAAGACTTTTGTCTATCTACCATTAGAATCTGATCACTTTCTGTCTCTTATCTTTTAAACCAAGAACCAAAAAAAAAAATAAAATTTTGGAATCAAAAATAAATTTCATAAATGGTTAGGGACAGAAAGTTTATAATTGCAAAGGTTGGAGTACCAAAATGTACGTTTAGTCCCAAGTTTAGAAAAAACTTCTATTTTTATTGTTATTTTTGTCGCACGTGTGCGGCGTCGCGAAAATATTGTTTCCATTTTAAATCTACAATGTAAATCTATTTCTATGTGGCAGATATTGGGAAACAAGAAATTCTTGTCTTTTATCAGTGGAAAATGGAATGGGAGTCGCCACCTAGTATTCTGGTCACTAGGAACCCTAATTGGTCTCAGAGATCGGGTACGGGGACTGGTTGCGTAAAGGAAAGGTATTAGCATCCCAAATACGCCTTATCTAAGGTAAGTTGCATTGTTTGATTGTCTAATAAAAGCTAAGGTGTTATTGTATTTCTAATTGTTGGTCTATTTATGGTTCAAGAAAAATCTTCTTTAATAAGGAGGTCCTTATCTTATCGGGTAAAATCGTAATCGTTCTAACGTCCATATAAAAAACTATATTTTTAATATCAGGAATACATTTTACGTATAAATTCATAATTCCAAATACTAAAAGAAAAAAACAAAAAGATTTTTTAAATTTTTGAAATATTGGCCTTGTTCTCAAGGCTCCAACAAACTTGTTGTTAAAGCCACAGTGTATGCTAATACATATATTTTTTGAAATTTCTTTTGTTGTATGAAAATATGATGTGATGATTATTTATTTATTTTTATGTTGGAGAGACTAGGCCGTAAGCATTAAAACAAAAATATTTTTTTATATATTATTTTTTGATGTCTTGACGAAAATCGGGTATTTTAATATTGGATTTGTATCTTTACGGTATAAAAATACAAACCAATATTAAGCCATTTTGATAAAAAAAACAATATGCAGGCAAACCAACAATATTTTTCAAGGAATTTTCAGAATTTTTTTAATTGTTTTTGGATATATATCTATATATATAAATAATATAAAACATTATAATAAAAAATATATAATATTAGGTGGGCTGGGCCGGCCCAACTTACTAGGCCGGACTCAGCCCCAAAAAGGATTGGGCCGATCTCGGCCAAACAAAATCTTTCTTTTTAATTTGGGCCAGATCCGGGGGCAGAGCGTGGGGCTTCGAGTCTTGGCAGAGCACGCGAGGAGAGAGAGGCAGGAAGAGGTAAAGAGAAAAAAACAAAAGCTTTTCTTCTTCCCCTGTTGCACGTCCAGGAGAAGAAGAAAGGGGAACTGTGTCGTTCAAAACGACACCTTTCTGTCCTTCTTTTATTTTTTATTTTACATGAAACGGCGTCGTTTTGGACAAAACACGCCATTTCATTTAAATGTGGCGCCAGAATATTTGTTTCCAAATCAGCCCTCAATTATCTTTTGTTCATTTCAATTGCATCCCTTTCAATTTCCGTCTCCGCCCCTATAGTTGCCGCGTTTTTCACTTCAGTCCTTGGCCTCTGATTTATGGAATTGGACCCTCAATTGATCAATAAACTTTCAATTTCTTCAATTTGGCCCCTGATTTTGTTAATTACAGCCCCTATATTTACGCGTCTTTTCCAATTTGGTCCTTGGTTTCGGATTTGCTCAATTAAGTCCCTAATTGGCCATTAAACTTCAATATTTATGCAATTAAGCCCCTGATTTGACCAAATCAACTCTTAAAAATTATAATTTGACCCCAAAACTTAAATTTCTTCGAATTAAAGCCCAAATTGACTTAAAAATTAATTTTTCTTGCAATCAAATCCTCTATAAATTCAATTAAACCTTCAATAAATCCAATTAAGTCCATACACATCGAATTTTGGACTTTTCTCTTCAAATTGAATTTTTTCTTTTCTAACTGGCTCTCATCATTCAAAGATATACTATCAAAATTTCATCTTTGTATTTTTATCCTTTTTAATCAATTTTTTTGACCATTTCCTAAGCGCTCCCGCCTCCTATTATTTTTTCTAATTTCTTCAAGCTATATATTTATTTATTAATATTATTTATTATTATTTTATTATTTATTTCATTGTTTATTTCATTATTATTATTATTATTATTTTTTTATTTATTATTATTATTATTATTATTATTATTATTTTGTTATTATTATATTTTTATTTTTTTCATTGTTTATTTCATTATTATTATTATTATTATTTTTTTTATTATTATTATTATTATTATTATTATTATTTTGTTATTATTATATTTTTATTTTTGTGTGGGGACCCAAAAATGGGTTACAACAGATGCCCCCTCTTTATAATACTTACGAAGCAAGGGTTTTGCGCAGTAAGTTTTATAGAGATAAACCAAAAATGAAATTCTGAAACTGATCTTGTCAAAGTTTGATTGATCTGACACTTTGTCTTTACAGAAATCCTCCTCAGCCCAAAAACTATGATAAAAACTTAGTCATCTCGAGATCCCAATCTGGTGATCCTCTGAATTCTAACTTCGATTTGATTAACATGGAATTCCATCCGAGATCCCTTCTAGCGATCTCTAAAAAATTTGTATTTGTAGTTTGACCAATCTGAAATCCCATCTGGCGATTTCTCTTAGCCAAAGCTAATATCGGTGTTACGGTTGGGTTAACCTGAGATTCCTTCTGGCGACCTCCTTTAACCATAACCAAAAATCTATAATTGTAGAGCAATCAACTTGGAATCCTATCTGGTGATTCCCTTTAACCAAAGCTGAAATATGAGGTCCCTTCTGGCGACCTCCTTTGACCAAAGCGGAAATATGAGATCCCTTCTAGCGACCTCCCTTAACCAAATCTGAAATATGAGATCCCTTCTGGCGACCTCCTTTAACAAAAATAAAAAAACTATATTTGTAGCTCGGTTAACCTGGAATCCCATCTGGCGATTCCCTTTAACCAAAGCTGAAATGTGAGATCCCTTCTAGCGACCTCTTTTGACCAAAGCTGAAATATGAGATCCATTCTGGCGACCTCTCTTAACCAAATCCAAAATATGAGATCCCTTCTAGCGACCTTCTTTAACCAAAACCAAACTGTATCTGTAGCTCGGTCAACCTGGAATCCCATCTGGCAATTCCCTTTAACCCAAGCTGAAAAATGAGATCCCTTCTGGCGACCTCCCTTAACCAAATCTGAAATATGAGGTCCCTTCTGGCGACCTCTTTTAACCAAAAAACTATATCTGTAGCTCGGTTAACCTGGAATCCCATCTGGCGATTCCCTTTAACCAAAGCTGAAATATGAGATCCCTTCTGGCGACCTCTTTTGACCAAAGCTGAAATATGAGATCCCTTCTGGCGACCTCCCTTAACCAAATCCGAAATATGAGATCCCTTCTGGCGACCTCCTTTAACCAAAACATGAGATATGAGATCCCTTCTGGCGACCTCCTTTAACCAAAACTGATATCGGTATTGCGGTTGGGTTAACCTGAGATCCCTTCTGGCAACCTCCTTTAACCAAAACTAAAAAATCTATTTTTGTAACTCGGTTAACCTGGAATCCCATCTAGCGATTCCCTTTAACCAAAGCTGATATCGATGTCGTTCTTCCTGATGGCAGGGTTTGAACCCTTCATTTTCTTTTGAAAATTTCTTAATAGGTTCTTCTCACTTTATTGTTGTTCCAGAATCGAAACGTGATTCTTTGCTATCATCAACTCAATGGTTCTTTCTCCGTCCATAGTTTTGTTGGATTATATTATGGATTCCTCTTGTAACAATTCAAAAAATATATATGCAATGATTTATGATTAGATGCTATGCATGCATTCTTACCTGGTTTTGAAATATAGGCCCCATCATCTTCTTCTATTCCATGAAACTCTCTCTTGACATGAGCTTGCTTTTGAAGTCGTATGCTGGATTAATTTCTTGTGTTGCCTCTTTTTACCTATCATATCTTTGAGAAAAAAAACTTCGACTCTTTTTTTTTTTAAATGTGTGACTTGTCAATGCCTTCTTTGTCATGCTTTTGTCAAATGCTTTAACTTATCCTTTTCAAATCTACGGGCTCTCATCCTGTTTTAAAATCACGTAAAACTTTTCATGAAATATCTTTTATTGCCCCCAGTGTGAATTTTTTTTTTAAATACACATTGTTAGGATAAATAAACTCTATTTTTATCTTGAAAGAAATTTACAAGTGATTTATCAATTCATTATGCTATCTAAAGGTACGGTTGTACTTTAGGGGTAGCCTTTTTTAAATTTCATCTTTGACCGGTTTATGATACTCTCTTTCTAACCACTCAACCTTGTTTAAAAAGTGCATAATCTCATCATTTATTTAAAGAAAAGGTGGGTTCAAAGACAAACACAAAATCTGGCTGACATCATGAGCCTTGATTGTCAACTAGAGAAAATAAAAGCAATGACAAAAGCATGCTAAGGCAAATAAAGTCGGTTTATATTTTGAAAACTACGGGAACTTCTTGGGTCACCCCGTTCTGAAACTTCTCACCCTAAGCCAATTTGCGCACAAAGATCTTGGCGGAGACTTCTTCTAGTGTATGGACAGTCAGCCGTGGTGGTGCTTCATCTTCCTTCCCCACCTGTGTTTCCTTGTCATCTCCTTCGATCTCACCTTCTTCATTATTGGCAATTCTTGACCAAGGTTTTCCAACCCTTTATCCACTATTACTTGCGTCATGACTAGGCAATGGTTTTGAATTGATGTTGGGTGTGTCTTCAAATGACACCCATCCTATCTTGATGAGCTCCAACAACCTTTTCTTGAAAGCATAGCACGTTTCAAGACCATGCCCGGGGATACCAACATGGTACTTGCAAGTCAACTAGGGCTTGTACCAGATGGGAAATGGTGGTTGTAGTGGTAATGTGGGGATAAGAGCTATTTGTCCAATGCTCAGTAGTTTGGCATACATGTCCTTCAAAGACATGGGTAATGGCGGTAGTTGTTCTGAAATGTATCTTGTGTTTGGTCTTTGGTAGTTGTTTTGGTTGTTTGACTGGTTATTTGCTCGATTAGGGGAAAAAGATTTGTGAAAGTTTATGTGGGCAACATGAGAGGTAGGTATTTGTCGGCTATATGAATCCACTATCTTGCCATTGGACCCACCTTCGAAGTTGTTAAGGTGACCTTCCATTTTTCTTCCAATAAAACCCTTCGTCTGCAATGGCTCAGCTATGCGTCGAGCTTTAATCCCTTTCTCTATTCTTTCCACTATGCGTAGAACATCATAGAAATGCTGAGGTGAGCTACCCATTAAATGCTCATAATATGGTGCCTTGAAGGTATTGGCAAACAAAGTCACCATCTCTGTTTCTATTAAAGGGGGTTGGACATGCATTGCCTCATCCCTCTACCTTTGCGCATAGGCCCTTACCGACTCTTGGCTCCTTTTCTCCATTGACATTAGACTTGTTCGATCGAGAGCGATTTCCATGTTAAACTTGTATTGCTTAAGGAATGCCTCCACCAAGTCTCTCCAGCTCCTGCTCCTGACACTATCTAACCTCATGTACCAGCTCAAAGCGGATCCTGCGAGGCTATCTTGAAAGAAATAAATTAGTAGTTTATCATCGCGAATTACTTCCGCCATTTTATTGCAATAGGATCGAATGTGAGTGTTTGGGCATTCCAAACCAGTGTACTTGATGAATTCTGGTATCCTAAAATCCTTTGGCACCACGATGTTTGGTACCAGACATACTTCAGTTGCTCGCATAGGGTCAAACCAGTCATTACCCTCAACTACCCTTAATCTTTCTTCTAAAGCAAACAATTTGTCCTGATCAATCAAACTGGGAGACCTATTATCCAGGGTTCTCTCCGCTGTTAAGTCAACAGTGATTGGAGGATGAGTTGGCTGGATAGGGGCGATAGGCATAAAATGTTGTTCATTGGCCGAGTTTGCCCCCTGGTTTTGAGATGCTTGAGGGACGTGAGCTGCTGGCGCTCCTTCAGGTTGTTGTGCTGATGTTCCCTCCCTATTCTTAGCTCGTAGAAGTTGCTCGAATAGGTTGGTCAGCCGAGCAACTTCATTTTTTACGGATTCTAACTCGGTCTGATAGTGTGACTCTAAGTGAGCTCTTTCTTCGTTCTCCATCCTTGATCTGGACCGGGTGTAGTGGACTTTAGATGTGGGACCTATATTTCACGATCTGGAATGCATATGATAAATTAAAAACAAAATGCATGATGAAAATATGATGTACATGTGATGTGTATTTTTTAAAGCTGGTTCATGACTTTTGTAATCCTTTTGCCAAGTTCTTCTCATAACAGCTTACTAAAACACATTTAGAAAGAAAAATGATTTCAGCTTAAAAACCTGGATTGATGAAATTATCATTATTAATCATGATGTAAATGAGAGTAAGATACATAACCTAAGGACAAGCTCTATTTATTAAGTGAGAGTGGGTAGGTTTTCTAACTGGTCTTGAAGGGTCTCATAACTGCCTAGTGACGTTCTTCGTAAAGACAATATGGAGGCGTTGCAAGGAACAGTTAAGGCACGTATGCCCACCATTGCCAAGCAGGCACTCAGATATGAGTTGGGTGTTTCATGTATCTGAACCCTGACCAATAGTCTTAGGGCAAATCGCTAATTCCCCACTTAACTTAAGGCTTGTGTTTGCATTCAAAATCAAAGTAGGTGATGCATGAGACAGTTTTATACAATGCATGAACAATATATGTAAAAAATAAAAAGCAGATACACAAATAACAAAAGGAAATACATATTAACAATAAACACACGAAAACACAAACAAATCAGACAAAAACAAAGCTTAGTCCACAAGGTCCCTAGTGGAGTCGCCATTCTGTCGCACGTATGCGGCGTCGCGGCGAAAATATTGTTTCCATTTTAAATCTACAATGTAAATCTATTTCTATGTGGCAGATATTGGGAGACAAGAAATTCTTGTCTTTTATCAGTGGAAAATGAAATGGGAGTCGCCACCTAGTATTCTGGTCACTAGGAACCCTAACTGGTCTCAGAGATCGGGTACGGAGACTGGTTGCGTAAAGGGAAGGTATTAGCACCCCAAATACGCCTTACCTAAGGTAAGCTGCATTGTTTGATTGTATGATAAAAGCTAAGGTGTTATTGTATTTCTAATTGTTGGTCTATTTATGGTTCAAGAAAAATCCTCCTTAATAAGGAGGTCCTTATCTTATCGGGTAAAATCATAACCGTTCTAGCGTCCATATAAAAAACTATATTTTTAATATCAGGAATACGTTTTACGTATTCATAATCCCAAATACTAAAAGAAAAAAACAAAAAAGATTTTTTAGAATTTTTGAAATATTGGCCTAGTTCTCAAGGCTCCAACAAACTTGTTGTTAAAGCCACAGTGCATGCCAATACATATATTTTTTGAAATTTCTTTTGTTGTATGAAAATATGATGTGATGATTTTTTTTTATTTTTATTTTGGAGAGACTAGGCCGTATGCATTAAAACAAATTATATATATATATATATATATTTTTGATGTCTTGACGAAAACGGGTATTTTAATACTGGATTTGTATCTTTACGGTATAAAAATACAAACCAATATTAGCCATTTTGATAAAAATATGCAGGGAAAATCAACAATTTTTTTAAGGATTTTTAGAATTTTTTTGAAAGCAAACAAATTTTTTTTTTTTTGATGTTTTGACGAAAACCGGGTATTTTAATACTGGATTTGTATCTTTACGGTATAAAAATACAAACCAATATTAAGCCATTTTGAAAAAAACAAATATGTAGGAAAATCAACAATATTTTTCAAGGAATTTTCAGAATTGTTTTTATTTTTTTTGATATATATCTGTATATATAAATAATATAAAACATTATAATAAATAATAAATAATATTAGGTGGGCTGGGCTGGGCCAGCCCAACTTACTAGGCCGGACTCAACCCCAAAAAGGATTGGGCCGATCTTGGCCGAAAAGGGATTGGGCCGATCTCGGCCCAACAAAATCTTTTTTTTTTAATTTGGGCCAGATCCGGCCCATAAGACAATATATCTGGGCCAGAACCAGCCTGGCCCAAAGAAGAAAAAAAACAACAAGTGCTGGGCCAGAATCAGCCTGGCCCAGTAACAACTGACGTGGGGGAGGGGGAATTATTTTCCCCTTCCCCTCCTGCATGCAGAACGAATAGCGACAGTGCTACTGTTTTTCAGTGGTTTCCCTTTTATCCCCTGGTTAGTTTTTGTAATTTCCTCCCCCCATTTCAAGCTTTTTCCTTCCTCTCACTCGGGTTCGTTTTTTTCTTTTTTCTTCGGTTCGTTCTGTTTCTTTGGGTTTGTTCTCTCCTCTCTCCTTTTCGGTTTTCTTTTTTTGTTTTCGGTTTGTTCACTGGTCTTTAAGACTTAATGATGCACTTTGGGCTTATCGAACTGCATATAAAACATCATTAGGTATGTCACCTTATAGACTAGTCTATGGAAAACCTTGTCACTTGCCTGTGGAAATTGAACATAAAGCTTATTGGGCTATTAAAGCTTTCAATTTAAACATTGATGATGCTAGTCAGCTGCGAAAATTGCAAATAAATGAGCTTGAGGAAATAAGAAATGATGCATATGACAATTCAAGAATTCATAAAGCAAGAATCAAAGAGTTTCATGACAAGAAAATTCTGCGAAAAACATTCAATGTTGGTCAAAAAGTCTTGCTTTATAATTCTCGACTCCATTTATTTCCTGGAAAACTAAGATCAAGATGGAGTGGTCCTTTTATTGTGAAATATGTGTATCCATATGGGGCCTGTGATATCGAAAATCCAAAGAATGGCAATGTTTTCAAGGTAAATGGGCATCGGTTGAAAGTTTATTTTGACAATTTTTCAGTTGAAAATGACTCTATTGAATTGAGTGATCCTGTATATAAAGATTGATTCTTTTTCTCACATTGTTTTGTGTTTGTTTTGGTATATCTTTTGTTTTGCTAGTTTCTCTCACTCCGTGACTTTTAAGTCGGTTCTTTTAGTTTCCCATGATAACTGATATCTGTGTATATAATTGTGCAATTCTCTGCTCTTTCTTCTTTCTTTGAATCTCTCCCCCAATTCTCAGTTGAAAATGGACACCACTCTTGAAAAATTGAAAAAGTATTTTCCTGCTCTGCCTCAGAATGCGACTACAAAAATTTACCGTGCTAGATGTGCAAGATTAAGGTTGTTAATGAACCATGGAATTCCTGAAGATATTCGCTGGCTGATTGAAGCAAAGGTCCGATTATCAGGTGAGTCCTCCAATTCTTTCATTTCATACATGCCTGGAACAGGTAAAAGCACTTTTGCGAAGAAACGTCGTGCAAAACGATTGAAAGTCTGTCACCGATGTGCTAGATGGACTTGTAATGCGACATGTCGTTCTCTAGGAATGGTATCTGTAAACCGTGGAGATAAAATACAATTCATTAAGGATGGCCTGAGTAAGGGGTCTTTAGATAATCTTCTATTGACTCTTGAGACGCACCCTAGTGGAGATGTGCATCGTGCAATTTATGATTTATAGCCCCAATTCCATAAAGAACATGCTCGACTTAGTCTTGGGAATCTGACTAAAAAAGACCTTGTTTGCCAGTTTTTAAGAAAACTGGATGGGAAGCCTATCCCCGACCCACAGAGGGCGTTTAAGCCGTTCTTGGACGTAAAACCAAGGGAAGATGTGAGCCACAATCACAACTACCTGTACATACACATGCCTTTTCAAAATAAATAAAGAGAGAGAGAAAAAGAGAGTGAGACTACGGCTGGCCTACATATAGGTGGTATGATTGCCTTTTCAATTTCTCATCTATAAATTCTTCTCTTCCTTCCCTTCATTTCTACTCAACCCATACATTCATCAAATACAGACGTGTGTAGAAATGGCAGGTTCCTCAAGTAATCACATAAACAATATTTGTGTTTTCGGTGGATCCAGTCCTGGGAAAGAAAAAGAGTTTTTAGAATCAGCAAATCATCTTGGTCAGGTACTAGCTGAGCGAAAGATTCATTTAGTGTATGGAGGAGGCAGCCTTGGGTTAATGGGGGGAGTGTCAATAGCTGCATTTTTAGGAGGTAGTCAAGTTTTGGGGGTAGTCCCCAAAGCTTTAGCACAATGGGACATCATTGGAAAAACAATTGGAGAGGAATTACAGGTCCCCACAATGTCTGATCGACTGAATGCAATGTTTAACCATGCTGATGCCTTCATTGCCTTACCAGGTGGTCTGGGCACATTGGAAGAGATCTTTCATATTTCCTCTTGGGCCCAACTGCACATTCACCATAAACCATAGGTTTGTTAAATGTTAATGGTTTTTATGATAAGTTGTTGTCTTTTCTTGATCATGCTGTGGAACAAGAATTTCTAACATCTTCAGCACGACAAATCATAATCTCTGCTGGTACTGCTGAACAATTGATTGACCAACTACAATCTTTCATCCCTGTAATTAATCCCTCCATGAGTCGCATAAATTGGTCAACTCAGGAAAGCCGTAAAAAGCTTAGATTGGATTTGAGCCTTCGTTTGTAAAAACTTTGTGTCTTTTGGTTTTATTATTGTGTTTTGTTGTTTCTTCTATTTGTTTAAGTGTGTTTCAGGTTTGTCAGTGTTCGTTATTTCAGGTGATGTCTTCTATACTCTATCTTTCTACCTTAAAACATTGAGGACAATGTCTCATTTTTTTTTTTGGTAACCGGGGTGTCCTGGCCGGCTTGCGCGCACCACAACTAATCCCCGGGCTCACTGAACATCCTGCAAGCCCAGTGAACATGTAAGGCACCGCGGGGGTGACAGGCGTACACATAGAGGGTCGAACCTGGGATGGGGGCGGAACAAGTCACACGATTGACCACAGCAACTGGACCCTCAAGTGTGACAATGTCTCATTTTGGTTGGGGGGAAAGGGTAGTAGTAAAAAAAAAAAAACTGTGTTTTCTATTTCATAAACTATTTGCAAAACTGTTGTTGCTAGGATGGCAGAGTAAAAGGAGTTCTTTTGTTAAAGTGACTCTTGAGACGCATCTTAATAAACATTCTTAACAAGGTCTATCAGAATACTTCTTGAAATATCTAAGTTTACAAACTCTCATATTGTTAACACTTGATTCTGCTCATATGCTTATTTAACAAGTATTCTTAAATCTTCATTTTCACACACACACGCTTTAACATATGATTGTGGGTTGCACATTGGATTATTACATTATTTATGTTCTTTTGTTAAAGGTAACAACTAAGGGAAAGGGATAGTACATAATTTGCATAAAAAAAAAAAAAAAAAAAAAAAATAATTTGTGATAATGATGAATAAAAACGTAGATAAGTTTGGTTTCGTAGCCTCCCTAACCTAAGCAATTAAGCCCGAAGGGGTGTTTTAACACTTAATACCCTAAAGTCAACTGACTTGGGAGCTATTGGCCCAAAGCTTGTTACATGGGTTAAGGAGAAAAGCTTAAGGGAATCAAACATTGCACTATTTACGTATCAGTATCTGCAACCCGAGTTGCTAAGCTCGTAGAGGTGTCTCAACACCTAATGCCCTAAGACCAACTGGTCTGGGAGTTATTAGCCTAAAGCTCGTTACATGGGTTAAAGATGCATTGTGTTTTAAGTTGTATGTGTAAATAGAAAAAAAGAAAAAAAAAAGAAGAAAAAATAATCCCAACCCAAGGAAGTTAACCTTAAACATTAGAACATCATATTGTTTTCTTCCAACAATAGCCCCATCATATATGTTTTCATACATTGAGCACATAAAAAGAAGGTTTATTAATATCTTGTTTAAGAAATATGAAGCAGAAATGAGAGTTTGTTTATCTGGATAGATTAATGGAAGTTGAATGATGAATGCCTTGCTTTGTGGAACTTGCAAATTGTTTTTCTATTTTAACGCTTTGATTACTAGGGACTAGTAATAAGCTGGTTGGGGGGTGTGATTAGTACTTAAAAGTGCATGTTTATCAAGGGTTTATATCATCATTTTGCACTTAAAGTATCAATAACTCCTTAACTAAAGCATGTTTTATAATAACAAGTCTAATATTATAAATTACCCTAATATATGGTAAATGTTCATCTTAAATGCAGGCATATCACATAAATCAAAGGATTGATTGATGAATTCAACTACTGAAATTTTGAAGATAAAGAAGGGTGAAGCTTATAAAAGAGACGTTGGTGCAGTCCAAACTGGAACACTGTTCGGTAATTGGGTCATATCTCGAGTTCTAGATATCCAAATGATCTGAAAGTTTTACAACGATTTGATAAGACATAGGCCTACAACTTTCATTTGGACATCAAGATCTAAGAAGGCCGTTTTCAAGTCCAAATTATAGCAACAACGGAGAAGTCCGAATCTGTCCTGCAGCCCAAACACTGTTCAGTGTTTGGCCCATATCTGAAGTTCTAGAAGTCCAAATCACCTCCGCTTTTTTTTCCTGGAAAGCTGAGTCAATTTCCTACAACTTTCATGCTTTCAAGTGGACCCAGTTCTGATGCTAGCATTTGTTTTTTATTTAGACAAGATGATAAGGATTTTCACTAAGTCAAAAGTTAGCCACCCACTCAACAATGAGTCATCAAAGCAATAATTTTGGCCTATAAAAGGAGGCATTTGCCATGTATTTAGGGGCTTGGTTGTTCAGATCAAGTTCATGCTCTTTATTTTCTCTCTTTATATTTTTGTAATTCTTAAGTTTTGCTTTCATTAATTTCTTGTTTATGCTTTTCATTTCCTTTCCTTTCCTTAGTTAACTTGTATTTTATTTATGTTCTTGTTTTGTTTATTTATGTTTCTCTTCTTCATTATGTTTGGCTAATTTTATTATGTCAAGGTGAAAAGGTTACACTAATGGTGTAAGAACAAGTATGGTATAAACTCAATATGAACCTTAATGTTTAATATTAACATGTCTTATCTTTTTATCTTACTAATTCTTAATACCTTGCTTGTTAAATGGTTAATCTAAATTTGTGTTGTATAATACTTGATACAACAAATGCTTGGCACTCTCATAGCCCAACCGTATGGTATTACCTACACCTGGGCTATGAAAGGTACTTGATTTGTTGTTAACATCAATTAACACTTGGGAGAAGACATCAATCTTTTGGTCGTGTCAGCCACCAACTAAATAGTTTGTCAACCAATCAATAGTTCTAATTTTTAGCCTATAAAAGGAGGCATTTGCCATGTATTTAGTCATATTAGTTTTCAGATCAAAATCATCTTCTTGCTTTCTCTCTTTGTAATGTTCAAGTTTTCTTTCATGCTATATTAATCTCTTGTTTATGTTTTTTCATTTCCTTTCCTATACTTAGTTAACTTATATCATGTTTATGTTCTTATATTGTTTATTTATGTTTTTTCTTCTTCATTATGTTTAGCTAAGTTAATTGTGTCAAGGTGAAAAGGTTTCACTAGTGGTGTTAGAATAGATATAATATAAACTCAACATTGACTTTAATGTTTATATCCAAGAAAGATTGTTATTAACATGTTTTATCTTTTTATCTTACTAATTCTTAATAACTTGCTTAATGGTTAATCTAGATTTGTGTTGTATAACACTTGGTACATCAAATACTTGATCCTTCATAGTTTTCGACCGACATCATTATTATGATAGGAACTTGATTTGTTGTTAACATAAACTAGCAACATGAATGCCTGATGATATTTATAAGTATGGTATTACTTAGATAAGATAATTAATATGATCATGTTAACAATTTATAATGAGCTAATAACGATAAATCATCCGATTGGAACCTCCTTTGTGTGTGGTTTCCAGCTGAGTAATAAAAAGGGTTTATATTATATTTATTTGAAATACCATTAGTGAATCCTCTAACCTTGACATTTGTTTTTATTATTGTTTAATCCTTACATCAACCTTACCTCTCAAAGCTCTCTTTATTATTACTACTACTATTACTATTATTTACATTCTTGTTATATTATATGTACGTTAAGTATGCTCTGTGTTTGATCAAGGATCCTGACATTGTTGGTCTTGCCTTGTTCATTCGCATCAGAAATCTGTTTATATTATATAATATATCTCTTTAATATTTTCATAAACTCAGTATGGTTTAAGACAAATCTCTCTTCATGAGAGACTCTCTACCTTATCGAGTTAAATCCTAACCGTTCTAAAGTCTGAATTTTAGCATTCATTTATTTTACACCTTGTATCTTTAATACTTGAGGGTGTACTTTATCGTGTAATTTTACAACACACAAATATTAAAGTCTACCTCTGGATCCTAAAAACAATTTGGAAAAAGATTTTTAACATTTTGGCCAAATCCTAATGGATAATCATAAACTGGTTACGATATCCATTTTTTATTTTTTAACACATGAAAAAAATGCAATTTTTGTTTTTTTTTTATGAAACACGTGCTTAGAAAAATTTCAGGATTTGGCCGTATGCAACCAAATATTTTTTTTTAAAAAAAAATATTTTATGAAATATTTGGGAGCCAGATTTGTATTTTACTGTGTAAATATACAACCCAATATTATGCAAAATTAGTAGAAAAATATGCGAGAAAATCATATTTTTTAAAAATGATTTTGGGGTTTTTTTTTATAAAAAAAATATTATAATACACACACACACACACACACATATATATATATATATATATATATAATTCACGTCCTGCATGAACAGTAGGACGTGAATTATAATTCACGCCTACTGTTCACGTAGGAACAGAAGGGAAGGAAGAAGAAGAGGAAGGGGAAGGGGAGAGAAGAAAGCCACCTGGTGCGGTGGTGGTCTAGTCGTGGAGGACGACGTGCGGTGGTGAGGCCGGTGGTTGGAGCTGGTTGCAAGTGGCTGGAGCGGCTGCAGCTGGAAGAGGAAGAAAAGGAAGAAATCTGCAGAGGGGAGAGAGACGCTCACGGTGGCTTATTACAGACGCAGTGGTGGCTGGCTGGAGGTCTTGGAAACACGTGGTGGTGCTGTTTGCTCAAGGCGGAGCTGGAGGAAGAGATGTTGATGGCGTAGGTTTCCTGTGGCGGAGGAAGAAAGAAGAAAAGGAAAAAAAACAAAACGCTAGAGGGGCTGCAGCGAAGAGAGAGAAACTGACGGTGGCTCTTAGTGGTCAGCTGGTGGTTGTGTTGGATGCCTGTGGTGTAGATGATGGTGTGAAGACCGGTGATGAGGGTGGTAGTGGCTGAAGGCTGATGTAACCATATTATTTGATAGTTTCACCCACATTTAACTAGTGTTTTGCCTATGTTTTATATATAAAATGCCTGGATATTCTTTGTTTTATGTTTTGAAGGCACTTTTGGATGAAAGATGCAAAAAAGGAGTAAATTGAAGGTAATTGGCAGATTTGACGTTCAGTCGATGTTTTGTGCAGAACGTGAGCTCTAAAGGTCGAAATGAAGTGATTCTAGTGGCATTAAAAAGCTAACATCCATACCTTTCTGGACATCTAAGGCAAGACAATAAAATAAGGAAGAGCATGGAAATCGCAGCTTTCAAAGTCAAATCTCGCAATCTGCCAGTGTTGACCTTCGGTCATTCCGACTTGAATATCTAGAGCTACAAAAGTCCAATTGATGCAAACTCAATTGTTTTGGATTCATGACTCAAAGGTCTATAAACGCTCCAAGTGTCCGCCAAAAACGATGTCATATGAGGGAGATATGAGTTTTCAAAGATGACAACTGAATTCTGCCAGCAAACAGGTTTCGTGAAGAAACGAGTCCAGATTACGTTCCGAAGCATCTAAACCGACATCCAAGTTTTTATTTCAGCAATTTAGCTCCTCTAAGTCAAAGCTTGAAGATTTCATGCAAAGCTATTTCTCCTTTTTTAGGAAAATAGTTATTGAACTACTTAAATGTAAATTGTCTACTTAAGGGAGGACTATTTTGTAAAATAGAGATTAGGGTTTCCTAGCATATAAAAAGAATGAGAGAAGAGAAGGGGGGCAGCCACCCAAGAGGAGAAAAACGCCCCCCTACTCTAAGAAACCCTAAATCATGCATTCTTCCATCTTTTTGATTAGTTGTTCAATAAACATGTAAGGCTAAACTCATTTTCTTGGTTGCAAGGACACGGAAACCTTCGGATTTCAAGAACTGTGAGATCTATTTTACCTTTTCTTTTCAGTTTATATGATGAATATATTTGTTCTCCTATGCTTATTTTTCCTATGATTGTTTATTTTAATTGCTAGAGCGGACTCTAAGTTATTATTGTAGATAATTTATTGCTAAGTTTGATATCAAAACCGAAGTTGTGGTATATGAACTTGTGAAGCAACTGAGTTTAATAATTGTAGCGGATCTACGTTATTAATCTTAGGGAGAACATTCGATCAAAGCAACATAAGCAGACAACTTAGTTGTTAAGATTAATGAATTTATCTAGATCTTAAGGCTGCCATTGGATTAAATCATTAGTGCAGACACTGTGATTATTTGTTGGTTAGGGTTAGTTATACGGCGGATCCGTTAATTAACCAACGTTAAGAAAAGATAAAAATTCAGAATATAAATTGGAATTTCGTTTC
This sequence comes from Populus tremula, assembly GCA_964019445.1. Taxonomy (NCBI): domain Eukaryota; kingdom Viridiplantae; phylum Streptophyta; class Magnoliopsida; order Malpighiales; family Salicaceae; genus Populus; species Populus tremula. Next base: position 52,182,325 of record CAXHTJ010000001.1, read on the forward strand.
AAGGATCAGTTCTGATTTCTATAGGTGGATGTGTGATTGCGACCAAGGTTTGTTCTCTTGAAAATTTTCTGATTTTATTAAATTCTGTTTGATAGTTTTCTGTTTTATTTTTCTTTAGCCTATATAACATCCAACCCCCCCAAATTGCATAACGTATAGCATAAAAATCTGAACTAAATCTTCCTCGTGGGATCGACCCCTTGCTTGCTCTATACTATCTTGTGTGTTGTGTTTGAAGCTAGGGTAAATAATTTGTGCGACCGTGACATCGCAACAAAGGCCACGGTGGAGAGAGAAAGAAAGAAGAAATGTGCAGAAACCGAAAGAAAAACTGGTTTTTTGGCTGACTTTGGACCCGTTTTCTCCTCCTTCAGGCCATGAAATCCATCTCTATTTATAGGCGGTGGAAGAGGGAAATCGTTTCTACATTGAGAAAAAATTTCAGCCCTTGATTCAGTTGGGAAGGATCCCAACCATTGGCTCAAAATAGGTATCATGAGTTGAAAATCTACAGACAAAAGCTCATTGAGTAGGCCTCTTTAGGCTATAACCATTGCTAATATATTGTCATTTAACCCAAACTTATCACATGGGGTTGTAGAAAAAGTGCAGAGGATCATTTTCGTATAAGATTTGTCAAATTCGATGGATGTTAGGTACATTAAATGCAGCTGCAAAGTAGTCAACCAGACCAGCTTTAATTTGACCTTGAATTTGCATTTTTTTTTTCTCCATTTTTGGGCATAATTGGGTACAATTAGGCATTGAATTTCCTCCAAAAAATTGCATCTTGATTCCCCGGCCTATTTTCTCCACGTTGCCAGCCTTATTTTATTTTTTGATTTTTATTTTAAAACACAAATTGATTTTTGGGGAATAACCCGGAATTGAGTTATGACACCTGACAAGAACAAAATTGGGATTGCGATCAAATTTTACAAATACTACGTTATCAAGTTTTATACCAGACCCAATCTAGTCAAAAGAGTGGAGATTGACTCTACTGTTCACGTGAACAGTAGAGTTCAACTCTCCACTGAAAAACAACGCAACAAGATGAGAAGCATGAAAAAATTACTTCATCAAAACTTATAATTAAACGTCATTTTTAATGGGTCTTATGAGTCAAACCGCAGCCGCTACTTATAACCAAACAATTGCAAATTATTGAGTTTGAAAAAAACCCACCAGCTACCGCTGAACCACGCACCCTCTTTTTAGTGTCAAAAGTATTTAATAGTTAGCAGAGCAGGAGACTTCTAAACGCATAATTTTTAATTTAACTATTATATCAAACTAAAATTTTACTACGAGATTTTAGAAAATCCAAATTCATATGGGGTTAAGGTTTGTTAGCACCAAAAAAAAAATATGGGGTTGAGGTTACCAATAGAGTTAAGTAAGACGTTAAAATTAAATCTAGAAGTTACTATTTAGGATTGGTCATGTTTTCCGATTTAATTTAGATTTTTTTTCTATTTAATTTTCAGTTTTATTTAAAATGTTTTTTTTAATAATACAGAAGAGAGCAACGGATATAAAAAGTTATTCTCACATCTTCAGATAATAAAATATTTTTTGAGCAATTTCGTTATCCAGTATGTATGGAAGACTTCTTTTGTACTATTTTATGTTTATCCAAATCATTTTTTAACTGCCACAACCTCTCAAGGACAACATTGTTAATTAATTATTTACATATGATCTCATAGTGGGAGCTGTAATAATTTATTTGGTGATCAGTGAATAAGATTCCAGGTTATATCAACAAATTTCTTGTCAGCATCTGTATGTAAGGGAATCAAATTAATGTCCAGACAGCATTAGCATCCATGCTTAGTTATCATAATGTTTCTTTTTTTGTTAGAAGCCATGAAAACCAGCATAATCCAAAAGAAAAACTCCTTTGAGTGCACCATTATGGCATTATGTATACTTTGACAGTGTCATCTTGCTCGGAAAACATTGATGTATAAACTTGATTTATTAATGGGATGGAATCTTTTAGTACTAAGGAATACTAGTTGAACAATCACTACACTTGTTTATAAGAGTGTGTTATAGTTATTTTTCAAAGTATTTTATATTTAGCAATGTATTAAAATAATTTTTTATTATTTTTTAAAAATTATTTTTGATATTAGCACATCAAAATGATATGAAAACACCAAGAAAATATTAATTTAAAGTAAAAAAATACAAAATGTTTTAAAAAATTTAAAATTACTTTTAAAACGTGAAAATAAACAAGATTTTAATCTTATTTAGTATTACAATATGGTATGGTACAATAAAATATGTTTTTATACTAATTCTAATTTGAAAAGTTATTTATCTTTTATATCCAAACATGTTTTTCATTTCAAATTGTGATAGACACTTAGATTTAAAAACATTAAGCTAAAATTCATAATCCACGACCACGACCACCACCACTCCATCCAACTTCTCCTGTGTTCTCCGAACTAATGGCCATGGTTTAAAGAGACATTGGAAAAATCGGATTCGTACGTGCTCGCAAGATAATAATGGCAGTGGTTGAATGAATGCATATACCAAGATGTTAGACTTTTTTTAGTGTAAAATGTAAAAGGTATTTTGAAGATGGGCCACTAAATACAGAGGAAAGTGGTACGCATGGGCATTGTGAAACGTAGAATTGGGCCATTATATGAATACCATTTTCACCAAATATAATGCCTTCTGGTAGGTGATGTGATTTGAAGTATTTGACACCCATTAGTCCAAGCTTGGCGACTCCATAAAGTTAAATAATGGTCAATTTTATTTTTCTTGTTTTGAAAATCCACCTTCTATGACCGGATGTTTGACCAGAGCCTTTGGTTTTTACCCTACAAATACATTTTCGGACTAGTTTGTAGGTGCGAAAATCATATCATGTAAGTATCGAATAGCTTTAAAAAAAATTAAATTTATAATTATTAAAAATAAAATTCAAAACTTAAATACGTTGCACTTTACTAGAAAGAAAAAGAAAAAAAAAAAAAAAACTCTAAGTTATGGCATTGATTGAGCACAGAAGGGGAACGTTGAAGAGGGTCTGGAAATTAACTTCGAAAATGCTCTCTTAACAATTTTATAGTAAGAGAAAGTTGTGAAAAATCTGAACAAATTAACGATGATGATGGCAAAGGATCCTGTTCCTTTGAATGTGGAACATGATGATGGCCAGGCCCCGTTTGTTTGCAGGAAAGTGAATTCCTTTTGGAAAATGAATTCCGGGAAAAGTGAATTCCTGGAAAGTGAATTCCGGGAAAGTATTTTCCGATGTTTGGTAGTGTTATGGAAAACACTTTCCAGTGTTTGGTTGTATTATGGAAAATGAATTGGAAAATAATTTATTAATAAATTAATTTTTTTTTCAAATTTATCAAATATATATAAAATATTTAATCACTTACAAAAAAAAAAAAAATCTAAAATGTATAATGATGAATTTTTTTTTATTATATTCTATATTCATACATAGCTTATTTTATAAAATATAACTATATATATCATATCATATTATAAAGAAATAAGCTTGTGAAATATTTTTTACTATTCTATGAAACCATTTATAATTTCATTACGTACGAAATACATCCGACAAAAACTATAGTTTTAATAATATTTTTAGCATGTAATAAAATTGGATAAAATATTAAGGTATAAAATTCACTCTAAACTATTTTTTTTTAATGTTAAAAAAATAGCACACTTAAAAAAAAAAAAAAATCCCCGCAGGCAAGTGAACAATGCACTAAAACTGCACTGTTCACTATTTTTTAGTGAACAGTGTATGCAATACACTGTTCATGTTAATTGCACTGTTCAATGAACAATGCAATTAACATGAACAGTTATAGAAAAACATGACAACGCAGCATTGGCCCACGTCAGGAAAGTGTTTTCCGAGAATTAAAAATGAAAAACACTTTCCTTATGTTAAACTTAACATTTTCCTTTGACTGGAATTACATTTCCTTTGACTCACTTTCCATGTATTGCCAAACATGAGAAAGTGAGGAAAATGATTTCCAGAAAAGTGAATTCCTGGAAACAAACAAGGCCTAAAGACTTTGGTTCAATTCTCTAGGGTTTCGACTTTCGAGTAAAGTCATTATCATCTTGTTTGATGCTTCCATTTCTAATGAGCTTGTTCTTCAAGCTAATCTTCAATACCCCCAAAAAAGCATCGTGCTCTTTTGTGTCTACTTGTTCACATCACTAGGAGAATAAGTGTCCTGGGAACGTGGTGGTTGAAATTATATTTTTTAAAAATTTAAAATTAATTTTTTTATGTATTTAAATTTTTTTGATGTGTTATGTTAAAAATAATTTTTTAAAAATAAAAAATATTATTTAATATATTTTTAATTAAAAATACTTTTAACCACAACCATTATCAAACTTTCAAATAATTTTTTAAAGTTGGTTTGTCTATGCCGTGATGAAAATTTTGATTTAAATTATATATACAAAAAACTTTTGAAAAGAAAAATCCATCATTCAAAAAGTTTGAAAGCTGAATAAAACATCAAGGTCTTTTGATTTTTGAGTCTCGACCTTCCCTCTTAAATGTTTCAAATTCGAGATTTTTTAAATACGTGATCTTAAATGTTTCGCTTGACTAGAGGCACTGAAATAATGGAATACATGGATCACACACCACACCATCATACTGTGGCTTGAACATTCAGACCCACAGTTGACTAGAAACTAATGGATTAAAGTGCATAAATGTGAAAAATTAAGTCGATTCAACTTAGGGCTTAGCACCAATTGTTTTATGTTTTTTTATTTGAAAAATCCCACAAAGTGTATTTTATGGCTCCAGGTAAATAAGTAAAACATCGGTTGTCCCAGGTTCTTACAAGAGATGCACGTCCTGACTTGAATTCGAGATCTGTTGTGCAAATCTCAAGCCCTTTGTCATCATGTCATGCCTCTTGGGACCTGAGTTCTAGGTAAAATTGGGTAAATCTTGAAATTTGTTTTGCTTATAATTAAATTTTTATAGTCTAAATCAGTTTTAACCAAGACTTTTTCTATTTATCATTAGAATCTGACCACTTTCTCACTTATTTTTTAAACCAAGAACCAAAAATAAAAAAATAAAGTTTGGGATAAAAAATAAATTTCATAAATGGTTAGGGATTGAAAGTTTATAATTAAAAAGGTTGGAGTATCAAAATGTACATTTAGTCCCAAGTTTAGAAAACACTTCTACTTTTATTGTTCTTTTCATCTTAGTCCTCTGTATTTGAATCTTTCCTTTTCTTAATAAATGTGTTTTATTTGGCCATTAATTTTGGCCTATAAAAGTGTAATAAAAAATAAACTAAAAAAAAAAAAGAGACAAATCACTGGGGTAATTTACTGTGATGTGAACAGTGACTTAACAATATTTTCCCTATATCTTAATTGATTTGAAATATAAGAGTAGTATTTTCAAAGAAATTGCGAGGGGGACAAAGATTTGAAGAAGCAAGGAAGATATTATCGGTGAAAAATCATCCATACAAGGCTTCTTCCTTTTCCAAGAATTCAGCCGACATCACCTAGCTAAGACTATATTTCAAAGTTGAAAAGGAAAAAAGATGCCAGCTTGAATGAACGAACCAGAAAAGCTACAAAGTAAATATCTTTAACAATGTATGGGCTCCTATACTCTATAGTGAGAGACAGCTCTGCTATGTGCTTTATTAAATCCTTAAATTCCTTACACATTGTACGTAGTTGCAGACATGGCATGGGAACTGGTTCGGTTACTGAAACTATTTCTTAATTTTATAGTGATAAATCTTGTTTGTTCTAATGATGTTTGAAGTATTTTGAACTACGACCTAACTCTCATGCTAGGATATTCATTGCTCCAAGCTAGGTCTTGAAAAGTCGGCTTCTTCCATTTTCACTCACGGCCGTTTCTTAAATTTGACGGCAAAAGGATCACGCTTGGAGCAAGCCAATTTTCTCTCCATATTTTATAATAAATGGTTAGTTACTTTGCAGTTTATAAATTGGCTTGGGGTAACGGATGTGGTTGTGGTTTGAAAAAAATTATTTTATAAAAAGTATTTTTAATTGAGGTTGGTTTGGAAAAATGTATGTTTGATTAAAACTGTGGTTGAAATTATAGTTAAATAAAAAATAATTTAATATTTAGTTAAAAAAATACTTTTAAAATTGAAGTTATAAAATAATTTAATATATATATATATATATATTAATGGTTTTTAATTTAAATAATATAGATTTAACTACGGTTATTACATCATGAAATAAATAATATTGATATCAAATAATTTTTATTGTTTGATCAAATTCTGCAAATGCAACGTCATCAAACGATCTCCTTCTAATTTTTTTTAATAAAACACAATTAAAAATAAAAATAAAAATTAATTTTTTTTAAATGGGTCGGACCTGGCAAGGAAAAAATTGGAATTACGATTAAATTCTACAAATGCTACATCATCAACCTTTGGACCGAACCCGATCTGGTCGGAAGAGTGAGAGTAACTCCACTATTCACGTAAACAGTGGAATTCAACTCTTCACTTAAAAACAACGCAACATAATGAAAAGTATGAAAAAATTGCTTCATCAGAACTTGTTGTTAAACCTCATTTTTAGTGGGTCCTATGAGCAAAACCATAACTACTACTTCTAACCAAACAATAGCAAATTATTGCGTTTGAAAAAATACATAGCAGCTACCGCTGAACCAAACACCTTCTTTTTAGTGTTAAAAGTACTTAATAGTTAGCTGAGCAGGAGACTTCTAAGCGTATAATTTTTAATTTAACTATTATATCAAACTAAATTTTTACTATTTAATTTTTACCAAAAAAAAATATGGGGTCAAGGTTTTGTAACCAATAGAGTTAAGTAAGCCGTCAAAATTAAATCTAGAAGTTACTATATATTTAGGATTGGTCATGTTTTCTATTTAATTTAGATTTCTTTTCTATTTAATTTACAGTTTTTTTCAGTTTTATTTAAAAAGTTTTTTTAATAATAGAGAAGAGAATAACGGATATAAAAAGTTATTCTCGCATCTTCAGATAATAAAATATTTTTTGAGCAATTTCGGTATCCAGTATGTATGGAAGACTTCTTTTGTACTATTTTATGTTTATCCAAATCATTTTTTAACTGCCACAACCTCTCAAGGACAACATTGTTAATTAATTATTTACATATGATCTCATAGTGGGAGCTGTAATAATTTATTTGGTGATCAGTGAATAAGATTCCAAGTTATATCAACAAATTTCTTGTCATCTACATGTAAGGGAATCAAATTAATGTCCAGACAGCAAGTCATTAGCATCATAGTTTTAAGACCCGGCCCGGTGGTCGGCCCGGTCCAAGGCCCGGGTTCCGGGTTTTGACCGGGTCACCGGGTCTCGACCGGGTCGCCGGGTCAAAATTTATTTTTTTATTTAAAAAAAAAAATCAAAACGACGTCGTTTTAACAAAAAAACAAAAAAAAATAAAAGTCAACGGGTTTAGGGCCGGATGTTGACCGGGTCTTGCAGGGTCAACCGAGTCCCGGGTCGACCGGGTCTGGCCAGGCCAATTCCCAAACGGGTTTTGGCCTTCACCCGGACCGGTCTCATGCCCGGGTCGGCCGGATCCCGGGTCGACCTGCCGGGCCGGTCCGGGTTGTTGCTACCCAATTTTTGACCCATGTTTTTGATATATTTTCAAAAAATCTAAAAATAGAGAAAAACAATGAAAATCCAAAAAAATATGTTTTTTTTTAATATATTTTCGTTATTTTAGCATTTTCAACGTCGTCTAAAAAAGAATTTAAATTTTTAAAAGATTTTCAAACGCGTTCGACTTTGCACGCATCATTTTTAAAATCATTGATTTTTCGCATTTGAGTCGACGTTGATATTGCTCGTTTTCAAAAAATACAAAAAAATAAGAAAAATCAAAATTTACAAAAAGAAAGAAATTGAGGGACCAAGTTGAAAAACCTAGCAACATTTTTGCCTATAAATACTGGTCTTTAACTCAAACAAGAGGGGGGGCAATTTTGATATTTTGAAGGGAGAAACAACACAAAAAAGAAAACCCTAAACCTATCTCTACCAAGAGCAGCCCCCCCCATCTGGTTTGAATTTTTTTTATACAGCCTCCGGCCACAAACACAAGCCAAACGGCAGCCATCTTCCCCTCCTTTTCCTCCAGACCGCACCCCCATTTTTTTTTCTTTCCCCGGCCAATCCTTCAAACCAGCCGCCCCCACTGGTTTTTATTTTTCTCCTCAGCAGCCAGCAACAAAACCACCGACACCCACCTCTGCCGTTGAGTCCCCTCATCAGCTCACAACCCCCTCTCCCTTACAATCCCAACCACACACAGCCTCCTCCTCCCACCCTTTGATTTGATTTTCAACCAGAGCTACCGCCAGGACGATCCAGCTGTTCCCTTCTTCAGCCACCAGATCGGCCTCCAGCGACGTCGTGTTCCTCCGGTAGCAGCGGTCAGAGCAATCGACCCAGAGCAGCCCCAAGACAGCCTCTCCCTGTGCTGTGACCCAGAGCAGCCACCGTTGCCACCGATCGGAGTGAAGACCACACAGCAGCAACCCCAGCAGCGCCGTCCATAGATCGGCTGCCACCGCCACAGGCACCGCCCGATCTGCCATCCTGAAGCAGAGGAGAAGAAGAAGAAGAAACCCACGGACTGATCTGCAACGAAGAAGAAGAGAAAGAGGAGCAGATCGAAGGTGGCGGATGAAGAAAGAACAAAAAACAGATTTGAAAAACTAAGAAAAACTTAAAATCGACTACCCTTGCTGTGTGTTTTTTTTTGGATTTGCAGGTGAAGAGATTGAAGAGGGGAGGAAGCCATTGCAGCCCCCTCACCACGCCTGAATTTCTGGGCGGCGCGTGGTAAGACGCGTCGGAACTGTTCATGCGGGTGCAGAAGTCCTTCCCTGCAATTTCGGGAGTTTTGAGGGACCATTTTGTAAATTTTAAAGTTTTAATGTAATTTTTGTTTATTTATTTTAAATTTGTAATATGTGAATGTAAAAGAAAAAAAAAAGAAGAAAAGAAAAGAAAATAATAATAAAAAAGGGGATGTGTGTGTTGGTGTATTTTTATTTATTTATTTTGAATTTGAATTTGTATTTGTATTTGTATTTGTATTTGTATTGTGGATGTAAAAGAAAAGAAAAAGAAAAGAAATGAAAATAGTGAATGTGTGTGTTTGTATTTTGTTTTATTTATTTGTATATATATTTAGGATAAAATTGCAAATATATTAAAGAAGAATTTAATATTTTGATCGGATCACGGTTAAGAATTATTAACTTATACGTAAGTGATATTTCTAATTTCTGATGAAAAGACAATTATTAAAACTTCTTTAACACATCAAATTCGCGAAGCAGCTTACCTCAGGTAGGGTGTGTTAGGGGTGCTAATACCTTCCCTAACTACAACCAGTCCCTTACCCGCGAATCTCTAACGAGACCAGTACATCCGGTTTCCTAGTAGCCCGCAATCAATTACTAGGTGGCGACTCCAACGAACCAATTCAACACAACCATACAACGAGAAAATCGCCAGCCGATGCCGCGCGCTAATTTTTTTCGGGGTGCGACACGGGTTTTAAAACTATGATTAGCATCCATGCTTACTTATCATAATGTTTCTATTTTTGTTAGAAGCCATGAAAACCAGCGTAATACAAGAGAAAAACTCCTTTGAGTGCACCTTTATGTATACTTTGAGAGTGTCATCTTACTTGGAAAACATTGATGTATAAACTTGATTTCTTAATGGGATGGAATCTTTTAGTACTAAGAAATACTAGTTGAATTATCAATACACTTAAAACTTGTTTCGGAGTGTGGTTACGGTTATTTTTTAAAATGCTTTATATTTAAAAATATATTAAAATAATATTTTTTTTTTATTTTTTTAAAATTATTTTTGACATTAAAGCATCAAAATGATTCAAAAATTTTTTTTATTAATTTAAAGTAAAAAAATACAAAATTTTTAAATTTTTTTAAAAGTACTTACGGTATGGAAGTATGGAACTGTTAAATAGGATCCTGTTCCTTTGAACGTGGAACATATTTGCTACTTTAGACTTTGGTTCAATTCTCTAGGTTTCGACTTTCGAGTAAAGTCATTATCATCTTGATTGATGCTTCCATTTCTAATGAGCTTGTTCTTCAAGCTAATCTTCAATACCCCCAAAAAAGCATCTTGCTCTTTTGTGTCTACTTGTTTACATTACTAGGAGAATAAGTGTCGTGGGAACGTGGTGGTTGGAATTATATTTTTAAAAAATTTAAAATTAATTTTTTTATGTATTTAAATTGTTTTGATGTGTTATGTTAAAAATAATTTTTTTTAAATAAAAAATATTATTTAATATATTTTTAATTAAAAATACTTTGAACTGCCATCATTATCAAACTTTCAAATAATTTTTTAAAGTTGGTTTGTCTATTCCATGGTGAAAATTTTGATTTAAATTATGTATAAAAAAAACTTTTGAAAAGAAAAATCCATCATTCAAAAAGTTTGAAAGCTGAATAAAACATCAAGGTCTTTTGATTTTTGAGTCTCGACCTTCTCTTAAGAGTCCGTTTGTCTACGCGGCTGCGGCTGCATTTTATTTAAAACGCAGTCCGCAGCCGTTTGGTAATAAAAAAAAGTGATTTACTGTGCATGGACCCACATGAATTTTGCGTTTAAAACGCTGAAACGGAAAAGCAACGAAAACATGCTTTTCGTTCTCTGCGGCTAATAAAAAATAAGGTACAGTGCAATTCATTGCACTGTTCACAAGTGAATTGCACTGTTCACGTGAACAGTGCAATTCACTTGCACTGTCCGCAGGGTCTTTTTTATTTATTTTTATTATGTGTTGATTGTATTTTATTTTTTTTTTTAAAAAAAAAAAACTAGTTTGTAGAATTAAATTCGTTCGTGACGTGAACAATATTTTTTTTCTTGAAAAACTAGTATAGAGTGAATTAAATTCACTCGCACAGTAATATCAATTTTGTAGTTTTTATCGAATGAATTTTGTACGTAATGAAATTATAAATAGTTTAATAGAATAATAACAAATATTTTATATAAAGTATTATTTTTTTCATGATGTAATAGGAGTAATTAATTTTACAATATTTAAATTTAAAACCATCAATATTAATATATTTTTTTAAAATTATTTTATAACCTTAATTTAAAAAGCATTTTTTAAACTAAACACATTAAACTACTTTTTCTTCAATCTCAATTCCAACCACAGTTTTAACCAAACACTCATTTTTTCAAATCAACCTCAACTAAAAGTACATTTTATAAAATAATTTTTTTCAAACCACAACTACAACAGCTACCGCAATACCAAACACACTTAAATGTTTCAAATTCGAGATTTTTTAAATACGTGATCTTAAATGTTTCGCTTGACTAGAGGCACTGAAATAATGGAATACATGGATCACACACCACACCATCATACTGTGGCTTGAACATTCAGACCCACAGTTTACTAGAAACTAATGAATTAAAGTGCATAAATGTGAAAAATTAAGTCGATTCAACTTAGGGCTTAGCACCAATTTTTTTATGTTTTTTTTATTTGAAAAATCCCACAAAATGTATTTTATGGCTCCAGGTAAATAAGTAAAACATCGGCTGTTTCAGGTTCTTACAAGAGATGCACGCCCTGACTTGAACTCAAGACCTGTTATGCAGATTTCAAACCCTTTGTTATCATGTCATGCCTCTTGGGACCTAAATTCTAAGTAAAATTGGGTAAATCTTGAAATTTATTTTGCTTAAAATTAAATTAATTTTATTTTTTTGAATTATTTTGATATGTTGATATTAAAAATATTTTTTAAAAATAAAAATTATTATTTTAATATATTTTTAAATAAAAAATATTTTAAAATACAATCATTATCATATTCTTAAACATCCCTTTAAAGTGTTAAGAAATAAAGTTTTGGTAAAGAGGTCACCCTTGGGAACAATAGATGTTAGAAGGCGGGCTCAATTTATTTTATTTTTATTTGCCAGATCATAGAAAAAATAATTATATTTAGTAATTTAGATGATAATTAAACTTAGTTTATACCCTAACAAACTTGGTTAAAACCTTTTTAAATTATAAAAAATTTAAAATAATATTAATTTTACTTTAAAAAATCTTAAGATAAAATTATTTTGAGTTTATCTATATCAATTTAAGTAAGTTGCTTAATCTAATACACGTTTCAAGTCAATTTATAAATCAAGCTGAATTTAATAACTTTATCAGTACTTAATTACTATTAAAAAATTAACTACGAGTCATTAAGAAGTAAATTCTCAAAAAGCTTGTTACTCAATTATGATCTTATATATACATTAAATAAGGGTGATTAACATGGAATTACTCCACTACTCTGACCCTAGAGCGTTATATTAACATTAGTTGCAGGGGGGAAGGCATAATAACTGCTTTTTCTTGAAAAAGCTGATGATATTTTTTTTTTTACATGAATATCCGAATCAACTTATGTATATCTCGATTAATTTTATGAATCTTAAAATTAATAATTATATAAATCTATCATTATATTAATAATCATATATCTCAAATTTAAAACCGTAAAAAAAACAAATTCCTTTTATCTCATGCTATCATCACAAGAAGAGTCGCTAATAATAATTATTTGTCAACTCCATGATATATTGATATTACCAAAACTAAAAAAAAATAAGAAGAAAAATATATTTACTACCTAAGGTTGACGTGGTGCCTAGCATGGGCAAGCTCACTATAAAAATTTTATATCATATCTTTTGAAGGTGGAGAAGGGGAATTTTCTAAAATATATTCTCTTTTAGACCCATCTTTTCCAGAGTTCAAGTCTTCAAGAATTATCTAATTATTAATCAAATCCATGCTTTAAAAAAGTATTGTAACCATGCAATTTAATCCCTAATTTATTAGGCATCTTTATAACGAAGAAGGAATTCAAATCTCAATTATAATTATAGATATGTATCACCATTAAATGTATGTTTATGTTTATTTAAGCGCAGCGCACCTCACGAAAATAATAAAATACATGCTTTTAACAAAGTTAGATCGAGGGCTGAAGCCGTTAATTGAAATTATAGGGATGGATTTGAAAAAGATAAAAGATAAAGGATTAAGTTGACTAAATATGTAAAGTAGAGGTACCGTGATGTGCTTATTCATTCACCAGTCTTAGCCAAAATAAATTCACGTGAATCATGGTCATATCCACTTTAATTATTTGAAATGGGCATTTGCTTTCGAATTGTTTTTGTATTTAAAAAATATATTTTAAAAATTTTAAATTTTTTTTATTTTTTTAATTTTAGATTATTTTGATGCAATGATATTAAAAATAATTTTTTAAAAATAAAAAAAATATTATTTTGATACATTTCTAAGTAAAAAATACTTTTAAAAATAACCGTACATTTTCAAATAGGCTACGTAATGGAGCCCTGTTAGTGGCAAGGTTTTGTTTCTGAAAACTAAGAAAAAAATATAAAATAAAAATATATTTTAAACCTTACCAATATTTATATTTCTAATCTATATTTTTCTCTAATTTAACATGTATAATTCTATTTTTGTTTGCTTTGATTATTTGTATAGAACTATAACTTTCATTAAAGTTTTTCTTATCGAAAATCTAAGAAATTATTATAGATCAAATATTCTTATTGTATGTAAATATGCAATCATAGGACCAGACCCAAAGGGTTCAGCTTGCCCCCACTTCATTTTTCTGTGATGCTTAGCTTTAATAATTGACATCTTTTTTTCTCTTTCTTGTTTTTTCGATGATATTTCTATTTTTTTCTTTTCAACTCTGCGTATTTTTTTTAAATAATTTTGTATCATGCTTAACAATTCATTGCAAAATACTTTTATAAAAATAATTTTAATTAAAAATATATTAAAATAATATTTTTTATATTTTTTATTTGTTTTTCACATTAGTATATCAAAGTAATTAAAAAACATTTAAAAAAATTTATTTAATATTTTTAAAGGTAAAAAATAATTTAAAAAACACAATCACACAACAAAAAAATATCTCATGACCCAAGTAAAATGATTAACAATTCAATCTTAAAAAAAAATAGTTTTCCTTTTATCTTTTGATTGGAAGAAAAAATATATTATAATATGTATATTGAAAATTAGCAAGGTTTAAAATGAGCTTTCTCAATTTTATTTTCTATATGACTTAGAAATATTATAGAAAATTAAAATGAGTTGATTTTAGCGGGGTTTAAAATGAGTTTTCTCGATTTTACTTAAGGATTAATAAGAGAAAATTTTAAAAAATTCAACTTAGAAATATTGGATTTTTGAGATTTCGACTTTGATTTTCTCTCTAGGACTACTAGTGTTGTAATGAAAGAATAGAAATCAATGATTTTTAAGCAATTTTTGTGTATAATTTATTGAATTTAACACAATTTTCAGTTCTAGATCACTATTTAATTAATTAGATATTGTAGTACTCTATATTTAACACAAGAAGCTCACTTCACACCACTCTTTCTTAACCACCACAAATGTTAAGAGTATGGATAAAAAAACTAATTGCTTGAAGCCACATGTATTTAAGATTGACAGCAACAATAGGATGAGTTGCTTCTAGTACTTCAAAGACAAAACGTGTTTAAAACAACTTGAAGCACTAACTAGTTGAAATGTGTAAGAAAAGATAGAAAACATAATTACTCAGCGATCAATTGGCAAAGAACCTGATCTTAATTTGAACCAGGTAGTTATAATAAAAGTTAAATATTATGGGAAAATTATTATAAATTAAAAGATTTTTTTTATTATGAATTGTAATAATAGTTTCATTTTTTTATGATCTTTTTTTGGTTTTTTTCTTAGTGAATTAGATGATATCCGCGTCATTAGAAAAACGCTTGTGATATTTCTTCACATGTGATGTTTCTCTTTAACATGGTATAACATGTATAAAATATGAATGATTGAGACTTGTTGATGGAAAATAAATCACGTAATCAAAAAGATAAATTTAATATATAGATTTAGGAGTTCTCAAGCTTCAAATATATGTTTTGAAAAAATTATGAATTTTGAAATTAATCATATTTTTTTATATATAAAATAATACGTGAATAGGAGTGACTCTTTTAATAAAAGAAATTTAAACAGAAAAAAATCTAAATCAAATAAAATTACGACTTCTAATTATGAAAAATCAAAATAAACCTCTATAACTTTACTATAAAATTCTAATTTAACTAGGAACATGAAAATATAATTCAAGTAGCTTGCACTTGATAATCATAGTCGATCAATCATGGTGAATTCTAGTTGATGATTGATTGTGATTGATTGATCCTAATTAATTAATTATGATTGATGGTCGGGAGTTCAATAAGAAATCTTGACGTGGTCAAATATTGTTTCTTGCTTTTGCATTCTCTACCTAGTTCATAACTTGATAAGTTGTCTGCATGGGTCGGGCTAAAATTTCCTTAGCACAATATATATATATATATATATATATGCTCAATGATAATGGGTTTGAAGAAAAAAAAAAGAACTTAGTTCATTGATTTTAATGGTTTCAATAAATTTTGTTAATCATATCTAATAATATAATTATAAAAAAAACTTACCAATTTTATGAAAAAAATACCACTAAATATTCTTAAAAAGTCTCTATATTTGATAACAAAACAAAAAATAAACGAGAATATGAAAACCTCATAAAAAAAATTTAAAACTTCAATTACTAGCAAGTCAAATATTGAAGGATGAATTGAAAAAAATAATAAATAAAGAAAAACTATATATATATATATAATTAAAAATCTTTAAAAATACCCGAGTTAACTCGATCAATTAACCTGTGACATGTAATATAAGAACGAAATAACCTAATAGAAAGTAAAGCGGAACTAAAGCACAAAGTTAAAGGCCAAATAATCTAATACTGAAGAATAAAATTGAAAAAAAAATTAATTTTAAAAAAACCCTAAAAAAATTGAAGTTAAATCAGGCAAATTTTGGAAATCCTAGTGTAATGAGACTGGTTTATACCCTATAGAAGAAAAACACGTAAAAAATTCACAAAGCAAGATTTCAAATCATCCAAAAATAAATAAATAATTAGAGGTGAAATTAAAAAATAAAATAAATCAAGAAAATAATAAAAAACCAAAAATAGCAATTAAAAGAGTATGGACTAAATTTGATATAAAAATTAAATGAAATAAAATAATGAGAATGAAATTGATAAATAAAATAAACCAAGATAATGATAAAATATAAAAAAGTAGCAATAAAAAGAAGAAGATGATGAAATTGAAAAATAAATTTAATTTTATAAATTATTTCAAATATAATAAATAATAAAAAAAGAATAAGAATCATATATAATAAATAAAAAAATTGAAGGATGATGAAATTGAAAAAATAAATTTAATTATACTAATTATTTCAAATAAAACAAAAAACAATAAAAAAAACAATGACTAAATATGAAGGAAAAAAAATTAAAAGGTTGTCTTAAAAATGTGTAGGGGCAGGTGCAGGTATAAAGGAGGAGAGAAAAAAAAGAGTAAAAAAAATCATCACGCCAAACTAGTAATCCATTGGCCACATGTGTTGTTCTAGGATGGAGGGGTTGTCATAATGATTCGAATAATGCCCTGAAAGTCCTTGTTAGACCCATGTTGCATGTTGAACCACTTTTCTTTATTAATTAATATTTCATATTTTTTTCAAAAGACCAAATTGTTCCCTATTAATTTAAAAATGTCTCGTCAATTTAATTTTTAATTTTTTTTAAAGGGAATTAAATAATTTTAATTGTGCTGAGAAAATAAATAAAAATTGGATCCCAATAAATTTGGTAATGACTAATAGTTTATGTGAAATTTGTTTTAGTACCCTTATTAGCAAGACCATTGGATTTCATAGAGAACAACTAAAACATTTCAATTCACAATATTTTATGTCTTCATTTTCGGTAAAAATCTTATCTGTTTTAGGTTTTTGTTCAATCCACTAAAAGTTCCACTTAAAAACATTTTTTAAATTTTACATCAAGAAAATTTATTAAATGGTATGTTGGTTTTTTTTTTATTACTTTCACTGTATTGTCCTTTTAAAAATTAAATTTGGTTTAATAAAAAAAGAGGGAATCTGAATATTTACTATGAAGCAATATATATATATATATATATATATAAGCATATTAGAAGCTAAATAGACCCAATATAGCGTAGGTAAAGGACCAATTCACTAATGGGGTTCTACTTTTGACTTGGAAGCAAATTCCTTGCGAAGTTCTGTTGAGGAATAGGGAATAGTTAAATAAGCCATCGAGGTTTTGAAATATAATAAAACTTGTTAATTGGGTTAAAATGATCAGAAATGGTTATTCTAAAGTAGTGGAGGCCTATTTGTTGCATTAATTTTTAATAAAAAATAAAAAAAATTAATTTTTTTAACAATATAAATAAAACGCCATGAACTATACAAGTATGGATAAATATAACTTGAATACCGTCAAATCTTTCTTGACATGCATGCTGTCTAACTTCTTAGACCTCAATAAATTTTTCATAACAAAAACGAAAAATATGACAAACACCTTTAATTTAGTCATGTTTGTTTTTCATGAAGTAGTTTTCAGGAAACTATTTTTCAAACTTTCATGTATTTGTTTGTTATTAGAAAAGTTGGTTAACGGAAAATACTTTTCCGGTCAACGAAAAACACTTTCCAGTCAATTTTAGTCAAAAAAAAATTTAGCTTGGTTTTCAGGAAAGTGTTTTCCCTTTAGCTGTGTTTGTTTTTCGGAAAGTGTTTTCTGGAAAATCACTTTTCCAAACTTTCTTGTGTTTGTTTGCCATTAGAAAAGTTGGTCAATGGAAAACACTTTCTAGTAAAAGGAAAATTTGGCTTGGTTTTAAGAAAAGTGTTTACCTGAAAAATTTGAGGGGAAAACACTTTCCGGAAGTTGTTAAAAATTTAGAAATGTCATTATTTGCTGATTATATCAAATTTGTCCTCAAACTTTTGATTGCTATATATATATTGTTTTGAATATTTATTTTTCAATTTCATCTCTTAAAATTTTATTTTTATATTAACTTTGGTCCTTATTTTTATAATTGTTATTTGCTTTTTCTTATCATTTTTTTATTGAAATTTTTTATCTATCAAATTTGGTCCTCATTTTTTGATTGTTACTTATTTTATTTGAAATAATTTATGAAATGTTGATTATTATTATTTTAATTTCTTCATCATTTATTTTCTTTAATTTTTTAGATTTGATCTCTATTATTTTGATTATTATTTATTTTATTTGAGATAATTTATGAAATTTTTTTTTTTCAATTTCATTCTCACTTAACCTTTTAATTTGTAAGATTTGTTCCTCATTATTTTAATAAACTTGAGAAAAATAAAATATTAATATGTTATTTTCCAGCTCATTTTCCATGACATAACTAAATACTAGAAAGTGTTTTCCAACTTATTTTTCTTTACACTACCAAATATCGAAAAATACTTTTTTGAAATTCACTTTTAAAAAAAAAACTACTTTCTAGCAAACAAACGGCCTTAGGTAGACTTACGAGTCGGTAGTTGACAATATCATGAAAATCCTTGTGAACATTAATTGCTTGATTTCCATCACATTAAATTCTTAAGGTAAATTCATTTGCTTGGTCCTTCAAGTTTAGAACATTTGTTGGAATAACCCCTGTACTTCAATTTTAAGCAAGACAACCTTCATACTTTCTATCCGTAGATTCAAGAGGATGAAAGGGCTACATGTGACCAGATAGATTCAAACTTTGAGGGCTGTAGGCATGCCTAAAGATAGAGTAGGGACTGATTTAAACAATTGTGGAACCTTAAGGGACCACACACAATGGGTTGAACCTTAGATTTAATTAATAGACTCTATAAGAGAAGTCTTGTGACCTGGTTTTGGAACACAGGCTTAGCTAGAGTTCAGCTGCCAAACAGCAAGAAAAAAAAGAAGCAGGGAAAATGGTTCCTTCAAGGTGTTCCATTCTTTCAATCTTTGTAGTCCTGCTGCTATCTCCTGAACTGACATTTTCACTTCCAATTAAAGATAGTTTTGTCCAGTGTCTCTCACAAAATTCAGAATCTGTCATTCCTGCCTCAGATTTCTACACCCCAGACAACAGCTCTTCATTCAATGCTGCTTTGGAATCTACCGCTCAAAACCTGAGGTACTTGTTGCCTTCGGTGCCAAAACCTGAGTTTATTTTCACTCCTCTGTATGAAGCCCATGTCCAAGCATCTGTTATTTGCTGTAAGCAGCTTGGAATTCACCTTAGAGTCCGCAGTGGAGGCCATGACTATGAGGGTCTCTCTTATGCCACTGGAATTGAAACACAATTCATTGTTGTAGACCTCGCCAAGCTTCGAGCTGTCCAAGTTGACATTGAAGATAAAGTGCATGGGTTCAGGCAGGAGCAACGATCGGTGAGCTTTACTACAGAATTGCAGAAAAAAGCGAAGCTCATGGCTTCCCAGGTGGCCTTTGCAGCAGTTTAGGCATTGGTGGGCACATTACAGGAGGTGCCTATGGTTCCATGATGAGAAAGTATGGCCTTGGTGCTGACAATGCTATCGATGCTCGGATAATCATGCTAGTGGCAGGGTTCTTGAGAGACGAGACATGGGAGAGGATTTTTTGGGCTATTAGAGGTGGTGGAGGAGCCAGCTTTGGTATCATTACTGCCTGGAAAGTAAAACTGGTTCCTGTTCCGTCAACTGTGACTGTTTTTACGGTTACTAAGACCTTGGAACAAGGAGGCACGAAGCTTCTCTACAGATGGCAGCAAGTTGCTGATAAACTTGACGAGGATCTCTTCATCAGGGTTATAATTCAAGCAGCTGATGGTGCTACGAAGGGTAAAAGAACTGTCACAACTTCCTATAATGCATTGTTTCTAGGTGATGCCAAAAGACTGCTCAATGTCATGGAGCAAGGCTTCCCTGAATTGGGTTTGACGCTGAAGGACTGCACCGAAACCACCTGGCTGAAATCTGTGCTGTACATCGCAGGCTACCCAGCCAACACTCCTCCTGAAGTTTTGCTTCAAGGCAAGTCAACATTCAAGAACTACTTCAAAGCCAAGTCAGATTTCGTCACAGAACCCATACCCGAAACAGCACTCGAGGGGATATGGGAGAGGTATTTTGAAGAAGCGACTCCTTTCATGATATGGAATCCTTATGGTGGAATGATGAGCGAAATTTCGGAGTCATCGATTCCTTTCCCTCATAGAAAAGGTATCCTTTTCAAAATTCAGTACTTGACCATGTGGCAAGATCCTGCAGAGGATGCTTCAAAGCATATAGATTGGATCAGGGGGCTTTACAATTACATGGCGCCTTATGTTTCCATGTTTCCAAGGCAAGCATATGTCAATTACAGGGACCTTGATTTGGGGATTAACAAGGGGAGCAACACAAGCTTTATTGAAGCCAGTGTTTGGGGAGCCAAGTACTTCAAAGATAACTTCAACAGGCTGGTACAAGTGAAGACCAAGGTTGATCCTGACAACTTCTTCAGGCATGAGCAGAGCATCCCACCCCTTCCAGTCTCCTCGAGAAAAAGAAAAGGAAGGGGACATCATGGGATTCATTAGCTAGAGACATAATTGGTTGGAGCATCATCATATATGTGTCTTTATGGGAATAATACTGTACTGAATTTGATTTTATTAGTTTTGTCGAGTTCAGAAATATTAAAGAAACATGTCCTGTTCGCAAGTTTTACAGAAAAAGTGATCTAATAAACTAGCTATTGTGTGTTCAAGATGTTGAATCTCTGGCATGGTATCAAAATCTTCATATACTATCTCTGTCATTTTTCTAATCAAAATTAACACAAGATAGTGTTGTAACACTCTTTTCATTGCGACATGCTAGAGATGCATGGACTTGACCACTAAAAGTAAGCACATATTTTACCCAGAAAGATTAGGATACAAAAATTTCAAGAAAATGAAGGATTGATGATGTCAAGACATAATTAGCTCACTTGGCAACATTTTTAACTGTTAATGAGAAGATTAACTAGTTGACAAGACAAATTGATGGACATTTCTAGACGTGTTGTCTCATGTCCTTCAATTGTTCAATTTGTTCTTGGCTTTATTAGTCACAGGATTAACAGCTGCTGTAAGAGATAACATGGTGGTGATGTGAAGATGATCTCAGCATGATCTTGACATTTAGAACTGTTGGAAAATCGGTCAGGTTAATTTCTTGAGGCTAAATTTGTTCTTCGAAAGAAATTTTCGTTGTTTTTTACTTTTTAGCCACTCTTGAATATCCAAATCTGAAGAATCTACCTCTGAAGTTTGTGTATGCTGTCTAGAATTCGAAGCTCTGCCTATCTTAACAATGTGGAGTGCGCAGGGACATTGTGATAGGAATTTGTGAACCTATATTGAGGTTTAATTAATCGATTTTCATTCATTTTCTAAAAGCAATCTTATTAAACCTAGCAATATGACTTGAGTTCAAGTCATATTGGATTTTAAAACATAATTAAATAAAAATTAATTTAGTTAACTTGATAATATATTTTTTAAAAAATTTCATAAGAGTTAACACAATTTAACCTAAACGACTTGATGATTTTATTAATAAGTTTATTGATTTTGTTAAAACTTGTTTTATATTTAAAATAAAAACATCTTTTAATATTTTAAAAAACAATTATTAAAATAATATATATATTTTTTAAATTAATCCTAATTAATTTATAAACCTGGTTTAATAAATTTATCCTATCTATATAAAAGAAGGAAAAATTATCTCTTTGTCCACCCTCTAAAAACAAAATGGCTTGAAGATCTCAAGGTTACATGTACGCATGTCATATTCATAGGTGTTATTATATATATATTTTTGTCACAAAAAGAAACCAACAAAACATCGATCATTTTCTTTAAAAGAAACCAATCTTATTTAATATAGAATATGGTTGGATTGATGAAGGAGCCCAGACTAGTGAGATCCAAGGCCTAGTAAAGCTGTTTACATACCTTGGACCTCGTGATCTAGTCTTGTAGGTTCAGCCCACTTTCAGTTGATAGTTGATCCTTATTTATTTATAAGAAAATATGAGTCTATTTTAAAAGTTTAATTTATAAAATAAGAAATTATTAATACGAGGGGATATTTGAATGTTTTCTGTTCTGTAATTGTTTTCTGCTTGCTTGGTTATTGTTTCCTTTTAGCTTATGGAAGAGAATTGTGTTTCACAAGAAATATTTAATTATTCATAATAAAAAACAAGGAATAGTTAAGGACACTACAATTAAACAAAAAAAAAACTAGATTAGAGTATCATCATGTTTCTTGAAACATGATAGACAATACTCATAAAATTTAAATCCTTTATCAAGTATCAATGCTTCAGACTTTATCCCTATAAATTAATTGCTTGCTTGTTATTTATAAGTTTTTATTTATAAATAGATACTTATGTTGCTTTATAAGAAATTCTAACAATTAATTTCAAATCAATATTTTTTTTTCTATAGGATCAAATCAATAAATTGAATACACAATCATGACCTTGATTCAATACCAAAAGCATACGGTGATTATTATAATTTTAAATTCAAGATGCTTAAAAATAAAGGTTTTTAGATGATTTGAATAATAAATTTAATTAAGTATTCTTGCTATTTGATTCATTTATCATAACTAATAAATGTGATAGCTTAATGTAAAATTGAAATTTTCTTTTAAGAATTGAAAAATTATGAACCCTTTACTTGGTGGTTTTTAGAGGTATTTATACCTCATGAATCTTGTTTTTTCACTTGAATAAAATGATTAAAGTGTTATTTTATCTTTGTAACATTAAAGCTGTATTATATTCAAAACACCACAATGATATTCATATCCTCCCCTAAAAAATTGGTCACCTTATCTTATTACCTTTATAAATGCATTAATGAGATGGAAATGTATAAATACATGATAACAAGCCTGTGTTGAGTAAAAGAAAACATATGGGATCAAGTGTTGGGACTATGCTACAATCAATAATGCTTGAGACTGAGACATACCCAATACTAATATAACACTAATCTATTAAACATTATCAGTTTGCTTGAATAAAATAATTTAAAGTGTTATTTTATTTTTATAACATTAAAGTTATATTTTATTTAGTCTATTTAAGACACCACAACCATGAACATGTTCTTCACTAAAAAAAATCTTCACCTCATCTTATCATCTTTACATATGCATTAATGAAATGAAAATATTGGAAAGTTAAGTAAAAAAAACCCTAGAGAATCAAGTGTTGGGCCTATGCTAGAAGCCGGGGCTAAACAATGCTTGATACTGAGACATTCCGAAAACTAATCTAACACAAGATTACAAAATTGTTTTCATTGTTTTTTAGGTGATTTTTTTCAATGTTAGGTGGCATTTCCGAACATCACTGAAATTAAAAACGTTTGTTTGGTCTAATTGAAGGTGGACTAACTATCCATACCAATCTAGCCCGGTTATTAGAAAAGATTATCAATAACAATTATAATTAGAGTTTTAATAAGCTATTAGTCAATATTCTAGAATAAAGATTTTTATGCTGGAAAATTCAAATTTTAGTAGAGTTCATTGTTCATAGCAGTATACATGGTCATGGGCAGGTAAAATTTTCAATGGATTTGAATTCCCAGAACACCGAATATTAAATAGATTCTTGACAAAATGATCCATGTTGTGCTAAGCAGTGATGTTAGGATAAGAATCCCAACAGATAGCAGCTGTTTGTAAGAGGAATCTAGTAACACTTAAATTCTTGAAACACAAGCTAAAGTAGCAGGAAAATGGTTTGTTCTGGTTCTTCCCTTCTGTCAAATTATGTTCTTCTATTTCTATTTCCTTCTTTGTTACTGTCACTTCCAATTCAAAAAATGACAATACAAAATAAGGCAGTGGTTATTTGGGAGACAAAAAATAAATTATAATTTTAAAAGGGAACAATTAAAACAAAATCTAAAATCAATTCATTAGTGAGAGGTACTGATCCTTCCCCTCTAACCGGATTTGAAATGCCATTGGCAGATACATGCTGATACTTGCCAAATCAGTTTTGGGCCACCATTGCTAAGGTTTCAAAGTGTGTTGAAGATTGCTTGCTAAAGCTGTCAAAGAAGGAGCTGTCAACGAATCTTTTTGTTTCTGTTATTTCTAATTATCATGCTAATAATAAGCTATTGTCCTAGTCTCTAGGAGTTAGTTTTTCTGTTTTTATGTTAACAGATCATAGCATGATTTCATGCTATAAGTTTAGAATTTTGTTATTCTATTTTTCAATAAATATGTGTAACGATTGCATGGAATGTATGCAATCAGAATTATTCATTCCTTTCAAATAAATTCAATACAACAGTTTCAGTTTCTGTATTTTATCTTCTTCTTTCTATCTCATTTCTTCTCATATACATTTTCTATTCAAACACTTTCAATTGGTATCAGAGCAAATTCTTAAAGGGACTTGTAATGGAGGCTGAAACAAGTTTCTCTCACATTTCTTCTCCAATCTTTGATGGAGAAAATTATCAACTATGGGCTGTAAAAATGGAGACTTATTTGGAGGCGATGAATCTTTGGGAAGCTATTGAAGAAGACTATGAAGTCCATCCTTTACCAAATAATCCAACAGTAGCTCAGATCAAGAATCATAAAGAGAGAAAAACAAGAAAATCGAAAGCAAAGGCTTGTCTATTTGCAGCTGTTTCAACAACAATCTTCACAAGGATCATGTCTCTTAAATCAGCGAAAGATGTATGGGATTATTTAAAGAAGGAGTATGCAGGAGATGACAAAATTCGTGGCATGCAAAGTCTTAATCTAATAAGAGAATTTGAACTACAAAGGATGAAGAATTCTGAAACCATCAAAGAGTATTCAGACAAATTACTTGGAATTGTCAACAAGGAAAAATTACTAGGCACACTATTCTCTGATTGCAGAATTGTAGAGAAAATACTTGTAACTGTGCCTGAACGTTATGAAGCATCCATAACCACCTTGGAGAATACAAAGGATTTGTCAAAGATTACCTTGGCAGAATTGATAAATGCTTTGCAGTCTCAAGAGCAACGACGACTTATGAGGCAAGATCAAGTTCCTGAAGGAGCTTTACAAGCAAAATATTCCGGTTCTGATAAGAAGAATCAGGCGTCAAACAGTAGTAAGACTATTGTCAATCAATTCCAGAACAGAGGAAAATTTTAAGAGAAACTTTCCACCATGTCAACCTGCAACAAGTTAGGTCATCCACCATTCAAGTGCTGGAAAAGACCTGATGCAAAGTGCAGTAAATGTCATCAAATGGGACATGAAGCAATCATCTGCAGAACAAGATTTCAGAAACAGGATGAAGATGCTCAGGTTGCCAGTCAAGATGATGAAGATCAAATGTTTGTAGCTACATGTTTTTCAGTCCAAACTTCCTCAGATCACTGGTTAATTGACAGTGGATGCACAAATCACATGTATTTTGACAAGAGTCTCTTCAGAAATTTGCAAACTACTGAAGTTGCAAAGGTCAGAATTGGAAATGGTGATTGTATAGCAGCAAAGGGAAAAGGAACAATTGCCATCACAACCAACTCAGGTACAAAAACTATTTCTGATGTTCTTTATGTACCTGATATAGATCAGAATTTGTTGAGTGTTAGACAATTAATAGAGAAAGGCATGAAAGTGGTTTTTGAAAATCAATCTTGCTATATTTTTTATGCTGCTGGACAAAAAATATTGCAAGCCAAAATGAGAGGAAAAAGTTTTTCATTTTTACCGTTTGAGGAGGAGTACACAGCCTTTCCCATTAAACTAAATGACATGGAAGTATGGCATAAGAGGCTGGGTCACTGTCATCAACAACGAATGATCAACATGAAGATACATGAAGCTGTAAGAGGAGTGCCTTCATTTTCTGATTTGCTGCCAAATTGTAATGCTTGTCAGTTTGGTAAGCAAAACAGGAAACCATTTCCAAAGTCAACATGGAGATCTAAACAGAAACTTCAGTTGATTCATACAGATGTTGCTGGTCCAATGAGCACACCTTCAATAAAAGGTAGTCGATATTATATACTTTTTATTGATGATTTCACCAGAATGTGCTGGATTTTCTTCATGAAATTCAAGTTAGAAGAGGCTGGAATTTTTTGGCGATTCAAGAAGAATGTGGAGAACAAAAGCAGATGCAAAATTCAGTCCATTCGGTCAGACAATGGTACAGAATACACTTCATAAGAATTCAATCTCTACTGTGAAGAAGCTGGCATTGAACATCAATTCACTGCCCCTTACACTCCAGAACAAAATGGAGTCAGTGAAAGGAGAAATCGATACATTATGGAGATGGTGAGATGCATGCTGCATGAAAAGAATTTGCCAAAGATGTTTTGGGCAGAAGTAGCCAACACAGCTGTCTTCCTTCAAAATCGACTTCCAACAAAATTACTTGAAGAAAAGACTCCTTTTGAAGTTTGGTATGACAACAAACCTTCATTAAGTTTTCTTATGATCTTTGGCAGCATTTGTTTTGTTCATATTCCATAGATAAAAAGGGACAAGCTTGACAAGAAGGCAATGCAAGTAATCTTTGTTGGCTACAGTGATGTATCTAAAGCCTACAAAGTTTATCATCCTCAAACTCAGAAGATGGTTATTACAAGGGATGTGCATTTCCATGAAGAAAAACAATGGGACTGGGGTGATTCACAAAGAAATGAGCAGCTGTCAGGTTTATTGCAGGATGAATCAATTGATGATTCACAAATGAGAGTTACTGCTGATTTGTTGCAGGATGAATTATTTGATGATTCACCAATCAGAGGCACACGATCCCTTGATGATATTTATCAAAGGAGCAATGTAGCTATTTGTGAACCAGAAGGCTGTGAAGAAGCCAAACACAATCCAGAATGGAAAAAGACAATGCAGGAGGAAATATGCATGATTGAGAAGAATTGCACATGGGAGCTTGTTGACAGACCACCAAGCAAAAATGTCATTGGCGTGAAGTGGATTTTCAGAACTAAATTGAATGCAGACAATACCATCAACAAGTATAAAGCCAGGTTGGTTGTTAATGGGTATGCTCAGATTTATGGTGTTGATTATTCAGAAACGTTTGCACCTGTAGCAAGGATGGACTTTGTTAAGGGGTAAGCTTGCTGTAGAAACTGGAAAGTCTTCCAGTTAGATGTTAAATCAGCTTTCTTGAATGGCATTCTACAAGAAGAAATTTATGTTGAGCAACCTGCTGGTTTTGTGAATCAAGGAAAAGAAGACAAAGTTTATCTACTAAAGAAAGCTCTCTATGGCTTGAAACAAGCACCTAGAGCTTGGTATGGGAGAATTGATGATTATTTGACAGGTTCTGGATTTCAGAAGAGTTTGTCAGAAACAACTCTTTATGTGAAGAGATTCAATGATGATGTGCTTATAATATCTCTTTATGTTGATGATCTCTTAGTGACAGGAAGCAACACAGTGCAGGTTGTAGAATTCAAGCTAAATATGATGCAAGTATTTGAAATGACCGACCTTGGTCTCATGAAGTTTGTTCTGGGAATGGAAATTATGCAAAACAGAGAAGAAATTTTCATTTGCCAGAAGAAGTATTCAAGGGAAATCCTGAAGAAATTTCAGATGGATAATTGCAAGCCGACAGCTACTCCTATGAATCAAAAGGATAAATTCAGCAAAGAAGATGGCACTGCCAGAGTAGATGAAGAAAAATTCAGAAGCTTGATTGGATGCTTGCTGTATTTAACAGCAACTCGACCTGACATACTTCATGCAACAAGTCTGTTATCTCGGTTTATGCACTGTCCAACCGAAATTCATATGAGAGCAGCTAAAAGAATTCTGAGATACATCAAAGGAACATGCAGTTTTGGGGTTAAATTTTTGAAGTGCCAGGATTTAAAACTACATGGTTTTTCTGACAGTGATTGGGGTGGCTCTATTGATGACATGAGAAGTACCTCTGGGTTCTGTTTTAATCTAGGATCTGCTATATTTTCATGGTCATCTAAGAAGCAAGATATTATGGCTCAATCTACTGCAGAAGCAAAGTTCATTGCAGCCACAGCTGCAGTGAATCAAGCATTGTGGTTACAAAAATTGTTACGATTTACAGATGAAAGAAGAAGAAGCAACTGAAATCTCAGTTGACAATCAAGCAGCTATTGCAATATCTCATAATCCAGTTTTTCATGGAAAAACTAAACATTTCAATATCAAGCTTTATTTCTTGCGTGAGGTGCAGAAAAATGGTGAAGTTAAATTGATTTATTGCAAGTCTGAAAATCAATTGGCTGATCTGTTTACTAAACCACTTTCAGTAAACAAGTTTGAGTTTTTAAGACAAAGGATTGGAGTTTGCAGCTTCTCAAGCAAGGAGGAGTGTTGAAGATTGCTTGCTAAAGCTGTCAAAGAAGGAGCTGTCAACGAATCTTTTTGTTTATGTTATTTCTAATTATCATGCTAATAATAAGCTATTGTCCTAGTCTCTAGGAGTTAGTTTTTCTGTTTTTATGTTAACAGATCATAGCATGATTTCATGCTATAAGTTTAGAATTCTGTTATTCTATTTTTCAATAAATGTGTAACGATTGCATGGAATGTATGCAATCAGAATTATTCATTCCTTTCAAATAAATTCAATACAACAGTTTCTGTATTTTATCTTCTTCTTTCTATCTCATTTCTTCTCATATACATTTTCTATTCAAACACTTTCAAAGTGTTTTGTTTCTCCGTTCATCATTGTATGTCGAATGGATTCACGAGGGATTAGTGCATAACACTCTTCTAGTTCAGGAACTGGTTCCCTTCTCAAAATTTCTCCATGGATTTGTTCGAAGTCATCATCTAATCTAGCAAGAAAGATATGCACCCTCTATCGTTGGACCAATTTTATATAGGATTCAACATCTTTCTCACTCTCCATAATCACCTTATCATGGTGATCTAATTCACCAAAGATCTCAGCAAGTTCCCCATAATACACAGACAAGGTTCTGCCCCTTTGTTTGGTAGAGAACACCTTCTTGTTTCAGGCAAAGACTTGTAGCTCACCCGTTCCATCATAGAAAGCTTTAGAGAGAGCTTTCTAAATATCACGAGCAGTAGGTAAGCACAGGTATCTCTTCATTATTTCTAGGGACATAGACATCAAGAGCCATCTCTTGACTTTTTGATTATCCGCGTACCATTTTTTGTATCCCTCTTCTTCCTCTGTAGGTGTCCGTGTACCACAAATAAAGGAGAGTTTCTCCTTCTCAGCAATATGCATTTAAATGATTTTAGACCTCATGTCATATTTTGTTTCATTGAGTAGAATCCCTGCGTTAAACAAGGATCCTTCCGATTGAATTATAATTGGACCAAGAAGCTTCAACATCTGGTTTGTTCATGGTGGTGTTTGAAAAAAAGAGTTAAAGAAGAACCTTTCGGGTAGGCTCTGATACCAAGTTTAAATCAAGTTTCAAAGTATCAATAAGAGTTTTTATTTCTTTTGTGTTGAATAAAGAATACATGCAAATATATATAGTATTGGATCAACAAATCAAATCATACAATCAAGCTATTTTGGCTATAATATTACTCCTATAATTAGGAAAGAAATAGTACCGTTCCTATAATTAATCTATCTTAACATATACATTAATACTAAGAAAGGAAAGAATTCTGCATAATAGGAAACCTATAGAAAGGGAAAGAATCATAAGGAAGAGGAAAGAATGATAATATTTCAACACTCCCCCATAAGTTGGTGCATGGATATCCCACATGCCCAACTTGTCCAGAAACTTTGAGAATACTTGCTTTGAAACTTCCTTGATTAGGATATCAACTAATTGCTCATCGGTATGAATTTTTGGTAACTCCATGATTTTCCCATCCAACTTTTCTTTGATGAAGAATCTATCTACCTCCACATGCTTGGTATGATCATGTTGTACTGGATTATGAGTAATGTCACATGCTACTTTATTGTCACAATATAATCGAATTGGTTGTTCAAAAGGATAGCCCAAATCGCTTAAGAGAAGTCTTAGCCATAATGCTTCAGAAATTCTAAGAGACATACCTTTGTATTCAGCTTCTACACTAGAACATGCTACTACATTTTGTTTTTTGCCTCTCCATGTAAAAAGATTGCCACCTACAAAGGTAAAATACCCTGAAGTAGATCGTCTCTCATCTATTGATCTAACCCAGTCAACATCATTCTATGTATCTATATTTTGACAATTTGTATTCTTTGTGAATAATATTCTTTTTCCAGGAGCAGCCTTCAAATACCTTAAAATTTGCATAACTGCATTCATATGTTGCGCTCCAGGATTATACATAAATTGACTGATAATACTCAGTGCATATGCAAGATCTGGTCTTGTGTGCGCTAAGTACATCAATCTTCCTACAAGTCTTTGGTATCTGATTAGGATCAACATATAATTTCAAACCTTCTTCCACTGGTGTATCAGCTGGTTGACATGCTGATATACTAGTCTATAGTAGTAAATCTAAGGTATATTTATTTGGGAAAGGAAGATACCCTTTCTAGATCTAGACACTTCGATTCCAAGGAAATATTTCAAGGGCCCAAGATCTTTCATTTTGAATTTTTTGGAAAAGTAATTCTATAAATTCTTCCTCTCCTCGGGATCATTTCCCATAACCACCATGTCATCTACGTATATAATTAGTGCCGTGATCTTATCATGCTTTCTCTTTAGGAATAATGTGTGATTTGAATTACTTTGGTGGTAACCAAAGTCTATCATAGATTTTGTGAATCTTCCAAACCATGCTCTTGGAGACTATTTCAATCCATACAATGATTTCTTTAATTTGCACACCTTTTGGCTGTGTATTTATGGTATCATACATCCTGGTGGAAGATCCATGTAGACTTCTTTAGACAACTTGCCATGTAGGAAGATGCTTTCACATCAAATCGTTGTAATGGCCAATCTAAGTTTGCGGCTAGGGATAACAAGACCCGCACTGTGTTGATTTTTGCTACTGTTGCAAATGTCTCTGTATAATCAATCCCATAGGTTTGAGTGTACCCCTTTGCCACCAGTCTTGCTTTAAAATGCTCAATTGTACCATTTGCTTTATACTTTATAGTAAAGATCCACCGAAACCCAACTGGCCTTTTTCTAGGTGGACATTCAACCAGCTCCCATGTCTTATTTTTCAACAGCGATTCTATCTCTTCATTCATGGCTGCTTTCCATCTTGGATCGACTAAGGCTTCCTGTATACTGTTAGGAATAGATACAGTAGATAATTGATTTACAAATGACATATTTGATTCAGTCAAACGATGGTTAGACACATAATGACTCATGGGGTATTTGACTTTACTTGAAAGTTCAGGTTTATATATAGGTTTAAGAATACCTCTGGTTTGACGCCATGGTAGTGTTTTAACTGACTCAGTTATAGGAGAAACCTCAACAGATAATTGGTTTGGTATGTTACTTTAATCCTTTTCTTGGTTGATCACCTTAGCTTGTGAGTCATCACTACTAGTCTCCACGATACCCATATCTTGATTACAACATTCATCATTATTATCTCTATATATATCCACATTCATACTTACATCCACTGTACTACTCTCATTTTGGTTTAGGCAGAACATGTGTAGGTATATAGACTTCATAGTCTAGAGTCTGAAGTTCATCTTGATACTCCCTCTGAAGTTCAGACCTAGAAAAATACATTGATTCTTCATAAAAAACCACATCCAGTGTGACAAATATTTTCTGAGTTGGGGGATGATAATAACGATAGCCTTTCTGATGAGTAGCACACCTAATAAAAACACACCTCAATGCCCAAGGTTACAACTTGCTGCGTTGATGATTATGTAAATGGACAAATGCCACACATCCAAATACACAAGGAGGTAAGTTTGGGGTTGCAGGAGACATAACACCTTTTATGAGGGCTTCAAGTGTTGTCTTGAAAGAAATAGTGCTAGAGGGAATTCGATTGATCAAATAGGCTGCAGATGTAAGAGTTTCTCCCTAATAGAACAATGGCATGTGAGCTTCTATTAATGAAGCACACTAACTACCTCCAATAAGTGATGATTTTTTCTTTCAGCTACCCCATTCTGTTAGGGTGTATGTGGACAAGTTGTTTAGTGAATGATTCCATGGGTTCTCAAGTACTGCTGAAGTTCACAACCTGTGTATTCTTCACCATTGTCACTACGAAGAACCTGAATTTTTGCATTATATTGAGCACTCATCATTTTATGAAATTGTTGAAATAATATATTTACATCACCTTTGGATTTCATCAAACACACCCAAGTCACCCTTGTACAGTCATCAATGAAGGTAACAAACCATCGAGATCCACTCAATGTAGGTAACTTGGATGGTCCCCAAACATCTGAATGTATTACCATAAAAGAAACTGAGCTTTTATTCAAACTTAATGGAAATATAGCATGATGGCTTTTTGCAAGTTCACAAACATCACACTTAAAGCTCGAAGTATCATATTTTGCAAATAAATTAGGAAATAACTTTTATAAGTAACCAAACAATTAAGACATGCCCCAATCATCGATGCCATAACAAAATGTCTGATGACTTCTTCTCTCCATGAGAACCATCTATTGCCAAGGCTTGATGCAACTTATTTGAACTTTTTGACGTCAAGTCGAGGTAGTATAACATCCCTTATTTAATACCATAACCAATTGTCTGCCTTGTTTGGATGTCCTTAAACACACAAGAGTTAGGCCAAAAAATGACAATACAAAATAAGGCAGTGGTTATTTAGGAGACAAACAATAAATTATAATTTAAAGAGGAAATAATTAAAACAAAATCTAAACTCAAGTCATTAGTGAGAGGTACAAATCTTTCCCTTCTAACCGGATTTGAAGTGCCATTGGCAATGGAGACAAATTGTTTAGAGGATGGTTTTATTAATGATACTTGACTAGAATCAAATGCCATATGGTCAGATGGACCAGAATCAATTATCCATGCACTATTAGAAATAGGTGCAGAAACATTAAAAAACTTACCACTATCATATGAAACCTTCCCAGCAGTATTAATTTCACCATGTGTTTCGACAGTTGTTATAGTAAGGGTTGTCATCTTTGGGTTCTTCTTTCGTGGATCGCAGCTATGATCCCACCAGTCTGAATATCCCACCAATTCAAAGCATTTGCTTTTAGTATGACCATTTTGATCACAGTGACTGCATTTGTATGCAGATTTATCAGCCCCATTCTTCTGATGATTATACTTTGTTCTCTCATGCTAATACTTGCTAGATCGGTTTTGGGCCACCATTGCTAAGGTTTCAAAGTGTTTTGTTTCTCCGTTCATCATTGTATGTCGAATGGATTCACGACGGATTAGTGCTTAGCACTCTTCTAGTTCAGGAAGTGGTTTCCTTCTCAGAATTTCTCCACGGATTTGTTCAAAGTCATCATATAATTCAGCAAGAAAGATATGCACCCTCTGCCGCTGGACCATTTTTTTATAGGATTCAACATCTTTCTCACTCTCCACGATGACCTTATCACGGTGATCTAATTCACCAAAGATCTCAGTCAGTTCCCCATAATACACATACAACATTCTGCCCCTTTATTTGGTAGAGAACACCTTCTTGTTTAAGGCAAAGACTTGTAGCTCACCCGTTCCATCATAGAAAGCTTTAGAGAGAGCTTTCCAAATATTACGAGCAGTAGGTAAGCGTAGGTATCTCCTCATTATTTCTGGGGACATAGACATCAAGAGCCATCTCTTGACTTTTTGATTGTCTGCGTACCATTTTTCATATCCCTCTTCTTCCTCTGCAGGTGTCCGTGTACCATGAATAAAGGAGAGTTTCTCCTTCTCAGCAATATGCATTTCAATGATTTGAGACCACGTGTCATAGTTTGTTTCATTGAGTAGAATCCCTGCATTAAACGAAGGATACTTCAGATTGAATAATAATTGGACCAAGTTCGTTACAAGAAGCTTCAACATCTGGTCTGTTCATGGTGGTGTTTGAAAAAGAAAGAAGAAGGAAATAAGAAGAAGAACCTTTCGGGTAGGCTCTGATACCAAGTTTAAATCAAGTTTCAAAGTATCAAGAAGAGTTTTTATTTTTCTTGTGTTGAATGAAGAATACATGCAAATATATAGAGTACTGGATCAACAAATCAGATTCTACAATCAAGCTATTCTGCCTTTAATAATACTCCTATAATTAGAAAAGAAATAGTATTTTTCCTATAATTAATCTATCCTACCATATACATTAATACTGAGAAAGGAAAGAATTCTGCAGAACAGAACCTGTAGAAAGGGAAAGAATCATAAGGAAGAGGAAAGAATCATAATATTTCAACATAGTTCAATAGACGGTCATCAACAGATCATAGCTTCAGTATAAGAGAACTGCTCAGACTAATTGTTAATGATGGGATCCAAGCATAGGTCTGCTCAGACTCTTCTCAGCCAAGGGATCCAAGCAGTGCATGATGGGAGCCAAGGCAGGGGCCGTTATCAGTGAACTTTAACATATATAGGACTGAAGGTGCATAAATGCCTTGCTGCAGAAATGTCATCGAGGCTCATATAAGTGATCATGTTCATGGAAGAGCTGATCATGACCGACAAAGTTCTGTTTTGGGCCATTAGAGGAGGTGAGGAGCTAGCTTTGGAGTCATCAGTCACTACTGCTTGGAAACTAAGACAAGCCAAAAACAGAAAGTGTACTTGAGTTTATTGGTTGAAAAGTAAAGCAAAGAACTCTTATTTCACTTTTACTTTAAGTTTAGTGCTCGTAAAAAAATGTTGCTCCTTCGTGAACTTTTAAGCCAAGCCATATGGCCCATAAACCTTCATTTCCAAACCTAATCTTCAAATATAAATTAAAATCCAATGTTTGGAACAATTTATATCAATCAATCATTCAAGTAAAACATTCAGATTAGACAATCATGGAAAAATTATTCATCATTATCTTGCTTGGTTTGCTCATATTGGCTAATGGAGTTGCTGAAAACACGGTGTATAACAACTTTGCCATTCTTGAGGAGCTTGAAAGCTTTGAGATAGATGAAGACAATGATGTGGCACTTTTCGATATCCCGTCTTGGACAAGTGAACGTGGTGGCAAGGTTCTTGTTAATGTTGATAGCTTTGGTGCTGTTGGAGATGGAATTTCTGATGACACCCAGGTGCATATTTGAATTCTTAGAATAACTTCAAAGCTTTTCCATATTATGTCCACATTTTCAATCTCATACATTCTCCAAATTTTGTGTCTTCTGACCCTGAGCTAAATAGGTATCATTGACACATAAGTCTATTGCCCTGACCAGATTATATGTTCTGTTGTGATATTGCCAGGCCTTTGTGAAAGCTTGGGAAAATGCTTGTGCTACACCAGAAGCAGTTTTCTTGGTTCCTTCCGAGCGCCATTATTTAGTTAACGCAACAAGATTTAAAGGCCCTTGTGAAGATAGATTGGTCATCCAGGTAACTTGCTATGTTGCTTCAAAAGGTTGTATACCAAATTTATATTTCATAAATTGTTGTCGGTACTGTGTTGGCAGATGAGTACTTATGTTCTCGAACCAGTTGCGTCGTCATCTGACGTTTAACATGTCTTTGTTATTATGATTTTACAGATAGATGGAACAATTGTAGCACCTGATGAGCCTAAGAACTGGGACCCCGATCTTGCTCGACAATGGCTGGAGTTCTCTAAGCTGAACGGAGTCCTCTTCCAAGGGAATGGAGTTATTGATGGTTCAGGCAGCAAATGGTGGGCGTCATCTTGCAAAAAGAACAAGACCAATGTGATTATTCAAAAATCTTAGTCTATAGTATTTTCCATGCTTGAATTAAACAAAACTTTCAGTAATATTTCTTTTATTTCTTCACAGCCTTGCAGAGGAGCACCGACGGTAATGATATTTTCCCCTTAATTATATTATGCCTCCTTCCAAAACAACTGTAGAGATTATCTGGTATATAAACAAACGAGGCCTTTGCAGGCATTAACCATTGATTCAAGCTCATCAGTGAAGGTAAAAGGTCTTACTATAAAGAACAGCCAGCAGATGCATTTTGTGATTTCCAAGTCAGCATCCGTGCAAATATCTCAAGTTAGTGTTTCAGCTCCTGGAGACAGTCCAAACACTGATGGAATCCATATTACTCAATCAACTAATGTCGTTCTCCAGGACTGCAAAATTGGAACAGGTTTTCAGACCTCAACCCCTTTTTTTTAGTCTTATATTTTTTGTTAGTACAGAAAATCGGAACTAGAATAGGGACGTGAGTATAATTGGCAAACATGCTGACTGGTTTTATATTTTGTTGATTCTATGGAATATTCAGGTGACGATTGCATCTCAATTGTTAACGGTAGCTCCGGTATTAAGATGAAGGGAATATATTGTGGACCTGGACATGGAGTGAGGTTGAGTTAAATATGAAATTCTAGATATCATGCCAAATCCCACAAAAAGAGAAATTATAGGCCAGATTTTACCATTGTTCTATACAATTGAGTACCTAAGAGATGGGACTGAAATTCTTAATTTTCATTATTAACCTTTTATCGTATTTTTTAATTCTGTCACTCAGCATTGGAAGTCTTGGGAAGGACAGCTCAACAGGCATAGTCGCTAAGGTGGTCCTGGATACTGCATTTATCAGGGAGACTACCAATGGCGTCAGGATTAAGACATGGCAGGTAACACTGGAGGACATGGTTATAACTGTTTTCATACAATATTTGAGGAATGTTTGATGGATTATGCATCTAAAATCCCCTGCTGACATCCTTTATATGCTACAGGGAGGTAATGGTTTTGTCCGCGGGGTACGTTTTGAAAATGTAAGGATGGACAATGTCGATAACCCCATCATTATCGACCAATTCTACTGCGATTCTCCAGCATCCTGCCAAAACCAGGTACATATTCCAAGCTCAATTCCATTATTTTTACTAGATACATCGGACACTTTACTCTTAATAAACATCTTAGTCATGTTACCAGAATTCTGATTTTATTATCAAATTCTGTGCTTTTCTTTTGTTAGACATCAGCAGTAAAAATTAGCGAGATCATGTATCGCAATATTAGTGGGACTACAAAGAGTGAAAAAGCAATGACATTTGCGTGCAGTGACTCAGTTCCTTGCAGCAACATAGTCCTGAGTAACGTCGACTTAGAGATGGAGGATAGCACGGTAGAGACCTACTGCAATTCGGCCGAAGGTTTTGGATATGGCATCGTTCACCCTTCAGCCGACTGCTTAACTTCCCATGACAAAGAGACAGAACTTTCCCAAAACTACATTCTCAACGAGGAGACAGAAATTGATGAGCTTGCAGATTCCAACAGTGACCACATTGTTCATACTGAGCTTTGACCTGCCCCCTAATGAAATTAAAATATCCTCATTAATTAAAGTAATATACTAAACTGGGTAAATGGAGAGTATAGTATACAAGTAGAGATTTCTTGGAGGAGGTTTGAGGTACCCCTGTTAAATATTTTGGGAATTTACTGATATTCCATACATAGTTTACAGACGAACAGCAGTAGAAAGCAATTATGCAGTTGGAAATTTTAAAAATTATAGTACTTCTGTAAATATTTTGTTTATCACATGTGTCTGTATGTCATAATTTGAAGGTGGAACAATTCTAGTGATTTCTCATAGCTTAAAGAAACTGGTATTACAGTGCAGTCTTCTCTTGAGCAAGTTCTTACAGGGATAAAGAATTGATTGAATACTGTAAATTGATCATGTTGGTTTCAAATCAAAAGCCTGTACCGTATGTCAATCCCCTCTTCAGAGCTCTGCACATACTGAAGAGAATCGCCGACAAGCAAAATGATTGGCCTTCCAAATCACACAACACAACCATGATTTTGTTATAGAATACTGGCTATTTGAGTAGCACTTCGTCATAGGATGGATAATTGTTTTTCCCTTGAAAAAAAATTAATACGTTGGATTTTTCAAAGTATTTTTGAATATAAAAAATTCTCAAACATAAAAACTTAAGGACGAACTGAATAATACTATAACTCACAACCATTTAACAATTCAATGTTAAATGAATTTTTTTTTAAAAAAAGCAACAAAACAATGATTAGTGCTAAGTAGGATTACTTGCTAATCTCGTGACCATGGGTACAAGATTGAGATAATCCTTTAAAAAAAAAAGTGAAAACAAAAGGTAAGAAGATCAATTCATAAAAAAATAAATATTGAAGGATGAAATTAAAAAAAAATTAATTTTAAAAATGAACCTAAAAAAATCAAAGTCAACCCATGTTAATCTTTAAAATTAGTAATCGTAGACATGAGGCTGTGAGTAATCATATAGAAGACAAACAAAAAAAAACATCAAATCAAAACTCAATAAAAAAATGCTAAGCAATAAAACTTTTTTAAAAAAGCAAGCTTAAAAAAAGTAATAAAAAAAAATCCGAGCCAATTCGGGTTACTTAACTAACCTCGTGAACATGGATAGAGAATTGTGATAACCCAATATAATGAAAAGCAAAAAAAAAAAAAAAAACACAAAGACCAATTCTTTTTTTTTTAAATCAAATATTAAAGAGTGAAATTGAAAATGAATCAGTTTTGTAAAAGGACCTAAAAAACATAAAAAACAACTCGCGTTAAACTTTAAAAAAAATAACAGAAATAACAATAAAGCCCTTAGACATAATTTCTTTTTTTTTTTCTCTTAAGATTATTTTTAGGCATTACCTTGTTCCAAAACAATGTTAGAATTAGATAATAACCAATGTGTTCTAAGAAAAGACTATGTTACCCCCACACATTTTAGAGTTATTTACCCCATGCACGCATTTTAGAGTTACTTATAACTAATTCATTAACCCGCACTCCATCACAAGTCAGACCAAAAATTTTTTGAAATGTAAAAAACAAATGTCAATGTTGTAAGTTTTTTTTGGCAATGTCATTAAATCTGACGGAGCATGTCAATCTTGAAACCTTTAGATCTGGTTCTTTACCTAGTTTGAGTTTCAAAATAAACCATGTAGCAGTTGTCCCAATATAAATAGGTCAGCTTCAAGGGTCCAAAGAAAACCCAGATGATAGGTAAAAACATGCCTCAACTTTTTTTAAAAAAATATTTTTATTAAGATGAAAAATATTTTTAAAGAAAATACTATGAAAAAAAAAATATTGGATCGACCTCAATCAACTCATGTACGTCCTAGTCATGAACTCTCTCAAGTTTAATAATTTAAACTATTTTTATTTAATTATATGATAAAAAATATATGATATCAAAATTAAAAACCAACTCAATCTTAAGATGTTGTTTTGATTCCATAGTAATTCTACAAAAAGCAAATCAAAGGAAAAAAAATACATGATTGAAAAAAAAAATCAATTAAAAAATTAAAGGAAAAAAAGCCATATAGGGTTTGGTTGATAAACCTATTAAACTCCCAAACCGGATCAACTTACTAAAGTCATGAACTAGGTTATGGACCCCACTAGGATTGATAACTTGGTTTTTTTTTTCCCTTCAAAACTATTTTTATTTAACTATATGATAATAAAAATAAATGATTGAAAAATCAAACACCAACCCAATATCAAGATATTTGTTTGGCCTCATCACTAACTATCCCAATATAGCAACCCATTCTTCTTTCGTTTCACTTTCGCTCCTATTTGCTCTTTTTTTTCTCGGTTTTAGTGAGTAGCTTATGTCATTCTTCCCTCCGGGCTTCAATGTTTTTCTATTATTCAATTTTTGTTCAATTACTCTTGATCTTTTAAAAAATGAAGAATCCAAACAATTTCTTGCAAAATCAATCATCGATCTAATATTGAGATAATTATTTGATACAGTAGAATACACAAATAAAAAAGTATATCAAAATAAATTATCAATAAAAAAAACCTATTCAACACAAATCAATGTTCAAAATTAAAATAAAGACATTTTGATGACTAAAGAAAAACAAAATAGGAGTCAAATCACATCTATTTAAAACAACAAAGGGATACTCTTTTGTATTGTTTTCAATTTTGCTTTCTTGGTTTTAAACTACATCAAAACAATAATATTAATTTTTTTTTAATGAAATTGAGCATTAGCTTTGAGATATTTTTTAAAATAAAATATCAACTCTAAATGTCAATAAACAAACAATCTAAAAAGTAATTTTAAAAGAAAGAAAATTCAATAATTAAAGCAAAAATACAAAAAAAAAGTGTATTATTATAGTAAGTCATAATATTTATGGGTATGGGTGAACGGTGTTTTCCCTACACATTTTAATTTTTTTTTTAATAGATCCTAACTTGAAATCTTATTTAATAATGTAAGGTTTAGGTTAAGATAGTTCTTTGACATAATATTATATTTTAATGACCCTATAATCAAGAATTATCAAAATTTCATCTAACAACTTTAATTTTTGAGTTATGATAATTCTTATTAAAAATTTATTAGGTTTCCCACCAATATATGCAGCAGTGTCTTAGAAATATAGAGCCGTCAAACAAGGTGTTTTCAATATGCAGGATAATTTCACAATCAACAATGTGTCTAGAAAATACAGAGACATCAAACATAATTTTTCCACTATATTTAATTATAATCTTCATGAGTACTCTAAAAGAAAAATAAAATAAAAAATAAAGTAGAAGAAATATTTGTTTAAGGCATAACGTCTATATTAGTGGCAACGTGTTTTGATCCAACATAAAATATTTGCTTATGAATATGACTTTGATAAATGCAGACAGGTCAAGATACGAATTCAGATTTGTGAAAACCAAAAAGATTATCCAGAATTTATTTATTACTACAGTGCATCAAACTCTAGTGTAGACGTTTAAGGTGGGGTTGTGTGTCGGCAGCAGTTAAAAATTAATCCAAGGATACAAAATCTTCCTTGCCAAACGATCCCGGCTGTGCTAAGTAACTGGCAGAATGATTCTTTCTAGCTATGCATCTCTTTGGATATTTGGAGTCCTGCTTCTATCTCCTTCTCTGATAATTTCACTTCCAATTCAGGATAGCTTTCTACAATGTCTCCAAAAAAATTCTGACATATCCTTTCCATTCTCCACTTTGCTGTACTCTCCAGTCAATTCTTCATTCACTTCTATTTTACAATCTTCAGCACAAAATCTCAGGTTCACGCTGCCTTTGACTCCGAAACCAGAACTTATTTACAAACCTGTGGAGGAATCCCATATCCAAGCTGCTGTTATTTGCTCCAAACAGCTCGGAATTCACCTCAGAGTTCGCAGTGGAGGCCATGACCGTGAGGGGCTCTCTTATGTCTCTGAAATTGACACACCTTTCATTGTTGTAGACCTGGACATGCTACGTTCTATCAGCATTGACACTGATGGTAATAGCGCTTGGGTGCAGGCAGGTGCTACAATTGGTGAGCTTTACTATAGAATTTCAGAGAAAAGTGAAAAACATGGCTTCCCAGCTGGTGTTTGTCCTAGTGTTGGTGTTGGTGGACACATTACAGGAGGTGGATATGGCTCCATGTTTAGAAAATATGGCCTTGCTGCGGATAATGTCATCGATGCTCGCATAATAGACGCACAGGGAAGAGTGTTTGACCGGAAAGTCATGGGAGAAGATCTTTTTTGGGCAATAAGAGGAGGTGGGGGCGGCAGCTTTGGAATCATTTCTGCCTGGAAAGTTAAACTGGTTCCTGTTCCGTCAACTGTGACAGTTTTTAGGGTTGCCAAGACTTTGGAACAAGGTGCGACTAAGCTCCTCTACAGATGGCAACAAGTGGCTGATAAACTTGACGATGACCTCTTCCTCTCTGTCAGTGTACAATTGGCAAATGCTTGTAAGAAATGTAAAAAAACTTTTCAACTTCCTATGATGCGTTGTTTCTTGGTGATACCAAGAGACTCCTACAGGTAATGCAAGAAAGCTTTCCTGAATTGGGCTTGCAACATCAGGATTGCATTGAAACAAGCTGGATCAATTCAGTGCTATATATGTCTTTCTTTCCCAACAATACAACTCCTGAAATTTTACTTCAACGGAATAATTTGTTCAAACGCTACTTGAAAGGCAAGTCAGACTATGTCAAAGAACCAATACCTGAAACCGCACTTGAAGGGCTATGGGAAAGGTTATTTGAAGAAGAGAATCCTAGCATGGTATTGATTCCTTATGGTGGAATGATGAATAAAATCTCAGAATATCAGATTCCCTACCCTCATAGAAAGGGCAACCTGTTCATGATCGACTACTCAACCAGCTGGAAAGATCCTTCTGAGAATGCTGCAAAGCATATTGAATGGGTTAGGAAGATTTATGAGTACATGAAACCTTATGTCTCCATGAATCCTAGGGAAGCGTATGGAAATTACAGGGATCTTGATCTGGGCATGAACGAGAAGACTAACACAAGTTGTGAAGAAGCAAGTGTTTGGGGTACCAAGTACTTCAAGGATAACTTCTACAGATTGGTACAAGTGAAGACCAGAGTAGATCCTGATAACTTCTTCAGACATGAACAGAGTATTCCTCCTTGCCACATCTCTGAGAAAGAGAGATTGAAGTGTGTTTCATGGTGTTTAAGCTTATGGAAGACATAATAAACGAAAAATTTGAGACTCCATTGTGACAGAATAAGATATAATGATGCAGAATTATAACGTAGCAAACAACACCCCACGCTTTTTTCCATGATTCAACAGGTTTTCAGCAAATTAATCACACTTCTGCCGTTTCTATATCAGATTCCAAAGGCTGTCATGATCACTCCACTGCTCTTCTGGTAACTGACAAGCAGAAATAATGGAGATTTTTCCATTGTTCCAAAGGCTGTCTGATAACTTCTTCAGACATGAACAGAGTATTCCAAAAGACTTATCATCCCTTTCTATTCCAATTACTCACATAGGAAATAATCAACGCAGAATCAGTGATGGAGGAGGTTTTTAAGAAAGATTATTTTTATTCTTTCTAAACTTCAAAAAATTATATAATATACTTAATAATTTTTTTTTTAAAAAATTTTTCAGGTTGCTTTTTAGATTTATTTAAGGAATGGTAAATCTCTTCAAAAAATAAACTATTTGAAAATAAATATTTAGTAATAAAATTACAAATTAATATATGTTTATAATCATTATTTTTAAAATATACATCAATTAGGGTTGTGTTCGGTTGATATCCAAGGATAAAAATTATATAAACATGTTTAGTTGAAGAGATAAAAAAAAAAATATATATATTTTTAGAATAATTTTGAAGTGAATTTTCATTATTTCAAAACCTTAGATAAAAAAAACATATATATATATATATTATCGATCTCTATTCTCTTTGTTTCTTGTATTTAAAACAGTAA
The DNA here is from genome assembly GCA_964019445.1 of Populus tremula. NCBI lineage: Eukaryota > Viridiplantae > Streptophyta > Magnoliopsida > Malpighiales > Salicaceae > Populus > Populus tremula. The sequence goes on from CAXHTJ010000001.1 coordinate 52,225,886, forward strand.
TTAAACACTAACTAAAGGTGCAAGTAGTTTATTTTTAATAATGGATCTCTAATGTTTAATAATCTTTTATATAATGACCCCTTAATTTAAATTAAACAAATATATATTTCTTGATTGATGTTGGCATCTCAATATATTTATTGCCCATGAGCATAATAATTCAGATACTACCACATTATTGGGGTAATAATGGAGGTCATAATGGTTGACCATAAAATTATTATTCATTAAATTTTTATGGATGGAAGGTCCCTTTCTATAATTAAAACGAGTGAAAGATATTGGGTGAGGCCCACGCCTATCATGGGTGATTTTATTGAGTGCTCAAGCTTTGCCTTATCAAGATGCTGCTGCCATTTGAACTTTGTTGTCTAGTAGACGCTATCTTGCGCCTAGTTTTTCCAAGTCAATTGTCCTTATTTTCCAATGGTTGCTGCCTCGCTGCTTTGGATCCGTTTGGTCTGCAAATATGGAAGGACCTCCCTTGTCTATGTGTATTTTCTCTTCTTTCTCCATTCCTAGGCTTCTTCCTGTCTTGGATTGATTTTCACTTCCGAGAAGTTTGCTGTTTTGAGCTATCAGAAAAATAAAAAAACTGTCCATGTCATTTTATTTTTCATTTTTGGCTCGTTCTGGCAAGCACAAGTGCTTTTGTGTTTGGAGTGTTGAAAGTAAACATTGTTTTTGATTTTTCTAAAAACCTAAGGAACTAGTCGATCGGTTCAATTAAATGAACCGGTCGACCGATTAGATTGATATAGTTACTTTTCTTGTTCAGAATATGATTTTCTTTGCTTAGTATAATTCCTTAATTATCTAGGACTTTAGGCCAATAAATAGACTTGTAATTATAATCATAAAGAATAAGTATAAAAGAGAGAAAAGCTGTATAAAAGAGAAAACACTAAAGGAAACATTTATTCCTCTCAAATTTTCTTCTTATTCTTTAGCTTAGCTATTTTCCGTCATTGTCCATAAGCTTCTACAACACTAATTTTCTTCCAACAAGTGGTATTAAAGCTTGTTCTGATTATTTGACATGACCAATACAAATTTCTCACTTCAATTTCCTTGTTTAACAAATGATAACTATGAAATTTGATGAATTCATATGAAATCTTGGCTAGGTTCTCAAGTTGTGTGGGAAAGGGTTGAAAAAGAATTTGAAAAGCCTATAGAATGAGTAACATTGGCTTCATCCCAAAAGGAGACTTTGCAAAAGGCACAAAGAAAGGATCAACAAGCATTCACAATCATCCAGGTCTGGATGATTGTGAATGCTTGCTGATCCTTTCTTTGTGTCTTTTGCAAAGTCTCCCTTTGATTGCATTTTTAAGATAATGGCTAACATAACCACTTCCAAGCAAGCATAAGAAGTTTTGTGACAATCCAACCAAATAGTCAATAATATAAGAAAGGTACATCTACAAAAGTTACGAGGTGACTTTGAAAAATTACATATGCCTAAATCGAAGAGTATTTTAGATTACTTTGCTAGAGTATTGGCCATATACAATTAGATGAAGTGATATAAGAAGAAGATAAAAGAAACACGTGTGGTGAAAAAGATCTTACGCTCATTACAAAAGAAATTTCATTATATAATGGTTGCGATAGAGGAGTCATCAAATATGAATTTTCTAACAATTTAAAGTCTCATGGGAAAACTACAAGCCCATGAATAAAGAGTCATGAAATTCAAGATGGCTCTAGATACACCTAAGAAGGTAAAGGATATAGATAAAGTAGGGGAAGATGAGGAAGAGATAAATTTTGAAGAGGAGGTTGAAAGAGCTTCAACAAGTCAACCAATCAACCGAATGAAGCAAACTAGTTGACCAATTCCACTAACAGTAGCAATCTAAGAACCTGGTTTGACAACAAAAAAATTAATTGTTATAATTGTCAAAGAATAGGTCATTATGCTAGGGATTATTAGAATCTAACCAAAAAGGTTGAAGAGAATGTTAATCTAGTAATAGAATACGAACAAGAAGCCACCCTATTACTAGTCTATGATGAAAACATATATATATATATATATATATATATAACATGTGGTATCTAGACAATAGAGCAAGCAATCACATGTGTGTAGATAAAGACAAGTTTATGGAGCTTGATAAATTAATTAAAGGTAATGTCATCTTTATAGATCATTCAAAGGTTTCCATCAAATGAAAATGTATGATTTTGATTCAAATGAAAAATGGTAGTTATCAATTTATTGTTGATGTTTATTATATCCTAACTATAAAAAGTAATATATTGAATTTAAGATAATTATTGAAGAGCTAATATAAAATTAAGATGAAAAATAGTACGTTGACATTACGTAATACTCATGGAACTATGATTGCAAAGGTAACCATAACAAAAAATAAGATAAATATAGAGATAAATGTGCCTAAATACCTAAAGACATGTGTGAAAGATGAGACATGGCTTTGACATATGAGACTTGGGTATGCAAGTTTCGACAGCTTAAAGATGATGACGTAAAAAGAGATATTGAAGGGTCTATCATCCATTGAACATCCAAATTAGTTGTGTGAAGAATATTTAGTGGGCAAACAATTCTGCAAGAGCTTTCCAAAAGAGTCTACATCTAGAGCAAGTTAACCCTTATAAAAGATACATACAAACGTATGTGGTTTTATTCAACTATGCTTATTTGGTAAAAAAAATTATATTTTCCATTTTTTTAATGATGATTATAGTAGAAAAATTTCTTAAAACAAAAGTCTAATGCATTAGTTGAAAAAAAAAAGTTATTCTATAAAATCGCTTAAGACAAATAGGAGAGGTGAATTTTGTTCTAATAAGTTTAATGATTTTTATAAAGATCATGGTATAAAAAGACTCCTAGTAGTGCCTAGATCCCCACAACAAAATGGCATGGTAGAGAGAAAGAATAAAAACATTTATAACATGGCGAGAAACATGCTCAAAACCAAGAAGATGCCAAAGAAGTTTTGGGATGAAATTGTAGATTGTGTTGTTTACTTGTTAACTAGGTGTCCTACAAAAGTTTTGAATGACATGACTTCACAAGAGGCATGGAATGAAAGAAAGCTAAATGCTACTTACTTGAAAGTGTTTGGAAGCATTGGTTATGTGCATGTACATGAGCAAGTAAAGACCAAGCTATATGACAAAAATAAAATGATGATCTTTGTGGGCTATGATCAAAAGTCCAAAGAATATAAGCTTTACAACCCCAATAAAGGAAAGAAGGTGATTAGCAAAGATGTCGAATTTGATAAAGAAAGAGCATGAGATTAAAGGGTAGAAACTGATGAGAAGTATGACTTACTATCAATTCTTGATAAAGAGAGGAAAAGATATGAAGATCATTAAGAACTAGTTACACCTCCATAATCACTAATGAACTCAACTTTATTTTTATCCTCTTCTTCTAGTAGAAGTTCAAGTGGTGGTAGCCCTTCTAGTCCACCAAGAAAGATGAGGAGACTTGAAGACTTTTATAAGGTAATTAATCCAATTGATGATGATCTAACACTATATTGTCATCTTTTCATATGTGAAACTATAGTGTTTGAAAAAAGCAATTAAAGGTGAAAAGAGGAGAATTTCTATGGATGAGAAGATTGCATCAATTAAAAAAAATATCACATGAAAATTGATTCTTAGACCAAAAGAAAAAAAAAGCTAATAGGTGCCAAGTGAATCTACAAAGAAAGAAGAATGTCAAAGGAGAAGTGGAGAGGTACAAGGAGAGATTAGTAGCAAAAGGCTATAGCAAAAGTAAAGGATTAACTATGATGAAGTTTTTACCCTAGTTGCTAGATTGGAGACCATTTGACTAATAATTTTCACAGTCACCCAAAATAGATAGAAGATCTACTAAATGGATGTCAAGTCAGCTTTCAAAATGATTTTTTTGAAGAAGAGGTTTGCATTGAGGAATTTATGGGTAATTAAGTGAAAGGATATGAAGACAAGATATTAAAGTTGAAAAAGGCCTTGTATGGATTAAAGCAAGCCTAGAGAGCTTGTTATAGTCAAATTGATAGTTATTTCTTGAAGAATGGATTTGTAAAATACTCCCATGAATATCTTATCTAGGTACAAATAAAAGAGAGTAGTGATACTTTTTATTGTCTGTTTATATATGGATGGCTTGATTTTTATAGGCAATAATCCAAAGATATTTAGAGACTTTAAGCAAGCAATGATTGAAGAGTTTGAGATGACAGATATTGGTCTTATGACCTAATCCCTAGGGATTGAAATCAAATAAGGAGAAGATAAGATCTTGTGAATCAAGAGATGTTTGCAAAAACAATCCTCAAGAAGTTTAAGATGGAGGATTAAGAAAAAATAAATGCTCTAGCTACATGTGGAGAATCTTATTATATGGTTACTCTAACAACTTTGATCTTGTGGGTTATAACGATAGTAATTGGGTTGGAGATATTGATAATAGAAAGAGCATTATAGGTTTTGTGTTTTACAAGATGAGAGATATATTGGAAGTTATGAAAAATTAAGTTTAATAAGGGATGTTGAAAGTAAACATGATTTCTGATTTTTTATGAAAAATAGAGGAATTGATCTACCAATTAGGAATCAATAGACCAATTAAATCTATGGAATTACTTTTCCTATTCAAAATAGGATTTTCTTTACTTAGTATAATTCTTTGTTTGTCTAAGATCTTAGACCTATAAATAAACTTGTAATCAGAAGCATGATATATATATATATATATAAAGAAAATGTGTATAGAAAAGAAACACTTAATAAAATATTTCTTTCTCTCAAATTTTCTTCTTGTTTTTTAGCTGTGCATACTACACTAATTTTCTTCCATCATGAAGAAGGAGAGATGGGCATTGCATGCAACACCGAAACCTGAATTTATTTTCTCACCATTGCAAGAATCTCACATCCAAGTTGATGTTATTTGGTTAAAAGGCTTGGAATTCACCTTAAGTCCGTAGTGTAGGCCTTGACTACGAGGGAGTCTCTTATGTATCTAGATTGAGTAGCCTTTTATTGATGTCAACCTTACAAAGCTTCGGTTTATTAGCTTGATAACGACAATAAAAACGTGAGTTCAGGCCGGTGCCACAATTGGTGAGCTTCACAATAGAATTGATGAAGAAAGTAAGACTCATGGCCTCCCAACTGGTGTTTGTACTAGTGAGGTGCACAAGGGTACATGTTTAGAAAATATGGCCTCGCTGGAGACGATGTCATCGATGCTTGTATATGTATCTGAAATTGAGCAACCTTTCATTATTGTCGAACTTGCAAAGCTTTGGTCTATTAGCATTGATATCGACGATAACAGTGTGCGAGTTCAAGCTGGTGCCACAATGTTGGAAAAGAAAGATAGGGTGTGGTAGCTAATTTACAAGAACAAACATAAGAACAAAGCTAAAAAATATAAAAAATATGAAATAAATGATATTTTATTAAGAGTTTTTTTAAAAGATGCACTTTTCTAGCTCTTTTCTATATCTCTCTCAACTTGTGTATAATACTTAAGAATATAAGTCTATTTATAGGCCCAAGTCCTAGATAATCAAGGAATTAAACTATTTAAAAAAAATCTTAATCTAATAAAAAATCTAACATTTTAATTAAATAAGGATGCTAATTAACAAACTAGTCTATTATAAATTCTTCTTTATCAAGAACTTCTACATTAACTATGATTCCTTCTTTAGTTAATATTAAAGCACCTACAAACTCTAAATCCTATTAGCCTAAATACTAATTAATATTGAATTTGAACTGATGAGTTTCACAATAGAATTGCCAAGGAAAGTAAGACTCATGGCCTCCCATCTGGTGTTTGTACTAATGAGGTGCACAAGGTCCATGTTTACAAAATATGGCCTCGCCAGAGACAATGTCATCTATGCTTGTATAATATTTGATGTTCATGGAAGAGTTCGTGACCGAAATGCCAAGGGAGAAGATCTTGTTTGGGCAATTAGAGGAGGTGGAGGCAATTTGGAATCATTGCCTCCTGGAAAGTGAAATTGGTTCCTTGCCAACAACTGTGACAGCCTTCGGGTTACTAGTGTCAAACTATATATATATATATATATATATCAATCAAGATAATAAACAAAAAAGATTATGCTGCAAATCCTGCAGCAGCAGCAGCAGCTGCTGTTAGTTACAGATTCAAACTCCCAATAAAAACAAGCTGATACACATTAATCACGGTAATCTTTAATTATAATCAACTTCAAACTGGTAGTAAGATTGAATTGAGTATTCCAGTCATCAAAATTTAGAAGAATGGATAGTACTAGACCGACTTGTGAAACACATTAAACGTAAGGGATTGGTTTGTAGTTATTCCAAAAAAATATGGACCTTTCATGTGGCTAGCTATCCATCACACAGTGGTGGACCATAAGGATTTCATCAATGGGAAGTCCAATCTTTTACTGCTTTCTGCAACACTGAAAATGGCAGCAGCTAAGACACTATCACCCCATCCTTTTCCTTCCATTTCTCTACCCTCGAAATCGAAACTGAGCAGCAACACTACTGAATTATTCAACCATCGCCACCACAACCGTCAACCATGGCTAGGACAAGCTGGAGTGATCTCCACAAGACCAAAGAGGGTGATGGTTCGATTCTCCTCTCAGCTCCAGGAACATCTCCTGTCTTCCTCTGTTGTTATGGAACAGCTTCAAAACCCAGAATCCATGTTTGTAGTTGCAGAAAGTGCTGCTAGTTACTCATTGGCTAGCTACTACACTTCTCTGGGACTCTTTGTCATCTCTGTTCCAGGCCTCTGGTCTCTTATCAAGCGCTCTGTTAAATCCAAGGTCCTACTTCTCTTCCTTCTGTTTCTTCTTCTGCTAATATGTTCTTCTTAGCTGCCCATTTTCTGTTCATCTCAGCTTAGTTATTCTTTACTTAATTTTTTTAATTTATACTTATAAGATGATTACTTGAGTATTAATTTTGTAATTAAATGATAATTCTAGTGCCTTGAATTAGGAGTAAAGTAGATTGTAAATTCTTTCTATAATCTTCACTTAGAGGCGTAGCCATCAATTAGTGGTTTTCTATCTTAATTCCTAGCAGTAATTGAGAATGAGATGTGGAAATTCAGCACCTGCTCTTAGCTAATTATTGGCAAACGTCAAAAATGCCCTCCAATTATTGAGATTGACTCAATTTAATCCCCGAGCAAATTTTAGTATATCTGTTGTCCTTAAACATTTTTTATTTCTTAATTAAGGTCTTATGTTAGAATTCTTTAACATAAAAAGTTAATTTCTTTATAAATAAACATTTGTTTCTTGCAAGAATAAGTACAATTTGGATGGAATCGATGATCAAATATAGATGAAAAGACTTAATTGAAAATTTATGAAACTTGGGGGATACAATTGATACAAAATCTTTTTTGGTGGCAAAATTGAGACCAATTCTATAGCTGTTGGAGGGGTTTGTCTTTTTGAGGTTTTCCCCTAATTAGTGTGTGTGTGGGGGTGCGTATTGCAGATTGTGCAGAAAACATTTACAGGGGAAGGGGAAGGGAAGAAAGAACCAGCTCAGGTTGCTGGAGAAATCTTATCTTTTTTCACTCGCAACAATTTTGCAGTCACTGGTAGAGGAGAGACCATTACGTAAGCCAATCCCCAACTCATCGTCTTCATTATACCTCTCTGTGCGTTCTTCCATTGTGTAATGGTGCAGCGCCTTATGTTGTTCCTATGTTCAATTGTGAGTAGGTTTGAGGGAATGATGGTTCCAAACCGAGGCCAGGCAGCATTGCTTACTTTCTGCACTTGCATTAGCCTCGCCAGCGTTGCGCTTGTGCTTACCATAACTTTTCCAGACTTTGGTAACAATTGGTTCTGGATCACCATTCTAAGTCCACTGGCGTAAGTGCTTCATGACGAAGTATTAATTGACTTCTTTCAAGTGTCTCGCCCTATATAGTTGCACTGATGCTCTTAAGATGAAATGCATGCAGAGGAGCGTACTACTGGAAGCGAGCATCAAGGAAAGAGGAGATCAAGGTTAAGATGATGGTTGCAGATGATGGGACCTTATCAGAGATCGTTGTTCAAGGTGATGATCAGCAAGTAGAGGAAATGAGGAAGGAACTTCAGTTCAGTGAAAAAGGTATGGTGTATGTCAAAGGCATATTCGAGAGATGACAAAAGCTAAACTAATTAGTTTAATATCCATTTGAATTGATTCAATATTCTTGCAGTCAGAGACCAAAAATGTCCTGCTTGAAACAATTTTGAGATGTATATTGTCCGTAAATGTAACCAGTTATCTTGTTTTAAGTTTGTTTTTATACAGAATTTCTAGCTTGATGCCGATTTTTAGCATTTGATGTTTGATTAAATCTTGATATAGAATGAAAACTTGGAAATACAGGCATTCATTGAATCATTCCTAGTTGTCGGACCAGCCCGGGGACTGACTCGGGAAAGGGCTTGGATCACTAGGTTATTACATCACACCAAGTCAGATTTTTTTAATCAAAACGGTATAGGTTAATTAGGTCACTAAAAACCTGGCTAGGTTTCGCTAGGGCAATGTTTTTTTGTTGTTTAACTTGAAATTTGAACTGAGCAAGGTTCCAGGTCGAATTTCCCATGTCAACCCTTTGGGCCTTACCAAGTTTAACAAGGATGAACAAGATCATTGCTTTTTGCGTTCAAACAACATGCCCTTTTCAGCTTCATATTTTAAGCAGTGTTATGAATGAGGTTAATTATCCAACTTGTTGCGCTAAGATGTGATGTTAGGATTACTTAATCAAAAGGGTCATCAAGCTCATCTATAGGAGAGCTAGAGAGGAGCTTCAACTCTTGAAATACAGCCAAAAAAGGAAGAAAACATCAAATGGTTTTTCAAGTTCTTCCATTTTTTCAATACCTTCCACGATTACGTTTCCTTAAATCCAGCCTCAAGGTATGTAAGGCGAGTTTATCAATTTCCTTTCATTTTAATCATTCTTGATTAATAATATTTCCACCCCATATGTGTTTTTTCTTCTTAATTCAATCAATATTATTGTTTTGCCTCCATTTTTCCTTAACCAGCCAAAAGGGCAAAGTCCCATTACATTGCCTTCTTAGTGTGCCGCAACGGTAGTCACCATGTTTCCTCCCACAAAAACCTTGAACAGAGCTCAGATGAAGACTCAAAGAACGACCACAACTTGTAACAAAAGGAAAAGGAAAGATCTAAAGATTTTGTACGTTTACGTATGGATTCATGTTTGGTTTTCACCTTCATGTACTGGCCGTTTAAGTTATTGTTTAAGGCTCGGATTCATACACTATGTTGTTGATTGTTCTTTGCCAATAGACTTGCATAGAAAATCATAAAAAACACAAGCATTAATTAATAATTTACAATTATATAATGTAAGATTCATCATGGTTAGATAGGACCAGGGGACAAGAATCATGGATTTGCATGAAGATCTTCACAAACAAATTGTTGTAACCCAATTTATTTTGGGTACCTGCACAAAAAATAATAAAATATAAAATAATAATAATAATAAAATATTATAAAAATATATAAACAGTGAAAAAAGGATGCTAGAGCGCTCTAAAAATAGTCAAAAATTGGTTGAGGAGGTTAAAAAATACAAAAATTAAAATTTGACAGTATTTTATTGACTGATATCTGGCATCTGGTTCTTTTAGGGGAAAATGTGTTGTTTGAGGAGTCGTCACCTAGTATTATGGTCACTAGGAACCCTAACTGGTGAACAGAGATTCTATGGCTCGAGATTGGTTACGTAAAAGGAAAGATATTATCACCCCTTAAACGTTCTGCCTGAGGCAGACTGTATTGTTGATTTTGTCTTAAATTACAAAATTTTTATTGGTTTATGCTCTGATGGATTATTCGAATATTCCTCACTCTAACGCCAGTGAATATTCAACTACGAATAATTCCAACTCTGGCGTTGGTAACTATTACGTAGCTATAAAATAAATTTATTGTTATGCATGCACATATTTTTTTATCTTTCTAGCTAAATAAAAAAAAATACAACGAATAAAAATAATATAAATTTAAACCGGTATTTCTATTCCTGACTCTAGCGTCAGTGAATAAACCAATAAATTTATATTATTTTTATTCATGCATACATATTTTTTATTTATTTATTTTTCTATTATTTATTTATTTATTTTTTTCTGTTTTATTATTTTTTTGGGCTGGGCCCAGCTCAGCCCACATGGGCTGGGCTGGACCCAGCAGGCCTAGCCGGGTCACAAGCTTGACCCGGCTGGCCATTTTTTTACCAGCAGGCGTGCGTGAGCAGTTCACGGCTTCACGCACGCCTGCTATAGGAGCTGGTAATTAAAATGCAAGAAGGGAAAGCGTAACTTACCTGGTGCTGGAAATAGCAGTCCGGATTTTTTAGTCTTTCTTGGTTGTCTATCCTTGCCTCAAGATCCCTGTGTTCGTTCGTTTCCCTTCTGTCGGTGTGTTCCTTCTGTCAGCTGCTCGTTCCTCTCTCCTTTTTAGCTCCCTCCTCTGGTTTTGGAAGCTGGTGCTGGAGAAGAGGCAGTCGGTGGTGACGCTGGTCCTCTCTTCGTTTTTTAAGCTTCTTCTACTGGTTTTGTTTGCGTTTTTCTTCTCTGGTTTCTCGTCTGCTCATTGTGTTTGTGTTCTAAAGACGAAGGCGAAGCTGGGGTACGTTGGCTTTTTGTTCTCTTCCCCTGTTTCTGTCTCGTTTGCTTCTCCAGTCGTCTCCTCCGTTCTCTGTTTTTTTCTTTTCTTTTCGTCCCTGTCTTTCTTCTTCCCCTGTTCTAGGTCTGCTCTTCTATCAGTTTTTTTCTTTTGTTTTCCCCTTTTCGGTCCTGTGATTCCCCCCCTGTCTCTGGTTTTTTTACTGTCTTTTTTTTCTCCCCTCGTCCGCCCTGTTCGTGGCTCTTTTTCTTTCGTCCCTCGGTTCTGTGTTTCTCCAAGGGCTTTTCGGTTATGCCCGCCTTTTTCTTCCCCCAGTTTTTCCCCCCTTTGTGGCCTTTCGTTCTCTGGCTTTTATAGCCAAAGAACAATGCCGTTTCATCCATTGATTGCAGGCGTGATGGTGGCTGAACCATTGAGGAAGATGAACAGTGTCTAGAAACGGCACCGTTTTTGGTGTTTAATGGTTATTTTCATTTTGGCCCTTGAAGCTTTAAACGTTTTGTAATTAAGCCCCTATTTTAAAACTGTAATTGGCCCCCTGCATTTGCGCGCCATTTTAAATGTAGATCTTGTACTTTAATCTGTTGCAATAGTGCCCCCAGCTAACCCCAAACTTTGCTATTTCTTCAATTAGGTCCCTGATTTCATTAATTTAATTAAATCTAAAGTCCAATTAAGTCTAAGTCTTATCAATTATCCAATTAAGCCCCTGATTGGATTAATTAAATTAATTTCAATTTTAATTAAGTCTCAAAACTTATCAATTCTCCAATTAAACCCTTGATTGGATGAATTAAATTAATTCCAAGCTTAATTAAGTCTCAAAACTTAATCAATTCTCCAATTAAACCCTTGATTGGATTAATTAAATTAAATCTAAGCTCAATTAAGTTAAAAAATTTGTCAATTCTCCAATTAAACCTTTAATTGGATTAATTAAATTAATTAAATTAATTCCAAGCTTAATTAGATTAATTTCAAAGTTTAATTAAGCCCTAAAACTTCCAATCATATTGCCCTTAACCTAAATTTTTGATCATTATTTTTTTTTCATCAATTTCTTTTTATCCTTTTCAGTAAATAAAATAATAATAATAAAAAAAATAAAATGATCAAAAATTGGATTATGACACACTTGAAAAGCTTTCCACGTGCTAGAGTTAGGGTCTGGTCCAATTCAATTTTTTCTCAAAAAAAATGGGCTTTTAAAAATTATAATTTCTCAGTGTATTTCTCTACTTTTTTTTTTCTTAAATATCGGTCTGTATTTTACGTTGTTAAAGACCAAATTAACTCCAAAATCAATTTTTCTTGCAATCAAAACCTACAAAAAATGTAATTAAACCTTCAATAAAATTTGATTGAGTCCACAAACATCTGATTTTGAACTTTTCTTCCTCAAATTGAATTTTCTTTATCAACAAGGCTATCATCAATCAATAAAATACTGCCAAATTTTAATTTTTGTATTTTTAAACCCCCTTAAACAATTTTTGATCATTTTCTGAGCGTTCTGACATTCTTTTTTCATTGTTATATTTTTTTGATAATATTATTTTGATTTTATTATTATTATTTTTTGTGTGGGAACCCAAAAATGGGTTACAAGGTTTTCGTCAAAACTTCCAAAAATTCAAAAAAATTTGAAAAAAAATATTTTTGTGCATACAACCAAGTGTCTCAAAGCTAAAAAATCATATTGTGTTTTTCATACACCATAAAACAATGTTTTAGCATGTATTTTGACTTGAATAACGAGTTTATTAATGTCAAGAGAACATTAGCTAAAATTTCAAAAAAAAAATTATTTTGTTTTGTTTAGGTATCAAGGATTACGAATTTATATGTAAAACATATTCTCGATATTAAAAAGAAATTTTCTTTTTTGACGACATAGAACAATTAGATTTTTACCTAATAAGATAAGGATCTCCTTACAAATGAGAACTTTTCTTGAACCATAGACAGATTGACAATTAGAAACCACAAACAAAACCTTAGATTTTATCAAACATTAAAACATTAATGCAGCCTATCTTAGATAGAGCGTATTTGGAGTGCTAATACCTTCTCTTTAAACAACCAGTCTCCATACCCCATCTCTGAGACCAGTTAGGGTTCATAGTGACCAAAATACTAGATGGCGACTCTCAGTTTATAGTTTACTAATAGGAGACAATAATTCATTTTCTCTCCACATTTTTCAGGAATATACCATTCTATTTTTCCGTTGAGGGTGGACGATTGTCGCAACGCCACACATGTGCGACACAAATCACGACTCGAAAAATAATAAAAAACTGTAACAACAAAGAAAAAAATGAGGAAGGAGACAGTACATTTCAGGTCGTACGTCAAGTAAACCACAACAGTTATTGTTATCTATTTTTGGACCCTTATAAAAAAAAATCAGAAAAAAATTAAAAAAAATTAAAAAAATCAAATAAATATCATTGGAGAAAATACGAAGAAGGCACAAAAAATTATTAAGCCCGCCACAAAACTGGTTCCTGTTTCACACATGAAGCTGTCTATTCCGCCAAATCGACCCTCCCATGATTATAAATAGGGATGTGAGGTTTAAATGATCTTTAATTTAAAAGTTTGTAAGATTAATTAAATTAGATGAAAGTTGTTTGAATATATATATATATAAAATAAATCAGGAGTGTGAGTTTTTCAAGGGAGTAATCATCCGGGTTGATATGGCGGCACAGGCTGCTTCTTGTGTGAAACACGAACCAGTTTTGTGGCTGGCTTAATTAATTAACTGCTTCTTCTTCTCGGTTTTTTCGTTGTAATTATCTAGTCTTACAGGTTGGTCCCCAAAGTTTCAAAAATCACTTTCATGGGTAGGACCGAGTGCCCGTCGTCAAGTACATATATATTGACTCCTCACTCTTATTTTTTTAGTCAATTAACGCGTCTGAACTCTAAATTCGTCAGCTTAATGTTTCAATCATGTACCTAGCAACATGAATACTGATATAGAGGAAGGGGGAGTGACCTCTAGGCCTGTTTGTTTTTATATTTTAAAAATATTTTTGAAAAAATTAAATTTTTTTATTTTTTATTAACTTCAAATTAATATGTTTTTAATATTTTCAAATCATTTTGATGTGCTGGTATCAAAAATATTTTTTTTAAAAATAAAAAAAATATTATTAACATTTATTTTGACACGAAAAGTTATTTAAAAAACAACAATAACTACCCCGATAAACAAGTAGAAATGTCTATTAAGAGTCGGTAAACTACAGTATTGAATTGTCAAAAATATATATATTAAAATCATGAGCTCCACATAATGCCCAGCAAGGTTGATGAGAGATTAGGACATGGATGGAGGAGGTGTTTTGCACATCTTTTGTTTATGTTTTATTTGCTTTTCAAATGTATTTTACGATTATTAAAATCATGAGCTCAACATCAATTTGCACATCCTTCAAATGTTTTAGTGTTTTAATGGATTTGATATCAAAAACAAATTTTAAAAAATTATTTTAATATATTATTAATTAAAAACTTATTTTAAAAAGCATTATACATCACCATTCCAAACGCCTCAAACTTATAATAATTTTTATGTTAGCTTAGAACACCTAACCCAAAACCACACAACTCAGGTTTGATCGAACCGAATGCTGACAAAGAATTTGTTGAAAGTATAATAAACAAAAAAAATCATTTTACCATTAAACTTTGATTCTCGGATTCTAGTTGCTTAAATTTGTTTGAGAATAATATAAATCATATTTTGAGACCTTACCTAACAACTTAAGTTTTTAGGTTAAGATGGTTCTTCGACATGATATCAGACCCTTAATGACTAAGCGGTTACGAGTTCGAATCTCACCATTTTTATTTATTTGATAAAAATTAAGAACGAGGTAATATGAGCTTGTGCAAGTTTCAAGCCCAAAGAGTTTTCACTTGAGGAGGTGTGTTAGAGAATAATATAAATCATATCCTGGAACCTTACCTAGCAGGTTAAGCTTTTAGATTGAGATGATTATTTGATAAAATTCAAACATTTACCAATTAAACCAAACTGTTGTATATTTGAACTTTTTTTTTTTTGCTTGTCTGTCACGCTAAGTTTACTATAAATTCATCCAAAGATCACAGCGATCTCTACAAGAACCGTAGGGACATCATTTCTTGAAACACAAGGAGAAATGGCTCCTTCAGGTTCTTCCTTTCCGTCAGTACTTGTATTCCTGCTAGTTCTATCTCCTTCATCCATAGATTCACTCTCAATTAAGGATAGCTTTTTACAATGTCTCTCCAAGAATTCTGAATCCTCCTATCCTTTCTCCACTATCTTGTACACCCCAAACAACTCTTCATTCACTAGTGTTTTAGAGTCATATGTTCAAAACCTCCGGTTCTCACAGCCTACAGTACCGAAACCTGAGTTCATTTTCACACCGTTGTACGAATCCCACATCCAAGCTGCTGTTGTTTGCTCAAAACAACTTGGAATTCACCTTCGAGTCCGTAGTGGAGGCCATGACTTTGAGGGACTCTCTTATGTCTCTGAAATTGAGCAGCCTTTCATTGTTGTAGACCTTGCCAAGCTTCGGTCAATTAGCGTTGATATCGAGGATAATAGCGCTTGGGTTGAGGCCGGTGCCACAACTGGCGAACTGTACTATAGAATATCAGAGAAGAGCAACACTCATGGCTACCCAGCTGGTGTTTGTACCAGTGTAGGTATTGGTGGGCACATCACAGGAGGTGCATACGGTACCTTGTTCAGAAAATATGGCCTTGCTGCGGACAATGTCATCGATGCTCGTATAATTGATGCTTATGGAAGAGTTCTTGACCGAAAAGCCATGGGAGAAGATCTATTCTGGGCAATTAGAGGAGGTGGAGGAGGTAGCTTCGGAATCATTACTTCCTGGAAAGTAAAACTGGTTCCAGTACCTCCAGTTGTGACAGTTTTCAGGGTTGCTAGGACCTTGGAACAAGGTGCTACTAAGATCCTCTATAGGTTCCTGCAAGCTTCTGATAAACTCGACGAGAATCTCTTTCTCAGAGTCAGTACACAGTTGGCAAATGCTAGCGAAGAAGGTAAGAAAACAATATCAACTTCCTATAGTGGATTGTTTCTTGGTGATGCAAAGAGACTCCTCCAAGTCATGCAAGAAAGCTTCCCTGAACTCGGTTTGACGAAACAGGATTGTATCGAAACAAACTGGATCAATTCTGTGCTATATATGGGCTTCTTCCCCAACAATTCAACTCCTGAAATCTTGCTTCAGCGACAGAATTTACTCAAGGGCACCTTCAAAGGCAAGTCCGACTTTGCTAAAAAACCAATACACGAATCAGCACTTGAAGGTTTATGGGAAATGATGTATGAAGAAGATTCCCCTTCTGTAGCATTTCTTCCCTACGGTGGAATGATGAGCAAAATCTCGGAATCTGAGATTCCTTTCCCGAACAGAAAAGGTAACATGTTCTTCATCAGCTACACGACGACCTGGGAAGATCCTTCAGAGAATGCAAAGCATATTGATTGGATTAGGAAGGTTTACAAATACATGACACCTTATGTTTCCATGTATCCAAGGGAAGCATACCTCAATTACAGGGACCTTGATTTGGGCATGAACAAGAATACTAACACAAGCTTTAAGGAAGCAAGTGTTTGGGGTTCTAAGTACTTCAAGGGTAACTTCAAGAGATTGGTAAAAGTGAAGACCAAAGTTGATGCTGGCAACTTCTTCAGGCATGAACAGAGCATCCCGCCTCTTCCAATTTCTACGAGGAAAAGAAAGTTAAAGAGGAATTATCCAATAAATCAAGCCTCATTGGATTTAGTTCATTTGATGGAGGAGGCCAGCCTGTAGAGGTTGCAAATAATAATTGGGACTTCACTTTCCTGCCTTGTTTGCAAACTTCAATATTTTATTGTCACTTCTATCCAATTAGGTTTTGTAATAAATTATTGAGATGACGATTTTCAGTCATCACAACACATAGTGCCTACAGTGCCTTTTATTTGTGAATAAAAAATATACTTGGACGTCTATAATATGACATACAATGTTCATTGATTTTATTATTGTTAGGACAATATTTTTCATAGGAGAACCCTTTTGTTATAAAATCTATAATTATATATATTGAGCGTACATTATAATCTCTTAAACTTTATGATTCTTGAATTTAATCTTTTAATTTTTTTTAATTAACATGGGTGTTCGGTTCAACTTGCGTGCACCTCGACTAATTCTACGGGCGTTGAAGTTAACGATCATGTAAACTTCTAGTGGCTAGATAGGGACCCATAACCATTAGGGAGCAAACTCAATGCCTGACTAGTTGAGGTACCCCTCAGGGTTATCTTTTAGTTTTTCATGACACTTGGGTTTCCTAGTATTTTTTAATGTTCTCATTTTCTTCTCTTATAAATAAACTATTTGTCTTGTATTCTAATAATTGAAAAGAATATACAAGAAAAAGGTATGAACTTTTCTTTTAAGTTTTATTCTGAATATGTATATCCTTACTTGTTTTTTTATTTTTTAACACGTTATTAACATGATTACTCTACTTAATTTATATTAAAATCCTGGCACACATGAACTCCTATACTACGTGGCTTGTATCAATTTCAATATTTTTTATCTTTTTATAATTGTTATATTTTATGGAATATATGTGGCTTTGTAACTTTTTTTGACAAAAAAAAATTATTCATCAATATTTAAAGCTTCTAAAGAACTAATATTGTAAGTTTTTGAAGAATTAAATTAATTAAATACATTTCTTGAAGAACTAGTATTTTTAAATAACTTAATAGCAATCTTAAAAGATTATTTTTTTTGCTTTTATATTCATGATTTTATTTTATTAATTGTTTTTTTTTATAAATAATATCGAATCTAACGAAACTTGAATTATTACTCTTGATATATATTGGAATAACTTTTTATCATGAATCCCTGATGCTAGGATTCATCTAGAAGCTATGAATCTCGGAGAAATCATTAAAACATATATTATATTTCTCAATCAACATATAAGTGTGCAATTAAAATTATTATTTTTATTTTTAAGAAATGATTGTGTCATAAAATTATTTCCTACTTCAGTGTTTTTACCACCCACGCTATACATGCACCAGGTCCAGATCACGGAGAATCTTTCTCTTTGATTTTTTTTTCTTAGTTTAATGTAAAGGGACCACCATCCATAGGAGAAACAAGTAGCATTTTTTTCTGGCCAATCTGTTGCCTCAATAATTTGGTACTGTCCGTGACGTTATGACTAAGTTGAGTCACACTAGAAATTAATGATCGGTGAATGCGCCCGCCAGCTTCTACTCATCAGTTGCTAATGGAGTCTGATTAAGAAATGGTCAGGGCCATAGCGAATTCGATCTTTCCTGTGTTGGCTAGGATCATGGACTTGCATCTTGGCTAGTATCATGCGATTTGTTGCTCCTATAATCATGTCTAATCTATGCGCTACAAGTATAGGATATGATGTTGTAATTCTGTTTTCATCCCTTGTAAAGCTCCCTCGTTTTCTATATAAATAGCTGTAGAATAAACACAATAATATATAAGAAGTCTCTTTTGGTTTCTATCTAGTATACATACTTTTCTTTTGTAAATTATCATGAGCATGATCAACACACCATGTCTCATGGCTCTGTGTTTCATAGACACATTGTTGACTGTGAAATTATCCTGCATATTGAACACACTTGTTTGATGGTTCTATATTTCCTAAATAGTGTTGATTGTGAAACTATCCTGCATATATTGCAGGACATTAACTATGCACATGATTTCCTGTTGGGGCTCACTCATTTCAAACATTTCTTCTCATCTAATTTGAAAGCATGGGTTGGTGGAAACCTATTAAATCTTTAATAAGAATCATTAAAACTCAAAAGTTTAAATTGCTAGGTAAAATTTTTAATTAATTAGTCATTAAAGTATAATATCATATTAAAAAACTATCTCAACCCAAAAATTTAAATTATTAAATGAGATTTCAAGTAAAGAAAGAAAACTAATTAAAGGGTGTAGGAAAAATATTGTTCACCTATACCTATAAACATTGTGAAGAACTTACATTCCTTTCACTTGACATACAACTATTCCTTCCTTAAAGTATCAAAAACAACCTATAGGTGCTCCAAATGAGACTCCAGAGTGGGATTATAAACGAGAATGTCATCGAAGTAGATGACGACAAATCTGCCCATAAATGACCTTAATACCTGATGCATGAACCTTATAAATGTATTAGGAGCATTAGATAGTCCGGATGGCATGACCATCCACTCAAATAACCCCTGGTGAGTTTTAAAGGTTGTCTTCCATTCATCTCCCAGACTGATTCTAATCTGATGATACCTACTCTTAATATCAATTTTGGAAAATACATGAGACACTGTCAGCTAATCTAACATGTCATCTAGACACAATATGGGGTACTTGTATTTTATTGTGATCCGGTTTATGGCTTGATTGTCCACACACATACACCATGACCCATCTCTTTTGGGAACAAAAAGGGGTGGCACGATACAAGGATTTATACTTTCTCGGGTCTCTCTCTTGTCTTCTTCAACTGCTCCCACCTAGTAGATGTCCTTCAACTAGAACCTTGGTCTTTGTCCTTTATATGGTGATCTCCTTTAACTAGAAACGAAATGTTGCCTTCAACTCGGTTAACTTGAAATCTCAATCTAGAGACCAACTATAACTAGAACCTTGGTCTTTATCTTTAGCTTGGTCAACTTGAGATCTTATCTGGCGATCCCTTTTAACCAGAACTAGAATGTTTGTTACTTCCCGATCACGAGGTTTTGAAAACTCGGTGCTTCTTGAAGATTCTTCCTGATGACAGGGTTAATCTTCTTATTTTATTGAGAATTTTCTA
This sequence comes from Populus tremula, assembly GCA_964019445.1. NCBI lineage: Eukaryota > Viridiplantae > Streptophyta > Magnoliopsida > Malpighiales > Salicaceae > Populus > Populus tremula. The sequence continues at coordinate 52,245,485 of CAXHTJ010000001.1, forward strand.
ATAATAGGGTTTTTCTCACTTTTCTTCTTGATTGAAGGTTGAATTTATTGGTGTTTCATGATTGCAGGGTTCAAACTTGGATTCTTTGCTATCATAGATCAAAGATTCTTTCTTTGTCCACTCAGATTCATCAAAATCTTGTAAGATTTCATTAAGGATTTCTCTTTTGAAAATTCAAAAAATACAAAAACATTTATTCAATGCTTTGGGGTTAGATGACATGCATGCATCCTTACCTGGTTTGAAATATAAGCCCCCTTCTTTGATGCTCCATCTCCATAGGGTGCCTTTGTTTGCTATTCAAAAACCTTCTCTATTTTTTTGATTCACTGTCTTATTCAAGTTCATTTTATGTCAATCCTCCATTTAAATATAAGTGCAGTGCCCATCCTAGGCTGTCCGTGATGATTAATGCTCTTGTTGTTTATCAAGCTTAACCATACCCCAAAGTGTGGTGTTGTTTGTTTCATTATAAAGGAGCTTAACAAATCATTCATTTTTGGATTCTCTCAAGAATTGTTCTCTGATTATCTGTGTACATCCTGCCAACAATCATTAAAAGGTTTTCTAATGTCGACCTCATCCTAGATCGTTAATCAGCCACAAATTTACCTTCAGTTTAAACATACTTTTCAAGTATATGTTATCATCAACCTTCATGAAATTGTCAAGTCATCCAGACATGCATCTCATAGCTTGCAGTAAAGGCTCATTGTTGTATGCTTAATGTTCTTCTCAATGAATTCCTCGTAGCCCTTCCAATCAGATTGTGAAAAGAAATATGTTGCCATCATCAATGATGTTCCTTTTATCACTCACATTAATATGGTGCACCTTGAATCAATGGGTTTCAAAGCAAATTATCCCCCAGTCAGTCTTGGTGACGTGCATCTTTCCAACATTTATCAAAATGCACCCATATGATAACATTTTTTAAGAGTCATTATATTTCAGAGGGTAAATCAAAATTCCAGACATGAAGATGCCTTTCAAATGCAACGTTACTCTCAATTGTTGTTGGAGTTCATTAAATTATAGGCTATCTTTCGAGCAATATTGACTTTATTTTATCTGAATGTGCTCATTCTTCTATTTATAATTAAAAGGTGTTTGTCATTGCAAGATGTTAAACATAGCTTTGATGGATTTCACTAAATTATCATTTGATTATCTTTTTTCCCCCCCCATCTAATCTGAATATTGTTTGTTTTCCCTTCTATGGTCCATTGTATTACCCTTGACTGCTCAACTTTCCAACAATGATCAAGAAGTGTTGATATCATTTTTGTTGAGGACTTTGCAAACTCAATCCATGGTCTTTTGTTCAAAAAATTTCTTGTTCAGAAATCAACTCGCACATTTCCAAGATCATGCCTATTCAAGTCTAATTATTGAAATGAAATAAAAAAGATGTTAGTTTTTTAAAGTATTTTTGAAAATCAAGTTTCTTTGGTCAAAGACCCAACATATGTCGTTTAATACATATAGTCCCTTGATTGTTTTGTATTTTAAAAATAGAAATTGATCTATTATAAGATTAAAATAGTTTTTTTATTGTTCTTTATGTCAATTTTAATCTCTGATTTTAGGTATGTCATTTGATAGTACGTGACAAGGTGATATTTTTTGGATTTCAATACTAGAAAGTTTTGAGTAAATATCAAGGTTCCATTGAAATTTCTCTTTTAAGCATCCATTTTATCAACATGTATAATAATCAATATCTTAGTTCGTGAGGTCACGACACTTATGGAAAAGCTCTTCAAGTTATGATAGCATCATTTATCGATTCAAATTGCTTACTTGATTAAAAAAGGCTTTTAAAAGAATGTAATGCAGTCTATGGTTCATGGCTATGAAAAAAAGGGAAATTCACAAGCTTAAAAGGTATTTAAGGATTTTAAAGACCTAGGATCAACATCAATTATTCATCAACTCTCTTTCTCTTGATGTCTCTGTAGAGGAAATGACATATAACCATGCCATATATTTCATTAATAAATCTTGTTTCCTAAAAGTGGACTAGAAGCTTCATCATAGTAATTAAACAATAAAAGATTTAGGATCAAAAAATTTCTTGTTCAGAAATCAACTCGCACATTTCCAAGATCATGCCTATTCAAGTCTAATTATTGAAATGAAAGATTTAGGAGGACTGAAAGATGTTAAACATAGCTTTGATGGATTTCACTAAATTATCATTTGATTATCTGTTTCCCCCCCCCATCTAATCTGAATATTGTTTGTTTTCCCTTCTATGGTCCATTGTATTACCCTTGACTGCTCAACTTTCCAACAATGATCAAGAAGTGTTGATATCATTTTTGTTGAGGACTTTGCAAACTCAATCCATGGTCTTTTGTTCAAAAAATTTCTTGTTCAGAAATCAACTCGCACATTTCCAAGATCATGCCTATTCAAGTCTAATTATTGAAATGAAATAAAAAAGATGTTAGTTTTTTAAAGTATTTTTGAAAATCAAGTTTCTTTGGTCAAAGACCCAACATATGTCGTTTAATACATATAGTCCCTTGATTGTTTTGTATTTTAAAAATAGAAATTGATCTATTATAAGATTAAAATAGTTTTTTTATTGTTCTTTATGTCAATTTTAATCTCTGATTTTAGGTATGTCATTTGATAGTACGTGACAAGGTGATATTTTTTGGATTTCAATACTAGAAAGTTTTGAGTAAATATCAAGGTTCCATTGAAATTTCTCTTTTAAGCATCCATTTTATCAACATGTATAATAATCAATATCTTAGTTCGTGAGGTCACGACACTTATGGAAAAGCTCTTCAAGTTATGATAGCATCATTTATCGATTCAAATTGCTTACTTGATTAAAAAAGGCTTTTAAAAGAATGTAATGCAGTCTATGGTTCATGGCTATGAAAAAAAGGGAAATTCACAAGCTTAAAAGGTATTTAAGGATTTTAAAGACCTAGGATCAACATCAATTATTCATCAACTCTCTTTCTCTTGATGTCTCTGTAGAGGAAATGACATATAACCATGCCATATATTTCATTAATAAATCTTGTTTCCTAAAAGTGGACTAGAAGCTTCATCATAGTAATTAAACAATAATCATGCCTCACTCTTAACAGGATTTTTGATCAGTTAACTCTGATCACATTTTATTCATCAAACGTAAGAATGAGAGAGTTACACTGCTCATTATTTACGTGGATGATATGATTGTAACTGGTGATGACGCAGATGAAATAAAAAGGCTACAAGAATGTTTGTCCACTGAATTTGAAATGAAAGATTTAGGAGGACTGAAATATTTTTTGGGGATTGAAGTTGCAAGGACCAAAAATGGTATATACCTGTCACAACGAAAGTATATACTGGATTTATTATCTGAAACTGGTATGATAGAATGCAAACCAGTAGAGTCTCCTATTGTTCAGAATCATCACTTGGCCATTTACCCAGTACCAACAAACAAGGAAAGATACCAGCGATTGGTAGGGAGATTAATTTATTTGTCTCACACACGCCCCGACATTGCTTATGTTGTTAGTGTGGTAAGTTAGTTTATGCATGCTCCAAGTGAAGACCATATGGCAGCCGTAATGAGGATTCTGAGTTACCTAAAGGGGGCCCCAGGAAAAGGACTGACATTTAAAAGATATGGGCATATGGAAGTGAAGGGATTTACTGATGCAAATTGTTGCAGGAAAGATATCTGGCTATTTTACATTTGTTGCAGGAAACCTTGTCACATGGCGAAGCAAAAAACAAAACGTGATAGCGAGGTCCTCAGCAGAGGCAGAATATAGAGGGATGGTACATGGAATATGTGAACTGTTATGGCTTAGGACTCTACTCACCGAAGTAGGTTTTGAACCAAAGGAACCTATGTTACTATACTGTGACAATCAGGCAGCACGAGAGATAGCTAATAATTCGGTCCAGCATGATCGAACTAAACACATTGAGGTAGATCGACACTCCATCAAGGAAAAGTTACTTCTGAAGTTAGTGGACATCCCTTTCGTTCGATCAAGTGAGCAGCTAGCAGATATTCTAACCCATGCAGTCCCTGTGGTAGCTCTTCACAAGGTTCTAGACAAGTTAGGCTTAGAAGATATCTTTGCACCAACTTGAGGGGAAGTGTTAACATGTAATTAGCTTAATTAGAGAATAAGAGTCCTAGCAGATATTCCATAAGAGTTCTGAAAGGATACACATTAATGTATTCCTTTCAGAACAGGAAATAGATTCCTTGTAGAACTGAAAAGCTGTAAACCGCCATATATATGCCTATATAAGGCATTCCTCCGAGAGAGAAGAATAAAAAGAAGAACAGAAAAACAAAACCTAAACTCTAAACTTTATCACAAGAATCGTAGATTTGCACGAAGATCTTCATAAACAAATGATCACGACTCGAAAAATAATAAAGAACTGTAAAAACAAAGAAAAAAACGAGGAAGGAGACAATAAGTTTCAGGTCGTACGACAAGTAAACCAACCCGCTACCTGGGCTAGGGTGGTCTCCCAGAGCCCGCCCTTCAACAGTTATTGTTATCTGCTTTTGGACTTCTAAAAAAAAAATCAAATAAATATCATGGAGAAAATACGAAGAAGGCACAAAATATTATTAAGCCAGCCGCAAAACTGGTTCCTGTTTCACACAAGAACTAGTTTTGCGGCTGGCTTAATTAATTAACTGCTTCTTCTTATCGTTTTTTTCGTTGTAATTATATAGTCTTACAGGTTGGTTCCCAAAGTTTCAAAAATCACTTTCATGGGCAGGATCGAGTGCCCGTCAAGTAAAAATATTGACTCCTCACTCTTAATTTTACTAGTCAATTAACGCGTCTGAACTCTAAATTTTTCAGCTTAATGTTTCAATCATGGTCCCAGCAACATGAATGGTGTTCTAGAGGAAGCGGGAGTGACAAGAAATGTCTTTCAAGAGTTGGTAAACTACAGTATTGAATTGTCAAAAAAATATATATTAAAATCATGAGCTCCACATGATGCTCAGCACGGTTGATGAGAGATTAGAACATGGATCTAGGAGGTGTTTTGCATCTCTTTTGTTTATGTTTTACTGTGCTTTTTAAATGTAGTTTAGGTTTAAAAAATATTAAATTAATATTTTTTTCAATATTTTTTAATGGATTTGATGTATTGATGTTAAAAATAAAAAAAAATTAAAATAATTACTTTAATATATTTTTAATCAAATATTTATTTTAAAAAGTATTATGTATCACAATTCTAAACACCCTAAATTTATATTAATTTTTATGATAGCCTATAACACCTAACCCGAAACCACACAACTTGGGTTTGATCGAACCGAATGCTGACAAAGAGCATGTGTACTTGACCAGAACTCGATTTTAACGAACTAGCTTAGTTTTCGTTGTCGAAGATATTACGCAGAGCAGACTTGTATTTGTTGAAAGTATAATAAAAAAAAAATCATTTTACCATTAAACTTTGATTCCCGGATTCTAGAAGCTTAAATTCAAACATTTACCAATTAAACCAAACTGTTGTATATTGAAATTTTTTTTTTTTTTCTTACTTGTCTTTCACGCTAAGTTCACTATAAATTCATCCAAAGATCACAGCGATCTCTACAAGAACCGTAGGGACATCATTTCTTGAAACACAAGGAGAAATGGCTCCTTCAGCTTCTTCCTTTCTGTCAGTACTTGTATTCCTGCTAGTTCTATCTCCTTCATCCATAGATTCACTCTCAATTAAGGATAGCTTTTTACAATGTCTATCCAAGAATTCTGAGTCCTCCTATCCTTTCTCCACCATCTTGTACACCCCAAACAACTCTTCATTCACTAGTGTTTTAGAGTCATATGTTCAAAACCTCCGGTTCTCACAGCCTACAGTACCGAAACCTGAGTTCATTTTCACACCGTTGTACGAATCCCACATCCAAGCAGTTGTTGTTTGCTCAAAACAACTTGGTATTCACCTTCGAGTCCGTAGTGGAGGCCATGACTATGAGGGACTCTCTTATGTCTCTGAAATTGAGCGGCCTTTCATTGTTGTAGACCTTGCCAAACTTCGGTCAATTAGCGTTGATATCGAGGATAATAGCGCTTGGGTTGAGGCCGGTGCCACAACTGGCGAACTGTACTATAGAATATCAGAGAAGAGCAACACCCATGGCTACCCAGCTGGTGTTTGTACCAGTTTAGGTATTGGTGGGCACATCACAGGAGGGGCATACGGTACCATGTTCAGAAAATATGGCCTTGCTGCAGACAATGTCATCGATGCTCGTATAATTGATGCTTATGGAAGAGTTCTTGACCGAAAAGCCATGGGAGAAGATCTATTCTGGGCAATTAGAGGAGGTGGAGGAGGTAGTTTCGGAATCATTACTTCCTGGAAAGTAAAACTGGTTCCAGTACCTCCAGTTGTGACAGTTTTCAGGGTTGCTAGGACCTTGGAACAAGGTGCTACTAAGATCCTCTATAGGTTCCTGCAAGCTTCTGATAAACTCGACGAGAATCTCTTTCTCAGAGTCAGTACACAGTTGGCAAATGCTAGTGAAGAAGGTAAGAAAACAATATCAACTTCCTATAATGGATTGTTTCTTGGTGATGCAAAGAGACTCCTCCAAGTCATGCAAGAAAACTTCCCTGAACTCGGTTTGACGAAACAGGATTGTATCGAAACAAACTGGATCAATTCTGTGCTATATATGGGCTTCTTTCCCAACAATTCAACTCCTGAAATCTTGCTTCAGCGACAGAATTTAGTCAAGGGCACCTTCAAAGGCAAGTCCGACTTTGCTAAAAAACCAATACACGAATCAGCACTTGAAGGTTTATGGGAAATGATGTATGATGAAGATACCCCTTCAGTAGCATTTGTTCCCTACGGTGGAATGATGAGCAAAATCTCAGAATCTGAGATTCCTTTCCCGCACAGAAAAGGTAACATGTTCTTTGTCACCTACATGACTACCTGGGAAGATCCTTCAGAGAATGCAAAGCATATTGATTGGATTAGGAAGGTTTACAAATACATGACACCTTATGTTTCCATGTATCCAAGGGAAGCATACCTCAATTACAGGGACCTTGATTTGGGCATGAACAAGAATACTAACACAAGCTTTATGGAAGCAAGTGTTTGGGGTTCTAAGTACTTCAAGGGTAACTTCAAGAGATTGGTAAAAGTGAAGACCAAAGTTGATGCTGGCAACTTCTTCAGGCATGAACAGAGCATCCCACCTCTTCCAATTTCTATGAGGAAAAGAAAGTGAAGAGGAATTATCCAATAAATCAAGCCTCATTGGCTGGATTTAGTTCATTTGAATGAGGAGGCCAGCCTGTAGAGGTTGCAAATAATAATTGGGACTTCACTTTCCTGCCTTGTTTGCAAACTTCAATATTTTATTGTCACTTCTATCCAATTAGGTTTTGTAATAATTATTGAGATGACGATATTCAGTCATCACAACACATAGTGCCTTTTATTTTGTTTTATTAATAAAAAATATACTTGGACCTCTATAATATGACATAAAATGTTCATTGATTTTATTATTGTTAGGACAATATTTTTCATAGGAGAACCCTTTTGTTATAAAATTTATAATTGTATATATTAAATGCACATTTTAATCTCTTAGACTTCATGACTCTGGAATTTAATCTTTTAGTTTTTTATTATTATTAATGTGGGTATCCGAGTCAACTTGTGCGCACCTTAACTAATCCCACGGGCTTTGAAGTTAACGACCATGTAAGCTTTCAGTGGCCCTAAGAGGACTCGAACTCGTGACCATTGGGGAGCAAACTCAAAGCCTGACCAGTTGAGCTACCCCTCATGATATCTTTTAGTTTTGCATGACACTTGGGTTTTGTAGTATTTTTTAATGTTCTCATGTTCTTCTCCTATAAATATTAAACTATTTGTCTTTTATTCTAATCATTGAGAAAAATATATAAGAAAAAGGTATGAACTTCTCTTTTAAGTTTTATTTTGAATATGTATATTCTTACTTGTTTTTTATTTTTTAACACGTTATTAGCATAATTACTCTACTTAATTTATATTAAAATCTCGGTATACATGAACTCCTATGTTACGTGTCTTGTATCAATTTCAATATTTTTTATCTTTTCATTATTGTTCATACTTTATGAAATATATTTGACTTTGTAACTTATTTTGATATTTGTTTTCTTTTTTATTCATCAATATTTAAAGCTCTTAATTAAAGAACTAGTATTGTAAGTTTTTGAAGAATTAAATAAATTAAATAAAGTTTTTGAAGAACTAGTATTTCTAAAGAACTAAATAACAGTCTTAAAATATTTTTTTTTGCTTTTATATTCATGATTTTATTTTATTAATTTTTTTATAGATAATATTGAATTTTACGAAACTTGAATTTACTGCTCTTGATATATTTGGGAATAACTTTTTGTCATGAATCCTTGACGCTGAGATTCATCTAGAAGTTATGAATCTTGGAGAAACCATTGAAAAATATATTATATTTCTCAATCAACAGATTCATCTAGAAGTTATGAATCTTGGAGAAACCATTGAAAAATATATTATATTTCTCAATCAACATACAAGTGTGTGATTAAAATTTTTATTTTTATTTTTATTTTAAAAAAATAATTATTAAACTGAATATTTGCCGGCAACCTCAAGTTGCTCTCAAGTTCTAATCACGTCTAAGTTTGTGTCATAAAATTATTTCCTACTTCAGTTTTATTTTTTATTTTTAAGAAATGATTATTAATCTAAATATTTGCGGACAACCTCAAATTGCTCTCAAGTTCTAATCACGTCTAAATTTGTGTCATAAAATTATTTTTCTTAGCGAATTCGATCTTTCCTATGTTGGCTAGGATCATGAACTTGCATCTTGGCTAATATCATGTGATTTGTTGCTCCTGTAATCATGTCTAATCTATGTGCTACAAGTATGGGATATGATGTTGTTGTAATTATGTTTTCATCCCTTGTAAAGCTCCCTAGCTCGTTTTCTATATAAATAGTTGTAAGAACTTGTAAAATAAATACATTAATATATAAGAAGTCTCATTTGTTTTCTCTCTTGTATACATACTTTTCTTTTGTAAATTATCATAAGCATGATCAACACACCATGTCTGATGGCTCTGTGTTTCCTAGACACACTGTTGATTGTGAAATTATCCTGCATATTGAACACACCTTGTTTAATGGTTCTATATTTCCCAAACAATATTGATTGTGAAACTATCCTGCATATATTGCAGGACATTAACTATGCACATGATTTCCTGTTGGGGCTCACTCATTTCAAACATTTCTTCTCATCTGATTTGAAAGTGTGGGCTAGTGAAAACCTATTAAATCTTTAATAAGAATCATTATAACTTAAAAGTTTAAGTTGTTAGGTAAAATTTTTGATTAGTTGGTCATTAAAGTATAATATTATGTTAAAAAACTATCTCAACCCAAAAACTTAAATTGTTAAGTGAGATTTCAAGTTAAGAAAGAAAACTAAAAGGTGTAAGAAAAACATTGTTCACCTATACCAATAAACATTGTGAAGAACTTGCATTTCTTTCACTTGACATACAACTATTCCTTCCTCAAAGTATCAAAAACAACCTACAGGTGCTCCAAATGAGACTCCAGAATGGGACTATAAATGAGAATGTCATCGACATAGACGACGACAAATCTGCCCATGAATGACCTTAATACCTCATGCATGAACCTTATGAATGTACTAGGAGCATTAGACAATCCAGATGGCATGACCATCCACTCATATAACCCCTAGTGATTTTTAAAGGTTCTCTTCCATTCATCTCTCAATCGGATTCTAATATGATGATATCTACTATTGAGATCAATCTTGGAAAATACATTAGACCTGCCAATTGATCTAACATGTCATCTAGACATGGTATGGGTTTCTTGTATTTTATTGTGATCCGGTTTATGGCTTGATTGTCCACACACATACACCATGACCCATATTTTTTGGAACAAAAAGGGCTGGAACGGCACAAGGATTCATACTTTCTCAGGTCTCTCTCTTGTCTTCTTCAACTACTCCCACCAAGTAGATGTCCTTCAACAAGAACCTTGGTCTTTGTCTTTGTCTTCAGCTCGGTCATCCTAAGATCCTATCTGGTGATCCGTTCTAACCAAAATCAAAATGTTTCCTTTAGTTTGGTTAACCTGAAATCTTAATCTAGAGATCCCCTTTAACTAGAACATTGGTCTTTGACTTCAACTCGGTCAACTTGAGATCACATCTAATGATCCCCTTTAACCAAAAACAAAATGTTTCCTTCAACTCAGTTAACCTGAAATCTCAATCTAGAGACCCACTTTAACAAGAACCTTGGTCTTTGTCTTCAGCTTGGTTAACCTGAGATCTCATCTGGCAATCCCTTTTAACCAGAACTAGAATGTTTGTTACTTCCCGGTCGCGGGGTTTTGAAAACTCAGTGCTTCTTGAAGATTATTCTTGATGACAGGGTTGATCTTCTTCTTTTTTTAAGAATTTTCTAATAGTAAGGTTCTTCTCACTTTTCTTCTTAATTGCAAGGTTGAATTTCTTGGTGTTTCCTGACTGCGGGGTTCGAACTTGGATTCCTTGCTATCATAGATCGAATATTCTTTCTTTGTCCACTCAGATTCATCAAAATCTTGTTAGATTTCATTAAGGATGTCTCTTGTAAAAAATACAAAAAAATTTATGCAATGCTTTGGGGTTAGATGACATTCATGCATCCTTACCTGGTTTGAAATATAAGCCCCCTTATTTAATGCTCCATCTTTATAGGGTGTCTTTGTTAGCTATTCAAAAGTCTTCTTTATTTTTTTGATTCACTATCTCATTTGAGTTTATTGTTTGTCAATCCTCCACTTTAATGTAAGTGCAGTGCCCATCCTGGGTTGTCCGTTATGATTATTGCTCTTGTTGTTTATCAAGCTTAACCATGCCCCGAAGTGTGGTGTTGTTTGTTTTATCATGAAGGAGCTTAACAAATCATTTATTTCTTAGATTCTCTCAAGAATTTTTATTTGATTAGTTGTGTACATCATGCCAACAATCATCAAGAGGTTTTCTAATTTCGACCTCATCCTAGATCGTCAATCAGCCACAAATTCACCTTCAGTTGAAACATACTTTTCAAGTATATGTTATCATCAACCTTCATGGAATTGTCAAGTCATCCAAACATGCATCTCATAGCTTGCAGTAAAGGCTCATTATTGTATGCTTAATGTTCTTCTTAATGAATTCCTCATAGCCCTTCTAATCAGATTGTGAAAAGAAATGCATTGTTATCATCAATAATGTTTCTTTTATCACTAATATTAATATGGTGCACCTTGAATCAATGGGTTTCAAAGCAAATTGTCCCCTAGTTAGTCTTGATGACATGCATCTTTCCAACATTTATCAAAATGCACCCATATGATATCTTTTAAGAGTCACTATATTTGAGAGGATAAATCAAAATTTCAGACATGAAGAGGTCTTTCAAGTGCAGCGTTACTCTCAATTGTTGTTGGAGTTCATTAAATCATAGGTTGTCTTTTGAGCAACATTGCCCTAAATTAATATGAATGTGCTCATTCTTCTGTTTATAATTAAAAGGTGTTTGTCATTACAAGATGTTAAGCAGAGCTTTGATGGATTTCACTAAATGATCATTTGATTATCTTTTTTCCCCCCTATCTAATCTGAATGTTGTTTGTTTTCCCTCCCATGGTCCATTATATTGCCTCTGACTGCTCAACTTTCCAACAATGATTAAGAAGTGTCGATGTCATTTTTGTTGAGGACTTTGCAAACTCGATCCATGGTCTTTTGTTCAAGAATTTTCTTGTTCAGAAATCAACTCACACATTTCCATGATCATGTCTATTCAAGTATAATTATTGAAATGAAATCAGAGAGATGTTAGTTTTTTAAAGTACTTTTGAAAATCAAGTTTCTTTGGTCAAAGACCTAACATATGTCATTCAATACATGTAGTCTTTTAATTGTTTTGTATTTTGAAAACAGAAATTGACCTATTATAAAATTAAAATAGTTTTTCTATGGTTTTTTATGTCAATTTTAATCTCTGATTTTAGGTGTCATTTGATGGTACGTCACAAGATGAACTTCTGTGAATTTCAATACTAAAAGGTTTCGAGTAAAGATCAAGGTTCCATTAAAAATTTCTCTTTTAAGCATCCATTTTATCAGCATGCATAATAACCAATAGCTTAGTTCGTGAGGTCACGACCCTTATAGAAAAGCTCTTCAAGTTATGAAAGCGTCATTTATCGATTCAAATTGCTTACTTGATTAAAAAGAGCTTTTAAAAACATGTAATGCAGTTTATGATTCATGGCTATGAAGGAAAAGGAAATTCACATGCTTAAAAGGTATTTGAGGGTTTTAAAGATCTAGGATCAACATCAACTATTCATTAACTCTCTTTCTCTTGATGTCTCTATAGAGGAAATGACATATAACCATGCCATATATTTCATTAATAAATCTTGTTTCCTAAAAATGGACAAGAAACTTCATCATAATCAAACAATAACCATGCCTCACTCTTAATAGGATTTTTGATCAGTCAAAAACTTTCAGTGTTATCCATCAAGGTTAAACATTGGCGTATAACCATATCACTCCTTTCATTGTCAATATCAAACGTAAAGAAAATATTAAAGCTCATTGCTCATCATTTATCTTCATGAGACTCTTTTATCTCAAATTTTAATTTAAAAGAAAGGTCAAGGTTCTATGTCAATCATTAGCCTCATCACTCCTTAATTTTATTTCACTATCTTTGTAAAAGAATGACATATAATCATGTTCACCTAAAAAATCAAAATTCTTTCAATAGATGTCATAAGGCAAATCTAACTTTTTCCTTTGATGGATAACAAATCTAATTATTTAAAGACATGAAAGGCTTTATTATAGATACCAAAAGACATGTTTGTAGCTTAATTTTTTTTAGATTGACTTTTGGCATTTGTTGTGTCTTTTTTAATTAAAAACCTTTTTTTCCCCTAGACTTGATATATATTTTGTTACCTTTAACCTTGACTTGTCTTTTAAGTGTAGACAATTTCTTCTTTTGGCATTCATATAACATTCCTCTAAGTTTTCTTGGATGCCCTCCATTTTATGGATTTTTTCACTTTTAGCCCTTTTCTCAATAGTTGAGTTTCCTTTCTTAGCATTCTTTTTTTTTACCATTGGTTCTAATATTGTCTTCATCTTTTCAACCAAAACGCTCTCGTTCACCTCTAGTGTGGGGTGTGATCTATGTTAGTGTTTTTTTTTTAAAGAAAGATTCTATTATACTCAAATTGGAATTGCAAATGATATATATTTTAAGAATTATGAAAGAAATAAACAAAGATGATCTTTTTCTCATTTCAAGCAAGGTCAGTTAGAACTGATAAATTTTAACCTCATCCAACATAATGATTTGGACTTGCAAGGAATTATAATTCGCAAGTCCATGACTACCGAATCCACTACATGTCATTATGCATACTTCTAAAACTTAGCTACATGATGTGCAGTTCAATTTCATATGTGAGTTCAAAATTTGTTTGGTCACTACATAATGTTTATCAATCCATTTTAAAGAACATTGGGTTATTTCTACAATCAAAACACTTTTAATTTTTAAGAATTGATTAGCCTTAATTTTGTATGTTAGAGTTTGATCAAAATATTTTATCAAAATACCTTTTAAAAGAAACATTTCTTTATTTCAAGACAATAATAAGACAAAGAACAAAGAACAATTCATTGAAAGTTTGTGATGCATTCACGATATAGGTAATTGCATATTATATATGCCTCATCAGCATTTTGCAAGCTATTGGTCATTATTAAAGACAAGAGTGACTATATATTAGGTACCATTATTCTTCACAAAATCAATTTGTTCCTTGCTTACCAACTTTCAAACTTGATACTTGAGATTTTTGTAGTTTTCAATCAAATGGCCTAGGACCCCACCATGATATTCACATCTCTCATTTGAATTATACCACCTAGGAAATGATGGTTGCAAAGGATTTGATAAAGTCAAGGCAACAAGTCCATAGTCTAACAGATGTTGGTAAACAAACTTAAGTGGCAAATGAATGTCAATCTTTGACAAAGGCATTTGAGCAGTTATTGTTATAGCAAGACCTAACTGGACCATATAACTAATATTTCCCACCTAAAATTCATATTATGATCATCTCTTGTTGTTGTTTTGGAATCCATGGTAGGCCCTCCAATGTTTCACATTTTAATCGCTTGTATAGTTCTTTCAGCAATTATCACGGCTTCATAGAAATGTTGAGCTGAGCGTCCCATCAAATGCTCATAATAAGAGGATTGCAAGGTGTTGGCGAACAACATTATCATTTATATTTTATCAGCAAAGGTTGGACATGTGTTGTTGTATCTCACCATATTTGCGCATAGGCCCTTACTAACTTTTGGCTTTTTTTTGTTCATAGCCATCAGGCTAGTTCTGTTAAGAGCAGTTTCCAAATTGAATTTATATTGCTTTAAAAATGCGTCTACTAGATCCTTTCACTTATTAATCTTGGTACTATTCAATCTCATATATCAGCTCAATGCATACCCTATGAAACTATCCTGAAGGAAATACATTAGCATTTTATTGTTATGGATCACTTCAATCATCTTGTTATAGTATGATCAGAGATGGGTGTTCAAGCATTCTAACCCTGTGTACTGATGAAGCTAGGCACTTTAAATTCTTTTGGCACCATAATATTTGGAACCAAACAAACTTCAATTGCTAATACAGGATCAGTTGGATTATTTCCTTCAACTGCTCTCAATCTCTCTTTTAAAGTTGCCAATGTATCATAGTCCCTGAGACCGGTAGACCTATCATCAAAAGGTCCTTCCATTGTTAGATTCATAGTGACTTTAGCTTGAGTTGGCTAGATAGGGGCAAAATGTCGCTCAATTATTGAGTCTGCCCTAAAGTTCTGAGATGTGTGAGGTACATAGGCTGATGTTACTTTCACGAGAGGCTATGCAAATGTTCCCTTTTCATTATTGAAACTCAGCGCTTCTTTGAGCAGATTTATGAGTGTAGCTACTTCACATTTGATGCTCTCAATTTCTTTTTGATAATGAGCCTCTATTTGAGCCCTTTCTTTGTTTTCTATATTTTCTCTTAGTTAGGTGTAATAGACCTTAGGTGGGGGACCTACATTTCAACCTGTGAGCATACATGTTAAATGTATGAGCATGTTTTTATATGATGAAATCGTCTTTCAAAGGATGATACATGGTCGTAACTCTTGCATGATAAATAAGAATTTTGATTTTTGCCTAAACTCTACAATGGAAATTTTCTAAGTAACAACCATTATGTCACCTGTAAGTCATGAGCTCAAGATGCTTTACGAAGAGCTTGCCTTGATGTAAAATAAAGGTAGCACATACAACCTAAGGACATGTTCTATTCATTAAGTGAGCATGAGTAGATTTTCTAATTAGTCTCAAAAGGGTCTCAGACCTGCCCTCCTAGATCGGGATAGTCGGGAATGGTATGAGAGGAAAGGATAAGGAATTCTTGTCCTTTATCACTTAAAAAGGGGAATGAGAGTCATCAACTAGTATTTTGGTCACTAGAAACCCTAACTGGTTTTAAAGTCTGAGAAAGGGGATTGGTTGCATATAGAGAAGATATTAGCACTCATAACAAGTTTTACCTAAGATAAACTACTTTATTTATTTGTCTAATATAAAGTAAGAAAATATTGTGCTTTCTAATTGTTGGTCTGTTTATGGTCAAAGAAAAGTCCTCCTCAGTAAAGGGATCCTTATCTTATCAGGTTAAGAACATAATCGTTTTAATACCAGTATAAAAATAAACTGTCTTTTTATTTAATATTAGAAATATATCTTACGTATAAGTTCATAATCTCATATACTAAAAAAAAACAATTTGTTTGGAATTTTTGAAATTTAAGTAGAACGAGTATTTTTAATATCGGGTCAGTATTTTACAATATAAGTCTACAACCCTGATATTAAGTGAAATTTATTATCACTATACATTACGTACTTCAAAATTTTAGTATAGTAGAAAATATGTTAAACAATTCTATGAATGCAAAACCTTCCTTGCTATTAGAAAAAATTAGGAGAGAAAAAGGTAAGGAAGCATTGTGAATCTCATAAAAGAGGGAGCCTTGTACGCTTATATTAATATGCTTTCATGAATCAGACGTTGGTAAATCAACTTGTATGATCAAGGTAGTTTTTGCTTGTTGTCTTGGGACAAAAGAAATGGAGATAATAGAGATATAAATGTGTTTGATTGAAGAGAAAGAGATAGAAACATAAAAAGAAATTTGTCTCTAGAACAATTTT
This sequence comes from Populus tremula, assembly GCA_964019445.1. NCBI lineage: Eukaryota > Viridiplantae > Streptophyta > Magnoliopsida > Malpighiales > Salicaceae > Populus > Populus tremula. The sequence goes on from CAXHTJ010000001.1 coordinate 52,261,899, forward strand.
GAAGTAAATTTCTATACTTTCAAAACATGAGGTACAGAAAGGATGTGTCTCTAGAGACAATATTTATTATTTTTTTATTCCTAAAATATCCTTGTAAAAAACTCTAAATTCCAAAATTGTCCAACTAAGACATGAAAGAATAAAAGTGGGTTGACCCGAGTCACTGGTTGAGGCCCAAGTCACGGGTTGGGTTGACCCGAGTCAACCTAAGAATAAAGGTTGTTATTATCATAGTTTTAAAAAATAATTTGGGCATCGACCCAGGCAAGCCTTAAGTCACAAGTGGGTTAACCGTTGATTCAGGTCAACGTAAGGATAAAAGTGATTATTATCATAGTTTTAAAATACAACTTTGGGGTTGACCCAGGCTAAGTCCCTAGTCACGTGTCAGGAGAGTCAACTTAAGTTGACTCAAATCAACATAAAATAAAAGTGGTTATTATCATAAGTTCTAACATAGATTTGAGGGTCAATTTGGAGTAAGGCCCGAGTCACGGATTAGGAAGGTCAACCTGGGTCAATGTAGGGATAAAAGTTGTTATTATCATAGTTTTAAAACCCGACTTGGGATCGAATGGGGCAAGGTCTAGGTCATGGGTCAGTAGGGTCAACACGGGTTGACTAAGGTGTATAGATAAAAGTTGTTATTATCATAGTTTTAAAACCCTTCTTAGAACTCAACCTGGGGCAAGGTTCAGGTCATGGATTAAAAAGATACTGACCCAATTATTTTTTTAAGAAAATAATCAAAACAACCTTATTTTAATCAAAAACAATTTTCAAAACAATCAATAGGGTTTTGGCTCGTGTTTTATCCTAGGTTGACCTAGGTTTTTGACCGAGTCAGGTCAAGTAAATTCCTCCTCTATTTTTTCTTAAACTCGGACCAGTTCAGGTCTAAAGTTAATCCGTCAAGTCAATTTTAGTTTTATAACTAACGTTATTATAATATTATTAATTTCAATACTTAATACTCGAGGTCCCCACTGATCACATATTTACATGAGGTTTGAAAATGTAAGTGGTAGGAATCAAATCATAAATATCCCCTCTTCCTAGTTAACTCTTTAGCACTTAACTCTTTACCAATTTAGCTACTAGTTCTCCAATTTATTATACTCTCCAATCAATTCTTCAGTCACTACTATTCTGCACTCAGCACAAAATCTCAAGTTCATATTGTCAAAATGAACCGAGGGACAAATTGATTTGTCGAGGAGTTGAGCTCTTTACAATTTTGCCACTATATTTATATATAATCTTCCTGAGTGTCAAGATATCAAATGCTCTGCCTCAACCACCTCAGCTTCAGCCACTCTGCTTCAGCCACCTGCCAAAGAGAATAGAGAATATAATGGTTAGCAAGTTTGTTAATATAGTTAGGCAGTTAATGAATTATGTTACAGTTGAGTAGAAAACGTAACCAAGCTTCTCATCTACTGTTGATATATAAATGAATGTAACAGTGCTGGAAACATATCAAGTGAATAAAACATATAGACATTTTCTTCTTCTTCCTCTGCATTAAAGCAGCATCTTTCTCTACTTCTATTCTGCTTCTTGTTCATCTCTATAACAATTCTTGCTAGTCTTTCACTGAGCACTCTAAAACAAAAACAAAATAAAATAAAAGTAGAAGAAATATTTGTTTAAGGCATAACGTCTATATTAGTGGCAGCGTGTTTTGATCCAAAATAAAATATTTGCTTATGAATATGACTTTGATATATGCAGACAGGTCAAGATACGAATTCAGATTTGTGAAAACCAGAAAGATTATGCAGAATTTATTTATTACAACAATACATCAAACTTTAGTGTGTGTCTATATATACACGTTTAAGGTGGGGTTGTGTGTCGGCAGCAATTAAAAATGCAAGGATACAAAATCTTCCTTGCCAAACGATCCCGGCTGTGTTTTTTATAATAATATGTGATATTGAGTAGTTAAGTATAGATATATTATAGTTAAATAAAGATATATTTTAAATAGATTATATGAATTATATAGCAAATAAATTTATGTACCAGTAAAACACGTATGTTATAACCTAATTTTTCACCTTATATTTTTTAAAAAAATATTTTCAATATAAAAAAAAAATCAAAAACATGATATTGATGAATTTGCTTTATTTTTAATATTTTCAGTATCATTCCAAAAGGATTTAAATTTTATAAAATATTTCAACACTTTGAATTTTTAACATATTATTTTAATATATTTTTAAATAAAACAAAACATTTTAAAAAATACCCTCGACAGCAATCTTAAAAACGCTATTAAATTTAAACTCTGTGATCCCAACTTTGCATGTATCCTCTCTCTCAACTGAGAATGGAAATTCTTTTGATATGAAGGTACCCACAAAAGCCCATGAGCCACCCTAGCATCCATTAATTTTTTTAATATGTTCATCCTCAAGACTACTCAGAAGCATAGTTATTAAACCCGGCCCGGCCCGGCGGATCGACCCGGGACCCAGTCGACCCGGTGGCTGGACCGGTTCGGGTTTAATAAAAGACCGGCTGTGGCAATAGCCCAGTCAAACTCGGGTGACCCGGCGGGTCGACCCGGGACCCGGGCAAACCCGGACGAGACCCGGGTTTTTTTTTTTTTTAAATGTGGGATAAAAAAAAATTTGATTTAAATATTTCAACTTAAAATGATAACATAGTATCTTTTCAATGTAGGGTTTGAAGCTCTTTCATATATATACTCTATGTTCACATGAAAAATTATATTTTTTCAATGTGGGATTTGAAACCCATTAATATATATACTCTATGTTCCCAAGGAAAAAATCATGTTTTTTCAATGTGGGATAAAAAACCTTTTGGTTTAAATACTTCAACTTAAAGGGATAACATAGTATCTTTTCAATGTGGGATTTGAAGCCCTTTCATATATATACTCTATGTTCCCATGAAAAAAATTATGTTTTTTCAATGTGGGATTTGAAACCCATTAGTCTATATACTCTATGTTCCCAAGAAAAAAATCATGTTTTTTCAATGTGGGATAAAAAACCTTTTGGTTTAAATACTTCAACTTAAAGAGATAACATAGTATATTTTCAATGTGGGATTTGAAGCCCTTTCATATATATACTCTATGTTCCCATGAAAAAAGTTATGTTTTTTCAATGTGGGATTTGAAACTCATTAGTATATATACTCTATGTTCCCAAGGAAAAAATCATGTTTTTTCAATGTGGGATAAAAAAACTTTTGGTTTAAATACTTCAACTTAAAAGGATAACATAATATCTTTTCAATGTATGATTTGAAGTCATTTCATATATATACTCTATGTTTTCATGAAAAAGATTTATGTTTTTTCAATGTATGATTTGAAACCCATTAGTATAATACTTTATGTTCCCAAAGAAAAAAGTTATATTTTTTCAATGTGGGATAAAAAAAAATTTTAATTTAAATACTTCAACTTAAAAGCTTAACATAATATCTTTTTAATGTGGGATAAAAAACTTTTTAAAATATTATTTTAAACTTCATTATTTATAATATGTATAATCTATATTTACATGATTTTTTTCATATGAAATATTAATTTTTTTTAATTATTACGGGTTAATCCGGGTCAACCCGGGTTAATCCGGGTTAATCCGGGTCAACCCGGGTTGACCCATGAAACCCGAGACCCGGCCCCTTGACCGGGTCAACCCCCGGGCCGGGTTTAATAACTATGCTCAAAAGTAGAAAAGTCCACAAAGTGGGAACGGGAGCAGACGGATCATGAGCCGAAGTATCGTTATATTAATATATCCAATTCGAAACCTAATTCGATCAATGTTCTAAGTTATTAGATTGTGGATTAACTTCTCAGATCAACATGCTAATCCAATTAATATCCAATTCAAGTTTAAGTTTCACAACTAGAAGCCAAAGTCATTATTTATAATTTGGTTTATCAGATTTTGTTGAATCATGGACCGTATAATAGGAGAATTCCTTCTACATTACATAGCAATTAACTAAAGTTATTGAAACAAAGATGCTGATGAAGAAGATCTGCTGTGATGGGGAGACAAAGATCGATTGTTACTTTGCTACTTGTGCTGTTGTTTGAAGGAAGCTGCTAGACCACTATGACCAATGGTTATTGATGAAGAAGATCTTCCATTAATGTTGCTCACAGTGCAGAGGAGATAAAGGTTGTTGCACGATTGCTGATGGTGGCCTCGTTGTTGGAGAAGAAGAAGTTGCACCGCCGGATCTACTGGTGTGGCCGTCACCGGTGCAGAAGGAGGAAATGCATGGTGGAGGAGCCGGTCATGGGTGAGGAGGGGGTTGAAAAGGAAACAATGCTGGTTGGCAACTGAAAAAAATTGTGTCTATGGGGCACTCTGTACACAAACAGTGTTTTTATCTGGACTTTGAAAATCAATTATTATTTTTAATGATTAAAATAAAGAGTTACTTTGTGCTTGTGAGGAAGATGGTGGCGGTGGTGATTATGAGAATGAGCAGCAGTGAAAATACGTACATTGATAGTAAGTTCTCAGCTTCTTTTCACTCAACGCATGCATGGCATAGGAGCACTGAACATGGGTGCAAACGGGGGCATAGTTAATTGCATTTAAGTTATTTTCATTGTAGACGTGGGCATTGGACGTGGGCACAGATTAATTGCATTTCAGTTTCTTTCATTCAATAATACAAAGGATGAGGCCACGTCTTGTTTCAGTTGAGAAGCGGTTCCTATTCTCCAGCGGCAGTTCTATTCTGCAGCAAATTATCCCTAGTCTTTTGTATTAAGTTGCTTTATTTTATGTTGGTTTTAATGGCTATTAATATAGTCGGTTGAATTCAATATTGCATTATGATATTGTCCAGAACTCTACCCCTTGTCTTCTTCTTCTCTCTGTTTCAAAAATTCTGAACTAAACTCATCATTTGATATCAGAGCCGTTTCGGTCCATGGACACTCGTGGGAAAATGAATGTTGAATTTCGCTATGAAGTCAATGAGACTTTGGTTAGGCACGAGACCAGCTTTAATCAACTCAATGCAGCCTTACAAACTATTCTCACTGAATTACAGGCCATTCGTACCACCCAACATACGCAAGCCGTTCCTCCTGACATCAACCCATTTGCACAGGAATCTTCTTCCCATTGAGCAACCGGCCCCCCTTCTGTTGCTAGTTTTGATCACCCACATCCACCACAACTCAAGCTTCATTTCCCAAATTTCAACGAAGAAGATCCAATTGGTTGGCTTTATAGAGCTGAACAATACTTTGAATTTCAGAACATTAAAGCTGCACAACGCATACAGTTAGTTGCATTCAACCTAGAAGGCATTGCGTTACAATGGTTTCATTGGCTAACAAAGTTTCGTGGGCCACTCACTTGGGATGAACTTACGTAGGCCATCTCACTTAGATTCGGTCCAACCAAATATGAAGATCCTTCAGAAGCTTTGACCCGATTGAAACAAATAACAACTGTTGCTATTTACCAGGAAGCCTTTGAAAGGCTCTCCCATAGAGTTGATGGCCTCCCCGAAAAATTCCTAATTGGTTGTTTTATTGCAGGATTACGGGAAGAAATTCGATTAGATGTCAAGATTAAACAACCCAAAACCTTGGTAGACACAATTGGAGTGGCACAACTGGTGGAAGAGCGCAACCAACTGCAACGAAAACCTTTTTCGAATAATCATTTACTGTCAGTAACAACATTTCAGAAAGGGCACTCCAATCCTTCTCCTTAGATGTCAAGATTAAACAACCCAAAACCTTGGCAGACACAATTGGAGTGGCATGATTGGTGGAAGAGCGCAACCAACTGCAACGAAAACCTTTTTAAAAAAATCATTTACTGCCAATAATGACATTTCAGAAAGGGCACTCCAATCCTTCTCCTGAGATTCTAGGCTCATCTCCTAATCAACAAGCAAGTATTGGACCCTCACCTTCAACTACTCCCTTCCAAAGAATTACAAATCAGGAAGCTAGGGAACGACAAGGGAAGGGACTTTGCTATTACTGTGATGAGAAGTACTCTATAGGCCATCGTTGTGAACGTCCATAATTGTTCATGATAGAGGACTCTCCCTGCGATGAGAGCTCTGAGGAAGACTAGCTGGAGGCAAAGCTTATAGAGGTGACACCTAAGATTTCCTTCCATGTTATTGTTGGTGTTCAACATCAACAAACAATTCGGGTCTTAGGAAAACTACAGAACAAAAGCTTGATAGTGTTGATAGATGGGGGCAGCACTCATAATTTCATTGACCAAGCCATTGCAACTCGATTTGGCCTACTGATCGTTAGAGACAGGAAACTTCAGGTAGTGGTTGCTAATCGGGAACGTGTAGAATGCGCAGGTCCTTGCCAAGGAATCAAGTTATCCATCCAGGGAATTATCATCACGGCTGATTACTATGTCTTGCCTATGGCAACCTGTCAGGTAGTTCAGGGGGTGCAATGCTTGGAGACCTTGGGACCAGTGGAGACAGACTACAAATAGCTCACCATGACCTTCAGAATCGGCGGAGTCAGGCATACTTTGCAGGGACTTGGATAGGAGGCTGATGCGTCTAACATAGAGGCTTTAGAGTGTTCGGGTCTACAGGGGATGGGGTTCTTCTTTCAAATTCAACCACTTAAAAACATGCTTTCAACATATGCATACCCTTCAGCAATCCAAAGCCTCTTAGAGGAGTTTGCAGATGTCTTCGCCGCTACCCCCAGTCTTTCTCATCAACGCCAACATGACCATAAGATTCCACTCCAGCCTAGCACAGGTCCAGTCAGCGTGCACCCTTACAGATATCCATATTATCAGAAGATAAAGATTGAACGCATGGTAAAGGAGCTTTTAGAATCTGGACTCATACGACCAAGCAATAGCCCTTTTTCTTCACCAGTTTTATTGGTGAAAAAAACCGATGGCACTTAGCGATTTTGCATTGACTACCGGGCTCTCAACAAGATCACCATAAAATATAAGTATCTTATACCAATGATTGATGAGTTACTAGACGAGCTCCATAGAGCTAAGTTCTTTTTGAAATTGGATTTACAGTCGGGCTATCACCAAATTCGTGTTAAGGAGGATGATATTCCGAAGACAGCATTTCGAACTCACAAGGGACACTATGAGTTCATTGTCATGCCTTTCGAGCTAACTAATGCCCCAGCAACTTTCCAAAGCCTCATGAACGACCTTTTTCGACCCTTCCTTCAGCAATTTATTTTGGTATTCTTCGATGACATCCTAGTGTATTCCAAGTCATAGGAAGATCACCTAACTCACTTGCAACTTGTCCTCAGGATTTGAGCTTCTAACCAGTTGTTTGCCAAAGAGTCCAAATGTCATTTTAGAGTTCAACAGGTTAAGTATTTGGAGCATTATATCAACAAAGATGGTGTATATGTGGACCTGATAAAATATAAGCAATGGGGCTTGGCCCACACCCACTATAGCCAGGGAAGTTCGAGGATTCCTAGGCTTAGCTGGATATTACAGGAAATTCATTCGTCACTTCGGCAGCATGGCAACCCCTATGACCAAACTCTTGACTAAAGAAAAGTTCCATTGGATTGACGACACGGAGGCAGCATTCAATCAACTCAAGCAGGCCCTCACGACTCCACCCACCTTATGCCTTCCAGATTTTTCTCAGCCCTTTGTAGTTGAATGTGATGCCAGTGGGTTGGGAATAAGTGTCCTCCGTACTCAAAACAGCCACCCCGTGGCTTATTTTAGTGTAGCCCTTAAAGGAACGTCCCTCACTCTTTCTACATATGAAAAGGAGATGCTAGCTATTGTCAAAGCAATCTGAAAGTGGCATCATTACCTACTTAGGAAACCATTTATCGTGTGTACAGACCATAAAAGCCTCAAGTACTTGTTGGAGCAGTGCATTACCACTCTTGCCCAGACACGGTGGCTTCCCAAGCTTTTGGGAAATGATTACACTATTGAGTATAAGAAGGGGCTTGAGAATCAAGCTGCAGACTCCTTATCATGTATAGGAGAGGTGCACTTCCTCTCCATTTCAGTTCCCCATGCAGATTGGTGGCCCCAACTACAAATGGAGGTGAAACAGGATCCTTTTTATACTTCGTTTACCAGCACGAATACCTCCCAACCGATGACTCTACGTGATGGGGTTTGGTTCCACAATGATAGAGTTTTTCTAAGTCCCACCTCCTCCTTGATTCCGTTGATTCTAGCCAACAGTCACTCATCTCCTGTGGGGGGAATTTCGGATTCCATAAGACCCTTTCTCGAATCAGCCACAGCTTCTTTTGGCCAAAACTGCGACAGACAGTGAAGGAATACCTGCAAATATGTGCAGCCTGCCAACAATGCAAGTCAGATTGCATGAAACCTGCAGGGTTGCTTCAGCCCCTGCCTATTCCCACTCAAATCTGGACAAATATTTCAATGGATTTCATTGAAGGCCTTCCCATTTCAAACGGTCATTCTGTTATTATGGTGGTGGTAAATCGTCTCTCCAAGTATGCTTATTTTATTCCCTTGAAGCATCCCTTTAAAGCTGCTTCGGTTGCTAAGACATTTGTGGCAAATGTGGTTTATTTACATGGTATCCCCACCTTCATTGTGAGCGACAGAGATAAGGTTTTCATTAGCTCCTTCTGGCAGACCCTCTTTCAGCTACAAGGGACACAATTATGTATGAGTTACAGCTATCATCCCTAGATTGATGGACAGACAGAGGTAGTTAATCGCGTCCTGGAGTAGTACCTCCGCTGCTTTGTCAGCCTACAACCAAATACATGGATGGACTGGATACCTTAGGCAGAGTTTAGCTACAATACGTTGACCCATTCATCAACCAAAATCACTCCCTTTGAGGTTGTCTATGGTATTCCACCTCCACACCCGCTCATCTATGTTCTAGGGATTGCCAAGGTTCAAGCTATTGAGGAATACCTCCAAGACCGAGACTCCCTCTTACGTGATCTTCGTCGAAATCTTCGTCTTGCTCAAGAGAGAATGACGAGCCATGCTAATCAGCAGAGGCGAGAGGTCTCATTTGAGGTCGGTGATTATGTATACTTGAAGTTACAACCATATCGTCAGACTACAATTGCATTCAGAAGTTGTTTAAAGCTCTCCCCTCGGTTCTATGGACCCTTCCAGATATTGAGCAAAGTCGGTCTCATAGCATATCGGCTGGACCTCCCCAAAGACTACCAAATTCATAATGTTTTCTATGTCAGTTTATTACGGAAACATTTTGTGATGTTTTGTATTAAAAAGATTGGAAAATACAATAAAGCCCTTGGAGGCTTAAAAGAGGGTATAAATGATTGAAGGGTAGTGTGGTAATTGACCAATAGTTGATAAATATATATAAGAAGAAAAAAAAAAAAAAAGGATCTGAATTTGGAGAGAGAACCGGCAGGAGAGAAGAGAGGAAGAAGAAGAAGAAGAGAAAAAAAAGGGGAAAATAAGGGAAAAAGGAAAAGGTTGGAGAAAACAAGTAAAAGGGTAAGAATTATGCTTGAATATGTATAATATGTTTTCTTTAGCTTTAAATTTCGGTTTTTGATTAATTTTAGAGTTTTGAAATTTGTATTTTGAGTTAATTGATGAATTAATTTGAAGGTTAGTAGTTGATTATTGTGGGTATTTGATTAATTAGTTGATTTGAGAGATTGTAGAGAAATATGATGATTTTTAGTTATGGTTGAATTGAATGATGAAGTTGAGGTATAAATCTGGAACTAACAGTAAGTGATCTGTTGAAATTCTGGGTTTGAGGTTGAAGATGACGAAAATTCAGTTTGGTCCCTCAATTTACGGAAGTTGCAGTTTAGTCCCCGAACTTTGGAAATTTTACAGATTGGTCCCTGGGGCATAAATTGAGGTTCTGAACAGAACTGAGAATGATTTAAGGACAAAATTCCAGTATAATTAATATTTTCAGTTTGGTCCTCTAATTTGACAAAAAGTATAATTTGACCCTAAAACTTTGGTAAAGTGCCAGAATGGTCCTTGGAGCATAATGATATATCCTGGACAGAATTGAGGATTAATTATGGATAAATTTCAGTATGGTATATATTTACAGTTCGGTCCTCAAATTTGGTAAAATTACGTTTTGGTCCCTGTTTTGGAAAATTGTCGTTTTAGTCCCTAAACTTGGGAGATTAAGCCCGGTTTATTTTATGCTTGGGATCTTTTGTTTGATCTGTTTTTGAGTATATTTCATATATTTATTGTAGGTTCTCCTAACGATCCTTAATCGGATTTTCGGGTCTTTCGTCTGACATTCCTTTAGTTCAGTATTTTCCGGGTGAGTGGAATAATCTTTAATATGCATATAATATAAATAAATATGTATGTTGATTATACAATGAGTACAACTAGTAAATTTCTTGAATATTTATATATGTTGCTTTATTTTCCGAGTACTCATTTATTCTTGAATTTGCACTCGCAATCTGTAAAGTAAATTCTATTTGATATGATATACGTTTCTTTGATGATTATGTGAATATCTGTTATGCCTTGATATGGGACTTGTCAGTAACTCCATGCTAACGGAGAATAGTTAGCCTGTGTGCACATAGTATTCTGTTACCTAGCTGGTGAGAGAGGCATCAGCCTGTGGCGATTGATCATCCCACAGTGGTCACCGACGGGTGTCATCTGGTCACCGACGGGTGTCATCTGGTCACCTTCGGGTGTCATCTGGTCACCTCGTGTATCTGATCTCTGACATGTAATCCACTACGTTATGATAATATGTTTAGTATGAATATGTATATCAAGATAAATATAGTTATCTGAAATATCTAAAATGTATATTAAATGTTATTCCCTCACTGAGTTGGTTGAACTCACCTCTCATTTTTAATATTATTTCAGGTTCTTAGTTTCTGGGACTTTGTTGAGTGTTTCCGCTTCTTCAGTTCTGGTCGGTATGCCTTGCTTGTTCGCGAGGTTTTCCTTTCAGTTTTGATTTGATGTCTTAGACGCTCCACTGTTACCTTGTTTTATTTAAATTTGGATTTTGACAATGTAATGAGTATTATGAATTATTATTTTTGTTTTAATAACTATCTTTCGGTTTCATCAGTATTTGAATAATATAATATTTCTGAATATTATGAGCCGCTGCGTATTTTTGAACAAATTGTTCTTTTGATATGTCCGTTCTGAGGCTTAGCGTAGGTGAGGTGTCCTTTCGACACCGCTCCTACGTTGCCGGTCACGGATCCGGGATTCGGGTCGTGACACATTTAGGATCAATCACGCCTCTATCATCCCAACTTCCTCATCTCGCAGACGATTGTTCCATTCTTCCTCAACCTGCTTCCATATTGGCCAGGCATGAAATTCATAAGAGCAAATATCATCCCAAAGCAGAAGTGTTAGTGAATTGGGTGGGTGCATCAGATGAAGATGCCACTTGGGAAAATGAGTGGTGGTTTTTTAAGTCCTACCCCATTTTCATCCTTGAGGACAAGGATAGTTTGAGTGGGCAGGATTGTTACGTGCTTCACTCAATGCATGCATGCAACGCATGCATGGCAGAGAAGCACTGAACGTGGGTGCAGACGGGGGCACAGTTATTTTCATTGTAGACGTGGGCATTGAACGTGGGCACAGATTAATTGCATTTCAGTTACTTTCATTCAATAACACAAAGGATGAGGCAACGTCTTGTTTCAGTTGAGAAGCGGTTCCTATTCTCTAGCGGCAGTTCTATTCTGCAGCAAATTATCCCTAGTCTTTTGTATTAAGTTGCTTTATTTTCTGTTGGTTGTAATGGCTATTAATATAGCCGATTGAATTCAATATTGCATTATGATATTATCCAGAACTCTACCCCTTGTCTTCCTCTTCTCTCTGTTTCAAAAATTCTGAACTAAACTCGTCACATGAAACAGTCACCATGGTAGTAAAAGATGGATATTGCTTGTCCTTGATCCTCTTGACATTTCAAGTTCTATTATATGAAAAGAGAATTAAACCTCTCTTCCCGTATTGCTCATTTCCCCGGCATGAATTGGTTGTTATTTGGAGACTAAGAGGTGGGGCTAGGAATTTTAGTTTGGGAGGGCCAAATCAAAGAAAAACTTTTCGGAGCTCCAAAATTTAAAATTTTCTATTTTTAAAACTACAGATTTAATTTATTAAAGGAAGGGGGCTGAAAAGTTTCGTTGCAGGGCCCCTGCCCCTGCCAATTCCGCCCCTGGAGACCAGACCACGATGGCTTGTGAAGATCCTCAGGATGTTTTGACATAAATTCTCTGTAATTCCTCTGGTGGGGCAAAATCTTGATCTCACAGGATCCTCAACCTTTGTGTTGGAAGTTGGAAACATGAGCCCAGTCTTAATTGAAACCATGCCCTCTTCTGATAAAATAAATAAATAAATTCAGTTATGAAATCTATGGAAAAATAATTATACCAATTGGATGGATATTATACTTCCATGAATTGTAAGATAAGTCATGGGCTGATTTATGAATTGCTGACTCTGCCTTTCACTAGGTCAAATCTCAAAATGGACAAGAATATAAAATAAATAGCACAGCGAAATTCAATATAACTTTTGGTTATTTATTTTATTTCTCTACTTCCTGAAATCTTTTTTCTTAATGTTTTATATGAAAGGCATGATTTTTAAGTTTTAATATTCGTTCTAATTTTTGTTTTTAAGAATTATTGAGTGTTTTTCCTTTTAAGAAACAGCAGAGAGTGCAAGTAAAATAAATAATTTTGTGACAAAAATAAAGATTTCATTTGAAATACATTTTAGTTTTCAATTTCAATAATAAAATAAAATAAAATCCAAAATCTTCTTATTATTTAAGTTTAGGAATAAATTTTCTTGTTATGAGTCTTGTATTTCAAAAGAGAGAGAAGAAAAACAATGCGAAGCAACAAAATCTTTTTACAATTTTTTTTTTTTTCAGATTTAAACCTCAAAAGAAGCATCGAGAAAAATTTATTAAGAATTCTTCGAATACACCAAATTATATGAGTTTTAAGATCTTTATGAGAGGGATTAACAAAAATACTAAAAAGGCCTCATTGATTTAGCATGCGAGGAGATTTGATATGGATTCAAGCAATCTCACAGTAATTTGGTCCTTCATTCCTTTTAATAATTGCCTTGGCACTTAGAAAAAATAGTATCTTTCGTAAGATTCAAATGTCATTTGAGAATTTATCAATTGATCGGTGTAAAGTTACAGTTCAACTTTATAATGCACAGTAAAAATACTCTTATGCCTTTGAAGCCTGCAAAAAAATAGTTTTCTATTAAAACTTTTTCATCTTTTTCTTTTAATTTGCACAGTAAAATAACAGGGGTTTATTTGTCTTCGCAATATTTTTGTACAGTAAAATCATGTTGTTAACCTTTGACTTTTTATTTTCAAAGGATGACTTTTGAGGGTGTTTTTGTCTTTGCACTATGATTTTTTTTGTAATAATGGTATGTTCTTGGGCTCTTTTTTGTTATTTACCTTATTAAAATATTCATAAATCGGTAAAATATGTTGAAACATGTCATCAGCGCGTAAGAGTCCTTCATGTTATTCTAAAGGCATGTGTGGATAGTTACGGTGGCAAAAAAAAAATTGATTGTCATCTCATGCGATGCACAAGGATGTGGTACAGCTATTTGAGTGGTGTGTTCACCAAGGCAACCGGTGGTTCCGCGATGACCGGGTTTTTTCTCCTGCCCTTCATTTCTCTCTTTTAGGCCTTGGTTTTCGTGTCAAGCCTTGAAAAAATTAGTTATGTCCTCCATTTTCTATTTATTTTGGGTTTGGTACTGATTCTTTTGATTTCTATTTGCTTTGATTTAATGCTTTTTAAAGTTTGTTTTTTTCAATTTCATCCCTCTCAGCATTTAATTTAATTTGTTTTTTTTTTTTACAATCTGGTCTTTATTCTTTTAATTTTTTATTTTTCATCCTTTGAATTTTTTTTAGTTTTTTTATTGTCCTTTAGAATTTTAATTCATTTTTTTTCAAATTTTGGTCCTCATTTTTTTCATTACTTTTTTTCTATCCTTTTCTTCATTTATTGTTTTTTCAATTTAATCCCTAATTAGTTTTTTTAAATTATTTTTGGTGCAAGATTTTGTCCTCATTGTATATTTTTTAAAAAAAAATTATAATTGAAGATTTTGCTTTGTGATTATTTATGTGTTGATCAGGGTTCTCCCATTCTTATGACCCGATTCACCAGTTTCAATGATTTACCTGGTTTAGGTTTGGTATTTTTAAAAATCCCTTTTAGAATATATTTTTTTATCATTTGACATTGACTTATTAATTTGTTTTTTTTTTTTCATTTTTATCATTTAATGACTTATTAGGCTATGAGCTTTGTGATTTGTTTGACTTTTCTTTTTGTGAGGTTATCTCCATATCATATCTCGTGTCGCAAGTTGATCGAGTTAACATGGGTTAAATTGGTTTTTTTAGATTGATTTTTTATTCGATTTTATCATTTGCCATTAAATTATTGATCCTTGAGCGTTGTCATAGTTTCCACGTTTCTTTGTGCAGGGTTATCTCAGGTGTGGTATAGTCAAGCATCTCAGTGTCCTCTCCATGAATAAACAAGCGTGTCTAGCTTGATTGTGGTCTGAGTGGTGCATGTAGACTTTTGTTTTCTTTTTCTTTTTCATTCTCTCCTACTTGATTTTTGTGTTAGCCTTTAAAAAAATCAAATCAACTCCTATGGCTTGTTATATTTTAGATTTCATCTTTGTTCTCTTCATTACAGTTTTAAAATTTAGAAACTTATGGAAATAAGGGGTTTTTCCAATTTTATTGTTATTCTCTTTATTAAATTAAGATTTTTTTTTAATTTCACCCCCAATAGATATTTTGACCTATCAAATCTGGTTCATGTTCTTTTTATTATTATTTTCTTAAATGTTTTTTGCAATTTTTTGACAATTTCATCATTCTTTTGTTTTTTTCCTGTCAAATTTAATTCTTTTTTTTATTAATCTTTTTTTGGTCTTTGTTAAATTTAGATTTTCTACAGAAATTTTGTTTTTGAAATGAATTAATTGATTTCCTCATCCAACATTTATTTTTTAGGTGTTGAGCTTTTGAGTTGAGTCCGGGTCAAGAATTTAATGGATTGCGGGTTTGAGAATTTAACCTAGATTTACAAGGTTTGCATCGTATTGGTATTTTTTTCTCCTATGAAAAATATGATTGGCCCTATTTAGTTTTTTTTTTAATTAAATGTGTTGATTGCATCCCTGACATTTAATTTGTGGCAATACTTGAAGGAATTTTGTTTTCTTAATTTTCTATTTTAAAATTAGTATTCTTTGTTTATTTACTTTTTTTTCTATTAAGATATCCCAATATCATATCTCGATAGATTCATTAGGTTCACTAGGTTTAGCTCGACCATTTTTTTCATTGCTTTTTAATACTTTTGGACCTCAAGTCAATAATCATAATCTTGGATTTTGTTCTTTTAAAAAAATCATAATCTTGCATTGTCTTAATATCTTTGTTGCGATAAAACAAAGGATAGGCATGCAGCATTGCACGAGCCACCTATCAAATAATGGTTGTCGGTTGGTTCTGCTCGCGGGTTTTAACAATCTCACTTGGTTTTACCAGTGCTTTGTTTTTTAATATGTTTTTTCATTGATTTTTTTTCTAATTTTATCCTTTTATATTTTTATTATAGGGGATTGGCCATAATTATTTTTTAGCTCTCTTTCTATGGTATCGAGTTGTAGATTTTTTTATGTTCTTTAAAATCCAATAATAGTGCTTGGGTATTGTTTTTTTTATGTTGTAGAAAAAATTGACCCGGCCCACACTATTTAATTTAGTTCTAGATGACTTGGAAGTTGACCTGAAAAACCTCTATTATTGAATTAAAAAAATATATATTGCTACTTTTTTTATCAATTTTTTTTTCATTAGATTGATATATTTATCATTTTTTTTATGAACTTCTCGTAAACATGATGAGAAAAAAGCTAAGATTAGATTCAATGCAAATCATTGCAACATCAGTTTAGAATTTGTTATCATAATATATATTTATCTCTAGACTCAAGTTGATCAGAGTGAAAAAAAGTTTTGGAGCATGTGATAAACTTGATGGTAGAAATTCTCTAAGCATTATAAAATTTATCGAAAACAAAAAAAAATTGAGTTGTTCTTCAATGTCTGCGTTTAAAAATATTTAATGCAAATCATTCTACCATTAGATTCAATAATCCGTCTTTCCATGAAAATAAAATCAATAATCCCTAGAAACTGAATTTTAAATACTCGTTGACCAAATGATCGAAGTTGCCTAAGCTGACATTAGCATTAGCTTAATTACAGGGAAATCAAGATACCTAAGGAGAGCTATTAAAGATGAAATTGCCCTTTGTTTCCCATCATCAATCATTGGAGTAATTCTTCATCTGGGTTGAGACACAGAATTAATCATCATGATTGCTCTACAATTATAACCAGTTTCATCAGAGCTTAAGTTCTGAGAACTAGTGTTGATAAAAGAATTATTTTAAGACCAATTTCACTGCCATTTAACTTATGTTGTAAAAAATTTCAGTTGACTTTCGATAAAAATAGTCTTGCCAACAAAGTTTGATATAGAGAAATTTAATAGTAGAAATGATTTTAATATGTGGCGTATTAAGATGTTTATTTAAAGTATTGAAATGTGCATAAAGTTTGTCTAAGATGAGGTTCCGAGAAAGATAGCTGATATGTCTCATTTTTTACTTATTGTATCTGAATTTTAAAACTAATATTTTCTTACATAAAAACGAGTATTTCAGTGGGGGAGGAGGGATGATGTGTTTTAAAATAATAAATAAATAAATAAATAACTCGAATAGATCACATATAAAGAAGTAGGTCTTACTTAACTCATCGCCCCAGATTTGAGAGACTTTTGCAAAATTCAAAGCATTTGTCAAACAAAAAAAAAACTACAAGAAACATTATAAAAGTAATATAATTATGTTGCAACATGTGTTTTTCTTTGGGTCAATATAATATATTATACGGAAACTAAATTCATCGATGTATTCAAATTTAGACTGTATACGTACTCAAACTAAAAGACTCATAATTTTCTTTCTTGTTACAGCTTGGCCATGGAATAGAATCCTTGCCAACCGGGGCGGAGCAAGAAAAAAAAATTAGGGGGTCAAATTATAAATTAAAGGGAACCAAGAAAAAAATTCAGTTATTTTTATTAAAATTTTAAATATTTACAAGGAAGGTGCATTTCCTTGCAGGAGCAGGGGCCTCTGCCAGCCCCAGCCCCTCCCTCCGCCACTGTTGCCAACCGTCAGGACCTACAAAAATATGTCTTGATTGGCTGCAAAGAAGAAATTATAATGTAAGCACGTAATGTTCTCCTACCACTGAAGTTTCCAGCATCGCAGAGAGTCGGTTGTTTCAGAATCTCAAAGGTTCCTGGAACCTCACTTGGCTAAAGAGAATGCATGTGAAATGGAGTATAATATAATGAGAAGTGAAATGGTGGCTAGGGCAGGTTGCTCTTCGGTTTCTAAATTCCCTGTAGCAGAAAGTCAGCTAAAATATTTTGCTAATCGTCTTCACATGGCAACAGTTTACACAGCCAATTTTTAGGCCACAGGTTGTGTGTACGTTGTTAAAAATAGAATAAAAACTATTCACCTAGGATTTGAATAATTCTTTCTTGTACTCATCGAATCACTATATAAGAAATCCTGGGACTTGAGTTCTTGAAACACAAGGCAAGGAGATAGCAAAAAAATGGTGCTTTCAAGTTCTTCAATTCTTTCAATACTCGTAGTCTTGCTTCTGTCTCCTTTTGTAGTTTCATTTACAATTCAGGATAGGTTTCAACAATGTCTCTCAACTACTTCACATTCCTCCTTTCCTTTCTCCACTGCCTTGTACACTCCAATTGACAACTCTTCCTTCACCACAGTTTTACTTTCTACTGCTCAAAACCTCAGGTACACGTTGCCTTCAGTGCCAAAGCCTGAGTTTATCTTCACACCGCTCAATGAATCTGACATCCAAGCAGCTGTTGTTTGCTGTAAACAGCTTGGAATTCACTTCAGAGTCCGCAGTGGAGGCCATGATTATGAGGCTGTCTCTTATGTCTCTGAAATTGAATCGCCTTTCATAATTATAGACCTTGCCAAGCTACGATCTATTGACGTTGACATCGAAGATAGTAGCGCTTGGGTTCAGGCAGGTGCCACAAATGGTGAGCTTTACTACAGGATTGCTGAAAAAAGTAGAACTCATGGTTTCGCTGCTGGCCTTTGCACCAGTTTAGGCATTGGAGGGCACATCACAGGAGGTGCTTATGGTCCTATGATGAGGAAATATGGCCTTGGTGCTGACAATGTTCTCGACGCCCGCATAATCGATGCTCAGGGAAGGATTCTTGACAGGCAAGCCATGGGGGAAGAGCTTTTTTGGGCAATCAGAGGAGGAGGAGGAGGTAGCTTTGGTATCATTACTGCCTGGAAAGTAAAATTGGTCCCTGTGCCAGAAAATGTGACGGTTTTTACAGTTCGTAAGACCTTGGAACAAGGTGCCACTAAGCTCCTCTATCGGTGGCAGCAAGTTGCTGACAAACTCGACGAAGATCTCTTCATTAGAGTTATCATTCAAACAGCTGGTAACAAGGGTAATAGAACTATATCGACTTCCTATAATGCCTTGTTTCTTGGTGATGCCAATAGACTCCTCAAGGTAATGGAAGAAGGATTTCCAGAATTGGGTTTGACACCAAAGGATTGTATCGAAACTACATGGCTTGGATCGGTGCTGTATATTGGCGGCTATCCAAGCACTACGCCTCCTGAAGTCTTACTTCAAGCAAAGAATCTCTTGAAGAGCTACTTCAAAGCCAAGTCAGATTTTGTCCAAGAACCTATCCCTGAAACTGGACTGGAAGGGATATGGATAAGATTTCTTAAAGAAGATAGTCCTTTAATGATATGGAATCCTTATGGTGGAATGATGAGCAAAATCTCTGAGTCAGAGACTCCTTTCCCCCATCGAAAGGGTGACCTTTTCATGATCCAGTATGTAAATGCCTGGCAAAATGCTTCAGGGAATGTTGGAAGGCACATAAAGTGGATGAGAGGGCTTTACAAGTACATGACACCTTATGTTTCCAAGAATCCAAGGGAAGCATATGTGAATTACAGGGATCTTGATTTGGGTATGAACAGAAATACTAGCACAAACTTGAAGAAGGCAAGGGTTTGGGGTGCTAAGTACTACAAGGATAACTTCTACAGATTGGCATTAGTGAAGAGCATGGTTGATCCTGAAAACATTTTCAGGCATGAACAAAGCATTCCAACTCTTCCACTGCACATGAGGTAAAGAAGCTGAAGAGGAATTCATGGCCAGGAAAAAGGGTGGTTGGATCACACCATGTTTATGTGCCTGTGATTGGACCAGCATGGCAGCATCCTAAGTTTATTCCAATATTTTGGCTAAGTAGACAGTCATTCCTGTCGCAGAATGATGTGTAATAAGCAAGTTATTCTATCAAGTAGTGTTCAAAATATACTATAAAATTTATAAATAATCGTGGTAGTTGAGGACTTGAAGATGCTCAGATCTCAATTATCACAGCAATTACATGAACAAGTTCAAAAAATTTGAATAAAATAGTTGCAGATAAGGCCCCGTGGGCAGTTCATCAACATCAAGTTCACCTATTAACAAGATATATTAATTACTTGCATCGCATCTCGTGCCTCCGAAATTAATAATTGAAGTTCAGTCTGGCTCTCGAGGTTGTCCTTTGTCGGTCCACTCCAGTTGTATGCGCAGGGATGGATCTTAGATTGAATTCATTTTGGGGGAAGTCGCATTAATAAAGAAGAAAAATTTTCGGCAGGGAGAACGGAATAAGATCTCATTCTTTGTAGGCTTGATTTTTATTTTTATTTTTTTATGGGGAATAGGAGGTCAAATAGTTATCGAGTTTTAAATCTGTGGTGAAGAACATAGCCCCTACCCTAACTCCATCCCCATGCATGTACGGACAGTCAATAAAAGATGGTGGACCTTGTAATAAAAGTTGAGGAGGAATTCAAGACTATGTATATGTATATAATAAGAAGATCCGGCACCTACCAAAATATTTATTTATATAGTACGTAACCATGCCATGATGCATCATGTCCATTTCATGTAATGTTATCACCTCAATGAACAATAATGTCGGTGCAATCAGTGCTTTAATTTATTGCTTAAAAAAAAGGTGTTATCTGATAAGTATTCTTGAGAATAGTAGAGAAAAAAAAACTTGAGAAGATTGGATGAAATATTAAGGGTGTTTTCTAAGAAAAACAATTGCAAAAGCAAATATTAAACAATTACTAGCTGCTAGCTGGGTAAGGTCTTCGCAAATTAAATAGCACCCTAAAAAAAAAAGTCAATTCAAACCCTTGGCATTAATTAATAATTAGTACTTAATATATATATATATATATATATATATATATGTTTAGTAAAATACTAGATAATTGCATGTACTACATGGCAGGTCAGGTCAATTTTTTATTGAATATAAAAAAAATATTCAAGTGTTGTTAATATGTTTACAAAAAACATCTTGTAGAAGTTGACTCGATATTACATAGTTGACTTTGCAGGTCCAAAAACAACTTGAACGATCGATTAGAATATAGTTTCACTAAAAAAATAAAAATGATATCATTTTAGATGATAACATGTTAGATCTACCTAGATTTACTCGAATTAACTCAGATTAACTCAAGTTAACCTCTCAAATCTCTAACCCAAGTCATGAGACATTAATAACCCTGTAGTAAGTAAATAAAAAAATATTAAGCCCAATTCACAATTAACTCAAATTAAAAATAAGATTAAATTATAAAAATGAGTCGAATTAACCCGGGTTACCTGCCTAGCCTTCATCATGAAATCGGGGTAATAATATAAAAAAAAATAAAACAAATTATAAAGCTCAATTCTCAATCAATTCAATGTTGAAAATGAAATTGTAAAAAAAAAATACATGGAAAAACCATATGAGTCAACTCAAGTTAATCGATCAAACCCATGATCCAAGTCATGAGGCTGGAGTAACTTCATAGAAAGCAAACCGAAAGAAATTATGAAGCCTAATTCTCAATCAACATAATATTAAAGAATAAAATTGAAAAAAAAAAAAAAAAGAACAAAACAAACTCTAGGCAACCGAGATAACCATTGACCTAAGTCATGAGACCGTGATAATCTATTTTTTAAATAATTGAATAAAGTATAAAAAATTCCAATTTTGAAAATTTTGCAAAGAAAAAAAACAACAATTAAAAGAATGAGGATTAAATCTATTATGAGAAAATTTAGGTGGATGGAATCATAAAAAAAACATGCAATTCTAAAAATTATATTGGACCACAAAAAATAGCAACTAAAAGATCGAGGG
This sequence comes from Populus tremula, assembly GCA_964019445.1. Taxonomy (NCBI): domain Eukaryota; kingdom Viridiplantae; phylum Streptophyta; class Magnoliopsida; order Malpighiales; family Salicaceae; genus Populus; species Populus tremula. Next base: position 52,283,362 of record CAXHTJ010000001.1, read on the forward strand.
CCACATTTGACAAAGCTAAAAATTCAATGAGGATGAAATTGAAACAAAAAAAAAAGCAATTCAAAGAATAGAAACAAAAGCAAAGGGACTAAATTACAAAGAAATAGAAGTTTAGGGGCTGACTTGAAAAATCAGATGAGAGGACATAAACATCGAGGAAGAAAGAGGAAAGAAAAAAGAATAAAATAGTTGTCGGTGACAAACCAAAGATCCTATTGGTGCATGAGCCACACATCTAGGGAAGGGATGCTAGGACGAAACTAATACCACCCCGAAACAGCTTTTTTTACTGCTTTAATCAACCACACGCGTTGTTCAAAGACAACAGAGCTGATGACATGTATCCGTCACACATCAGCTTTGTTTTTAAAAAAATAAAACTTAAATAACCCAACCCCTACTCATTAATTACAAAAAATAAAAATGACAAGAATACCTTTTAATCTTAAAGTTAAATTTATTGGCATCAAGGGCACAGAGGTTATTTTACTATGCAACTAAATGGGAAATAATGAAATTGCCCTCCATCTCTTGGAACAAAGCTTCCCTGAACTGGGTTTTGGCCCGACAGGATTGTATTGAGACAAGCTGGATCGATTCTACTGCTTGTCTTCTTCCCAAATAATACTCCTCCTGAAGTTTTACTCCAACGAAAGAATGTGGTCAGACTCTTCTTCAAAGGCAAGTCGGGCTATGCAACTGCACTTGAAGAGTTATGGGAACTGTGATATTGGAAGAAGAGTTTCCTGTAGTAGCGTTTACTCCTTATGGTGGAAAGATGAGCAAAATTCCTGAAACTCATATTCCTTTCCCTCATAGAAAAGGTATCCAGTTCATGATTGCGTACTCAACCATTCGGCAAGATGCCAAAGAAAGTGCTGCAAAGCATATAGAATGGACTTGGAAGGTTTACAAGTACATGACACCTTGTGTTTCCAAGGATCCAAGGGAAGCTTATAGTCAGTTTCAGGGATCTTGACTTGGGCATGAACACCAGTAATAACACATGCTTTATAGAAGCAAGTACTTTGTAAGACCCAGATTTGTTGCCCAAACTTAAGCCAAAGTCACCTCAAACCTTACCTAAGTTAACCTGAGTATATAAGGAAAAGTTGTAAGAGAATTATTTTTCTCTTTTCTAATTCTTGTGGCTGTCATGACCCTCCCCTCCTTGAATCAAAAATTTTAGCTTTTGATCTTGAGTTTTTGGTTCAAGAAAAGTGGAAGTAGCAAGTAAGTGATTCTCTTTCATATTACTTTCAATTATAGGTTGTTTAAGAAATTATTAAAGAAGAGGTTAGAGTTTATAAGGATTAAAAGTTTATTTTGTTAAAATTGATTTATGATTATTAAGAGTTTAATATTAGCTGATTAATTAGTATGTAGTTAGAAATAATGATTTGTGAGTTCATTTGTTTAAATTAATTCTTATGGGGTTAAGAAATTCATTTTAACCTTGCTGGAAAATCTGGACAGAATAGTCTTGAGGTTAAAGATGACCAAATTTTATTTTGGTTCTTGATTTATAAAAATTTCAGTTTAGTCCCTAAACTTTGAAAAATTACAATTCGACCCCTAAATGTATTTTGAGATTCTGGACAGTGTTATTATGAGGTTAAGGATGATGAATCTCAGTTTGATAATTAATTTGGAATATTTAATATATATATATATATATATGTATATGTATGTATGTATGTATGTATGTATGTATGTATGTTGATTATACGATGAGTATAACCAGTTAATTTCTTGAATATTTGTATATATTGCTTTATTTTCCAAGTGCTCATTTATTCTTGAATTTACACTCGCAATCTGTCAAACTAAATTCTATTTGATATGATATACGTTTCTTTTATGATTCGGTAAATATCTAATATGCCTTTATATAGGACTTGTCAGTACCTTCATGCTAACTAAGAGTAGTTAGTCTATGTGCACATAGTATTATTTATACCTAGATGGTGAGAGAGGCATTAGGCTATGGCGACTGATCATCACACAGTGGTCACCTTCAGATGTCATCTGGTCACCTTCGGGTGTCACCTAATCTCTAACATGTATTCCACTACGTTATGATAATATGTAGATAATATGTATATGTATATGTATATGTATATCAAGATAAATCAACTTGCAACTATTAATATCTAAGATGTATATTAAATATTATTCTCTCAGTGAGTTGGTTGAACTCACCCCTCATTCTTAATATTATTTCAGGTTCTTACCTTTTGATAGCATGTAAACTTTATTGAGTGTTCATGCTTCTTCAGTTTTGGTCGATATGCCTTGCTTATTTTGTGAGGCTTTCCTTTTAGTTTTGATTTGATAATTTAGATGCTCTATTATTACCTTAGTTTAATTAAGTTTGGATTTTTGATAATGTAATAAGTATTATGAATTATTATTTTTATTTTAATTACTGATGAGAAGTTTTGAACTATCATTTAATTTCATTAGTTTTGAATAATATAATATTTCTAAAGATTATAAAATGCTGTGTATATTTAATATCTTGTTCTTTTGATGTGTCCGTTTCGAGGTTGAGTGTAGGTGAGGTGTCATTTTAACACTAGTAATCTTAAATTGTTGATCATGAATCCAGAATTCGAGTCATGATGTTTTTCCTGGTGTCTCAAGTATTTCAAATATAACTTCTACATATTGGCTCTCAGAGATGATGCTCACAACTTCTTCAGGCATGAGCAGAGAATCCCACCTCTTCCACTTCATATGAGATGAGAAATTGGCAACAAATAGCTAGAGATAATAACCTAGTTTGAAGAAAAAAATTATGATAAACCAAAATCATAATAGCTTTTTTAAAACAATAAAAATTAATTGAATTTAAAAACTTAAACTATTATTAAAATTTTATAAGAAAGGTTTTATGTGTTTTTTTTTGTTATATCTTTCCAGTGTTATTTATTAATTTTAATTAGAATAGTTAATGGGAAATCTATATTCAAACTTTTATTGTTTAAGGTTTTGATATTATTAAAATATAAATAACTATCCCATCTATGTGTAACCTCAAGAATCGTTTTATATTATTTTGTAGCGCTATATATTTTGATTGACCCAATGAATTAGTGATTTGACAAAGTTATTTAATAAATTAAAAATTATAAGAAAGAAATTATGGCCTTGCTGCCCAATTTTATTTTATTTTTGTTTATTAAAGTATAATTATTCGTAGAAACTCTTGCATGTAATCCATTTGGTGAAGCAATTTACCACACTGAAATTTCATATGGGATGTTAAACTGTATAAGCAATTAAGGGTCTGTTGACTTTACATTAATCTGTACCGATAAAAGTAAATAGGATTAACTTTAGTTTAATTGGTCAGTTATAGGTTTTTTTTTCTAGATGTTAATAATTTGAGTTTTATAAATCTTAAAATCACTGGATGCTAACATTATTATTAGCTTCAGAGCTCATGAAATTTATTGAGATGTACACAAACTAATCCGGATATCTATGTTAATAAAAACAATAGGATTACATTTTTTTTTTCTTTATGACTTTACATTTACTTTTTTATTTATAAAAGGAAATAGGACTGGTCGGATATTTTTTTTTTATTTAATTTAATTAGGTCCTTTATGCTAGAAAATTTCTTAGCATTGTTACTCCGTTCAACTTGCTTAAAATTTACAATGAATTCTTGATATATAACTTGTCGAAAATCTTAGTAGGTTTCTAGCACATGTCAAGCTCAAGAGTTATTGGTAAATTGAATGAACACCAGACAAAGAGAATAATTACCTCGAAAAGTAAATTCATAACTGTCAGAACCAGCTAAATTTTGACTAGGTTTAGGGCTTGGTTTGCTGGATTATCCGGTGCATATCATTTTGTCAATCTAATTTCATAATTTTATTCAAAACAATTTTATCTAAGTTTTTTAAGAAAAAATCTCTTGATTTTAACATGGTTGGATTTAAACTAAATTTAATCGAGTCGACTGTGTAGCAATAGATCAACGTGTTAGCTCATAAAAGTTTACTCAGATCAATATTAAAAACAATTCAAAATAAAACGTAAAATAAATCCAATTTGGCTTGTTGAGTTGATCAACAGCTAAAGTTAACTATGGTTGAATTAATCCACGAGGATTTGCAATGAGAAGCACGCTGTATCATTGTCAGCTACCATCAGCTGCCCATTATATATTGTCTCTAATTAGAACTTTTCATATTTTTTATAGGTCACAGACATCGAAGTGTCGAAACTTAAGATAAGATGCTGTCTGTGTTTCTTTAATAAGCTAAACTAACATGCAATGGTGTTACAGTGGGTCAGTAAGAAGAAAATCAACGATCAGGTATTGCATATCCAGCAAAGAAAATGGATTTGCAAGTCAGAAGATCTCTCTCCATATTTTCTCTCTTAGTCTTCCTTGTCCCATCATCAAAACGTTCCAGTATTCCAAGCCATGATTCTTTCATTCAATGTCTTTCTTCAAAAATCCCTCCACAAATATCACTCTCCAACGTTGTGCTAACTCCAAATGATTCTTCCTTTCAGTTTTTTCTTGAATATCCCATTCAAAACCTAAGGTTCTACTCTCCCTCAACTCCAAAGCCACTTTATATAGTCACACCTTTGGCCTACTCTCATGTGCAGGCCACAGTCACATGCTGTAGGCAGCTTGGGTTGCAAATCACAATCAGAAGTGGTGGACATGACTACGAAGGCCTTTCGTACACATCAGATGTCCCTTTTGTGATTCTTGATATTTTCAATCTTAGATCAATAAGAGTTGACTTGGAAGATAACAGTGCTTGGGTCCAGGCCGGGGCAACAGTTGGTGAATTGTATTATAGGATTGCAGAGAGAAGTCCAGTCCATGGATTTCCGGCAGGAATTTGTCCTACAGTTGGTGTTGGTGGGCACTTTAGTGGCGGTGGGTTTGGTACCATGTTGAGAAAATACGGCCTAGCTTCTGATCACATTCTTGATGCTCACATAGTTGATGTCAATGGAAGAGTTCTTGATAGAGGATCAATGGGAGAGGATCTCTTTTGGGCTATTAGAGGAGGTGGGGGAGCAAGTTTTGGGGTCATCCTTGCTTGGAAGGTGAACCTTGTTCATGTTCCAACAACCGTCACTGTATTCAGTGTTGGAAGGACACTGGAGCAAGGAGCAACTAGTCTTGTCCACAAGTGGCAACATATAGGGCCAAATCTTGATGAAAACTTGTTCATTAGAGTCATTATAGAAGCTGTTGGTGATGCAAGCAAAGGGAACAGAACAATCAAAGCAACTTTTAACTCTTTGTTTCTCGGAAGAACTGATCAGCTCCTTGAAACAATGGAGGAAAGTTTTCCTGACTTGGGCTTAAGGAGTATAGATTGTACTGAAATGAGCTGGATTGAGTCCATCCTTTACTTCTCAGTGTACCCTGAAGGGGAAACTCTGGAAGCCCTTGTAAACAGGAAACCCGAACCAAAAGGCTTCTTCAAGGCGACAACAGATTTTGTTGAGCATCCTATAGCAGAGCCTGTTCTGGAAAAGCTATGGAGTTGGTGTTTGGAAGAAGAGAAGCCAATAGTGATCATGGAACCTTATGGTGGAAGAATGGAGGAGATATCAGAATCAGAAACTCCATTTCCATATAGAGAAGGAATTCTGTACAACATACAGTATTTTGTCAAGTGGGAAGACGGGGACATCGTGTCATCACAGAGGCACATAAATTGGATAAGAGATTGTGAAGGGTATGGTTGATCCTTACAATTTTTTTGCTTATGAACAAAGCATACCATTACCACCCCTCAATTTGAGTGAAGGAAAGAGGGAAGTGGAATGAAGAAAAAGATGTTGCCTTCTATATGAATTACAATGCTAATTATTTCACCGCACATCTTTGGCTTTTTTATATTTTGTTTCTTATGTTGGAGATTTATAGGGTTGAGCAAGCTTCATCTTTGTCAATTATTAGGATTTGAAATAAATATTAATATTAAATATGTTGAGGGTCCCCAAAGGGCCCAAAACCCCCTGATATGAAAATTAACCCCCACTCCAACAACTTGTGTTTTTTATAGTAGTTTATGGTTTTTTTTATTAAAAAATATATTAAAATAATATTTTAAAAAATATATTTATTATTAATATCCGTAAATCAAAACCATAAAAAAATAAAACAGTCTCAATTTAATTTTGTATATATTAAACGCATTTTTAAAATACACTCAAATATATTTGAAACGCAATGACAAAAGCAGTGAAGTCTATTAAAAAAGTCACAAGAATACAGGATTCTCAGTAGAATTACAAAATTATCTGTTGCAGAAAATACAAGCCGACCTTAGCTCAGTTGGTAGAGCGGAGGACTGTAGTGGTGATGCCAGCAGCCAATCCTTAGGTCGCTGGTTCGAATCCGGCAGGTCGGATTTTTAACCTTTTGTTTTGTATTTTTTTTTTTTTGGTTTAATATATACTATACATGTGCTTGGTTATAATGTTCTAGAGATCGTGTATAAAATTCATTTATTTGTCCAACTAGTTTTTTCAAAAGATAATAAACCAACAATCCGGTTCTTCAAGTACTAATTGCCGATACAAATAAAAATGAACCCACTCGGGAGAGGTTCTTGGAGGAGTTGGTGTTCATGATAATGGATCTTGACTTGGGGCATTAACAATCAGGCAAACACTAGTTATTCTGAGGCTGGGATTGGGGCATGAAGTCCTTCAAGAAATTGGATCAGGTGAAAAGCAGGGCTGAATCTTACAATTTCTTCAGAGAAGTGAACAAAGTATCCCAAGCATTTATACATAAAGGAGAAGGCAATACATAAACAGTCTTGCAAAATGAGGTCTTTTTCCAACATGGACTGTATAAAAAGAAAAAGAAACGATGTGTGATGCGTTCCATGTGAGTGCCAGGCTCGAGTTAATTGACACCATAGGCTTTAGATCAGGGAGCCAGCAAGGGAAAATAGTCCCTCCGATAACTTGTGACAGGCAACTTGGTAAAATTTCTACATTCCTTCTTTCTCTAAAAAGAAAAGGAGGGGGAGAGAGAGAGACTTACCTCACAGTTGTAGTAATTTCTTGACAAAACTCGAGAGCAGTGCCACGGGATTGGAAATATACGCACTATGCAGCACCCAAAGACTCGTAGCATGGCTGTGTCATGTCAAAAAAAGAGAAACTCCAAAACTAAACGATGGCCTTGCAAGGAGCGTGAATTATGCTATTGAAATAAGGTAATTAAGGATTTGTACATGCTCCACTATCACCTGTGCAACTAAGCCAACCAAGCTAAAAAAAAGCAGGCAAGGAACCATGGAGAAATTTTTAACGCACTGAAGAATTCTTCATCGAGATCTGCATTTCATGTAAAACACCTGGGCTCATCGCTGCATTAGCATTCTTTTTACCCAGAAAAAGTAAATTGTAATTTGAAATGGTTCATTAAATCATGCAAGCTGGGAAACAATGCAACTATAGAAGGTGCTTCAAAAAATTTACAAATTTAATAGCAAGGGAGAGAACTCATACAGAAAGGGCCTTCACACAAGTTACGTCTCAGAATTTGTGTTGTTTTTTTTCTACCTGCTCAGAACTCAAAAGAAAAGGAAAGGAAAGACTTTTTGTATGGAGAACTCCATCTCAGAATGGAAAACCTATTAAATGTGAACCCCGTCAAAATTTCTACTCTCACTTTAACCCGTATGACAAGTTGATAACCTCTCACTACTGAGAAACTTCTACTTCGAACTGGAAGGGCATTGTTGCAGATGGTAATATGTTCTTATTGCAACCATGCAATTGCCTCAATTCATAGGACATCACAAGATTGTATGAGGCTGCGTGACAATACTTGCCGCTCCTTGGTCAGTGAATAAAACCAGCTTCTTATATGATCAATGGAAATCGATTGACATGCAATTGTTGGAAGGTTAAAATTGCTCTGGATAACCTTTTCAAATTCTAGCGAAAGTAGCGCTTGCAAAGAAGTGGCCAGGGCAATTTGAACAGGAAGAGCCATTTGGACGGTAGCATCCCATGAAAGAAAGCCAGATAATTTACTTCTCAAGTTCTCTACTCCTTTATCTTCATAGCCACAAGCAGCAACTCCAAGCCTAAATCAACATAGTAGATTAAATTATTCAGAAGTTAGTCATGCAAAATACAAGAAACGTTTTTGTACACTGTCCAAGTCAAATCAAGAAAAAGTCACTAAGTGGGTTTGTGCCATAAAACCATAGCATGAGAAACAAATGTATCCCTTCCCAAAAGCCCAATATTCAAATGTAAACAGCTTCTCAAGATAAAACAGTAATTAATATTGTATAAACATAAACCGCAAATAACTGATCATGCTAAGCATACCTTCCAAGTTGACCAAGGAGAGTAACCACAGCAACAGCAAAGCTGTCTAACTTAGTTCTTTCTAGCATTTCCAACAGCTCAGTTATAATTTTTCCACAGGTCCACTCCCAGCTCTGCATATGGACATGAAAAGACAGGTGAAAATCAGCTTTGCCACATTTTTCAGGACCATAAACAATTAAGTAATGAACACAATGGAAGTACAAAATTGGAAACACTGATATAAAACCAAAATAGGAAACCACATACCATATTGAAAGCAAGCAGCTCGACCAATGATAGAAGATCGCTCAGGTCACACAAAATCCCATTCATAATAGAATTTGATTGGGCAGGTATCACACACTTGTTTAAACTACAGGATGCATCACAATTCAAATCAAGGACAGAAGTAATCACTTCATGACTTAAACTCTGTTTAGCTATATCCTTACAGCATAGTACATTGGAGTTTGACAAGCTGGGTGATTCCATCAGATGATGCATGATTCCAGAAACAGCACAATTTTGAAGCTTTTCCAAAAGCATTGACGTGACAATATCTATGGAGACAACATCAGTTGAAAAGGGACATTTAGCACATGGATGGAACATTCCGCCCTTACACATGGCAAGACTGGAAGCTGCTGAAGCAACTGATGAATCTCCTCCTTCAAGAAACATGATCACTGATTTCAACACGGTCATTGTCAAACTGTGCTTCCTCGGGGATAAAAACTTCTCTCCAGCCAGGTAAGCAAAAATGTGAAGAATAGCAAGTGCAGAAACAGTATCACGTCTGTGCATCCGCAACAGGCTGTACGAAGCTTGACAAAGAAATCCAATGTGGTCAATTGCTGCACATATTGATGCTAGTATGATACTCCCTGCCACCAAAAGATTGGATGAAGCTGATTTGGAGGCAAATTTTATATTTACACCATCCAGAAGGATGTCTATCATCGAATCACATCCACTCAATGGTTCAGAAGATAGATTTGCATATACCATCAATTTCCCATCTAGGAGGAATTCTTCAATGAGGCCAAGCAGCTCATCCAAACAACATACTTCTGCAAACAAGTTTCTTGCCTCAACATCAGAAACAACTGCATTCAAGGAAACACAAAAGTCAGGCTCAACAAAAACATTGACAAAATTTGATTGTGCAGACAAAAAAAATTATAGCATTTTAGTATCAGAAGAAAAATCAATAACAAATAAATACCTGCATTTATGTCTCTGGCAAAAGAATCTAAGCCAAGGAGAAAATCCGGATCAGAAAAGCTTTGAAATTTCCCCCAATTGCTAGCAGAGAAATTCAGCAGCAGTAGAGTGAAAAATGTGCAAGCCTTCTCCCTAAAAGATGTAGACAGAAAACAAGGAGAAAACCCGATGTCATTATCTGACCAAGCACCCAAACTCTATTAATTAATTTGAGAATTAAACTCATGTAAGACTCTACAAAGTGCAGATATGATATGCTTTAATAGAGATGAATTGCTCACTTGGGTAAAATTTTCCCTTCCATTTTAAGAGCACACAAGATCTTTTGAACCATACAATCTGCTTGAATGTCCAAAGAACAGCGAGCCAAACAAGTTTGAGTCGCAAAAAATACTCTAGACATGCTTATAGTGTCATTTATATCTGAAAACATCACACAGTATTTAGGAATATTGTCATGTATAGAACCAAGTTCACCTTCAATTGGAAACTTCAGGCCCTCATATCTAGAACTAGGTATGTTCAGCATCTCAGTGTCCAAATCAGATCCAGGATCCCTGGTCCAACCATCAGAAACTTTTCCAGAATCCATGGTGTTACAAGTGCCACTTCTATTGCCTAGAATATCAAAGGAATCTGCAGGACCTTCATTTTCATGCAGTAAATCAGCACAGGAAGTTCCAAAGGATCTGTCTTTCAGTTGATTGGAACTAATTTCTACATCAATGGCGTCTGAGCTAAAAGAAGGCACTAAAGATTCCTTTCCATTTGGTAAACGTCCAAGGAAGCTTTCAACAAGTAAGGGTTTGTTAGCAGATATTTCAGCACCTGAAGACCCTATCTCAGGAAGAGTTGGGGACATAGGCATTTCCATTGCTCTCCTGTAACATTCCTCATCTGCAGAGTTATCCAAGTCCAGCAATTTCATGTAATCCCCATTGGCTACTTTCTCAAAACTTACCATATCTCCGGGGCTACTTTCAAAAGAATCAATCAAACCTTCCCAGCATGCTTTTGAAGCTCCCATTATATGATTGGCAGGATTGGAGGTATATCTGCAGGCATTTCCATCTTCAAGGACTTCTTTCCCAGTTTTTTTGGTCTTCTCTAGCTGATCTATGCCAGATAAACAGTGGATAATTACATTCTCTTCATAAGATACCTTTCTTCTTTTACGAGTCCTCTCATGCTTAGCATATGAACCACCTTGCATAATAGGTTCCACAATGGCATCTTCGTGTGATTTTTCAGTTTGTTTGTTTAACATACCATGCAAGGCAGAGAGTTTCTCTTCCATCTGCAGGTGCAGCTTCTTACCCTCTGAACACAAAAGTTCAACGGATTCAACTGCATCAAGGATCCTCCTCTTCTTACTGTGTCCATTCACTCTTCCAATGATGTCAATGCTAAGAGGACTTCTAACACTATTTTCAGCAACCACAGCAAGATTTTTATCATGCTGTACTTTAGTGACTGCACCAGACATGCTGGAAATTGTTGTTTGAGCATTAAAGTTCTCTTCTACCAAGTTCTTTGATGTGGGAACAAACGCACCCCTTTCCTGTGTGCCGACCAACTGACCATCAGAAAAAGATGCCGAACTGGAATTTATTGCAGAAGTCTGTAACAATTTTCGGTTAGAGCCTCCAAGCAGAGACTCCAATTTAGAATCAATACCTGAGATGGATGCAGTATAGTTCCCACCAGATGGTAAAACCAATGGAGCTTTGCAGTTAAGTGTCTGCATGAGAGGTTCAGAGATGATCATAGCCAAGCAGCTAGGCTTCAGAAGTTCACTTTCATTATTATGATGCGTCTGAAATGGTTCTCCTGCACACAATTTTCTCTTCAATTTTGGCCTTTGCATGGTTCCGAGGTCCCCAACCTGCCAAGTCCATCAAACAGTCCAGTTAGCAAACTATTAGCCAAGGCTTGTGCAGATTTGGTAGCATAGAACAGAACAAATGCATTAGAAACAACAACAAATATTTAAGCAAAGACAAAATAACACTGTGATATAAGTTTTCAAGTCCAATGATAATTATTAAACTAAACATTTGAAAAGCTAATCAATGTGAGCTACAACAGCCATGGAAAGATGCATAACTGCTAACTCAAAACATCAACTGAACACGAGAAACTTTCACCATCCTTTTTTCATCACTAGATAAAAATTCAAATCTAAAACATACTATCCCCCATGCTTTTATGGCCTGCACTAACACTCCAACATAAGAAGCAGTGAACTTAATGAAATGATTGAGAATGAATGTTTCTAACCTATAAGACAATTCCAATACATATTGGTCAATAGCAAAACATTGGCCACAGCAATCCTAAGACTTCAATATAAATTAGTATTGAAAACAAATGTCACTAAAGAGGTATCAGGTAACCAGGCAGTACAGAAAAATAAAACCGTTGTTTAAGTATAGCAACAAATCCTGTCTGCTACTTTTCAAAAATAAATTGCATGGCCACTGTCATCAAAACAAGTGTTTTTTATTCCAAATTAAAAGTTCGAAAGAAAAGGTTGTAGTTGATTCAAAAGAGGGACTGACCTTGTCCATTTTCTCTGTACCCCCATTGCTAGATGAGAAATATTTATCCAGTACATCCAGGCGAAACAGCATTTGACCAAAATCAAGTTTCAAGCAAGCTAGTTCTTGCTGTAGAATACCATTACGGTTTATGTTTATTTCCATCTTAGCCCCTTCTTTGGCATGCTTTAATCGCATCTTTTCAAGCTTCATTTTTTTTTCCAAGAGCTTCAGTTTTGTCTTCTCCACATTCAGAACTTTGCCAGGTAAACCTGAAGAAGACACGACCATTTTTTTGGAGGACAGGAGTTCCTGTATCTGCTTCTGCAATCTTTCAATTTTTATTTTATATTCTTCTAGCTGTTGAGACAACTGATCAGCACGAGATTTTTCTTCTGCTGCCACCTTCCTATTCATTTCTGCAAGCTTTTTAAGCTTTTCTGCTTTCAGTATCTCCAAATCCGCACGTTTTTTCTCAGTAATAGCTTTTTGCTTCTCAATATCTAACCTTTTGTTAGCCTTCTCGGAATTTAAGAACTCCAAAACCAGCTTTGATTGATCTGAATTGTTCTTCAAATTTTTCAATAAATCCCTAAACCTAATTGTGGCAGCTTCACCATTCAAAATTTCATGTTGATCATCAAAGGCCCCACCCATATTTTTGGTGAGCATGAATCTATTTATCCCCTTCTCCAGCTCCTCAATCTTTATTCTAGCATCTTCCAACTGCTGAGAAAGATTATCAGCATGAGACTTTTCCTCTACGACCTTCATTCCAGTTGTTTCAGCAAGTTTCTTCTGCTCCTTTGCTTTAGCCATCTCTGAATCAGCACGTTTTCTCTCTTCCATCACCTTAGCTTTTTCTGCTTCTAACTTTTTGTTTGCATCTTCAAGTTTCAGAATCTCGGAAACCAACTTTGATTTTGATTCAGCAGCTTCTTTTTTAAAAGACTCTAACTGAAGCTGATATTCCTCAGCCTTCTGTAGTTTCTCAATTCTTTGTCTCACATCTTCCAACAGCTTGGAAAGATTTTCAGTGTGAGATTTTTCTTCAGCAAGCTTCTTCCTGTTTGCTTCTGCAAGCTTTTTCTTCATCTCTGCTCTTGCCATCTCTGAATCAGCACGCTTTTTCTCTTTGTTCACCTTGAGTTTTTCTGTTTCGAACTTCTTGTTTGCCTCTTCATACTTCAAAGTTTCAGAAGCCAACTTTGATTTTGCTAATTCGGCTTCTTTCTTCAACGCCTCCAACTGAAGCCGATATTCCTCAACCTTCAGCCCCTCACTACTAGCATGCTTCCTCTCTTCATCAGCCTTAGCTTTTTCAGCTTTCACAAGTTTCCATGCTTCAGAGGCACTTTTCTTCTCCACCTCAGCATTCTTCTTTTCAGAATCCACCCTTGTTTTTGCAATCTCAAAAAGCTCCTTGAGCCTACTGATTTCCTTCTCCCCTTTAGAAACTTGATCTTGAAGAAGCTTAACCTCCCGATTTTTTTCTTCTGCAACTGCACTTCTCTTCCACTGTAAGGTGGATATTTCAGACTTAAGGGCAGAAATCTCATTTTCCAACGAAAATCTCAAAGCCTCTTCTTTCTCTTTCCCCTCTTCCTCAGCTTTCACATGTTTCCATGCATCACCAGCACTCTTCTTCTCCACCTCAGCATTCTTCTTTTCAGAATCTGCTCTTATTTTCTCTCCCTCAAGAAGCTCCTTGAGCCTGCTGATTTCCTTCTCTCCTTCAAAAACCTGATCTTGAAGCAGCTTAACCTCTCCATTTTGATCTTCTGAAAATGCACTTCCCTTCTGCTGTAAGGTGGATATTTCAGACTTAAGAGCAGAAATCTCATTCTCCAACATAACTCTCAAAACCGCTTCTTTCTCTTTCCCCCCTTTCTCAGCCTCCACCTTCACTCTCTCTCCCTCACATGCTGCAAAAAACCCACACTAATGTAAATTTCTACAACATTAGCAAAAAAGCATGCCCACTAGTATCAAACAAAAATCCAATATAGTTTTTGCCTCATCATCATGGATTCACTGCCCAAATCAACAAACGTGGCATTATCATCAGTACTAACTAACAAGTGAGATAGATATATTCCACCGAATCAAAAAATTGGTCATCAAAATTTTAACTTAAAATCAAAAGCCAACCCAACAAATCAACATTATAACAACATTATCTAATAAAAAGAAAATACATCCTAAAACCCCATACACATATTTAACTACCAAATCAAATCAGATTCTTTTAAAAAAAATTGAAGCTTTTACCTTTCTTGAGACTAACATTCTCAGCCTGAAGTTTATCGGCTTGTTCAGTCAAAAGCTTGACTGCTTGCCTCAAACTCTTCCTTCCCTCTTCCAACTTCCTACACTTCTCCTTCCACTACAATCAAAAAAACAAAAAAACAAACCCACAAAAAACTAATCATCAAAATTGAAAAAATCAACAAAAACCAAATAAAAATCTATAATTCAATATAACAATGACTTACCACATTGCAGCATGGATTACTCACTGTGGCTTCCTTCTTTACTGAAACATCAGCAGTCATGGTTTGACAAGAAAAAACAACGACCAATCAAGGAGGCATTATTTGTTAGATTATCAATAAATAAAAGGGTTTTTATTTGATTTTTGAATGATGAATTCGAGGGGAGAAGAAAAGCCCTAAATAAACCCTAAAAAGATGGAGGAAAATAAAAAATCCTAATATGTTAAAATAAGAAACCTAATCGGATACGGATATGGGCCTAAATGGGCTAGCTCGACCGTCTCTTGTCAGAAGTTTGAACCGAAGTTTGGCCCTCTTCTAGGGTTCTCTACTTTTCATTCTTCTTGTTCGACTTGGTTTTGATATTGTATAGGTTTTGTTTCTGTTTTCATATATTTTTAAAAAATATTTTTAGTTTGAAAAGATATTAAATTAAAATTCTTAATTTTTTTAATTTTAATGTTGAAATATTAAAAAAATATATAAAAAAAATTTAGTTTAATAAATTTTTAAAAATATATATTTTAAAAAGCACATTATATAAGGTATCTTAAGTTTAGATTTTGAGAGTAAATATGACACTAACTATTAATAATTATTTTTAGAATTGTATCAGATTGTAGTAAATTCAAAATCAATTTATTTTATAAATAGATTTATCTTTATGAATTTAAATTTATTTTTTTATTTGGCAATCCAAAGTAGAATATTAATAAATTTGGATTGTATTCAGTTATTTGTTTGATTTTTTAAAAAAAAAAAAAATATTGATTGCATCCAAAATTAAGGGTGATCATTTTTTGTTTAGTTTAGTTTTTATAAAAAAAACAAAAATGAAAACTGGTTCAAACCGCATTTTAAAAAAAACCAGTTCAAACCAACTAATTTCGGTTAGGTTAGTTTTTTAGGACAAAAACCGGTTCAAACCGGCCTTGCTCGGTTTTGGTTTGTTTTTTTCCGGTTTGGCTTTTTTTTTGTTTGACTCAGTTTGTTTCTTGTTTTTTTGGTTTGGGTACAGTTCGGTTTTTTCGGTTTCAGGCTTATAAAATCAAAACCAAACCAAACCGATCGGTTTTTTTCACAATTTAGTTTTTTTGATTATTTTTTTCAGGTTTTCTCGATTTAATCGGTTTTTCGGTTTTTTTCTCACCCCTATCCAAAATCATATATTAACATGAAATGAGTTATAACCGTTGCTTGTACAAGAAAATATATTGTGATTATATTCATATGTTAATTTTTTTATATAAAAAAAAAATCAGAATGTCTCACCATTGAAAATAATTAAATCAAATAATCCTAATAAAAATTTATGTAAAAGTTCAAAACTAATTTAAATTAGGCAAAAAGTATGACAACTAAAAACATAATAAAAATGCTTGTCCTAGGAACAACTTAATTGGCATGAAAAAAACCCCAATGTTTTACAAAGAACCAAGCTTGAAATGAATATATAATAACTCATTAATTTTTTTCATGTTCATGGAATTTTTTCTCTAAAATTAATTTAAGACTTGAAAAAAATGAATAAAAACGTCTCATGAGATTGTTAGAAAGAATAGTCATCAATGTAAATAATAAAAAAAAAATTACAAAAAAGTCATTTAACATTTAAAATAAATAAATCTTAAATGTAACCCTAGTGCCATGTTTTTTTCTTACCTTTTTTTATATTTAATTTTGTTTAGATTTTAAGAATATCATAAATATTAAATACCATATCCACTTAATTCCATTAAAAGCACTATTTATTTTTACTTTTGCATTTTAAAAATAATTTAAGAAATATATATATTTTATTATTTTAAATTAATATTTTTTTAATATTTTCAGATCATTTTAATATGTTATATCAAAAATAATTTTTAAAAATAAAAAACTATTATTTTAATATATTTTAAATTAAAAATACTTTTAAAAAACAATCATGGTGTAAGAAGTCGGATCATATTTGATAAGAAAATTGAAAGAGCAATGACAAATACAGGAAAACAAAGCCATGCTCTCTTTTAAACACAAAGCGTTCAAGGAATTAACTAAAAGCAATAGAGGCAAGGAGATTTTCTCAAAAACAAACTAATAAAAAAGCAAGCATAATTTATACAGAACTTCCCGGGGGGGAATGGGCACGACAAAAATTGATAACGTCCATGTCAAGTCTAAAAACCTGGTAGACAACACTTGGATTAACATGATTTAAATCAATGGATGGCCGATGAACGAACTTAAGAAGAAAGAAAAATGAATTTCAGACCCTCCACGTTGACCCTTGCTAGATGTAATGCTATGCTTTCAATTAAATTATCTACATTTTCTTTGCCATTTTTGATGGAGGAAGTGTTCCAAAAACTCTGTCCCACAACGCCGAAGTGATTCCGAATCCCTTATCTTGGACCCGGAAGTGATGGTTCATGTGATATTTCTGTAGAACACAATTCAGAAGAGCATTAGTAAGCTCATGGAGCACTGGTTTTCATCAAGCACCCTTTGTTAGAAATTGAA
The DNA here is from genome assembly GCA_964019445.1 of Populus tremula. Taxonomy (NCBI): domain Eukaryota; kingdom Viridiplantae; phylum Streptophyta; class Magnoliopsida; order Malpighiales; family Salicaceae; genus Populus; species Populus tremula. Next base: position 52,300,463 of record CAXHTJ010000001.1, read on the forward strand.
AAGGGACAAAAAAGAGAGAGAAAGAAACATAGCAAAAACTTTAAATCCTCAATGTATGCTAGCTTTAATCTCATTGACATTTTTTTTTTGTGATCACTGATGAAGTGAAACTGTATCCGGTTACAAATTTTCTATGAACTAAAGGCAGTAGTTATTTATGAGGCTGAGCGTAACGATGTAGAACCGCCAATAAGATTACCATAACCGTTCTACAAGATTATATGATTGGTGATCAAAGAGTAAATAGGTGGCTGCGCTGCTCTTACCTTGAGATTTTTTGGTACATCATTTGCAGGCTGACCATGGTGCAGGTAGTAGTGAGTGCAGTCATACATCACATAGCCCAGTAAACCACCTCCGAAAAGAGCAGGAGTGATTGAAGGAGTGGCAAACACCGCGACCATATTCCAGAACTGGCAAGGAAAAATTTACAGTAAAAACCAGTATGATTATGTATACAGAGCAGCTATTGTGCACAAAAACAGCACAAACAGATTAACAAAGCTCTGAAATTGCTCATTTCAATATTGAGGTTCAAATACGTTCATGACAGGACAGAACAAATGATAACTGCCCAACAAAAACTTTTCTAGATGAATCATCTGCCATTCTTTTGATGTAATTATAACAGGACTTGAAACCATGACATCTGCTGCAAAAACTACAATTATGATTACGGTTGGAACCAACATGATGCTCATCTCAGTCATATGTCAGCATAAAGTAATACTCTACTTTCACAAGGTGGCCTATGCTCATCATCTTTCTCTTATTCATAACTCAACATTCTAAACTTGCAGGAGGGGGCCATTTCCCATCTCAGAACCCCCCACGTAACCATAAGAAGGTCTGAAAAAAGTGTGCACACATGATGACTGATAGCCAGTTAATCTAAAACCCATGCTTAATGCAACAAGCGAGCAAGAACAGAATCCTCTTGATGAAATTCATGGAAATATCCTGAAGAATGTTCACAGTTTGAAAAATTAAAGTGCTCAGCGTTCAAACACGACTTTTTATCAACTATATGACACAGTGAAGGCAAGGAAATATACACATACAGGCACCAAGAGAATAGCTGTTGCTGCTGGAGGAAAAACAAGGCGGAGACCATCCATAGGGTGCTTATGATGACAACCATGAAGAAGATAATGTACTGTGTTCCCCCTAAAGCAAGCTCACATCATCAGAAGACTAGTCTACCAGAGCTTAACTGTATAGAAAATAAAAGATTCAGTGCATGGGTGCGAGTAGAGAGAGGACTAACCAATAGCTTTTTGTTTTTATGTGGAAAAGGAAGCGATGCAAAGTGTATTCGAGCAATGTCCAAGTGAAAACACCACCAACCACCATTAAGGCTATCTCAGGAAGCGCATGCCCCATCCTTGCAGACTTTAAGACGCAATAGCACACAACAGGCAGCCAAATTGAAGGAATCGCCCACCAAACAGTGCGTGTCAAGGACTGTTCCAAAATAGAAGTGTCAAGTGTCAAAGATGCAGTCATGTATTCTCAACAAATGCATTCTATGAACCTTAATTAAAATGCCTGATATGAAAATTCTAACATGTATCTACATGCAAGGATGAATTGTGATCATGTTACAGGTTGGAAACAAAGCAGCAATACCTCCATAAAATCATTCTCAAAAAACCTAGGGCCTTCCCTGCTTACAATAGGCTGGTGCACCCATTCCTCATAAGTTTCTCCAAGATGGCCAACCTGCAATAAATCTCAAGAACTTCTAATCACTAACAGAATTAACAATAACAGTGTGAAAAGTGCATCAAACGAAGAAAAAAAATGTTACTCAGTATAAATCATGCGAATAAAACTGAAAGATGAAGCAGGAAGAAACAAGATTAAGAAGCTTCTGAAATCATGCTGAAGCCAAAATAGGAAGTTTAAATCAAGCAGTTTCATTGAGCAAGCAGAAGAGGACAAAAAAAGCGAGAACTAAATTGCTAAAATAAGTAAGATGTATGATTTTTATTTTGAACCCAATAAGATAGAAATGGCTCAAGAAGGGGAAAAATAACTTAAAAATGCGAAGTTCAGTAGAACATATTTGGCTTCGCTAATGCAACTTCCATATATGATTAAGTTATAAAAGAAGTGACGGTGCAACTGTACCTGGAAGACAAGGGGCTTGTCTAGATCAACTGTGAATTCCTGTGCTACCATCTTGAGACTTCGTTGTGTAGCTATAGGAAAAATAAAAGGAATAGATTCAATAGAAAAAATTACATGAGTTCAGGAAATGCATAGAGGAATTATACATTTTTTAATATAAGCAAATAGTCTCTGGTACAAAAAAAATCCAATTTGACATAATTGTATTTCTAGATCCAATTCCTCATAATAGTCAACAAAGCTCACTGGAATAGATATATCTGCTGAAATTATGAAAACAAAAAAGAAAATTACAAAACCTATAAGCAAAATGTGAAAAGAAATGCTAAAGAAGAAAAGAATGGGCTTCAAAGTTTCTAAGCCTCAGGGCCCCACTATTCATCGAATTTCAACTTCACATTCACACCGTAATCTCTTAGATACGAAACTTCAAAGCACCAGAAATGCAAGACTTAGAGAGAAAAACGCCAGAAATGCTCACCCTGATAACAAACATTCAAACTCACTTTCCTCCTAAAAAATGAGCCTTATTATTCAAGATTGTAATTATTTTTTTTTAATATCTTGAAAGATTTTCTATTACACAGATAAATATACAAGTAGATGGGACCGTGGAGACAAAATCTTCAACATCTCAATTTAAGTAAACTATCAATTTTGAGTACAATATACAAAATTTCTACCTTTTCCCCACATTTTCTCAGGAAACAAGAAGAAAATTTCACCATAATCAGCAAACAAACAATGCAGCACAGAAATCCAATTTCAAGACATCAAATCAACCACAAAATTCATTCAAAACCCCATCTTTCATTCAATTCTCTATATACAAAACAACCACAAGATTTTCTCAGGAACCAAACAGAAAACAAAAACAAAACAAACCCAAAATGCACTTATCATCCAAACCCAACTTCAACCAAAAATTCCATAAAACCCCATAAATTTTCTACAGAGAAAATCCAAACACAACTTTCAAACACAAAAACCCAGATCCAAAAATAAGTGAAAGAAAAAACAAAAAAGACAGAAACTTTAGAAAGAAAAAAGGCAATGCGGGTCGGATCTAGACTCAAAAAACCTTAGCCTTTAATGGGTTCCTCTCCTTTTTCTCTTTCAAAAAACAAAAACCACCACAACCAGACCAAAGCTGTGGTCTTTTAGCTTTTCTCTTTGTGTGTTGCCAAAAAAAAATGAGTGGAAGAAAGGGTGGTAGTGTAAAAGAAGTAAATATAGTAACAAGTATAGCAGAGATTGGAGAAACGTGGACCGTTGATTTCATTATGGGCATAAAAGAATCAAAATCAAAATGGTAGATTCCAACTCGATTTTGATTCTTTTATGCCACATAAAGGAACCAAAATCAAGTTGGAATTTAACGGTTTCCAGCCTGGAACTTTATTTGTAAAAATAGAAATCTATTCGAAGGCCTTTATTCTAGCTGCTAGCCTGGCAAGTTCCAGGTGTTTACTGCTATTATTACAGGAACTTAGTTGGATCTCATTCTATTGTTAATGTCATTTTGCTGATGATAAGGTTTGAATTTGAAGAAGTGATTGATACGCGGTAACGTGTTTAGCATTGTTGTAGTTTAAATTAAAAATAAAAACATTAAGTGAATTTAATTAAATAAAATAATATGAGTATTTCAAAATTTAGTAAAGTGTACTGTTTATGAATTTAATTGCGGTTTTTTTTTAAAATATTTTTTATATTAAAATGTATTAAAATAATTTTTTTTTATTTTTTAAAAATTATTTTTGAAATCAATACATTAAAATAATTCAAAATACATATAAAATATAATTTTTTTAATAAAAAAAAATAATAAACACACTAATATTTTTAAACACTCTATTAAAAGAATTTAATAACTCCTCGACAAAATCCAATCTTAAAACATTAAGAAAATGAAGAGAAAATCTCTTTAATAATCAAACCATGTGTTGACTACCAATCAGAGCCCATAGCAATCAGATGATGCTGAAGAACCTTTTATTTTAAGATCTATTTGGCAATAAAATAAGCAATCTCACATGGTAAGAGAGGGGGTTCGCATGTATAATTACATTTTAAAATTAGATTATTTTTTTTATCATAATCTATAGTGCATGGAAAGAATGATTTGTTTATGGTAGCTCATCAACAGCTAGAATCGCCTAAGAATAATGTTCTTGTTAGGACTTTATGTAGATTTCATGTTGAATTTAATATTTTTCTCACTTTAAAGATATCTTCTTTTTGTTTAAAAAATCCAAATCCATGATTTATCACTCCTTTGTATAAAAATAGGTTGTTAAACTCAATAAATAAGAGTTTTGGTTGTTTTTAGTTAGTGGTCAGATTAGAAAAGATATATATATATATATATATATATATAAAAGACAGAAATGTATTTAATTAAAAAATAAAAACAAAAATATAAAATAAATATATCTCTAATATAGTTTTAGAATAAATTTATATAAATGAAGACATATCTCTTTTATTCCCTTGTACCTATATATTCTATATGTTGACAATAATACAGCGTTACCAAAGAAATTATTCATGAACTTCCTATTTTTCATGACATGAAAAATAACATACATCATTGAGAGTTCCATGGTAGAAAAAGTTTTTTTATATATATAAAGCTTTATTTTCTTTCTTACTAATGCTAAACTTTGTTTTTAGGAAACTTACACCCCAAAAAAACTCATTAATTGATGAGCACTCCATGCATGGAATAAATTAATCTTAATAATTTGCTTTAAAAATATTGTCTAGGAGTATTATTATTATTAGAGCGTGTTTGGTAGTGTGGTAGCGGTTACTTTTTAAATAGCTTTTCGTGCCGAAATACATGCCAATAATGTTTTTTTATTTTTTAAAAATTATTTTTGACATCAGCACATCAAAACGATCCAAATAATACAAATCAAACTCAATTTTAGCAAAAAAAAATAATTCAAATTTGAACAAAATATAGATACAAACACACTACCAAACATGTACTTATTATGGGCAAGGCAAACAAGAGGGTGGATGAGGCATGAGGGATAGGGTTATGGCAATTTTGGAGATAGAAATGAATAATAATAATAAAAAAACAACATAAAAACATAAGAGGCAATCAATGACAACGGAGCAAGAAGTTGACAAAATAGGCATCGTTTGGTGACTTGATTTTCAATTTTCCAGGTGAGCACCCATGTTCTCAAAGGGGCCCTTGGAATTTCCACCATCCAATTCCTCTCCTCCACAAGATTTTGCCCATTGATTTTCAATTTTTTTTTATTTAGACTTGTTCTAATTTTCTGTTTTGAAACATTTTTCAATTTGTGTTTCTAAAAAAATTGTTATTTTTATTATTAAAAAATAATTTTTTATATTTTAAATCATTTTAATACATTGATTTTAAAAATAATTTTTAAAAAATAAAAAAAATATTATTTTAATATAAAAAATATTTAAAAAATTAATTACAACTGTATTTTCAAACAAGACAAAAACGTGGATTACATCACGCATGCACTCAAGTTCTTGAAACGGGCCGTTTAGAGTCTTACACATGGTTGAATTTCCATCCCCTTCCCCGTCGAACCCTCCAAACTTTATTTTTTGCTATAGAACATATACCCCGTTTTATTAACAAAAGCTAATTGTTCTTAAAAAAACAACCAATGTAATCTACAGATCCATTAGCACTGTTCATTAGGACAATGAAATGGAGTTTTTACCGGTATTTCAAAAAAATATTCTCTTATCATATCCGCAGTCCTTTTCTTTCATACCACTTGTATGAATTGATGACAATGAATCTTTTTTTTCTCTCTCTCTCTTCCCATAAAAATCACAGGTCAATCATTTGTATTGTTAATATTTCAACATTATTCATTAATTTTGATTTGACATATATTATAATTTTCTGATTTGATTTTTATTTTTTTTTCTTTATTTTTTTTTGTAAATATTTTATCATGATCTTTTATTTTATTCAAACCGTTCCAACTACTTGATGGATCCAATCCCGAGTCAACCTGCAGAGTGAGTTTGAATTTAATAAATCTGGTATGGAGTGCTCTGCTCAAGGTAATGCTTTGAATAATCTTCATATTTATATTCCAGCCTTGATCTCTTTTATTCGTGATTTCTTTTTTCATCTTGGACCTAAGACTATTTCATGTATGGGCCCCAACCGATCTAACCAGTCCAGGGATGAGCAGACTAATTGGTGGCCCAAGCCTGGTCTTTCGGAATACTCTCACATACCAGTTGCTAATAAATATCTCTCTAATGTTAGTGGGTGATTCCGAAAATCCCTTTAATTACCCATACTTTATCCAGTATCCCATGACCAAAAAAAAGAAAAAAGAAAAAAATAAATAAAGACAATATGGAGAGAGATTGTATATTTTGTTTTCCTATATTTAATATCTTGAAAATATATAAATTCATTTCATTTGGAGAAATTAACCTTATCAGCAGCGACAGGATGGATTTTTGTGGCTATTATTGCCACTGTGCAAGAAATAGAGGACAGAGTCTTTGCAAATTCATTTACCAGTGTCTCCCCTTTGCCTTCTTTGTTGCCTTGTCCGAAGATTCTTCATGAACCGACCATGTTTTCTTTTCGCGACAATGTAATCATGGGAGAATAATATAGATTATATAGATGGTTTTTAGATAATATACAATAATTTTAATGATGAAGCAACGGATATAAATTGAAAATAATATAAATTATATATTAAAATTTTATTTAACAATTTAATCTTTATGCGTGGAGTTTATTGAAGATTGGATGTATATTGCCTGCAATGCTGATAAAAAAAAATATTAAATATTTTTGAAACAATAAGAGTTGTCGCAAAAATTCTAATGAAACGAAACAAAAAAGTATTTCTTGTATGGTTTTGAAACCCGACTCGATTCAGCAGGTCGATCTAGGATCCAGCCAATCTGAGTCTGGAATCGGGCTGGGTTGAAGAAAAAATAGGAAAAGAAAAAACCCGGTGTGACCGGGCTAACCTAACGGGTTGACCCGGCTGCAAATCCGTTGACTTTTTTTTTTTTTCTTTCTAAAACGACGTTGTTTTAATTTGTTTTTTTTTTAAATTTAACCCAACTGGCTCGATAATCTGGTTAAAACCTAAAATTCAAACCTTACACCGGACCAACCACCAAACCAGGTCTTAAAACTATGATTTCTCGTCACTCGAGCACACTGCAAGTTTAACAACTTTTTTTTTGGATTCGAGGAAACCTCACCTCCTAGAAAGCGCACTTTGTGAGCCCAGGTGAGCGAGTAAAACCCCGGCTGTCCCAGGCTCTTACAAGAGATGCACGCCCTGACTTGAACTCGAGACCTGCTGTTCAGATTTCAAGCCCTTTGCCACCACGCTACATCCCTTGGGACTGCAAGTTTAACAACGTTGTAAAGTCTTACACGTTTGTTATACTTGTAATACCTAAATGCTCTAGAAAAAATAGCACTACTCTTGTCAAATTGAATGATATGAGACTATGAGTTTACTCAATTAAGGGAGGAAGATTTTGCAGCTACTAGAAGACAGTTTGAATATATATATATATATATATATATATATATAAAATTAAAAGGTTATATGACGTTTTATAACTTCATGCAATTAAAGGGAAATTAAAAGTGCACATAAAGTTTTGTGACTTCATGCAATTAAGGGGCAATTAATATAACGAATTTTCTTATAACAGTTGCTTAATAAATTTTGATTTTTTATAAAAACATTCTAACAGTAGTAAGGTCTCAGGATTTTCACTTTTTTCTTTTACAATGGTTGTTCGCATTATCCTGAATTTCTATAAAATGAAAGCTTTCATTAGGTTAAAGTTGATTTAATTGAGAGAATGATAAATATTACGTTATAAAATATTTTTTATTTTAAAATATTTTAAAATAATAATGTTTTATGTTTTATAATTTAATTTTGACATCAATAAATTAAATTAATTTAATAATATTTTAAAAATTAATTTTTATATAAACAGTGTTTTGACCGTACGTACTACTTCATTAATTAAGTTGGGCCTCTATATTAGCAAAAGAATTTATTGGAACAGTTATTTTATAGATAGCTAATTACACTTAATAAATACCACAGAATATGGTTTCAAATGAAATGCCAACCGTGGCTGACATCTATCAAACACGACCAAGAACAAGGCTTAGATAACCACAAAAGGATTAAAATATATTGTTTTGATAAAAAAATTTATGTAAATTTGTTAAGAGTTGGGTTTTAATTGGAGCAATTCCAGATTTTTATGAGGCTAATTGATTTTTTTTTAAAATAATTTTCAATTCGAATTGATCTAGATTCGAAGTCAGTCGGTTTCTCATTAACTTACTGAACGGGTCTGGATTTTACATTTGCTTGTAAGACTTTATCTATTAATAGCATCTGAATTTTTGTAGAGTACTAGAAAATTATGGCTACAAGAAAAGATGAAAAGGAAACAACAATAAATTATTAACAAAATTATAATGTTTTGCTTGATTACTTCATTATACAGCTGTACCTGAACAGCTTGAAATCCTGCCTATTTTTATATATTAATTCTGATAAAATCAAAAATCCCATTTAGCTCATTCAAGCCAGCCATTACGGGTACCGTTACAATGGTTTTCTTCCGTGTTCTTGTAGCGACATGCTCTCTCTTGGTTCTTGTTTTATCCAATTCGAGCTCCTGTGATGCAACAAAACATAAGAATTGTGGGTTTGATGCGATATACAACTTTGGAACTTCAATGTCAGACACGGGAAACGCCATGCATCTAACTCCTAATGCATCAGAATTCAATTCTCCTTATGGAAGAAGCATTAAGGATGCAAAGGGTAGATACTCTGATGGATTCCTTGTAATTGACTACTTTGGTAAGGAATTATAATCACCCGTCCATGTCCTTTTTTTTTTTTTTTTTTTTTCTTTATAGCAAGGAAACCTAGAGGAATGTTTGTCTCTAAGCTGCTTGTTCTTTGAACTTTAATTTGCAGCAAAAGCAGCTCGTCTTCCCCTTCTTAATCCTTACTTAAACAAGGATGTAAAGGACAAACATGGCGGGGTGAATTTTGCAGTTGCTGGTGCTACTGCCCTACCACGTGAAGCTTTGAAGAAATTCAATCTCCAGCCATTTATAAACATTTCTCTAGATATCCAGCTTCAATGGTGGGGCAACTATGCAAAATCATTGTGTAATAACAGTAAAGGTAATTATTCACATAGCTTTTAGTTTTCCGATGAGTTTGATGAACTGAAAAAATCATAATTTTTATGTATTTTCAATTTTAAAAAACTTTTGCAAAAACATCTGCAACGTATAAGAACACACACTTAACTGTATAAATCAATTCTTGTTTTGAATATATATTTAATTAAAGATTAGTCCATATGTTTTTTTTTCATGTCCAGTAGATTGCAAAGAGAAACTCAAATCATCTCTATTCAGTATTGAAGCAATGGGAGCTAATGACTATCTCATCGCGATGCTTAGAGGAAAAACCATTGAGGAGCTAAAGAAGATGGATCTTGTGTCTCAAGTTATAAAAGCCAATGAAGAAGGTGTAAGAGTAAGTTAATTAACCTGCTGCATCATATCATGGTAGAATAAGTCTGTTTAATCATATTTATTCTCTTCTGATCATAATGTTTGATTCTTTTATTGATGTTTTTCACAACGTTGTTGATATATACTATACAGAAAATCATCGGTTATGGGGCGACTCAAGTGCTTGTCACCGGATACTTGCACGTAGGTTGCGCCCCGAGTTTGCTTGCAATGCGCTCGAATTCTTCCGATGCTCGCGATCAATTCGGTTGTCTGAAAGATTACAATGACTTCATTAAGTATCACAATGATCTTCTCCGAGAAGCCATTTCAAGACTGAGAAAGGAACACCCTGATGTGCACATATTGATTGGTGATTATTATACTGCCATGCAATCAGTTTTGGATAATCACCAGAAACTTGGTAAGTATACAAAGACATGTGGATCATTGAGAAATAAATGTAATAATGTAATATTTACTTCTTGAATTTTCAATACGTAGGGTTCGAATCTGTACTGGTGGCTTGTTGCGGCACCGGAGGTAAATATAATTTTGATCACAGAAAGAAGTGTGGAACTCAGGGTGTTCAGTCATGTTCAGATCCTCGAAAGTACATCTCCTGGGATGGACTCCATATGACCCAGGAATCTCATAAGCACATTGCAAAGTGGTATATCCAAGACATCTTCTCAAAGTTTCGATCCTAAAGTGTTAGTTCTACTGAAAATTGTCTAGAATTATCACATTTGTGCCATTAAGAATAACATATATTCGTAAGCGGAAGTATGAAGTTGATTAAACATATAAACCTTTCAATCTCCTATAAATTTTGCTGTGATTGAAACTGAACTGTTTTACATGTCAACAAAAGAACAACCAACAATTTGTTTTGACTACATGCGTCAAAATAATGTTCCACTCTTCAAGAATCCTTCAATATTAAGAATATTGATGGAGGCCTTCAATTTCATGTCAAGGTGAATCTCTTCTTTTCCATGCAATTTGGGTTATTCCCGATCATGAGAGCAGCCAAATATAAACAGTTCCAAAAAGTCTAACATGCTCAGGAGACTTGAGCCCTTTCCCTGCTTCCTTGCATGAACACTATTGAATTAGAATAATAAAATCACAGTTGATTTCCAAAAATCACTGTTCCGTAGTTAGTGAGGCTGCTTGGGGGCATACCTCAAGTGAAGTCTGTTGAACAATCTGCCAAATTCTCTCTCCATTTTTGCAGAGTTATATTTGCAGATTACCAGGTCAAAGATATTGTGTATTTAAGCATAAATATCTGCTTTGCTGATATTTTCCTACCAAGCTAGAAGAGGAAGCAAAAGCTGGCTGCCAGGGGCTAATAAATCCAACAGAGAAAACAATGACAAGATTTGTCAAACCAAACTCAGATTCTCCCTCAGACAACAGCTTATGTCCAAAATAGGGATACGAAACCATTAATCCATCATTAATTTTCATATTTGTTTTTATAGAAGTATGGATATACTGAAGTGTTAAGCCAACTTAGTAGATTGATCAAGTCAACAAATTAAATTAGTAATAATACCCAAAAGTCACATAATATATGAGGCTATTAGGAGTAAGACAACAGCATCAGGACATGAAAGAGTCTCGCGGTATTGGCTTGAACTGAAGATGACAGAACTCTTTCAACATTTATAGACTCTGGACGGCAGCTAATTCCTTGGAAGACTGATTCTTATACATAATTCTACGTTCACTATATGTAAGGGTTCTTGTAACAATAAGTTTCCATCACCACGTTGATAGTTTATCAGTTTCTTGCTGGTAATAACACAGAGGATCAAAATGGCTAGCCACATTTTGGTTATTGTGAGTTTTTTAGCCATTGCTTGTGTCGTGGTCACTTCCATTGAGCCTAATCCATTGCAAGATTTCTGCGATGCCGATCCTACTAGTTCAGGTCAGGATTGTACTGATATACACAGGATCATACTACAGTAACTTAATTTAATTGCATAAAATTTGGTTACAGGATGTTTTTGGTTCTGCTATTCCAAAAACATCAAAAGGTATTGCACCATTTTCGTTTAAAAATTTTGGAAGTGGACAACGAAAGACTAAAGACATACAAAAATTTAATGAAAGACAAGAGACAAACCAAAAAAAAATTGAAAATCTAGTGCAACCTTTTATGAATAAAAGAGTGAAATTATAAAAATTAACTTCTATAAAATAATCAAATAAAAAAAATCAGAAATTAAATAAATATATATCAAATTAAAAATTATAATAGATCATAAATTGTTAATGAAGAACTAGATTGAAAGGAAATAAAACTCTTATTAAAAATTCAAGGAAAAAAAAAATCATAACACAAATACAAAAAACAAAGAAGACCAATATATATTTTTTGTGGAAGAAAAAAAAAATCCACCAACAATAAATCACCCAATTATTGAAGACATGCGCCGCACTAGATGAAAAAGGATGCGACAATGAATCTAACTACACGGTGGTTGATTAGTTTAAACAACTGAGAAGCATTATAAACACCGCCTAAAATATATGGGTGCGTGCCTCCCACACGCTATAGAATGTAAATCATGCACCACCAACTTTTTAAAATTAATTATTATTTTATTATGGTTAAATATGACAATATTCTTGACAAAAAAACAACTTGAAAATACATTAGTAACCCTTGAGCTTTGGTATTGTGATTTAAAGGGCATTTTAATAATTCACTTGTACACTAAAGTTGAAAAAACTGACAGCACCCCTGTACCAAAGATTTATAATCTTTGGGTTTCAAGGTCTTTTTAGCATTTTTATTGTTCATAAAAAAAAAAAAAAACCCTGGGACATCTAAATAAGACTACATTTGATTAGACAGAGTGGAAAAACAAATATTTTATTGTTGGAATCCACAGCAAAACAAGTGTTTCTATCTCTTCGGTTTTAGTATATTTTGTTCTAGTTATGGCCAGCTTGGACCCGACATCATCTTTTTGTTGCCGGAAATGAGATTCCGAAGTGAATTATTGAAAGAGCAGTGACTTTGAAAAACAAGACACCTCCACTAAGCTTGCTGATCCACTAAATCATCCCTTTCTGCTGTCATAATCCTATCCAAACAACAGCAAAATTCAATCACAATATCCCGATGTGCAACAATCACTTGCAAAAAGCTCTTTTGTCCATGGCAGTTCCTTTCCCTGATTCATCGAGCAAGACTTGCTTAGATTTGGGGTAAACCTGAAGCCTGTCGAATAGTTTTTAGCACTGTTTGACAACATCAAACCATGCTTAGATTCACAGAACAAGGACTCCATGGCAGTACTCGAGCTTATTATTTTCCATTTTCCATAGACGGGGAGGCATCAGAATTTGGACTCACATGTGTAACACATACTATAATAGTGTTTTGAAGAGTCCCATATTATATTGAGCATCCTGACAGAAAACAAGAAATCTGGATGAAAATCATTTACTTCTAGTTAAAATATTCAGATTGAATTGAAGATAGCAGACTCTTTCAACACATGAAGAAATCGCATAGTAGCTAATATCTTCATAGACTGATTCATGAGTTCCGGATCCAGACTTTAATTCTCATGGCGCTATCTGCAACTCTACAATCACTATAAATAAGAGTTCCTGTAACCATAACTTCCCATCAAAAACTTACTTCATCAGTTCTAGTTTATCAGTTTCTCTCGAACAATACTCCGAAGAATCAAAATGGCTAATCATATTTTGGTTATTTCAACTTTCATAGCCATTTCCTTTTCCATGGTCGCTTCCTTTGAGCCTAGTCCATTGCAAGATTTCTGCGTTGCCGATCCTACTAGCTCAGGTCAGGATTGTACTGATATACACAGGATAACAGGCTCATGACTTCTAACCCTGATAACAGGCTCATCACCAAGGTCCTTGAAAAGGGTGATGTGTTTATGTTTCCAATTGGACTTGTTCACTTCCAGAGAAATGTTGGCCTCGGAAGTGCTTTCTCGATCTCTTCCTTGAGCAGCCAAAACTCCGGTGTTCTTCTCGTTGCTAATACCCTATTTGGATCTACTCCAAGCATTCCAAATGATATTCTAGCCAAGGCTTTCCAGGTGGACAAGTCTGTAGTTGAGAAACTTCAAGCTCAATTCTAGACTGTCATGGATCCTGAACTGAAGAAGATTTCCTCCTTTCTTACCATTATGTTCGTCTAGTCCTCATTTATTCTATTTTTTATATAATTTATTTGCAAAATGTTTGCAAGATTTCCACAAAGTTCGCCAGAATTTAAAGTTTGCTTAGATACTGCTGCCTTCTGACTTTGATTGCCAAAATGGAAGTCTGCAAGAATTTCTTCCAGTCATATACTAAGCTTGTCGTAATATAAATGAGAAAACAAGAGACCAATCAGCCATTCCTGATTGAAAGGCAACTTCATTCCTCAAGGTCCAATTAATCCAACTGTTCAAATGGCCATGAACAGTAGAAATAATAAACCTTATCATTTTGCAGACGGAGAAGAACATAGAGCTAGCTAGGACAAATTTTCACTCTAAACTCATTTCATTTACATATTTATCTTTTGTTTTCGTCTCCATCCTTGCAGCAGATGGTAATTGGTTATTATTTCAAGATAAAAGATATAAATAAAATAAATGCAATAAATTATTTTATTTTGATTCAAACCTGACCCACCATCATCTTCTTCTTCTTTTTTGTGCTAGAAATGAGAATCCGAAGTGAATTATTGAAATAGCAGTGACTTTAAAAAATGCTAGTATATTTGTCGTGCTCTGCTGCGAGTTCATACTATTTTCTTTTAAACTTTAAAAAAATATTGAGCATGAAGTCCTTTTTTTTTTTTTTTTTTAATGTACCATTAAATCCAATCCAGCAAATTTGATCTTAAAACCTACTAACCAAATTTCTTATTTAGTTCAAGTTTTAAATTAAATCGCATGAAAATTAATTTAAAGTCAATTATTTAATTTAATTAGTCCGATAACAGGTAAAAATATGACATAATTTTTAAAAAAACTTTAAAATAATAATTTTTTTTATATTAAAAAATTCTAGATTGGATGATCTTGGTCATCATATAACCTAAGTCATGCACTTCAATAGATTTAATAACTTTGTTATTTTTATAAATTATTTTTATTTAATTTTATAATAACATTAGGTGCTTTCAAAATTGAGCATCAAGCCTAAATAAAGATATTTATTTGAAATAATGATAACCCTATAAAAAATAAAAAATAAATAAACTATGAATTTTATTTTTCAACCAGCCCAATATTAAATAAGAATGAATTAGAAAAATAATTAGAAAAATTAAATGACCAAAAACTAAAAAATAATTCAGATTTGATGAATAAACCCACTAAACCCATGAATTGGGTAACTCGGGTTAACACATTAAACCTGCAAACCAGGTAATAGATTCTATTTGAATTAATAACTTTTTTTTTCTTCTAAATTATTGTTTATTTAACTATATAATAAGAAAAATAGATAATCGTAAAATCGAGTGTCAAACCAATACTAAGACTTTTTTTAAGACTATGATAACTTCATAGAAAACAAAATGAAACAAATCATGAAACTCAATTCTCAATCAATTTAATATTAAAGGGTGAAATTGAAAAAAAATAAATTTATAACAAAAAAAGAGAGTTAAACTCGTCATACAAGTCAACGGGCCTATAAACTTTCTAAAATTTAATAACATGTTTTTTAAAATTATTTTTTTAACTATATAATAAAAAGAAAAATAAATAATCACATAATCAAGTTCAATTAAAAAAATATATATATCCCACTAAACTCACAAATAAAAGCAACCAGGGTTATCTTGTCAAACTTGCAAATCGAGTTATTGACTTCATCAAATTTAATAACCTAATTTTTTTAAAAAATATCTTTTATTTAACTAAATTTTTTTAAAAATAGACCATATAGTGATGTTGTGATATTTTTTTATACCAACTCGATACTGAGAAATTTTTTTGACACTGCAATAACTATATAAAGACAAATTAAAATAAATTATCTACTCTAAATTCTCATAAAAAAAAACTAAATTTAAAAAACAAAGAAAAAAAGAAGTTAAAATGCTAAAAAAAAACACTTATGATTACTATTGAAATTCATATTGTCATTGCCAAATGGGTGCGGGAAAGTTTTAGCTTTATTTATAACAAGACACCTCCACTAAAAGTATGCTGATCCACTAAATTATTTGATAAACCTTTCAACTGTCATAATCCTATCCCAACAACAGCAAAAACCAATCACAATATCCTAATGTGCTACAATCACTTGCAAAAAATTCTCTCGTCCCTCAAAACAAAAGCCCTTAACATCAAATTTCTTGATCAAATCCTCACCCAAACCATCACAAGTGGCTTCACTTATTCCACCCCAACATGGAACTGCCTTATTAGAGCCTATTCTAGAAGCCCCACCACACCCATCAAAGCCATTCTTGTCTACAACTTCTTCATTAAAACATGCTCAACCAGACCTGATAACTACACCTACCCTTGTCTGCTCAAGGCCTGTTCACGTTTGTTTACTGATTCTAATGGCAAACAAGTGCATACCCATGTGATAAAAACTGGCCTAGATTCTGACATTTATGTCCAAAATGCTCTTGTCCATTTTTATGGCTCTGTCGGCAACTCAACTGATGCTTGCTTTCTGTTTGATAGAATGCCTGACAGAGATGTTGCAAGCTGGAATTCTCTGATGGGCATTTACAATACCAATAATTCATTCACTGAAGTGATGGTTTTGTTCAAAAAGTTGATGTGTGGATGTGTTAAAGCTGATAAGATCAGTTTGGTGATTGTATTGTCAGCTTGTGCACAGGCACAAATGGAGGGTCTAGAGTATGGAAGGTCAGTCCATGGCTATGTAATAAAAGTGGGGTTTGGATGTTTTTTGAATGTGGATAATGCGCTGTTGAATTTTTACATTAAATGCAAAGAAATTGATGAAGCGTCGAAAATGTTTGATGAATTTGTTCATGAAGGAGATGTTGTCTCGTATACGATTTTGATCAATGCTTATGTTGAGATGGGGCTGATAGATTTGGCTCGCGATGTCTTTGATGAGATTGTTGATAAAGATCGTGTTTTGTGGAACTTGATGGTTCATGCGTATGTTAAGGCACAGTGTCCGAATGAGGCGTTGGACCTTTTCGAGAAAATGGATAGTGAGGGGGTGATACCAGATGAAAATACAATGGTTAGTGTTCTTTTAGCTTGTTCTAGCATATCGGACCTGCAGTGCGCTCGGCTTGTTCATCGGCTCATTAACCGGAATAGCAATGTAAGACAGGATGTTTTTCTGAAAACAGCCCTGATTACCATGTATTCGAAGTGTGGGAGCGTGGAGGAGGCCTTGGTTACCTTTTATAAGATGGAATACACAGATGTTTTTACTTGGACTGCAATGATTGAAGGGCTTGCAAACAATGGGTATGGGAATGAAGCTTTGAGTATGTTTAATCGGATGGAAAACCAAGGAATTAGGCCGAATGAAGCCACGCTTGTTTCAGTGTTAACAGCTTGCATCCATTCTGGGTTAGTTAAAGAAGGTTGCCAATTATTCAAAAGTATGGTCAGTGATTACAAAATGCAACTGAAGATGGAGCACTTTGGCTGTCTAATTGATCTGCTAAGTAGAGCGGGACTTTTGCATCAGGCAGAAGAGTTCATTCAGTTGCTGCTACCTGAGGAAAGGCTCATAGCTTATAAAACTTTGCTGAGTGCTTGCATGAAGTATTCAGAATTTGATTTCGGAAAGAAGGTTGCAAATGAAATGTCGAAGTTGAGTTCTAATAGCCATGAAACTGGTATCCTGCTATCCAACTTCTATGCCCTGGCAGGTCAATGGACTCAGGTTGCAGAGACTAGAAAATTCATAAAAGAATTTGACACAAGAAAGGCGCCTGGCATGAGTTTTGTGGATGTAAAACCATGATGTGAAGTTGTGAATGTAACTTGCATTGAGTGGTTGATAGATGGAAGAACATAACTCCATTCTTTCCCTGTATTTAAGCAATAGATTTATGTTTTCATGTGGATACGGAGTGTAGAAGCAGGACATTTCGTTGAAGAAAAACTGATGCTTATAACTTCAGTCCTTACCTTTTACCGATTGCAACACATTGTGAATCTACTAGAGCAACTAGTAATTCTAAAGCTCAAGATGACTAAATATGGCTGAAAGTGTTCACAGAAACGTGCATTTGACAGTTCTTTTGCAGTATAGATAATGCTTAATGCACCTGAGCTGAACATTTCTATTGGTCTACTAGCAGTTGACAGAGCTAAAATTACAGACCTGATGAAGCTTCTTAAACTGAAATAAAACCAAGATATGTAAGCAGAAAATTTCCAAAAATTAAGCATTGAAAGTATTTATGAATCTTGATTATGTGTCTGTAAATTTACAGTTCAGGATACAACACCTCAAGTTGGAATCCCAACAAAAAGGTTGTAATTGCTCACCAGACTGAGCATTTTTGATACAGTTTTAACGCTTGAAGAACACTTTCCCCAGAAGCAAAAACTGCAAAAATAAATTGTAAAAAACAAGAAAGACCCTTTTTGAACAAAAGATCACCAAAGATCCTAGCTTTAAATTGAAGCAGGGGACCTATTCAGAGGCTCATTTACACATCTATATCTTGCAATCAATTTTATCATCAGACATGATGCAAGTGTAAGCACAAGGGATAGACTCCGACCTCCTACAAGTCCAGCAAGCGCAACAAAAAAGAGAATCAGGTAATCTGAACTGCCTTTTTTTTCGGTTTTCCCCTTTTCGACTACAACCACTTCCATTTGAGCCTGCCATCCAGTGCTAGAACTAGAAATTCCCTGATAGGGTTCTTTTCCTTTTCTCTCATTTATTCCCTCTTCTTCTTCTCTTCTTCTTGCAACTCTGATAGCAAAGCTTTGCCTTTGTTTTCAAACCCTTGTTTATCACCATCTTCTAGCCCTTCAATTCTCCCCTCATCGTCTCCCCAACAACTAGATGATTCACAACCAAAATCTGGTTCCTTATCATCATTCTTCTTTGCTTTCTTTACAGCGCGCAACTTCTTGGGCACTAATTTCTGTATAATCTTTCTTCTGATCTTAGAGTTTCGGCTCTCCTCTTTTTCACATACCAAAACTCCACTTATATATTCCTCTATCTCCACTATCCTCATCTTTATCCCATCACAACTGAGTAAATCCATGCTTGATTCGGCTCCCCTATTTTCTTCGACTGGCACAATCATATCAAAATTGAATTCTACAGCTTGAATTTCCTCAACAGAAGACTTCATTTCAAGAGTCTCAATCAAATCACATGAATCAACTCCACTAACAGCTTCTTCTTGATCTATTTCTCGAATGATCAATCGTTTACTCGAATCTTCACATTTCCTTACCCTTTTCAACATAAGAAATGCTGAAGAAACCCTTTCGACAAAAGGTTCTAAGACTAGCTCTACACTCAACCATAGTTTCAAGAAACATAACACATGTTTTCCCACATATTCAAGAAAAATAAGCACAAAAGCAGACATTGTTATCCCAACAACAAGCCCTTTAGTACTTAAACCCAAAACCAACACCAAAAACATCTTCAAAACCACAAATAACAAACGTTTCTCTTTCTCATCCCAACATTTCTTATCAGTAACCGTAACATTATCAACATCATCAACACCTTCAACAACAGGCAATAACTGACTCACCAATTCACAAGCATCAAAACTTTCCGCATTCTCCAAATTCTGAATAGGCTCTGGTACATCCACCAAGTCTCGAGAACTTGATAAAGGAATTGGATCAGAGATTACAAGTTCCTCCTCCACCTCTTGCAACTGCTGTTGTCTCCTCTTTTTCTTCTTGGCAGTTGGTTTCTTTAACCTTTCACGGTTCTTGTGAAAGAGATCAATAAGAGAAGTAGGGAAACCAGTCTCAACAACAAGAGAATTCCCTCTTTTTGGTGACTGAAGATCTGCCACAAGACGTGAAAATCTTGAAACTCTGGTCTTTTTCCATGGCAAAGGCATGTTGGGGTTAGAAAAGATTGGATTTTGAAGGATGTCCAGATGAAGATTTTCACTAAAAGTGAAGAATTCTAAGAGAATAAGTGTGTTCTAGTTCTCTTACAAGCATCCTATGAAAGCCTTTATTTTTCTGAACAAGGGAACGAAACCCAGGGGGATTATAAGTTATAACTACAAGAGAGACAAAAGCAAGAGAGAGAAAAGGTTAGTGAGGAAATGCGGTGGAAAATGTTAAGAAATTACTGTGCTGGCGCGTGTGAACTGTTGGATTTGTTGAACATCAAAGCTTTGTTGAACTTCAAGGATTTGTTCTGTTTTGCTATCTTTTGTGTTGTTCCATGAGCGGTGATTTTGGAGTTTCTGAGGGTTTGTAACTTTGTACTTTGTATTGACGTGCAATAAGAGGCTGCTACAGGGGAGAATAAAGCTCCACAAGCGGTCTGTACCGCTGGGAACGCGGTTTCTACCGCGTTCCATAAAACTTTTATTTTATTTTTATTAAAAATAATTATTTTTTATATATTTTAAATTATTTTAATATACTAATTTTAAAAAATTTTTAAAAAAAAAAAAATATTATTTTAATGTATTTCGACATAAAAAATACTTTGAAAAAGCAATCATACTCCCAGGTTATGAGGTGTTTTTAGAAATATTTTTTAAAAATAATATTTTTATTTAAAAATGTTTTTTTATTTTTTTATATTAATATATTAAAAAAATATATTAATTTGATATTTTAAAAAATATATTTTTTTTTGAAATTTTTTTAAAAATAGAAGTTATTATACTCTTTGATTAAGTTAATCAAACTTATTTTCCCATCTATTTAGGTTTGGATTAATTGATAACTTGTTGATTTGATATCTAATTTATATCAATTTTGTTTTTGAATCACTTTATTGATTTTTATTTGAATTTTTATTCAAAATAGTATTATTTTTTAAAATAAAAAAATTGTTCCAAACAACATTATTTTGTTTATTTATTTTTTAATAAGTATGGGTTAACTAGCTTAATTAATGACTCAAACCTTATGATTGTTGGTGATTATTTGCTAAATTTAGGTTTTTTTTGTAATTCTATTTATAAATTATTTTTTTAGTAAGCTTGGGTTAACTCAAATCTTATGATGGGTGGTAGTTATTTGCTAAATTTAGTTAATTTTTGTAACTCCTTGCTTAAAATTCATTATTTATCTATTTTTATAATTTTTTTAAGAAAAAAGTGCTTTGAAAGGTTACCATTGATTGTTTATTTTTTTTTAATAATTGATTTTGGTTGTTTTGAGCGCGTGTTTTGTATTGTTGTGTATGATATTTTTATTTTAAAATATATAAAAAATTTCATAATTATTTTTATTTTTAATATTAGTACATTAAAAATAATTAAAAAATATTAATTTAATATTTTTTTAATATAAATATATTTTTAAAACACACGAGTAATACCAAACATGTGCATGTCCAGTAAAAAAAAATTGTCAAATTGAGACTTATTAAAACTCTATTAAAAAGTTATAGAGGTTCAAATCTTAGAAACACGGTCTAAAATTAGGAATTTGAAAAGGGAATAACTTCTGTCGTTATGTAAGGCAGGAATTATTAGACTTTGTACATGATACAAAGAAAAAAAAATCTAACTGTGGTTTTGAAACGCGAGCTAACCTGTATTTTTAATAAATTAAAAAAAAAAAATTTTGTGAAAATTTTTTTTTATGTTTTAGATTGTTTTAATGCGTTAATTTTAAAAAAATAAAAAATATTATTTTGATGTATTTTAACATAAAAATACTTTAAAAAACACTTATAATTATACTTTCAAATAAATAATTTTAAACAAATTTAATTTGGCAGGATAACCTTCAAAACTTGAAGCATGAATACCATGGAGGAGTTATAAATTTGAGCATAAGCATCATTTGTGCTAGCAGAGATAATCAATTCAGGAGAAAGTGTTTAAGAAAAAGGTATAAAACGCACTCCTCCCATAGGGCCATGATTGGATTCTATTAAAAAAAGATTAAGAACGTCTTTGATATTGATGGTGTTGTGGTTATTTTTTAAGGAATTTTTTATTTTAAAATATATTAAAATAATATTAAAAAATATACATTTTTGATATTTGTATATTAAAATGACTTTAAAATATTAAAAAAATATTAATTTAAAATAAAAAAATAATTTTAAAACAAAAAAAGAAACTACCACTAGGCCTTAAACAATGCAATGAATCCAAGAATTATAAATTATGGAACCCAGCATTCTTGGCCATCAATCAATCAAAGCCGCCCCAATAGGTGAAGATCTAATCCACGTTTAACACGACTAGTTCCAATCAATGGATCCATGCTAGGATATTTCCTAAATGGGACCCAAATCCCATTTTGATTAGAATCATTGGTGTGACGAGATATAAAAAAGCGGGAATTTTTTGGATTTTAGAAGGGAGTTGATAGATACAGTGGGATTGGATTTATTTGGATCGGATTTGGTTATGTAATTTTATTTTATTTTTAATATTTTATAAATTATAAACTTAATTAATTTAATGTTTTTAGATTCAAGTGAGTTGGATATATTAGATTGGATTAAATTTTCACATGGATATTACAAATATTCACGGAATGGACTTATATTGTTGTTTTTCACGAGTTTATATTTGGATAAAAATTTAAACCTGTCACTCAACATGTAATAAAAATAAAATAAGATATTTACCAGTTAAAAAAGAAAAAGAAAAGAGAAAAAATCAAACGATAATTGGTGACAATCCAACTACCGTAAGCTGCAACGCGCTACTTGACATAGAAAAAGATATAGTGGAGCATCTAAGAAAACAATGAAAATCCAATTTTAGGTATTAGGTGGTGTCATGCATGCCGCCTAAATAAAACAGATGTCACTTATTTGTTGGCGCATATCAACACGAGCCATCAACTTTTTTTATAAAAAAATATAATATAAAAAATATCAAAATACACCCCATAACCTTGGTAATTACACAAAATTTAAAAATATTTTGTAAAAATATAAAAATACCCTCAAATACAAAACTTATTTTTTGATCATTTTCAAGATTAAAGATATACTTTCACTGTATATAAATATTTTTTAAAAAAAAAACCGTTATCTAGCCGGCCAAGAATGTTTTGATCATGGGGCGAATAACTATTTTTGTTATTAAGAAGCTGGTGAAAAGTCAACATGATAATTTGACGTGGTAGCAATCCAGAATATAAACCGTGTCTTGAGATTCAATGAAACGCGCAAGGGATTTAGAGTCTTTGTAAATAGTACATAAACATAGGGACAAAAGTGGAAAAGCACATGGGAAATGCCGAGTAATGGGAGATGGGCACACGGTCGAGGGAGAATGAGTGAAGGTGGGGAGAGACAAGGCATGCCCCAGTCACTCATGAAGGCAGCGGCAGTCTAGTGGGGGTATTTTTGTATTATATAAAAAGAACACAAAAGATGCAAGCGTGAAACCCAAGTTAAAATGAGAAGCACATGGTATTCATTATGCTCGACTCACTCCCTCCTGCTCTTTTTGCTTGCTTTCTCTGTACTAAAACGTGCTCTTTCAAACTTGTTTCCAGCTGTGGATCTTGCTCCTCTTCCACTGTTGCTTCTCAAGATCTACGATTAAACATGGAATGGTAATGTAACACTGATTCAAATCATATGTTGTTCGCGATGATTTATGAATTGTCACGTTAATCCGAGTTCTTTCAAGTTAGAAAACAGAAATATCTTTTGTTTTTTTGAACTGAACTATGGTGATATATATATAAAAAAACCCTATCTTGAATCGGTCTTGTAAAATGTGTTTATCATTGTGTTTTGAACATACTCCTCTTCCACTGTTGCTTCTCAAGAAATACAATTAAACATGGAATGGTGATGTAACATTGATATTTCAAATTATATGTTGTTTGTGTTTATTTATGAATTATTAAGTTAATCCAAATTGTTTCAGATTAGAGAAAACAAAAATGTTATTTGTTTCTTAAACTAGAAACAAATAAAAACAAACCCAGTCTTGGATTAGGCTCTAAATCAATATTTCACGAGGTGGATTTTGTAACTGTGGATCAAAAAAATATAGAGAATCCTGAAACAAATTATTCAAAGATGGTAATGTTTGAATAAAATCCGGGTTTAATCAGGTTATTTCGTAAACTAAACTAGTGGACATGAAGCTCATGGCATGTGTTATAGATGCATAAATTGCTAATATTCTAGCACTTCTCTCAAATTTCTTCGAGGAAAGATTGAACCTCACAGCAGCGGTAGGAGGTGACCTGAGGTTTTCATCTACCATCCTAAGGCTGTATCGCCTAGCCCAGGCCCAAACCAGTCCTTCTTGAAGAACATTACACCATAATCCAACAGAATCTGTGTATGGGGCCACTATAAACTACTAGGCCCAACCAAGCTCTGTCCATGTCCTCCCACCATGAATTTGCTCAGTTGTGATTTGCAGATCCAATGATTTCTTCTAGGTGCTGCCTTGCTCTGCTCTCTCCAAGCAAGATTGATCTCATGAATTGGTGGGGTTGCCTGGATTCTTCATTGTTTCTCTGTGAGTGATTAATATAAAGCCTTCTTGATTGAGATTGGAGTATGGAAAGCTTGAGAAAGTGAGAAATAAGGAAGTATGGGCTCTTTGGCCAGTGACCACAGCTGTGTCAAGCGAGAGATGCCTGTGGATTTATCTTTCCGAAAAAAGAAAGGAGGGGCACAAGTAAGAAACTAATTAAATTGAGAAAATTGAAAAAAAATAACTGAAAAATTAAACCGTGAAAAAATATTGATTAAATCAATTAAAATTTTAAAAAAACTGACTGATTTGGTTTTGATTTTATAAGTCTAAAACTGAAAAAAAAAAAAAAAACCCAGAAAAAACCGAGCCAAAACCGGAAAAACCGAGCCAAACCGAAAAAACCGAGCCAAACCGGTTTTGTTCTAAAAAACCGAACCAAACCGAAACCGACCGGTTTGAACCAGTTTCGGTTCGGTTTCAGTTTTTTTTTTTTAAAATAATTTCAATTTGGTTTTTTTTTTTTTTTATAAAAACCAAATCAAACAAAAAAAATGATTACCTCTAATAATATGGAAACTTTGTCCCCTCACAATATATAAACTTTGTCAATTCTCTTTTTATATATATATATATATATATATATATATATATATATATATATATTACCTTCATTGCTTAGAGTTTATGTTTGCCCACTCACAATTTTTTTTTTTCATTTGCCTTATAGATTACAGAGGAAACTACGGGAATTTTTATATCTATAATTATTTTAAAACCTGAGGAGTTGACATGGAGTAGAGTTCAGATCACAAATAAATAAAAAGGTTCATCCAATGAACCAAAATAAAAAAAATATTATGTTAATAAAAAAAACTAAAAACATAATGGTTAGTTTACTTGATTAAGAGAGTGTTTAAGAGAGTTATAATAATTACTTTTTAAAATATTTTTTATTTGAAAATATATTAAAATAATATATATATATATTTTTAATATTAATATATTAAAACTATAAAAAAGTAATTTAAAACAAAACAAAATAATTTAAAATTTAACAAAACTCCAGTTAAAACACCCCTGAAAACATAGCTAGTGTGTTTGAGTTCCAGAAGACTACATTTAAAGATGATAACTCGAAAGTACAAGTGAGATTTATGTAAACAAAAAGAGGTACAAATGGGATTCATATGTCAACATTCACTTTAAAAAGATTCTCTTCATAAGAAATCATTATTTTCAGTATCACGTGGTACCTCCTTAAAAATAAATAAATAAAAAAAATTAAAAAAAATAACCTACTAACCTGTGTGGAAGTATTTTATTTGGATTTATTTTTTAAAATAAAATATATTAAAATAATATATTTTTTTATTTTTTAAAAATTATTATTCCAATCAACACATTAAAATAATTCAAAATATATAAAAAATTAATTTTTAACAAAAAAAAATTAATTTTTTTAAAATTTAAATACAACACATTTTCAAACACTTTCTAACACATAAAACATCAATCTCACAAACAATACCCTTATTGTAATATTCATGGGAAAGTTTAGTATTTTAATATTTATTAAACTTTTAATTTCAAATTATAACCTAATTACCATGAATCAGCTATGTATATATATCATTAATCATTCATAAATTAAAAACTCCTAAGTATTACAAGAATCAATCAATCAAATTAAGAATGACTAACCTTGTCTTAAAAAAACATCCTTCATTAAAATAAAGATTAAAGACAACATTATCCAAAATAGTTGCTGCCATGATATGTCTAGACTTCTAAAGGGATAAACTTGGAAGCCAAAACCCCCAAACATCAAGAGATTCCTTCCATAATAAGACCTACATTACAAGTTTACAACTCACTTGCAACAAACAAACAATGGATTTTTTTTCTTAAAAAGGTTCTCGAAAAAGCAACCAATAAAATCAACCCAAAGGCAAAGACACGAAGAACCCTCCTTTATATCCTCCTTTCCCATTCCTTCCTCCTCAATCCCCTCTCCCCTTAAGATCCACCAAGAACACCAAAACCCTATTTCTGAAACCTGAAAAAGGTCCAAACTTTGTTGCCAAAATGAGAGAAATTCTTCACATTCAAGGAGGTCAATGTGGGAACCAAATTGGGGCCAAGTTTTGGGAGGTGATCTGTGATGAACATGGGATTGATCAAACAGGGAAATACAGTGGAGACTCGGATCTTCAATTGGAGAGAATCAATGTGTATTACAATGAAGCAAGTGGTGGAAGATATGTTCCACGTGCTGTTCTTATGGATCTTGAACCTGGTACTATGGATTCACTCAGATCTGGTCCTTATGGACAGATTTTTAGGCCTGATAACTTTGTTTTTGGCCAATCTGGTGCTGGTAATAACTGGGCTAAAGGGCATTATACTGAAGGAGCTGAATTGATTGACTCTGTTCTTGATGTTGTCAGGAAAGAAGCTGAGAATTGTGATTGCTTGCAAGGTAAATTGTCTTAATAT
The DNA here is from genome assembly GCA_964019445.1 of Populus tremula. NCBI lineage: Eukaryota > Viridiplantae > Streptophyta > Magnoliopsida > Malpighiales > Salicaceae > Populus > Populus tremula. Next base: position 52,327,276 of record CAXHTJ010000001.1, read on the forward strand.
TTCTTTGTTCGGTGTTTTTGTGATGTTTTGAATAACGGTTTTTCTTTCTTTTGATTGGATCTTCATGGGTTTTGATTGCTTTGTGAGAACGTTGACGGGTTTGATTGGATCTGCTATTCGATTCAGGTTTATAGAGGTTTTTCTTGGTTTGCGAAATTTGATGTTGATATTTTATTAAATGAAAATTGGGGGCTTTTCTTTATCATCATGTTTAGTTTTCCTGGGAAATTTGCTGGATCTTTAATCATACTTGGATTGGATATTTAGGGGTAAAGTTTTGATGCTTTATGCTGGTGCCTCCATGTCTTTTGTGCTTTCGTGGTTTTCAATGGCTTTTAAGTTGTAATGCTGGACTGAATCCTGTTTTCTGCATCAGCTGACTGCTCCATATGCTATGCTAGTTCTGAATTTTTTCAGCTGGGAACTTGTGTTTTCGATTCTCACTTTCTGAGAACAGATAACGAGAAAATTATCTTCCTGTACGTGAAGTAGCTCAAATGTTCTTTATATACTCGAGTGTGGTTTGACGCTTTCAGTCGGAAGTTTAGTTTCTGTCTTTTTCATGATTGTGGTTTTTGCTAGCAATTTTTCGCGTTCCTCTTAATGTATGGTCATTAAATTGCTGAGCTATTATTGTTTTTAGGTTTCGAACCGTCCTTGCTTATTGATGCTACAGTTTTAGTTTTCCTGCCTGGTTCAAGCTTCATTTAATAAATTTGGTGGAACAGGATTTCAAGTTTGCCATTCTTTGGGTGGAGGCACTGGTTCTGGCATGGGAACTCTTCTTATCTCTAAAATCCGGGAGGAGTATCCTGACCGCATGATGTTGACATTTTCTGTTTTCCCTTCTCCTAAGGTATCTGACACTGTTGTTGAGCCATACAACGCCACCCTTTCTGTCCACCAGCTCGTGGAAAACGCCGATGAATGTATGGTTTTGGACAATGAAGCTTTGTATGACATCTGCTTCCGCACTCTCAAGCTCGCTACCCCCACTTGTAAGTTAATTGAAAATGCTCTCCTTGAACTGAAGAACATAATTTAAAGATGTTAAATCTGGTATTAATTAAAGGAACCATTTAGCTTTTCCTCCCTAAAAGTTGAAAATGAATATTGAGAAGGGCAACAATAATAAAATGCTTAGTTCTGAGTTGGCTGCTCCCTAGTCGTTCTCATTGGTGGTTGCCACAAAAATTAACCGCCCATGACTTAGTTCTAATATTTTGAAGCAACATGACCTGACTCTGGTACCATGTTTTTGTTTTTCTATGTACCAGTTGGTGATCTTAACCACCTCATTTCTGCTACCATGAGTGGTGTCACATGCTGCCTTCGCTTCCCTGGACAGCTGAACTCTGACCTCCGAAAGCTTGCAGTTAACCTTATCCCATTCCCTCGCCTTCATTTCTTCATGGTCGGATTTGCACCCTTGACATCAAGAGGATCACAGCAATACCGTGCTCTGACCGTGCCTGAACTAACCCAGCAAATGTGGGATGCCAAGAACATGATGTGTGCCGCCGACCCACGTCATGGCCGCTACCTAACTGCTTCAGCCATGTTCCGTGGTAAGATGAGCACGAAAGAGGTCGATGAACAAATGATAAATGTCCAGAACAAGAACTCTTCATACTTCGTTGAATGGATCCCCCACAATGTTAAGTCCAGTGTCTGTGACATCCCACCTAGAGGTCTTAAGATGGCATCCACTTTCATTGGCAATTCAACTTCAATCCAGGAGATGTTCAGGCGTGTCAGTGAGCAATTCACAGCTATGTTCAGGCGGAAAGCTTTCTTGCACTGGTACACTGGTGAGGGTATGGATGAGATGGAATTTACCGAGGCTGAGAGTAACATGAATGATCTGGTAGCTGAGTACCAGCAATACCAGGATGCAACTGCTGATGACGAGGAGTACGAGGAGGAGGAAGAAGAGGAAATTGGTGCTTAAGATAGCTTGAAATTCTTGTCGGCATGTCTGAAATTTGTATTTTATTTGCTCTATTTAAGTGAGTGATTATGTTTCTGTTGTTGGGGGGTCAAATTAGATTGACCTGTTGATGTGAATGAGTTGTGGGTCCTGTATTGTATTGGAGAATGGTTTTTGGTGACTGCTTTTGTTTTTAATCTTGATTGATGAATGATTGTATGTAGTGGATGGATGTTGGGTAAATACTAATAGAGCTTAGTCCAATTTTTTCCAATGTAAAAGGCCAGAATATCATCAGGAATGGATGGATTGGTTGCAAACAAATCACCAACTCGAATGAAACCTGGGCTCTGACTGGTGAAAGCAGCCATAGTAGCAGTAGGTCCATTGCCTACATTAAACGTAAAGTGAACTAGTCCAACGGGAAAAACAAACACATCACCCTTTTGAAGCGCCTTCCAAACGAGCCTGTTTTCCGGGTTTGAGGTTACAAATCCAGCAATTAAGCTGCCTTCTAAGACGGTTGCAATTTCAGTTGCCCGAGGGTGTGTGTGGAGGGTTGATGTTCCTCCCGGCGCATGGTCTCCGCGACCCAATGCGAGCCCAAGAGTGTTCAGTCCAGGTATTTGGGCAAAACAGTGACTTTGAATCCAATGGGATTTGATGTGTTGCCAGGCACACGGAGTTCACCGGAGAAGAAATGGCTTGCATTTACCAGCTTCGGATCCATACAAGGTAGGCCATTAACTCTCACTGCAGTAGTCATAAAACATGGAATTGGTTAAGTGAAAACAACAAGTACCTCTACTAATTACTTTGTTAGAAAAATTATCAATCTGATTGGATCCCAACCTGAGCTAGTAGGATCGGCAACGCAAAAATCTTGCAATGGACTAGGATCGGAGGCAGTGGCCGAGGCACAAATGATGGCTAGAAAACTTGCAATAACCAACAAAATGTGGCTAGCCATATCAATTGCTTGAGGCAATAGCAAGATATTGATGAACTGCAGTACTAATGAAGTGCATGTATACATGCAGGAACTCTTAGATATAGTGATGGATGAACAGTCCAAGAACTGGCCTTCGAAGGAATTTGTGCCGTCCAATGCCTGCATCTGTTGTAAAAAGAGTGTAGCATGGTTAATATGAAGATGCCAGTACGTGACTCTCACAGTCCAAGTCACATCATCCCTGCTGGCTAGGCCACTAAACTATTTCTGCAAAGTAAAGAAGCTTAAAGAAACTCGAGAGAGAGTTTGAAGAGTCTTTTATAAAAAAAATAAATTTTTATTGTATGTTGCATAGTGTCAATATCCTAGCATGTTTTAAATATTTATTTTTATATAAAAAAATATTGGAAGTTTTGAAAATATATTTTCACATGAATTTCTTAAACACAACAAATATTATTTTCTTGTATTTCTAGATTTTACAACATGTTTGTAAGACTCTAAAGGGTATTGACTAATATTTCAAAAAAAAAAAATACAAAAATCTTATTTTGGGGGAATTCATTTATTATTCACCATTAATGTTTGGATAAAGAAGTCCCAAAGGGATGAATATCCAAAATATTATTGGGAATAACTTATTATTCACTGTTATATTTGGATAAAGAAACTCTAAGTGGTAAATATCCAAAATAATTTTCTAGGAATAATAAGCCATTACACATCCTTGAAAGAAACCTTTATTATAATTAAAGACATTTCAATTTTTGACTCCATGGTTTACGAGTCGTTAGAGTATGAAACATTAAGGCAAAAATAGGCTTTTAAAACGCCCTAAATTTCCTTAAATTTCTAAATTTTTGTCCCTTCTCCTTGCGATTTACGAGTCGCAAACTCTTGAAATACTAAAGGAAAAATAAGCTTTTAAAGCACATGGAATCTCCTTGGATTTATTTCTTAATAAATTTAGTTTGAATCAAACACAGATTTCAAGATATTTGCATTAGTTCTCCTTTGCACTTTGTAGACATATCTAAAGATATGATCCATATTGGCCAAGGGTTTTTGCTTTTAGACTTTGAACCCAAATCCATTCATCATAGCAAACATATCCTAGGAAAACTAATTAAAAGAACACCAACATCATATCAATTATAAAGCAAACCAAAGACCAATCAACTTACCTTAAGTAGGGCATACTAGAGGTGTCAATACCTTCCCTTTATGCAACCAGTCCTTTGCCTTATACATATACATATGAAGCATATTATTATAAAGTAGTGTAATACATGTCAAAGATTAGATGACACTCGAAGATGATCAGATGACACCTGAAGGTGACTATTATAGGAGGATCAATCGCCACAGGTTGGTGCCTCTCTTAACAACTACGTATACATAATACTATGTGCACATAGACTAACTATTCTTTATTAGAGTGGAGTTACTGACAAGTCCTATATCAAGGCATAATAGATATTCACATAATTACTAAAGCAATGTATATCATATTGAATATAACTTAGTTCAATGAAATCCGAGTGCAAATTCAAGAATAGATGAGTACTCAAAAAATAAAGCAACATTTATAAATATTTAAGAAATTAACTAGTTGTACTCATCATCATATAATCAACATGCATATTTATTTATATTACATGTATATTAAAAATTATCCTACTTACCTAGAGAAAATATAGAAGTAAAAGGAATATCAAATGAAAGATATGAAAATCCTATTAAGGATCGTTATAAGTACCTATAATGAATATACATAATATAATAAAAAATAACTTAAATAACACAAATAAAAAACTCCAATTCATAATAGAAAACCAGGTTTACTTTCCTAAGTTTAGAGACTAAAACAACAATTTTTAGAAATCAGGGACCAAAACATAATTTTATCAGAATTGGATGATTAAATTGTAAATGTCAGAAATACATAAACATACTGAAATTTCACCCACAATCCATCCTCGATTCCGTCCAAAATCTCAATTTACATTCCAGGGATCCAAGTGTAATGTTTTCAAAAGTTTAGGGACTAAACTATAAATATCCAAAATGGAGGGATGAAACTGAAAATTACACAAATCAATTATTAAACTGTATTATAGAATTTACCTATATAGAAAATATTGTATTCATACTTGTGTGGTAACCTCCACCATTACTATTGTATATTATCCTACACACACACACACTCACTCACACAAGTGCGCGCGCGCGCACACACACATATAGAAAGGGTTGGATAACCAATAGGTTAAGCCTCCTAATTATTCTCAACTTGGTATCATAGCCTTCTACTATCATAACTCTTTCTCCTTTTCCTTCTTTACAACTGGCATTCTCTCAACTTTTCCTAAATGGATTCTACTGTTGCTGCCGACTTCTCCCTTACCACCGGTGGTACATCACAACCAGCCAACCACCTACAAGTTGTTGTCGGTGGTGCCTTTCCTCCATAACAACAACCTCCACTTACAGAGCATGTCTCTAATTCCTCCTAAAAATTTTTTGTTGTTCCTCTGCACCGTATATGAACATACACTTTAGCTATCATTCCTTAATCAAACACCCACCAAGTTGTTTCATTGAAACTTATGAACACAAATTATCTCTATTAGCGAATGTAGATGAAGCCCTATCTCCTTGGTCAAGGTGTTTTTCATTCCGTTGATGGCTTAGTGTCGTGTCCTCCATCTTATGTTTCTAACAATTCTGTTGGTTCTTTCTCTACAATTAGCCCTTCTTTTCTTTGTTGGAAGCAACATGATTAACTTATTTTGAGTGCATTACTCCCTTCACTCTCAATAGATGTGTTACATCTCGTGGTAGATTATTCTACCTCGTATTGTTCTTGGCGCACTCTAGAGAAAGTGCTTGCATCTTAGTCTAACACTTGCATCATGCAACTTCATAGCTCATTTTAGGATCTTCGACAAGGCAATTTATCAGTTAGTATGTACATGCAGCAAGCCAAATCATTATTTGATGAATTGGTTGCTGCTGGTCGCCCTATGTCCCTTAAAGACTTTAATCTCTATGTGTTTCTTGGCCTTCATGGTGAGTTCAAAGACTTGGTAACAAGCCTTATAACCAAGGTATAATCGCTGTAATATGCTGATCTTCACAACCACCTTCTTAACCATGAATTTCTGCACAAGAACTCTTTTCATTCCATGGATGCGCCTTCTTCTACTGTAGGAGCCACCATTGCTACCAACACCATAACCCTTTACTCATCTTGCTACATCTCATTACTGTCCAAATTTTAGCTATAACAAGAGTCTTTCTCATGGCACCTGGCGTCCCCATAATAACCGCTACAACCACTAGCCACGGGGTCACTCTTCTGTAGACTAGAGACCAACCAATTGGCAGCAGAATAGGCGTAATATAGGGTCTTCCTAGTTCTGGACAAGAGCATGTCCGTTGCCAATTGTGCTCCAACTTCAGTCATATAGCTCCATATTATACCTAGTTTCAACGCAACTATCAACAACCTTCTACTCACCTTGCTGTTAGGAATGTTTCTGTTGTGACTTAGTTCCTCGACAATGGCGTGAATCAACATGTCTCACCTGCTCTTGCAACTGTAACCGATTTTACGACCTATCTTGGTAATGATCATTTATATATTGGTGATAGTAAGAGCCTTGACATATCCCATATTGGACATACTACATTACATTCCCCAAAACACATCTTTACATTATCTAATGTTCTTCATGTGCCTCATATTACTAAACCGTTGTTATTTGTTCAGAAATTCTGCAATTATAATCATGTTTATTTTGAATTTCATGTTTCTATGTTTTATGTCAAGGATCTCATCACTAAGGAAGTTCTCCTTTCTAGTCAGAGTAATGATGGTCTTTATGTCCTCTCTGAGTCTTATGCCATGTCAGTTCCTCAAGCCTTTTAGTCTTCTTACATCTCCGAGACTGCCGACCTGTGGCATCGTTGTTGTGATCATCCAACCCCTCAAATTTTAGATCTGTTAGTTTTCATCAATAAAATTGTTGCGATGTCGCGGTCACACAAATTAATTACCCTAACTTCAAACACAACACATAATAGTATAGAACAAGCAAGGGGTCGATCCCACGAGGAAGGTTCAAGTTAGATTTTTATCCTAGATGATATGCAATTATTTTGGGGGGGTTTGGACGTTATCTAGGCTAAAGCAAAAGAAAACAAAAAACTATCAAACAAAATTTAATAAAATCAGAAAATTATCAAGAGAACAAACCTTAGTCGCAAGCACATATCCACCTATAGAAATCAGAACTGATCATGGAAATGAAACATCAATTTATATTTTGAATATTTATCTCTTCTTAACATTGGTTAGTTAACGGATCCGCCGTATAACTAACCCTAACCATCAAACAACCACAATGTCCACACTAATAATTTAATTCAATGGTAGCCTTAAGAACTAGATAAGTTTATTAATCAAGAAAACATAATTGTCGTAGTCTACGTTTGATTTGATTGAATGTTCTCCCTAAGATTAATAATGTAGATCTGCCATAATTATTAAACTCAATTGCTTCACAAGTTCATATACCACAACTCCGGTTTTGATATCAAACTTAGCAATAGATTGTCTACAATAAAAACTTAGAGTCCGCTCTAGCAATTAAAATAAACAATCATAGAAAAAATAAGCATAGGAGAACAAACATATTCATCATATAAACTGAAAAGAAAAGGTAAAATAAATCTCACAGTTCTTAAAATCCGAAGGCTTTCGTGTCCTTGCAACCAAGAAAACGAGTTTAGCCTTGCATATTTGTTGAATAACTAATCAAAAATATGAAGGAATGCATGATTTCGGGTTTCTTAGAGTAGGGGGGCGTTTTTCTCCTCTTGGATGGATGCCCCCCTTCTCTTCTCTCATTCTTTTTACATCCTATGAAACCCTAGTCTTTATTTTACAAGATAATCCTCTTTTAAGTAGACAGTTTACATTTAAGTACTTCAATAACTATTTTCCTTAAAAATAAGAAATAGTCTTGCATAAAATCTTCAAAATAATCCTCTTTTACGTAATTTGGACTCGTTTCTTCACGAAACCTGTTTGCTGGCGGAATTCAATTGTCATCTTTGAAAAATAATATCTTCCTCACATGATATCATTTTGGCTGCAATTTGGAGTGTTTATAGGCCTTTAAGTCAGGAATCAAACAAAATTGAGTTTACATCAATTGGAGTTATATAGCTCCATATATTCAAGTCGGAATGATCGAAGGTCAACATTGACAGATTGCGAGATTTGACTTTAAAAGCTGTGATTTCCATACTCTTCCTTATTTTATTATCTTTCCTTAGATGTACAAAAAGGTATGGATGCTAGCTTTTGAATGCCACTAGAATCACTTCATTTCGACCTTTAAAGCTCACTCTCTGCACAAAACATTGACTGAAGGTCAAATATGCCAATTACCTCCAATTTACTCTTTTTTGCATCTTTTAATCCAAAAGTGCCTTCAAAACATAAAACAAAGAATATCAAGGTATTTTATATATAAAAAATATGCAAAAAACTAGTTAAATGTGGGTGAAACTATTGAATAATATGGTTGCATAAAAAATCATATGTACTTTTAGATGTTCTCTTGCTTAATGTTAGGCTTGTCCTTTAGGCAAGTCGTTGCGTCTGTTGTTGCGACCTATGGGTCACAAAACTACCACCCCACTTGATTTAATATTTAGTGATGTTTGGGGTCTTGCCCCTATGTTTTTCTTTGATGGCTTCTGCTACTTTGTTATCTTTGTCAATGCGTATACTAAATATATATGGTATTATCTGCTTGTTGCTAAATCTGATGTGTTTTCCACTTTTCAACATTTTCAAACACTTGTTGAACACCAGTTTTCATTTAAAACTAAACATATTCAAACTGATTGGGGCGGTGAATATCGTAAGTTAAATAAATTCTTTCAAACCATTGGCATTCACCACCGTTAATATGTCCTTATACTCTTGAACAAAATGGCACCGTTGAGCGTCATCATCGACATATTATTGAAACTGGCCTAACCCTTTTAGGCCAGTGGAGTGCACCATTGTGATTTTGGAACTATGCTTTTGAATCATCGGTTTATCTTATTAATCGCATGCCTATTCTTGTTCTTCAAAATAAATCTCCGTTTGAGTGTCTATTTTGTTGTACTCCTGATTATAATTTTTTGCGTACTTTTGGGTGTCTTTGTTTTCCTTTCTTGCATCCATACCATGCTCACAAATTGAATTTTTGTTCTTTCCTATGTGTGTTCTTAGGTTATGGCTCATCTCATAATGGTTATCGTTGTCTTGATTTAGCTTCCCAACCAGCCCAAACAGCACCCCTGTTATGCCCTCTGCAACACCTCGCAAGAACCCCCACTTCACTCTCCTCTAGCCCCGTCATATTGTCACTAGCTCCGTCATATTGTCACTAGCTGCTTGTTTTTCCAATGATAATTATGTAGGAACAAGTTCCTCATTGCTAGATGCCTTTGTCTTCATGTTTGACGTTGCAAAGCAGCCTAGTTCTGCAGCAGCTTCGCCGATGTCTACTGCCAGTACAATCCCTCCACCGCCTCTCCAGCAGGCCTGCAGTTGTGTGTTGACCTTTCCTCCTATCCTCTCCAGCTACTTTCAGGTACCGGCTCCCTTTATACATGCCTAGCTGCTCACCAACATCGCATGGTTCTTCATCCGCGACAGCCCAAGACAACCATGTCCACTGCCATTGCCACCGCCTTTACTGCTCCTTCAGGCAGTCTCTCTTCTTACTCATAAGCGACTTGTTTTTAATGATGCTAACATGTATTTAGGCCTTACGTGCTAACAAAACTTGGTTCTTAGTGCCGTGTCACCCTTTAATGAATGTTGTTGGTAGTCGGTGGGTATACAAGATTAAACGTTGATTTGATGGCAACATCGAGAGGTATAAGGCATGTCTAGTTGCTAGGGGTTTTACTCAGCAAAAAGGTATTGATTACTCTGAAACTTTTAGTCATGTTATCAAATAGGCAACTTTTAAACTAGTCTTCTTCATTACTGTTTCAAGTGATTGGAAAATTCATCAAGACTCTATTGAGGAGGTTTACATGAAACAACCTCCAGGTTTTGTTGATTCTGTTCTCCCCTCACATGTGTGTCAATTGCATAAGTCTCTATATGGGTTAAAACAGGCTCTGCGGGCTTGGTACACTCGTTTGAATGATTTCCTGTTATCTATTGGTTTTCGTGCCTCTAAAGTGGATACCTCATTGTTTATCTTCTTTGTTGGTAATGATATTTGTTATCTTCTGGTCCATGTTGATGATATTATACTTACGGGTAGCAACTCTTTTCAACTTCAACACCTCATACAACTATTGAGCTCTGAATTTAAGCTTCGTGACTTGGGTTTTGTTCATTATTTTTTGGGTATTGAGGTTCATCCTACTGTTATGGGTCTTATACTTCAACAACATAAATATACACTAGACATCCTCACTCGGGCTGATATGTTGCAAACCTGTTGCTACTCTTATCTCTACATCCAAAGCTACCATTCTGCCAGATCCCTTTTTTTATGATGCTACATGCTTTCGTCAAATTATGGGTGCTCTTTAATATATCACTTTTACACGCCCAGATATTTGCTTTGCTGTTAATAGAGTCTGTTAGTTTATACATGCTCCTATAGATTCTCATTGGGCTACCATTAAATGCATATTACGTTATCTTAAGGGTACGACATCACATGACTTGCATATTACTCGTAATTCTTCCTTTGCCTTACATGGTTTTTAGATACAGATTGGGCAAGCGGTGTTGATGATCGTAAATCTATAGGTGGTTATCTTGTGTTATTTGGTCATACACCGATTTCTTGGAAATCAGGTAAGCAATGTACAGTTGCTCGCTCTTCTACTGAAGTTGAGTACAAAGCCTTAGCTGATGGCACTGTTGAGGTTATCTGGCTTCAATATTTATTAACAGATCTATAGATTCCATCTGTTTCTGCTCCTATCATCTGGTGTGATAACCTAGGTGCCACTTATTTGTCTGCAAATCTTATTTTTCATGCTCGCACAAAACATGTTGAGGTTGATTATCATTTTGTGTGATAGAGTTGCGAAGAAGGAGATTCAGATTCGTTTTATTTCCTCCTAGGGATCAACTTGTAGATGTCTTCACTAACTAAGATGTATTATCCTAACCAATAGGTTAAGCCTCCTAATTATTCTAAACTAACTAAGATGTATTTTCCTTAACCGCATAAGAATGCTTACAAGAATTCCAAAGTACATTTCAGGGGTCAAATTATAATTCTCCAAAGTTTAAGGATTAAATTATAATTTTCAACCTCAAGACCATTTTGTCTAGATTTTCCAGCAAAGTTTAAACAAATTTCTTAACACATAACAAATCAATTAAATAAATCAATTAACAAATCCTTATTTCTAACAACATATAATAAAAAATAACATGAAAGGGAATCAATTACTCTCTACTTTTACCTTTCTTGAACCAAAAAACTCAAAATAAAAAACTAAGATTCTTGGTTTAATGAGTGGAGGGTTATGACAATAATAAGAATTAGAAAAGAGAAAAACAATTTTATTACAACTTTTTCTTATATACCTAGCTAGGTTAACTTAGGTCGGGTTTGAATTGATTTGAGTTTGAGCTTGAGCTTGAGCTAAAAGTTTGGGTTTTACACTAATAAGAACATCAAAAACAAATTGAAATGATGCAAAGTTGATGGAGTAGTTCTGGCCCATCAGTTGAATATCTATCACTCTTAGGCTATAAGATATCCTTATAAGAATATTTATAATAAACCAATAGAAAAAAGCTAAGCCTAAAAAGAGGCAAAGCAATTGATTTAATGAAAAATTTTGTAAATTTTTATTTAATTATTGAATTGTGTTTAAATTTTTCTATAAGATTTTAAAGGTCCAGTTCTTTAGGAAGTTAGGCTTGTTATAAGAAAACGAGTTCATAAATACTTTCAAATTTGGCTTAGAAGGCGTTGTTCAAGGTATTTTTGTTTTTTGGATTTCAAATTTCATAGTATATTTAGTGCTTTTGTTATTTTTATTTTATTTTTAGGTTTTCTAATTTATTTATTTTAGTTTTTTTTGGTTTAATTAAGGATTTGCGGTCCTTATTCAGTAAAGTAAACTGCGTGAAGAGAAAATATTGAATAGTAAAAATCAAATTGGTATCTTTATTGTATTATTTTATATTTAGAGTTTCCTTCAATATGCGTCCGTCAGCTAGATTTATGTGTTTGTCTTATGAGCAGATGATGATGATATGGGTAACTGGATAAGCTTGAATTGCATGACGAGTACTTCAAGTTAAATAATAGAACTGTTCAGCTTGCTGCAATATTTTTACTTCTTGATTCTGCCCAGAAAGACAGATCACCGAGTAGGTGTTGAAAGATTATTGTGGTTATTAATACTTTTGAAAATGAAAGAAAATCCAATTGCTTGGAAAATGACTAAGCAAATTGAAATAGAAAAAGCTGAAAGCTAGTAGAGGAGAGCCTATGAGTGGAAGAAAAACATTGTCACGAAACTGTTAAGAGCAACCTGAACAGATCCATTCGCGTGTAATGTGATGATAGCATATGTTTTACTATTATAAAGAACAAACTGCTCCATTTGAACTCAATATAGAAAGCTTTTACCTTCAACTTCAGGTTTCTTGGGTGCAATCTGGTTCGTTCGTCTTTGATTTATCATAAACAAGGGAAGGGAGTTGCTTGCAGGCTTCTATTACTTCAAAGAAGATAGAAATAGAGATGGCTCCTCGAAACGCTTCAATGCTTCCGTTTCTAGTTTTTCGTCTCTCTTCGTCCTCGTTGGCAACATCATCTCACACCCACGAGGATTTTCTCCGATGCCTTTCCCTTTATTTTGATTATCCTGTAGCTAATTTGACGGTTGTTTATGTTAGAGAATAATATAAATTATATTTTAGAATTTTACTCAACAATTTAAATTATTAGATTGAGATTGTTTTTTAATATGATATCAAAGCCTTAATAATCAAGCAATCACGAGTTCGAATTTCACCATCTCCTATTTATTTGATAAAAATTAAGTATAAGGTAATGTGGGTCATTATAAGTTTCAAGTCCGAAGAGCTTTAACTTGAAGGGGTGTGTTAAAGAATAATATAAATTATATCTTGGAACCTTGTCCAATAATTTAAATTATTAGATTGAGATTGTTTTTTAATATGATATCAAAGCCTTAATAATCAAGCAATCACGAGTTCGAATTTCACCATCCCCTATTTATTTGATAAAAATTAAGTATAAGGTAATGTGGGTCATTATAAGTTTCAAGTCCGAAGAGCTTTAACTTGAAGGGGTGTGTTAAAGAATAATATAAATTATATCTTGGAACCTTGTCCAATAATTTAAGCTATTGGGTTAAGATGATTCTTTGACATGATATCAAAGCCTTGATGACCAAGCGGTCACGAGTTTAAATTTCACCATCCCCTGAAAAAATATATTAAAAAATAATATAAATATACTGAAATTTCACCTAAAACGTCTTTTCATAGTCATAGTAAGAAAGGAGGGTATGGGCTGTTGCTCTGCAAATATGGACTTGCTGCTGATAATATAGTTGATGCTCAATTAATAGATGCTAAAGGCAGGATCCTTGACAGGGAATCAGTGGGAGACGACTTATTCTGGATCATTCGAGGGGGTGGAGGAAATTGCTTTGGAGTGGTTGTTGCTTGGAAAATAAACTTGGTTGAAGTTCCATCTACAGTGACCGTCTTCACTGTCGTAAGAAACTTGGAACAAAACGCAACCAAGCTAATCCATCAGTGGCAATACGTTGCAAATAAGCTTCCTGAAGATCTCTTCCTTACAGCGGTTATAAGAAGAGTTAATTCTAGCCAAGGAGGAAATACAGCAGTGCAAGCTATGTTTGTTTCCCTATTTCTTGGCAAGGTTGACCAGCTTCTTTCTGTGGATGCACGGGAGCTTTCCTGACCTCGGTATAGTAAGAGATGACTGCATCGAAATGAGTTGGATTGAGTCCATCCTCTACGTTTATGGATTCCCAAGGAATACATCCCTGAATATGTTGCTCGACAGGAGTTCCCAATCCTCAATAATTTCAAAGTAAAATCTGATTTTGTGGAGGAAATTGTATTGAAAGAGATATGGGAAAGGTTTTCTGACGAAAACATCGAGGTGCCTGCAATGACTTTCATTCCTTATGGATGAAAAATGAATAAGATTTCAGAGTCTAGCATTCCATTTCCGCATCTAGCTGGTAATCTATACAAAATTACCCATACGGTGGCTTGGTGTGAAGAACCCGCATCAGAAAGGCATCTAGCTTGGATTAGAAGGCTTTACACAGTTACATGACTTCTTATGTTTCGCAAAAACCTCGAGAAGCAAGTTATGGACAAGCAAGCATCTGTGGTAGGAAATATCTCAAGAACAACTTCGACAAGTTGGTACGGGTGAAGATTGAAGTTGATCCTGCAAATTTCTTTAGAAATGAGCAAAGCATACCACCTCTCTCACCATGGTGATCAAAGGAAGAGTAATGAGCTAATAACATTTTTCTTGTTTTTTCAATATCCATAATGTTTGCTTCAAGTCCAATATACAATTTGATCATGCAGAAAATAGGGTCAGTCAGTAGAGACGTATTGTAAATAAAAGTTCATTTTTAAATCATCTATATATGCTAATTCAGTATCATATGCTGTCCTTTGTAATGTAATAATTTTGATTTTCTCCCTCGGCTCGATATATCAATCCCAATTTTTTATTAAATATTTCAACAGAAGAATTCACTAAGAATAAAATAAAAAACAGAAAGCTTCAAGTACTGATGAAAGTATTGACATTGGTCAAAGTGGAAGGTTTGATAAAATACACATTGAGCCATTATCAAAGCAGTCCAAGTTCAAAGAAATATTAATGAAACATGAAACTTCATGACTAAGGCACTGTTTGACTTCAAAGACTATGGGGATGTGCTATTTTTTTTGTTAAAATATTATTTTAATATATTTTTAAGTAAAAATTACTTTAAAAAACAACTACTATCACAAAACCAACAATTACCTAAATTAAGCTAAATTAAGCAGCCAACCAGGTTTTCAATATGTTGAATGTGATCATCATCAAAGGTTTCTTATATCTAAACCACGTATTCATGAGAACATAGTTTATAATTCCTGGATAGAAAAAAAAAAGAGAGAGAACAAAAACCATGTAAAAAATAAAAAATAAAAATTAAATCACAATAAATTCAAGATAAAAATTGTAAAAAAAAACTGTTTTATATAAAAATTTAAGTTTAAGTTGTTGGGTGAAGTGTAAAACATAACTTTATATTTTTTTTTAGGTTTGAAATTTACAAGTTTATATCATTATCTTGGGTTTAATAATTTTATTAAGATTAAACAGAGATTTAAATTCTTGACTGTTTAATTATTAAATTTTTGATATCATATTAAAAAATCATATCAATTTAAAATTTTAAACTTAAATTATTAAGTGAAAAGCTCCAATAATAATTTTATATTTTTCTTTAACGAAAACAAAGTGCACGGAGTGATTTGATAACCTCAAAGGCCAAGGTTACTAAGGATAAGTCTCGAAGTGAATGGTCATTTAAACCACCTACTAGTTGCAAATAACCAGGAAATTTCAGACATTCAAATGGCTTCCAATATTATAAGCTTTTTATCTTATTTTATTATTATTGTAATGTGTGATAATAGTGTGGATTTGATCTTCCTCGAAAAATCGAACTTTGAGAGATGGGGACAGGTGATGAGATTTGAGGTTTTAATTTGGCTCATAGTAAGAAGATAAAGCACTTATTTGAGAAACAAAATTCAAAAGCTTGGACATTGACTAATACAAATTGAAATATAATATATTAAATACTTTGAAAATAAAGCATCCTGAGCTCTGAGAAATCTCAGATAATATTTTTTATGCAGAAAACGTAATGAAGGATATGTTTGACGCCACCTATCCTGTGTGCAAGTTCTTTTTTTGTTAATTTCTCAATGGACTTGAGCAATCTAGCCATGATCATGCTCATTTTACTTGCTAAGCAAGATATCCCCGTGATACTATAAATAGGGAGTCCTTTGCAGGATTCTATACTCGGAAAACATAAGAAAAATGACTTGTCTCAAAGCTTCAAAGCTGCCATTTCTACTGTGTCTTCTCGTTTCATTTTCATGGGTCATATCAGCTCACCCTCGTGAGGATTTTCTAAAATGCCTTTCCCTTCATTTTGAAGACTCCGCAGCCATGTCAAATGTAGTTCACACCCCATACGACTCCTCCTATAGCTCTATCTTGCAGTTCTCAATACGGAACCTCAGGTTCAATTCTTCTGAGCTAAAACCTCTTGTCATCGTTACACCAACGAATGCATCACACATCCAGGCTGCCATCCTTTGCTCGCAGAGACATAACTTACAGATTAGAATACGGAGTGGCGGGCATGATTTTGAAGGTCTATCTTACATGGCAGCTGTCCCGTTTGTCATAATTGATCTCATCAGTCTACGAGCTGTCAATGTTGATGCAACGAATAGAACTGCTTGGGTTCAGGCTGGTGCAACACTAGGGGAACTTTATTATAGTATTTCTGAGAAAAGTAGAACTCTTGCCTTCCCAGCAGGTAGTTGCCCTACGATAGGTGTTGGAGGACACTTTAGTGGTGGAGGACATGGCACCATGGTGCGCAAATTCGGCCTCGCTTCAGATAATGTGATTGATGCTCATTTAATTGATTCTAAAGGCAGGATCCTTGATAGAGAATCAATGGGAGAAGACTTGTTTTGGGCCATACGAGGCGGAGGAGGGCAAAGCTTTGGAGTGGTTGTTGCATGGAAAATAAGTTTGGTTGAAGTTCCGTCCACAGTGACTATGTTTTCTGTTTCAAGAACCTTGGAACAAAATGCAACAAAGCTTCTCCATCGGTGGCAATACGTTGCTAATACGCTTCCTGAAGATATCGTCATCGATGTGCTAGTAACCAGAGTTAATTCAAGTCAAGAAGGAAACACAACAATACAAGCTACATTCTTCTCCTTGTTTCTTGGTGAGGTTGACCAGCTTCTTCCTGTGATGCAAGAGAGCTTCCCTGAGCTTGGTTTGGTAAAAGATGATTGCTTTGAAATGAGTTGGATTGAGTCGGTCTTCTACACTGGTGGATTTACAAGTAATGCATCCTTGGATGTGTTGCTAAATAGGACTCCTCGATCCATATCAAGATTCAAAGCAAAATCTGATTACGTGAAGGAACCTATGCCTGAAATTGCGTTTGAGGGGATATGGGAAAGGTTCTTTGAAGAAGACATCGAGGTGCCTGCACTTATCCTAATCCCTTATGGGGGGAAAATGGATGAGATTTCGGAGTCTAGCACTCCATTTCCACATAGAGCTGGTAATCTATACGTATTAGTCTCCAGTGTGTCTTGGAGTGAAGAAAGCAAGGAGGCATCCCGAAGGCATGTGGCTTGGATTAGAAGGCTTTACAGTTACTTGACTACATATGTTTCAAACAATCCTCGAGAAGCTTATGTGAATTACAGAGATCTTGACCTCGGAATAAATAACCTGACAGGCACCACAAGTTACAAACAAGCAAGCATTTGGGGTCGGAAGTATTTCAAGAACAACTTCGAGAGGTTGGTACGCGTGAAGACTGAAGTCGATCCTACCAATTTCTTTAGAAACGAGCAGAGTATCCCATCTCTCTCATCTTGGTGATCGATCAAAGGGAGCTACAAAGACATCGGGTCAAAACAAGATTAATGCTAATAATAATATTTCTCTTTATGCATCATTTATCGTAAGGTTTTTCTGTTGAGCTTAAACTCAATCTAGAAGGTCAAGGAAGGCAACCACCGCTCAGCCAGCTACCAGCCGCCACCGCCTAGCCGCAAGCCGCCAGCCGCCAGCCACCTTCACACCTAAAAGTTTGAATTTTTTTTTTCTGAATTTGTGTATAAATAAGCTGCTAAGCTAATGTTATTTTGTGTGGAGAGTTTAGAGAGAAACACTAGATATAGAGAGAGAGGGCATGTATTAAGCTTTTGTGTTATTGTAAGCTTCTTTGTTCTTGAAATAAATCTGTGTTTTATCCCCTCTAAGTGTTTCAAAGCCACCACCAGTGGTTTCTCCCACCAACAATTGGTATCAGAGCCCCGTTCGTCAGAAAACAGTAGTGTTTAGGGATATATGCAAATTTTTAAAGTTGTCAAAAACACGTTTTGATCATTCCATAGTGTAGAGCTCCTCCATACGAACTCACTGGTGCAAAGAACAGCCTGATCGGATCCCGCGGTGATCCACACGCGCCTCTTGAAGATTCTGCCCTGTTCTCCCACGCGCATCCCACGCGCCCAGAGGTAGACGACGACTGAGCCACACGCGCACCATATTTGAGCCGTTAAGCCGCCTAAGCCGAGGCGTCAAGCCGCACCGTACTTGCGCCGAGCCGAGCCGACCGAATATTCCCGGTTCGACCCCAGCGAACCACCCGCCGTACAAAATCGATTTTTTGACCGGTTCACCCTCTTTTTGACCCGATTTCTACAAAGTCAGACCGGTTCCTTACTATTTGGACCATTCCGGATCGATCTACAGTGTCCGCTTGGTGAAATTCGGCTCCCAGAAGGTGATATAGTCATTCAAAGAGCAAAATGACTACAGAAAGTACACAAACACTCATCCCGAAGGTGACCAAAGACAACTATGATAGTTGGTGCATCAGATTAAAGGCATTCCTTGGTTCACAAAAGTGTTTAGATATTGTGCAAAGTGGTTATGACGAACCAGAGTCCAAAAAAGCAGAAGATGCTCTACAAGAGGCACAAAAGCAAGCCCTAAAAGTCAACAGAAAGAAAGACAACAAAGCAAAGACCATCATCTATCAAGGTCTTGATGAAGACACGTTCGAGATCATTTCTTCCGCTGAAACATCAAAAGAAATATGGGAGGCTCTCTAACAAAAATACAAAGGTGCTGACAGAATAAAAAAATATTCGTCTTCAATCTTTGCGAGTCTGCTGAATTTGAAAACGTCTAATTGACATGTTCTTCTACATGCCCTACATGCCCTCTCAGTCGAAAGGGTAAGGAATGAATATTGAGACTGTCACGCAGGAGAAGAAACCGAGTAGAAGATAATGGCTTCGTAAGTACATCTACATACTGATTTTCACTGGGAACAAATTGAACATGAAATTCACCATGTAGAACTTGATCACGAACATAGTGGAAGTCAATTTTAATATGTTTTGTGTAAGCATGAAATAAAGGATTGATGGTCAAGTAAGTAGCTTCTATGTTGTCACACAAGAGAATTGGAGAATGTACAAGTTGGATATTAAAATCAGTTAGCAAGGATTTTATCCACTGAATTTCTGCAGCAGCATTTGTAAGAGCCTTATATTCAGCTTTAGTACTACTTTGAGCAACAATTTCTTGTTGTTTACAGCTCCATGAAACTAATTTTTTTGCCTAGATAAACACAATATAAACCAACTGATCATCTGTCATCACGATTAGATGCCCAATCTGTATCGCTGAACGTGTGAAGTTTAAGAGCAGTAGTGGGTTGAATCAATAACATATGAGAAATTGTGTTTTTCAAATAACGCAAGATGCATTTTATAACTACCCAATGTGGTTCAAGTGGGTGATGCATATATTTGCTAACCTTGTAAATTGCAAATGCAACATCAGGCCAAGTGAAGGAAAGGTATTGCAGTCCTCCAACTATGTTGCAATACAAATGAGGGTCATGGAAAGGTATTCCATCAGACATTGTTAATGATTGTGAGGTGGACATGGGAGTTAGGCATGACTTTGCTTTGTCCATATTGTTGCGGATAAGGAGATCTAGAATGTAACGTCGTTGCTATAAATGTAAGCCATTAATGCTTCTTATTGCTTTACGCCCAAGAAGAAGCTCAATTCACTAATGTCTTTCACTACAAATTTGTTCTACAACAAGCTAATTACACAGTTAATGGCATAAATGTTAGCACCAGCTAGAATTATGTCGTCGACATAAATGAGAAAATAAATAAGTGTTGAGCCTTGGTGATAAACATATAGGGAATGATCTGTCTGACTGTTTACAAAGCCAATAGCTTGTAACTGATTAGTCAACCAAGAGAACCATGCTTTTGGTGCCCGATGAAGACCGTAGAGAGATTTTTGTAGCTTGCAGACGTTGTGTGACAATTGAGGATGAATGAATCCAAGGGGTTGAGTCATATAGACATCCTCTTGTAGAAGTCCATGTAAGAAAGCATTTTGCACATGAATTTGATGAAGATGCCAGTCGTGAAAGACTATTGGAGATAACACCAACCTGCCAGTGGGTGGTTTAACCACGAGATCGAATGTCTCACCAAAATCAACACCCTTTTGTTAATGAAATCCTTTTGCAACTAAACATGCCTTGTCTCACACCCCCAAAAAAACTCAATCAATGCGGGTTCGACTGGCGAATTTTTTTTATTTTTTTGTTCTTTGGAGTCGCCACCTAGTATTTTGGTCACTAGGAACCTGACTGGTCTCAGAGATCGGGTACGGAGACTGGTTGCGTAAAGGGAAGGTATTAGCACCCCAAATACGCCCTACCTAAGGTAAGCTGCATTGTTTTATTGTCTGATAAAAAAAAACTAAAGTGTTATTGTACTTCTAGTCGTTGGTCTGTCTATGGTTCAAGAAAAAATCCTCCTCAGTAAGAAGGTCTTTTATCTTATCGGGTAAAATCCTAACCGTTCTAACGTCTATACCAAACTTATATTAATAATATTTAGGAATACGTTTTACATATAAATTTGTAATCCCAAATACTAAAAGAAAACAAAAAAAGATTTTTTTAGAATTTTTGAAATATTGGCCTAGTTCTCATGGTTTGAATAAACTGGTTATTAAAGCCAAAATGCATGTTAATACATATATTGTTTTGAAAATTTTCTTTGTTGTGTGAAAATATGATGTTATAATATTTATATATATATATTGGAGAGACTAGGCCGTATTTTAAAACAAAAACAATTTTTGAAAAATATTATATTTTTTATGCTTTGACAAAAGTCGGGTATTTTAATACTGAGCTTGTATCCTTACGGTATAAAAATACAACCCAATATTAATCCGCTTTAAAAAAAATATGCAGAAAAATCAATAACATTTTTAGAGAATTTTTTAGAATTTTTTGAAAGCAAAAACCTTTTTTTTTTTTTTTATTCTGGAAATCTTTGATATTTTGACGAAAATCGGGTATTTTTTTAACACTGGTTTTGCATCTTTACAGTATAAAAATACAAACCAACATTAAACCACTTTGACAAAAAAAATATGCAGAAAAATCAACAATATTTTTAAAAGATTTCTTTTTTCAGAATATATTTTTTTACTTTATAATATATATACATATATACACCCATATATTAATATATAATATATAATATATTATGGGGCTGGGCCAGCCCAAATAAATGGGCCGGACTCAGCCCAACCAAAAAGATTGGGCCGAACGGCCAGACTGGGTTGGGCCGAACGGCCCAGACGGGGTTGGGCCGAACTCGGCCCAACATGCCATCACTTCTTCTGTTCTGGGCCGGACCCGGCCCAGACCTAAAGGCTGGGCCAGAACCGGTCTGGCCCATGAGGAAAAAAACGGGGAGGGGAATTAATTTTCCCCTCCCATCCTCCTGCATGCAACAAGATTATGCATGCAGGAGGAAAACACTATTGACCAAAACAAAATGCAGGGGGGTGAGGACGTTACCTGGCGTGGAGGAGGCGGTGCTGCGGTGGCTCTGCGGTGGCGTGGCTTCGCGGACGGCGGCGCTGTGGCTGTTGCGGGGAGAAAAGATTGTCTTCCTCTTCCCCTCTTCTTCTTTTTTTTGTTTTCGGTCTTTCTCTCTTTTCCTTCAATTCCCTTTTGTTTTTTGTTTTCTTTTTTTTGTTTTCGGTTTTCTTTTTCTCTTTTCACTCTCTCCTGTTTGTTCTCTCTCTCTCTTCGGTTTCCTCTCTCTCTCCTCCCTTCGTTTTTTTTTTCTTTTTTTCGGGCCCTGCACCTTCGGTTTTTTTCTCTATTTATAGGAGAGAAAGGTGGCTGGGCCCTTCATTAGTGCGCATGGGGAGCGGGTTTTGCGGGCGGCCGGTCGGCCACCATCCGCAAGGTAAAGCACCGCCAATCTTGCTTTCGGCGGGGTGTCACCGGTGGTCGGCCATTTGGTTTGTGGTCCAGTGCTTCGGGTTGGTCGATGGGTCTAAGGAGAGAGAGGCGGGAAGATTTTGAAGGAAAAAAAACATTTTTCTTCTCCCCTGCAACGAGTGCAGAGGGGAAGACGAAGGAGGAACAGTGCCGTTCAAAACGACACCGTTCGCTCCCCCTTATTTTTTTTTTATGCATGAAACGGCGTCGTTTTGGATAAAACGCGCCGTTTCATTTTAAAATAAAGGCGCCAGAAACTATTTTTTTTGAATCAGTCCCTAATTTGTCATTTGTTCTATTAAGTCCTTCAATCAAGTCCTTCAATCAAGAATAAACTTCAATTGCGTCCCTGCCAAATTCGGTCCCTACCCCTATAGTTGGCCGCGTTTTTCACTTTGGTCCTTGGCCTCTGATTTTCACAATTAAGCCCCTAATTGATCAATAAACTTCCAATTTCTTCAATTTAGCCCCTGAAACAATTCCAAACAGCCCCCTCTATCTTTGCGCCTTCTCCAAATTGGTCCCTGGTTTCGGATTTTTACAATTAAGTCCCTAATTGGCCATTAAACTTCAATATTTATGCAATTAAGCCCCTGATTTGACCCAATAAATTCCTAAAAAATATATTTTGGCCCCAGAACTTAAATTTCTTCAAATTAAAGCCCAAATTGACTTAAAAATCAATTTTCTTGCAATCAAATCTTCTATAAATTCAAATAAAAATCCAATTAAGTCCATAAACATCCAAATTTGGGCTTTTCTCCTCAAAATTCAAATTTTCCTTCTCAATAGGGCTTTCATCCTTCAAGAATATACTGTAAAAAATTCAATCCTTGTATTTTTAAATTCCTTGACCAACTTTCTGACTGTTTCCTGAGCGCTTCTGCCTCCTGTTATTTTTTCTAAACTCTTTTGGCTATTTATATTATTTTTCATGGGTCCCAAAAATTGGTTACAACAGATGCCCCCTCTTTATAATACTTACGGAGCATGGGTTTTGCGTAGTAGGTGTTATAAAGATAAACCCAAAATGGAACTCCTGAAACTGATCTGGTCGAAGCTTGATTGATCTGAAACTTTGTCTTTTACAACAATCCTCCTTAGCCCAAAACTATGATCAAAACTTAAGTCATCTCGAGATCCTTATCCAGCGATCCTCTGAATTCTTATTTTAGTTTGATCAACATGGAAATCCATCCGAGATCCCATCTGGTGATTTCCTTTACCCAAAAGCAATACAAAAAAAATGTGTGTGTGATCTCATTATGATGGGTGACCTGCCCGAGTGGAAAAGGGAAAGAGTGGTCTCATTCTTTGGGTGACCTACGCAGGGGGAAGAATGACCTCATTATTATGGGTGACCTACCCAGGTAAAAAAAAAAATGGAGAATGGTCTCATTCTTATGGGTGACCTACCCAGAAAAATATGGTCTCATTGTGATGGGTGACCTACCCAGAAAAATATGGTCTCATTGTGATGGGTGACCTACCCAGAAAAAGGAAGAGTGGTCTCATTCTTTGGGTGACCTACCCAGGGGAAGGAATGACCTCATTCTTATGGGTGACCTACCCAGATAAAAAAAATAGAGAATGGCCTCATTCTTATGGGTGACCTACCCAGAAAAATATGGTCTCATTGTGATGGGTGACCTACCCAAGGAAAAAGGAAGAGTGGTCTCATTCTTTGGGTGACCTACCCAGGGGGAGGAATGGCCTCATTCTTATGGGTGACCTACCCAGATAAAAAAAAAATGGAGAATGGTCTCATTCTTATGGGTGACCTACCTAGAAAAATATGGTCTCATTGTGATGGGTGACCTACCCAAGGAAAAAAAGGAAGAGTGGTCTCATTCTTTGGGTGACCTACCCCAATGGAAAAAGGAAAAGGTGGTCTCATTGTAATGGGTGGAGAAAATGGTCGCGTTGTAATGGGTGACCTACCCAAGCGGCAAGAATATGAAAAAGTGCTCTCGTTGTGATGGGTGACCTACCCAGAAAAATGTTGATAATGGCTCAAAGGCGTACTTGAAAGGAGGTAGGGTTAGAAAACGCCCTACCCGAGATGTGAAGGTTCAATGGCGCACTCAAACGGAAATGAGGGCTCAAAGGCGTACTTGAAATGAGGTAGGGTTTAGAAAACGCACTACCCAAGAAGTGAGGGCTCAAACAGCGCACTCGAAAAAAGTAGGGTTAGAAAACGCACTACCCAAGAAATGGTGATGAAACCCCGATCTGACAAATGTTGAAAGCAATGTATTATGGTTAAACATATGTTTTTGTTACCTATCTTGGAAACATAGGTCCCCCTTTCGTCGCAAACCTCTTCGCTCTTTTTTCAAGCTTTTCTCATGAACCGAAATATCCTTCATATCCTTTTAGTGAATAGATCTCTGGTTCCTTATGGGGCCCTTTCTTGCTCCATTGAGTTTTGTGCCCAAGGAAAAATTGGTTTTATGAAAATTGAAACCTTTAATGCAATCAGCAAATCCTATAAAAGATGCTTTTTTAGAAGTTTTTATTATGATACTCCTTTTTGGCTTGGGTTCACTATGGACCCTTATGTGCACTTCGTGCACCTTTTG
Source organism: Populus tremula (assembly GCA_964019445.1). NCBI lineage: Eukaryota > Viridiplantae > Streptophyta > Magnoliopsida > Malpighiales > Salicaceae > Populus > Populus tremula. The sequence goes on from CAXHTJ010000001.1 coordinate 52,352,012, forward strand.
CCCCCTAGTGTGATGTGCAACTATATGTCAAGCAGATTTGACTTGGTTCTCCAATTGATGGAGTCATTTTCTTAAACATGCCATAAAAAGTTCTTTTAAACAAAAGATTTCAAATGCTATGAGATCATATATATAAAAAGACTCTTTACAAAGAGAATTCATGGCCGAAATTTATTTTATTGAACGGGAAATTACGAAATACATCAAGCGTAGTATTTCTTTACAGAGTCGGAATTCACAGGCCTAGCTAGATCTTCTCCATCCATTCTAGACAGTAACAAAGCTCCTCCTGAGAATGCTTTCCTCACCACGTAAGGCCCCTCGTAGTTAGGTGCCCATTTACTCTGATCTTCTCCAGGTAAAGGTAATATTTTCTTTAGTACAAGATCTCCTTCGTGGAATCCTCGAGGTCGAACCTTCTTGTCATATGATTTAGCCATCCTTCTTTGGTAGAGTTGATGATGACAGATCGCGGCTATCCTCTTTTCACTGATCAGATTCAACTGTTCATATCTAACCTTTGCCCATTCTACCTCTTCCAGCTCAGAGTCTAACAACACTCTCAATGATGGGATTTCCACTTCTAAAGGCATCACCGCCTCCATTCCATATACCAACATATACGGGGTGCTCCTGTTGAGGTTCGAACTGCGGTGCGATATGCATGAAGGGCAAATGGCAACATCTCATGCCAATCCTTATAGGTGACTACCATCTTCTGAATAATCTTTTTGACATTCTTTTAGCAGCTTCTACCGCACCATTCATCTTTGGTCTATATGGCGAAGAATTGGAATGCTTGATTTTCCATTTAGTGCAGAGCTCTATTATCATCTTGCCGTTGAAATTCTGGGCGTTATCAGTTATAATCTTTTCTGGTGGGCCATACCGACATATCAAATCTCTCTCAATAAATTTCTTCACCACTTTTTGCGTCACATGAGCAAATGACCCAGCTTCTACCCATTTTGTGAAGTAGTCGATAGCCACGAGAATAAACCTATGACCATTGCTGGCTTTTGGATTTACCGGTCCAATCACATCAATTCCCCACATCGCGAAAGGCCATGGAGATGTTAAATTAAACAGAGGAGCCGGAGGAGCATTGATTTTGTCACTGTATACTTGGCACTTATGACATTTCCGGACATAATCGATACAATCCTTCTCTAACGTCATCCAGAAGTACCCGGCTCTTTGTATCTTCCTGGCCATCACATGTCCACTAGCATGAGTTGAGCAAATCCCTTCATGGACTTCCCGTACTGTGCTTTTTGCCTCAAATTCATCCAAACATCTCAACAAAGTCCCGTCAAATGATTTCTTATACAAAATCTCCCCATCAAGATAAAAATCCATTGCCAACTTCTCAAGGTCTTCTTGTCGATTTTGGATGCCCCCATGGGATATGCCTGGTTTTGGATGAAATTCTTGATATCATAGTACCACGGGTTTCCATCCACTTCTCTTTCGACTGAGCAACAATGAGCGGGGTTATTTCTGATATTGATGTGTACTGGCTGTACCTTGTGCCCAAAGTCTATCTTGGCCATAGATGCTAGTGTGGCCAAAGCATCTGCAAACTGGTTCCCTTCCCTTCCCAGATGGGTGAACTCTATTTCCTCAAATTCTTTAGCTAGCTGAGACAGGTATTCTTGGTAAGGCCTTAACTTCTCTTCTTTGGTTTGCCATTCTCCTTTTACTTGGCAAATATCAGCATTGAGTCTCCATACACATCTATCTTTTTATGTTCATCTCTAATGCAGCCTCTAAACCAAGAATGCAAGCTTCATACTCAGCCGTGTTGTTGGTGCACCCGAACTGCAGCTTAACTGAAACCGGATACTGCTTCTTATCAGGAGAGATTATCACTGCCCCCGCTCCGTTACCACATACATTTACAGCACCATCAAAGTACATAACCCACCAATCTGATTTCTCTTCCTCGATTGCAAACACATCTTCATCGGAAAGTCAAAGTTTAACGGCTCATAATCTTCCATAGCATGGTCAGCCAGGTGATCGGCAATAACACTCCCTTTCACGGCTTTCCTTGTCAATATACTATGTCATACTCAGCCAAAAGAACTTGCCATCTTGCAATTCGGCTAGATAGATAAGGCTTTTCACAAATGTACCTTAACGGGTCTAACTTGGAAATTAACCATGTAGTGTGATACAACATATACTGACGTAATCTCTTTGTAGCCCATGCTAGTGCAGCACAGCTTCTCAATCACAGTATACCTAGACTCATATTCCGTGAACTTCTTGCTTAGGTAATAAATGGCCCTTTCCTTCCTTCCGGTTTCATCATGTTGCCCAAGCACACATCCCATTGCTGTTTCGGTTACTGTTAGGTATAAAATCAATGGCCTTTCTGGTACGGGAGGAACAAGCAGAGGTGGATTTAGCAAGTACTGCTTGATTTTCTCAAAAGCTTTATCACACTCTTCATTCCATATTCCAGGGTTCTTCTTCCTCAACAAACGAAAGATCGGGTCACAAGTCGCGGTTAAATGGGATATAAACCGAGCGATGTAATTCAACCTTCCTAAGAACCTCTCACCTCCTTCTCAGTCTTGGGGGGTGGCATAGATTGAATAGCTTTTACTTTTTCAGGATCCACTTCTATCCCTTTGTCACTCACCACAAACCCAACAGCTTACCGGATTTCACCCCGAATGAACACTTTGCTGGGTTAAGCCTCAACTTATATTTCCTTAATCTTTCAAATAATTTCTTCAATACTTGGACATGATTCTCTCCCTCTTTAGATTTAGCAACCATGTCATCCACGTATACTTCAATCTCTTTGTGCATCATGTCGTGAAACAAAGTCACCATAGCCCTTTGGTAAGTGGCCCCAGCATTCTTTAAACCAAATGGCATGACTTTGTAGCAAAAGGTTCCCCATGGTGTTACAAAGGTCGTCTTCTCCCTATCCTCTGGCGCCATTCTTATCTGATTGTAGCCTGAAAACCCATCCATGAAGGAATATGTGGAGCTGCGTGCTGCATTATCAACTAACATATCTATGTGTGGTAAAGGGAAATTATCTTTAGGGCTAGCCCGGTTTAAATCCCTAAAGTCCACGCAAACTCTGATTTTACCTTCCTTTTTGGGTACCACCACTATGTTTGACACCCATTGTGGATACTTCACTACTTCCAAAAAACCAGCGTCCCATTGTTTTTCAATTTCCGCCTTTACTTTGATTAAGACCTCCGGATGAGTTCTCCTTAACTTCTGCTTAATCGGCTTGCATCCTTCCATCAGTGGTATTCTATGCACTACAATGTCCGTATCCAGACCAGGCATATCCTCGTAGGACCAGGCAAAGACATCCACATAATCCTTGAGCAGTGCAATCAACTCTTCCTTTGCTTCAGGGGTGATCAAAGTCCCTATCTTCAGCTCTCGCTTGATTTCTTCATTGCCTACATTTATGGTTTCAAGTTCCTCTTTAGCGGGCCTCCAAGCCTGTTCGTGTTGTTCTATTAATTTTGTGAATTCCCATATGTTTTCCTCTCCCATTCCTCATCTTCTACAGCCACTATGTATTCTTTAAATTTTGGCCATTCATTCTCAATGTAAAGTGCAGGTGTTGTTGTGGAGGATCCGCTTTCAGAGTTCCTGAAAGCGGAAAGTGATGTGTAAATGCATAGTAAGACATCAAGATGAATTTTGAAAATGCATGATCTCATTAAAAATAAAAGATTGGCTCACAACAAAATAAAATCCCATTGACATCTTGAGCCTCGATTGTCAATGAATAAAAACAAAACAGAAAAAAGGCAAACAACATAGATAAAAATATAATCCAACAATCATTGTTGATTACATTTTAAAAACCAATGGAGCTTCTTGGGTCTCCCAATTCTGGAACTTCTCCCCTTCGGCTAGCTTCCGGACAAAAGTCTTGACGGTGACTTCTTCCAAAGTGTGGATGGTCAATTGTGGCAGCTCTTCAATCCTCCTTTCGGACTCGATTTTCTCAGCAATGTCCTTGACTTGATTTTCCTCCAGAGTGTTTATGTTCATTGAAGAAAACTTTTGAAAAAGGTCTCCATGTCCCCCATCAGGTTGTATCACATATGCGGCCTTTGGAAATGAAATCCTGATTGGAGGGATGACTAAGTTTTCTTCTACAGGCTTCCTTCCTTCCATCCTAGCCATTCTCTTCTCCCTTCTTGCACCAGCAGCTCGTTTGTAATCCTCTTTCTTGGGCTTATATCCAAGCCCAAACCTCTGTTCTGCAGCTTTCAATTTGATTATACCCTTCCATTCAGGCCTTCTTTGCTCCATATCGTATGGGAAAGGAATCTTGTTTTTCAAAAAGATTTTAGCGGCCATTTTAGTGGCTTCAGAGATTTCTGGTTTCCTCAACACAGTGTTCTCGGGCACCCACTCGGTATTCACAATCTCAAAAGCATGAAGGTTTCCGTCCCTACAATCTTCTGCTTCAATGAATGGAACCGCCACATTTCTTACCATCGATATAGTCTCCTCAGCCTTAACAGTAACCAGGACACCGTTGGCAATGTACTTTAAACATTGATGTAGCGAAGAGGTGACAGCTCCCGCAGAATGTATCCATGGCCTTCCTAACAACATGCTATAGGAAGGGTGGATATCCATCACTTGAAGGGTTACTAGAAAGACTTGTGGACCCACAGCTAGTTCACCAATTGACCCTACAACTGGCCTTGATGAGCCATCATACGCTCTCGCCGTTATCACACTGGGTTGCATATGTGAGGGATCTATTGGCATTTCATCCAGCACATGCCTTGGTAACACATTCAGGGCCGAGCCGTTATCAATGAGAACCTTGCCGACGAGGCAATCCTTGCATCGGACCGTGACATACAAGGGCTTGTTATGTCCAGTTCCTTCAGCGTCGAGTTCATCTTCCGTGAAATACAAGTAATTGGCAGCATGGATCCTCCCTACTAGATGTTCCATAGTCTTTTGCTCGATATCTTGGGGCACATAGGCCTCATTCAATACTTTTTGCAAAGCATTACGATGTGGCTCCGAGTTGAGTATTAAAGACATGATGGAGATCTTAGCAGGGGTTTCTTCAACTGATCCACTATACTGTACTCACTATGCTTCATCAGTTTCAAGAACTCATTTGTTTCTTCCTCGGTCACAGGTTTATTCACCTCAAACTCTTTATCGAGGTCCAGCACCTCCTTGCCTTTAGCCTTTCTTTGTCTTTCTAGCTCTTCAGGTGTGTAACAACGACCACTCCGAGTTAGCCCACTTATCTCCGTCGGAACAGCGGCAAAGGAGCTTCAATATTCGAGGTATAACCATAATCTCCAGGCATCGCTCCATAGTTTACTTTGCTTGCATAGAGGGCCTAGTTAATACCAGTTTTGAGCGACCATTAGCTGTTGATTGGATTCTACATTTCTCTATCATCCCTACCTCTTCATTGTCACTTAGTCCTCAATCCTCAACTCTCCTAGAGCCAGCATTCTTGCAACTTTTTGATGAAATTCACTGCATTCATCAATGTGATGCCCTTCCTTTTTATGGAAAGGGCAAAAGTTACTTTCCCCTGTGCAGTACTCAGTCGTTTCTTCCAAATGTCCAGACTGTACCAACATCAGTATAGCTTGGCCATGGTCACTTTCAACACCCTCTTTTTGCTACCAATCTCCATGGTATTCACTCCTCCCCTACCATCAACATGTTTAGGTAAAGGGTTTGAATTCTGATTAGGCGAATCCTCAAAAGTGACCCATCCCACTTTGATCAGTTGCAACACCTTTCTTTTAAAAGCAAAGCAAGACTCAATGCTATGGCCTGCGTGACCAGCATGGTATTCACAAGTCACCTCGGGGTTGTACCAGGCAGGGAAAGGTGGCTGCATAGGTGGTATGGGTAGGGGAGCTATCTGCCCAATACTCAACAGCTTGGCATACAACTCTTTTAAGGTTATGGTAGAGGAGGTAGTTGTTCTTCTGACGGTTGCTTATCCTTTCTTTGGTAATTGTGGTGGTTATTTGCTGGGAATTTATGATTGGGCTGGTTTGGAGTGGGGGTTTGGAAAAGTTAATACTAGTGACTCGGGGGTAGGTATTTGATAGTTTTTGCTTCTCTTTCTAGGTTGTTCACCTCAATTTCTTTCTTCTTCCAATGAAACCTCTCTTCTCTAGAGGTTCTGCAATTCTCCCCTTCGGATCCCTTGTTCAATCCTCTCGGCGATCCGCACGACATCATAGAAATGTTGTGCTGAACTACCCATAAGGTGTTCATAGTATGGAGCCCTGAAAGTATTGGCAAACAAAGTCACCATTTCTGTCTCTATCAGCGGAGGTTGCACATTGATAGCTTGGTCTCGCCACCTTTGAGCATAAGCCCTTACGGACTCTTGACTTCCTTTCTCCATGCTGATCAGACTGGTCCTATCAGGAGCAATCTCTAGGTTAAACTTGTATTGCTTTAAGAAAGCGTCCGCCAAGTCTGTCCACTTCCTGATCCTAATATTGTCTAACCTCATATACCAACTGAGGGCCGATCCGGTCAGGCTATCCTGGAAGAAGTAAATTAACATTTTGTCGTCGTGGATAACCTCTGCCATTTTGTTATAGTAGGAGCGGAGATGGGTCTTCGGGCATTCCATCCCAGTATACTTAACAAACTCCGGCACTCTGAACTTCTTTGGAATGACAATATTAGGTACTAAACATACCTCAGCGGCCCTAATTGGGTCAAACAAATCATTTCCTTCAATTGCCCTTAGCCTCTCTTCTAGGGCAGTCCACTTATCATCTCCTTCATGATTAGAGAATTTAAAGTCATGTGGATCTTCGTTTGTTAAATCCATTGTAATAGGGATTTGGATGGGCCGAGCAGGACTCTGCTTAGTTGGTGTATTTGCCCCTATGTTTATAGGTGCGACAGGGATTTGAGCTGTTGCTGGTGCTTCATTAGGTTGAGTAGATGTTCCTTCTCCATCTTTGGCTCTCAATATCTGCTCTAACATACGAGTTAGGTTCGCCACATCATTCCAAACTCCTTCAAGTTCTCTTTGGTACTGAGATTCGGGTTGTGACCTTCCTTCGTTTTCCATTCTTGCTCTTTGCCGAGTGTAGTGGACTTTGGAAGGGGGACCTATGTTTCACGATCTGGAATGCATATGATAAATTAAAAACAAAAATATGTGATGAGAATGTGATGTAATGTGTATATATGCATATTTTATGAGCTGATTCATGACTTTCGTAACCTTTAAGCAAGATTTTTGAGTTGACCCGATTACCATAAAGGAGGGTTTGCCAAGTTCTTATCATAGTGGCTTACCAAACCCATTAAGAAAGGAAATACGTCATGGACTTCTTATAAATAACAAACTTGCTCATACAAAACAATAATGGGAAAGAGAGTCCTATACATTGCTACCTCTAAAAAGCATTTCCTCTATTAGCTAAATCCCCAATAAAACAGGCCATTGCCCCCATGTATTCTCGATACTTTGAAGCATCATTTCCGACTTGGGTGGCTTGTTGTTGCAACCTTTCTGCATAACGGGCTACTTGCTCAACCTGTTTTTCCATGTGTCTTATTCTGGCATGGAATACGGTGTTATCTTCGATTATTGCTTCGTTGCTGGCTCCTAAGGCTTCGTTGCTTCTTTCCAATACTCGCACCATACCCTCTGATTGTGCCAACTTATCTCTTGTTCTTTGTAGCTCTTCCTTTTCATATCCAGCTCTGCTATTTTGGAATTGATTTGAACTGCAAAGCTGTCCATGTAGTCTTGGCATTCTTGACGCTCTTGCTTAGCCTTACTCATCTCTTCTTCCATCTCGAAGTAGTGGCTTCTCAACTCCCTTAACTCTTCTTCTCGTACCTCGATCTCCGCTTGTAAAGCCCTCATCCTTCCTTTTGAAGACTCAGCTCTCTTCTGGTAATCTCTCATGTCAGACTCAGCGGCCATTCTTGCATTTCTTTCTTCCTCTAGTGCACCATGTATTGAGCTCTAACCTTCCTTTCTTCTTCTATGTCGAGGTTGGCTAGACGATTCTTCTCCTTTTCAACTTCTATTTTCTTTAAAAGAAGTTTCCTTCCCTTCTTCAAAGAATCCATTGTCTCCTTATCAACATTCACGCCTTTTGTTGCCCTCTTAACCTTAGCCAATTCTTTTTCTGCTATCCCATTCTTCTTGACCAACTCATCATAATCAGCTATTCGATTCCTTAACTCAGCCTGGACCCCCGTTGTTATGTCTTCAGCTACCTCAGCCCTTTTCTGCCATTCCTTTAGAGACATTAGCTGCTTCTCTTGTTTTTCTAACCGCTGATTCAAGAAAACCCTCATCGTATTTTCCTCCTCTAGCTGGTTCTCTAACAATTGTTGTCGCCCCTTACTTTTGCTGAGTTCTATTACACACTGATCTAGCTGCTTTCTTAGATCTTCCTCATCATCCTTTCTTTTCCTTTTCTGTGTTTCTATCGCTGCCTCTGACTGTTCTTGTGTAGAGAGACCCTTTACTTCAGAAAAATCCTCATTCCTCCAAACTGTATAATTATGGCTGAATGAGGTTTCAAAACTGCTTCCTTCTTCTCTTTTCACCTTCACGGGTCTTTCCCAATCCTGTCGGATAAGCTCCATTTCTTTGATGAACGGTTGGTGCTTGAATAACCCAATGAAATCAGCTAAACCCAAGGTTCTTGGCGTATATTGCATTCCGCCTAACTGCCTTGTTACGAGGGCGGGCGCATAGCTGATGTAACCAGTTACACCAATTAAAGGAACCCATATCTTGCTTCCGCAGCTCATTGTGCAAATAGCGTTGTTCATCCACGGTGCTTTCCATTTGAAGTTGCTACTTGGCAATGCTGCATACTTATCCCTCCATGCCTTCTCATCCCAATTCTTCCAAGTCTCATCTATGGTAATCTTTAACGGTCGCAAGTCAAACCACCAAAAGTTGTTGAAGATGTCTCTTGGTGCTTCGATATGACTGATTATCCATAGGTACAACATAGGGACGCAGCACCTCATAGCTCCTTTTCCATGTGTTCGGCAGTGATTAAGAGATAACATGGTTTCCCCCAAGATGGCTGAGGAAGGATTGATCCGGTCATGCTCATATTCGATGAAGACACTCGCTGCTTCTAAACTGATGACCCCAATTTCAGAAGGGAACAACACTAGCCCAAAAATGGCGAAGGCCACCAACCTATATCGTTCGTCTCCCAACTTGCCTTCTTCGGCATTTTTCTTCATTCGAGCTTCAATCTTCCATTTAAAACCCCCTTCAGCAACTCTACACTGGCTGATCTTTCCTAAGCCTAATAAACTGACTACTTCCGAAGCTGTATCTTCAAATCTGCGTCGGCGGTAGATTCGGCAGTTGTCATTTGGAAAATCCAGGATTCTCTCATATTCTTCCAAGGTGGGTGTCATATCGATGTTTCCAAAGGTAAAGCAACGATAACTGGGATCCCAAAAATTCAGAAGGGCTTTGATCGCCGCTGCTTGTACAGGCAACTTCATTATTTGTGCAATCCTCCCATATCGCCTTTCAAACAGGGTCTCGTCAACATATTCCATGATAGGCAATAACTTTCCTAAATCGTTTACCATGTGATTTACCTTGGTAATGCATGGTAACCCACTAGCATCGATTCTTGGGCATTTTCCTTCGGCAATCTGAGCCAACTCAGACTCTTGTCCATATTCTTGGAAAGAGAGGTACTTAGTCATGATTTCAGCTCAAAACCTGGGTTGATGAATTTAACAATTAATCGTGATGCAAATGAAAATAAGATTCATAACCTAAAGACAAGCTCTATTTATTAAGTGAGAGAGGGTAGTTTTTCTATCTGGTCTCGAAGGGTCTCATATCTGCCCAGTGACATTCTTCGTAAAGAAGTATGGGGGCGTTACAAGGAACAGTTAAGACACGTATGCCCACCATTACCAAGCAGGCACTCAGATATGAGTTGGGTGTTTCACGCATTTAAACCCTGACCAATAGTCTTAGGGTAAATCGCTAATTCCCCACTTAACTTAAAGCTTGTGTGTGCTTTTCAAAATTAAGGCAAGTGATGCATGAAACAATTGTATACAATGCATGAATAATATATGTTAAATAAAATAATAATAAAAAAAAATATAATAAATACGCAAATAAAAGGAAAGGCAATAAACACAAAAAAAAACCAACAAATCAGGCAAAAACAAAGCTTAGTCTACAAGGTCCCCAGTGGAGTCGCCATTCTGTCACACCCCCAAAAAAACTCAAATCAATGCGGGTTCGACTGGCGAATTTTTTTTATTTTTTTGTTCTTTGGAGTCGCCACCTAATCAGGCAAAAACAAAGCTTAGTCTACAAGGTCCCCAGTGGAGTCGCCATTCTGTCACACCCCCAAAAAAACTCAAATCAATGCGGGTTCGACTGGCGAATTTTTTTTATTTTTTTGTTCTTTGGAGTCGCCACCTAGTATTTTGGTCACTAGGAACCTGACTGGTCTCAGAGATCGGGTACGGAGACTGGTTGCGTAAAGGGAAGGTATTAGCACCCCAAATACGCCCTACCTAAGGTAAGCTGCATTGTTTTATTGTCTGATAAAAAAAAACTAAAGTGCTATTGTACTTCTAGTCGTTGGTCTGTCTATGGTTCAAGAAAAAATCCTCCTCAGTAAGAAGGTCTTTTATCTTATCGGGTAAAATCCTAACCGTTCTAACGTCTATACCAAACTTTATTAATAATATTTAGGAATACGTTTTACGTATAAATTCGTAATCCCAAATACTAAAAGAAAACAAAAAAAGATTTTTTTAGAATTTTTGAAATATTGGCCTAGTTCTCATGGCTTGAATAAACTGGTTATTAAAGCCAAAATGCATGTTAATACATATATTGTTTTGAAAATTTTCTTTGTTGTGTGAAAATATGATGTTATAATATTTATATATATATATTGGAGAGACTAGGCCGTATTTTAAAACAAAAAACAATTTTTGAAAAATATTATATTTTTTATGCTTTGACAAAAGTCGGGTATTTTAATACTGAGCTTGTATCCTTACGGTATAAAAATACAACCCAATATTAATCCGCTTTAAAAAAAATATGCAGAAAAATCAATAACATTTTTAGAGAATTTTTTAGAATTTTTTGAAAGCAAAAACCTTTTTTTTTTTTATTCTGGAAATCTTTGATATTTTGACGAAAATCGGGTATTTTTTTAACACTGGTTTTGCATCTTTACAGTATAAAAATACAAACCAACATTAAACCACTTTGACAAAAAAAATATGCAGAAAAATCAACAATATTTTTAAAAGATTTCTTTTTTCAGAATATATTTTTTTACTTTATAATATATATACATATATACACCCATATATTAATATATAATATATAATATATTATGGGGCTGGGCCAGCCCAAATAAATGGGCCGGACTCAGCCCAACCAAAAAGATTGGGCCGAACGGCCAGACTGGGTTGGGCCGAACGGCCCAGACGGGGTTGGGCCGAACGACCCAGACTGGGTTGGGCCGAACTCGGCCCAACATGCCATCACTTCTTCTGTTCTGGGCCGGACCCGGCCCAGACCTAAAGGCTGGGCCAGAACCGGTCTGGCCCATGAGGAAAAAAACGGGGAGGGGAATTAATTTTCCCCTCCCATCCTCCTGCATGCAACAAGATTATGCATGCAGGAGGAAAACACTATTGACCAAAACAAAATGCAGGGGGGTGAGGACGTTACCTGGCGTGGAGGAGGCGGTGCTGCGGTGGCTTGGCTTCGCGGACGGCGGCGCTGGGGCTGTTGCGGGGAGAAAAGATTGTCTTCCTCTTCCCCTCTTCTTTTTTTTTTTTGTTTTCGGTCTTTCTCTCTTTTCCTTCAATTCCCTTTTGTTTTCTGTTTTCTTTTTTTTGTTTTCGGTTTTCTTTTTCTCTTTTCACTCTCTCCTGTTTGTTCTCTCTCTCTCTCCTCCCTTCGGGTTTTTTTTCTTTTTTTCGGGCCCCTGCACCTTCGGTTTTTTTCTCTATTTATAGGAGAGAAAGGTGGCTGGGCCCTTCATTAGTGCGCATGGGGAGCGGGTTTCGCGGGCGGTCGGTCGGCCACCATCCGCAAGGCAAAGCACCGCCAATCTTGCTTTCGGCGGGGTGTGACCGGTGGTCGGCCATTTGGTTTGTGGTCCAGTGCTTCGGGTTGGTCGGTGGGTCCAAGGAGAGAGAGGCGGGAAGATTTTGAAGGAAAAAAAACATTTTTCTTCTCCCCTGCAACGAGTGCAGAGAGGAAGACGAAGGAGGAACAGTGCCGTTCAAAACGGCACCGTTCGGTCCCCCTTTTTTTTTTTTATGCATGAAACGACGTCGTTTTGGATAAAACGCGCCGTTTCATTTAAAATAAAGGCGCCAGAAACTATTTTTTTTGAATCAGTCCCTAATTTGTCATTTGTTCTATTAAGTCCTTCAATCAAGAATAAACTTCAATTGCGTCCCTGCCAAATTCGGTCCCTATCCCTATAGTTGGCCGCGTTTTTCACTTTGGTCCTTGGCCTCTGATTTTCACAATTAAGCCCCTAATTGATCAATAAACTTCCAATTTCTTCAATTTAGCCCCTGAAACAATTCCAAACAGCCCCCTCTATCTTTGCGCCTTCTCCAAATTGGTCCCTGGTTTCGGATTTTTACAATTAAGTCCCTAATTGGCCATTAAACTTCAATATTTATGCAATTAAGCCCCTGATTTGACCCAATAAATTCCTAAAAAATATATTTTGGCCCCAGAACTTAAATTTCTTCAAATTAAAGCCCAAATTGACTTAAAAATCAATTTTTCTTGCAATCAAATCTTCTATAAATTCACATAAAAATCCAATTAAGTCCATAAACATCCAAATTTGGGCTTTTCTCCTCAAAATTCAAATTTTCCTTCTCAATAGGGCTTTCATCCTTCAAGAATATACTGTAAAAAATTCAATCCTTGTATTTTTAAATTCCTTGACCAACTTTCTGACTGTTTCCTAAGCGCTTCTGCCTCCTGTTATTTTTTCTAAACTCTTTTGGCTATTTATATTATTTTTCATGGGACCCAAAAATTGGTTACAACACCTTGAAACGTTCAATATTACCATCAACTTTTCTTTTAACTTTGTGCACCCATTTGCAACCAACTAGATTGGCATTAGGCAGTTTAGGAACCAAAGTCCAGGTTCCATTAGCTAACAAGGCATCAAATTTCTTTTTCATAGCCTCACGCCAATGGTTGCTTAACTGTAGTTGAATAACAAGTTGGTTCTTGGTCTTTTTGTTGGATTGTACGTGGTCATAAGTGCTTTAGGAATGGGATAACAATTGTGGTGATCATATATGATTTTTGGTTTGTGGATGTTATTCTTGCTTCTTGTGACCATAAAGTGTATGTTTTGATGTTGCTGCTGAGGTGGAGAGGTAAGGCAGATGGAATTAGACTATTCACATGCTAAGATTGATTACCATTCCCAAAGCATCACGCTGAATATCAATTGAAGGGCTTGACATCGAGACCATATGCAAATGGCTTGGTGCATCACACTGAATAATTGTACTTAACAAAAATAAAAGAATCAAAAGGTGATAATTGAAGATTTGATGGAAGGATAATAGGACCAAATTTTAGGGTAGACGTAACAGACTTAGGAACTATGTATGGATAAAGAGATTCATCGAAGACAACATGACAAGAGATGGAAATTTTTCATGTAGAGACATTTAAGCATTTGTAACCTCGATGACCAACACTATACCTAATAGATATGCAGTTTTTGGATAAAAAATCCATTTTGTGTCTATTGTAAGGATGTAAATAGGGCCAACAAGCGCAACCAAGGTATGTAAAAAATGGTAATCTAGTTTGTGATTATAGACCATTTCGCACGGGGAAAGATTTTTAAAAACTGTAGTAGGTAATCTATTAATAATAAAAACAACGGTTAAGAATGCATCTTCCTAAAATATTTATGGTAATTTATAATGAGCAAGTAATGCTAAACCTATTTCAACAATGTGTCTGTGACGCTTTTCAATTGCACCAGTTTGTTGGTGGGTATATGGATAGGTTATTCAGTGATTAATTCCTTGATTATGTAAATATTTATTTAGGCAACGATATTCACCACCCCAATTTCATTGGAAGTACTTAATTTTAGTATCAAATTGGCATTCTACAACGTTTTGAAAAGATATAAAAGTTTGATATGCATCAGATTTGAGTTTCAAGGGAAAGAGCCATAAATATTTTAGTTGCACCAACCAAAAAACTAATATGTTCATACACTAGTGGTTGATAAAACAAGACCTGGCCCCCAAACATCTAACTATATTAATTCCAATGGTTTCAAAATAGAAACATAACATGTTTAAAGGGCATAACATGGCTTATAGCCAACTGACATTCAGAACAAACAGAATAATTTTTATTTTGGTGAGCTAGTGAAATAGCTTTATTGATGACTGGAAAAGAAGTATGACAGAGGCGGCGATGCTCAATATTGGCAGACACATGAATACTCGATAAACCTTGAGGTTGAAGATGAGAAAAGATGTTGAGAAGTTGTAAACAAAGACCATTATTGAGTGGACTTCGATGCAGGATGTTCCCCAAGTAATCCTTCACAAGGAAGAAAGAAGCATAAAACTTGAAGAAAACATTATTGTCTAGACAAAAACGATGAACAAAAAGAAGAATGTTTTGAATTTTGGGGACAAATAGTATTTGATTAAGCACAAAGGACTTTGAAGGAGAAGACAAAGTGGAAGTTCCACTTTGTATGATTTTCAGACTTGCACCATTAGCCACTTGAATATGATCTTGACTATCGTCGTCTTCATTTGGCAGATGAATATTGTTCATATTGTTAGTTAGATGATGGGTAGCTCTAGTATCGGGATGCCACTCATTATCAGTAGGGTAGTAGTGTGTAGTAACCATGGCTTGAGGCTGATTTTTAGGAGTGTTTGGATTCTGATAGGAAAGATTAAAAAAATGATAGCATTGTCGAGCAGAATGACCTGGTTTGAAACATACCTGACATGTAATTGAGTTTGATGGACCATGATTATGGGAATTAAAACGAGGATGACATCTTTTACCACGATAGAATTCATGACTACGATTAGAGTGGTGAAACTTAGTAATCATGTGAGAAGAGGACGTGTGGTTGTAGAGGATGCTTGGTAGTTATGTTTACTAAAGCGGTAGCTTGAAGGGGTTGATTGTTGTGATTAATTCTGGACTCACCTATGAGAAAAAGTGAGTAAAGTTCCTCTAGAGTGATAGGATCAGAACGAGAGGTAATTATGGAAGTTAAGGAATCATACTCATGGCTAAGTCCCGCAAACACATAGGTGATTATATCATCAATTGTGAGTGGTTGTCCAGCAAGAACAAGTTCATCAGCCATTCATTTAATGGAGAGAAAATACACATTAACAGATAAAGCACCTTTCTGAATATTTACCAGTTGAGTGCGAATTTGGATAGCCTTTGCACGTGAAATTCAGGAAAAGGTTCACTCTAATACAAGCCAAACCTTGTGAGATGTTGTATGAGACATGGTTTGAGTGAGAACATCTTCAGTGAGTAAGGCATTGATGGTTACGAGGATTAAAGAATCTTGATGAAGCCATTAAATATAATGAGGACTGGGAATTTTGATACTAGCACATGTGCTGGGATGAAAAACATAAATTTCTTAAAATGAGATTGAGATTGTGCCGTTAATGTAACCAAAGACACCATGACCTCTGAAATAGGGTAGTGTCTGAGCTTTCTAGACAGGATAGTTAGAGGAGTTAAGTTGGATGCTAATAGTGATTGAAAGATTGGAGAGGGATGGAATAGTGAAAAGAGGATCAGTAGAATTATTTGAGGTGGAAGATAAAGAAGTCATCGTGGATCAATAGTAAATAGACGTTGGTCATTTTAGAAGCTCTGATACCATAAAGAAGCTTAAAGAAACCGGAGAGAGAGTTTGAAGAGTCTTTGATTTTGTTTTTCTACTATTTGTTTGTATGCATACAAGGTGTCTTTAAATAGACTTTTAGTTTAACAGAGGTAGAACAAAATTGCAATAAATATCCTATTTGTTTGCCTGTACATGATATACATTTGAAATTGAAAACATGTTATCTTTATCTCCTATGTTTCAGGAGTTTGCTGAGTTTGAAAAGGTTTCATTGACCTATCTTTTACACAAAGGAATAGACAAAGTGATTAAACTATTTCATCACCAAAAGTGTTTGAAAAATTACGATATTAGTTTTTACTCATTCTTGACTTATTTTCATCTCAAATCACCTTTTTTTTTTAATGAATCTTAATAAATTTATTTTT
Source organism: Populus tremula (assembly GCA_964019445.1). NCBI lineage: Eukaryota > Viridiplantae > Streptophyta > Magnoliopsida > Malpighiales > Salicaceae > Populus > Populus tremula. Next base: position 52,368,369 of record CAXHTJ010000001.1, read on the forward strand.
AATTCAAAATACAATTTAATCACTCTAAAAATATAAAAATTAAAAAATTAAAAAAATTATTTGAATCTCAATCTACCTTTTCCGGTATAGTTAAAATAAAATATTACCTTCATTGAACTTCTCTTTTAAAGACGAATTCATTGACATGAGAATTAGTCTTCTTATGACTGAAATCATTCTTCTCTTAATATTGTTTGATGATTTCTTTCTACTCTCTTAACATTTAGGGATTAAAACGTGAAAAAATTAAGTATGAGACCAAAATATAAAAAGTTAAAACAAAAGGAGCAAACAATAGATAAAATTGAGAGATCAAATTGAAGTTTTTAATGCTAAAAATGAGAGAAGGTTCTTACATTTTATGTAAGATTTGGTCTTTTAAAAAAAAACATTTATCCTATAATTTGTAATTTTATTTCTAACATTTCTAATGTTGAAATATTCTCTTACACTTCAGAAATGTAAAAGCATGGGACATCTAAAAAATAATTAAAACATAAAACAATTATAATATAACTTGAAAAGATACAAATTTAATAATCAAACTAAAAAAATATAACTGTTTTGTTATTATAATTTTAAAACAATATATTCTTAAGCCCAATATTTATATCATATATAGCCCATGAACCTTTTCTTGTATTGAAATTAGCCCCAAAACACATCCTAAGAGCTAGTCTTATTTAATAACCCGATTTTAAAAAAAAACACCTTTATGCTTGCCCCATCTTTCTCCCTCCCTCCCTCTCTCTCTCTCTTTCTATATATATGTTAAACAATCAGACCATATCAAACCATACTTGGATTCCAGACAAAAATCTAAGTGTAAGATAACGACTCCAAGCAATTAAAAGGCAGAATTCACAGAAGCAGAAAAAATTATTCAGCTTCGTAGGTTGATGAAGTCTACAAATAGACCCAACAGAGACGGAGCATAAGAGGCAACACTTGAGAAGACATCAGAATTTGGACTGATATGTATAATGCATTTAATCGGATTCACTTACAAGCATCTTGATACAACCAAGACTCTTGGATTGAACATGCTATCTAGACTCTTTCAACAACAGATACAGGCATTGGACGGCAACAAATTCCTTCGAAGTCTGGACTGTTGATCCATCACTATATATAAGAGTTCTTGCTCTCGTATATATACTTCATTAGTACTGCAGTTTATCAATCACTTGCTAGCACCTCAAACAGTTGATATGGCTAGCTGTTGAATATTAAACTCAATATAGAAGCTCCTAGAAAGTCAATGAAGGCAATCAGCCACCAGTCGCCGACCAGCCACCAGCCGCAGCCGCAGCCGCCAGCCACCAGCTGCCATAGCCGCCAGCCGCCTTCACACTTGAAGGTTGAAAAGTCTTGTTTTGATTTCGTGTATAAATAGAATGCCTAGCTTGTGTTTATTTATGTGGAGAGAATTGAGAGAAACACTAGAAAGAGAATAGAGAGAGAGGGTGTGTAATTGTTAAGCTTTTGTGTTGTATTTGTAAGTTTTGGATTTTGTAATAAAACAGTGTGTTTTATCCCCTCTGAGTGTTTCAAAGCAGTGGTTTCTTCCACCAACACTAGCCACATTTTGTTGGTTATTGCAAGTTTTCTAGCCATCATTTGTGCCTTGCCCACAGCCTCCGATCCTAGTCCATTGCAATATTCTTGCGTTGCCGATCCTACCAGCTCAGGTTGCATGTTTTATGATGATTGCAGTAAGAATTAAAGGCCTACGTACCTTGTATGGATCGGAGCTGGTAAATGCCATCCATTTCTTCTTCAGTGGACTCCATGTACCTGTCAACAGATCAAATCCCATTGGATTCTTGGGCTCGCATTGGTTCACGGGGACTTTGCACCAGGATGTATAGCTAGGCACACCCCGTCGGGCAACTGAAATTTCTACCGTCTTAGAAGGCAACTTGCTTGCTGGTTTTGTAACCTCAAACTCGAAAACAGGCTCGTTTGGAAGGTGCATGCTTCAAAAGGGTGATGTGTTTGGGGACTTGTTCACTTTTTGTTTCTGTAATTGTTTCTTTTAGCAGCCAGAGCCCAGTTTTCATCCTGTTTTCTGATTTATTTGCAACCAATCCATCCAATATTCCTGATGATATTCTGGCCAAGGCTTTCCAGCAGGTTGACGAATCTGTAATCCGCAAACTTCGACCATGATTACAAAGCTTGTATTTCCCAATTATGACAGCAGAATGTTTCTTCTCTGGGATTTATACTATGTACTCCTTAAGCAACTATGACAGCATCGTCTTGGAATCCGTATAAATTAAGAGTAATAGAATCTATCAACTGATTAATGTCAACTTATAGCTAAAATTATGATACATAAATATGTAAGTAGGCACTATTCCTTGTTAATACTGGTATTTTTATATTATGTATTGCATGTGTATCAATAAAAGTGACATAAATATGTTAAAACTATTTCTAAGACAATGATATTGTTTTTAGAGTTTAGAATCCAATCAAATGTTATGTAAGAATAAAACTAGAATAAAATCCTATGTATTATAATGCACTCTAAATATAATATCAATAATTAAAACAAAAAAAAAATCCATAATACCTATTACATTGTCAAAATCCAAACTTAATTAAAACATGATAAATAAAGAGTCTAAGATATCGGATTAAAACTAAAAGGAAAGCCTCGCAAAACAAGCAAGACATACTTACCAAAATTGAAGAAGTAGGAACAGTCAACAAAGTTCACCTGCTAACAGAAACTAAGAGCTTGAAATAATATTAAAAATGAAGGGTGAGTTCAACCAATTCAGTGAGAGAATAATATTTAAATATTAATAATTTGCAAGTTTATTTATCGTGATATACATATACATACTAAATATATTGTCATAAAATAAGAGAATATATGTCAGAGATCATATGACATCCAAAGGTGACCACTATGAGAGGATCAATTGTCACATGCTGGTGCCTCTCTCAATAGCTAAGTATACAAAATAATATATGCACATAGACTAACTACTTTATGTTAGCATGAAGTTACTGACATTTCCTACATCAAGGCATAATAGATATTCACATAATTATCAAAACAATGTATATTATATCGAATAAAATTTAGTTCAACAGAATGTGAGTGCAAATTAATCAAGAATAGATGAGTACTCGGAAAATAAAACAATATATATAAATATTCAAGAAATTAACTAGTCGTACTCATCATATAATCAACATATATATATTTATTTATTTTACATGCATATTAAAGATTATCCCACTCACCCGAATAAAATATAGAAGTAAAAAGAATATCAAAAGAAAGACCCAAAAATCCTATTAAGGGTCGTTAGAAATACCTATAACGAATATACAAAATATATTAAAAAAACAACTTAAAACAACACAAATAAAAGACTCCAATGCATAAAAGAAAACCAGGTTTAGTCTCCTAAGTTTAGGGACTAAAATAACAATTTTTAGAAATTAGGGACCAAAACATAATTTTACTATAATTGGATGATCAAACTGTAAATGCCAGAAATACATAAAAATACTGAAATTTCACCCATAATCCATCCTCAATTCTATCCAGAATCTCAATTTACATTTTAGCCATCAAAGTGTATTTTTCCTAAAATTCAGGGACTAAACTGTAAATCTCCGAAATAAAGAGACTAAACTGAAAATTACACAAATAAATTATCAAACTGAGAATTCTATCCAAAATTTTCAGCAATGTTTTAAAAAATTTCTTAACCTATAATAAACCAATTAACAAAATCTTATTTCTAAAAACACATTGAAAATCAATCACTTAACCTTAAACCCATAATAATCATGAATCAATCTTAACAATATAAATTTTAAATTTTTATAAACCCTAATCTCTTTTTTAATTTTTCCATAAACAAACCATAATTGAAAGTAACATGAGTGGGAACCATCTACCTGCTACTTCAACTTTTCTTGAATCTAAAAACTAAAGATCAAAAACTAAAATTTTTAGTTTGATGAGTAGGGTCACAACAACCATAAGAATTAGAAGAGAGAATAAAAATTCTCTTACAACTTTTCCTTATATACCTAGGTTAATTTAAGTTTAGATCAAATGTTTGGGTCTTACACCAATAAAGACAACAAAAAAATTGAAATGATACAAAGTTGATGGATTAGTTCTAGATAGATAGCCTTATAAGAATATTTATTAACCAACAGAATAAAGCTTAGACCAAGAAGAGGCTTGAGTTGTGCAAATTAATTGACTTAATAAAAAGCTTTATAATTTTTGATCCGATTGTTTGATCGTGCTTAAATTTTGTTATGAGGTTTAAGGTCCAATTCTATAGGAAGTTAGGCTTGTTATAACAAGCCGAGTTTTGAAATACCTTCAAATTAGGCTTCAGGGTATTCTTTTGTTATTTTTTTTTTTATTTTTAGATTACAAATTTTTTATTTTGTTTAGGATTTTTTTTATTATTATTATTATCTTTTAGGTTTTCTAGCTTGTTTATGTTAGTTTTTTTTTTGTTTAATTAAGGATTTGTAGTCCTCTCACAAAAGTAAACTGCTCGAGCACTACTAGAAAGAGGGGCAATTAGCAACGGAATTTAGCAACGGAAAATTCCGTTGTTAAATTCAGTATCAGATTTGCAACGGATTACACATATATTAGTTTTTTAATATCAGCAACGGATTTTAGCAACGGAAAATCCATAGCAAAATTTACGTTGAATTTAGCAACGGATTTTCCGTTGCTAAGTAAAAAATAATTAATTAAATTTTAATATAAAACCAAATTTACGAAGACCGTTGATAACATTTCCAAGGATAAAATCTCAACCGTTTATTCTTTGCTGGCTTTGGTAAATCGATCCGCACCAACTTCTCCCCCCACACCGAGATGCAAACAGATCGAGACCAAATGAACAAAACCAACAGGTGAAAATTAATGATCTTCCACTCTTCCACTCTTCCAGTCGATCTCCTTCGTCCCTAAGAACATCGATCCATAAGTGTAGAAAAATCACCCTCTCTTCATCGATTTGATTTTCCTTTTTCCCAAACATTTCATCTTCTTCGCGTCTTCAGGATCCCTAATTCTTCTCCTTCATCTGAACAAAATCGAACCAGACCCATCATTATCACCATCGAACATGCTGGTTTAAGGTATCTCATTGTAAACGGGTTGGGTGTTTCACGGTTTTCTTCAATAGTTCAGGTAAGTAATTAATGGTTTTTGTTTTTGTTTTTGTTTGTTGCAATTTAACTTGCACTAAAAATTTTTCACCCAACTTTCCCAATCTCAGGTTTTTTTTCTATCATGTCGAACGATCTCGGTCACCTGTAACTCAAGAACACAGGTAACATTTTTTTTTCAATGCTTTGAATAATGGTTTTAGGCTATTAATTCGATAATATAGGTGTTTATGAAATGTTTTTACCATGATCTATAACGTAATTAAGCATGTGTAATTGAAAATTTATCAAAACCCCCAATTTAATTTTTAGGGTTACGGTTCATAAATATTTGAATGTCCCAGCAGTTGAGCTATAATCATTTTTGCTTCCCTTTGGTTTCTTTTTGCCAGTAGATAGTTGTTTTCCCCCATGAGATACCTTCATATCATCGTGTAAGTGGGATGATTTTTTCTGTTCAAACTCCTGTTTTGTAAGATCCAATGTTATATCTCCACATTTTCTCATCTCCTTAGGCATATAATTGTCTTTAAACAAAACAAGGCTTTTATCACCTTTGCTCCCATTGTCTCTCGGGTCACAACATAATTTTTTAGAGCAACTAACTTTTCCAGTCAAAGTAGCTTGATAACACTCGAAATAGTGAAAGTTATGAAGGGTTTCAGATTAGAATTTAGGTCTTACAGGTACTGTATTATTGAATTTGATAGCAGTTGATTGGGCATGGTATTCTGACATCAAGATACAACCATGAGTAGTGTTTGTTTTTGTTCATTTAGTAATTTGTGTTCTTAAACCATGAGAGGAGAATGAATTCTATGAATACGCGCGACAAAATATTATAACATTACCATAATCTCTGTCAATACTAGTGCATTAGTGTAGTTCTTCATTATGTTGTTTGATCTTATCTGCTACTGATCTGATGCCTTTTGTTTTGAAAACGAAGCTGGGTTAAGATATAAAGATTGATTGTTGATGATGTTCTTCTATCATAATATCAAACCAAATTCACATGATAATTTCTGAAGTTAAGCAGATTCATAATCAGGATACTGATTTCTGTGTTTCAGGTTCCTGTTAGATACCTTAGGTTTATTTCATTTGACTGAGTCTACATACCTATGCATTGATTAAGTGGTGTGTATTGATTCTCTTGTATCAAAATTTAAATATGCATATTTAAGTACTGATGTTTAAATGTTCTGTTTTTTGTCTTCCATTTGCTACTTTTAGTTGGATTCTGTTTGTATCCTAATTAGTGGCTTAATGTAGGCACAATCTACTGATTTATCGATAAAGCAAAAAATTAAAAAAATAATTAGGACAAGAAATGGTTTGGATTCTGAAGTGACTGTTTTACTTTAATGGAAAGAAACAAACTATTTCATCACAGATAACGTAAACTTCTTTACATTAAGACAAAAAAACTGTAAAGAATATAGATTTTTTTATTATTATAAATGATAGTTTTTAATTAGAATGAAATATAATAATATTGTATAATTAGATTACGACAAATTAATGCAAAATATAATGATATTATAAAAGCCTTTAATTTCAGTCATCTTTGCTGTCGTTTCAAGTCTGAACAGAAGAAACCATGGATCATGTTATGAGTCTCAAGTGTTCTGTTTTTAGGTTAGATCTTAGAAGAAAAAAAAATTGTTATGAGAAGACAATTGCCATGAAAATATGAAAACTAAACGGTACTTTAACTTGGATATGCTTTCTGTTTTTCATAGTTTAACTTAGATTTGTTTTAAAGACTAGCAATTGATAAAGCTGGATGGGTTTAACATACTGTTTATGTTTTTTATTTTTCCAGCAATATGAATGGCTTAATGGATCACAATATAAATCAATAGAGTTGGTTAAGTCTGATTGGGTTGCAACAAGGAAATCTCCACCTTCGGCCATTGATTATTGGGGCTTTGGTAAGTCTATTTTGCTCCATTTTTTGATGGTTGCTTAATTAGATTATGCTTAATTTGTCTACTGGGCATGCCTATTGTAATCTTTTCAATTAATGAATGTATTGCTGTAAATTAAAGCAATCTTTTCAATTAATGAATGTATTGCTGTATATTAAAGCACAGACGTCAATTGTTTTTCCTTCCATTTCATGTAGTAATAAATAAGAATTGGATTGAATAATTTCAAGATAAAAGAGACCTAAAGCAACGCTTTTTCAGGAAGAAATAAGACCAAACAAGATTCTTGATTTATTGATGCACATGCAACAATTAATAGCACCAGTCTCTTTTGCTTTATTTGTTGAGCCATCAAAGGACACTATCTGTGGGTGATTTTCGTTTTTTCCAAGCTTATATTGGAATTCCCGAAGACTACAGTACTGTGTGGATGTTAATGGGAGCACACGTATAACCAGTTTAACATAGAAATAATAATAATAATAAGAAGAAAAAAAACAATTCTTGAGTTTTGAGAACCAACATCTATGGACATCAAGCAATTACCAGTCTGCTTGGTCATTAAATTATATGCCATATTCTAATTAGTTAGGTAGGTTTTTTTGTTTTTTTAATACTCAAATCCCCTCTTTTCATGTGCTTTATTTATAAGAGATCTCAAGAACTTGAGTACTCCACATAAAATCAAAAGGGTAAACTGAAGAAAAAGGAAAAAAAAATAAGGTTCCCCATTCAAGAGTTACTAACTAGTGAATTTTATTGCAAGTAATGATTTTCCATTTGAAAAGGAGATGTCTGCTTTTTTCTCCTGCTAAATTCCAACAGATTCCAATTAGCTAGCACATATCTGGAAGACCTTGTCTTCTGGATCATTTCAAGCTTTTTACACAAAGCAAGCATCCGGTCCCTCTGTGCATTTTATTTCCCTTCATGTCTTTCCACCCTTTCAGACGCATCCTTGGAATCAAAACAGGGGCTATTAAATTAAATGAAAAATTTCAGGTTATATCTAAAATGAAAAAATATTTGTTATGAGAAGACAAGTACCAAACAAATATTAAAATTTCATTCTTTAACTTGTATATGCTTTTTGCTTTTCATAGTTTAACTTGGATTTGTTTTAAGAACTAGAAATTGTTATAACTTGATGGGTGTAACATACTGTTTATGTTTTTTTATTTTTCCAGCAATATGAATGGCTTATTGGATCACAATATAATCCAATAGAGTTGGCTAAATCTAATTGGGTTGCAATAAGAAAACCTCCACCTTGTGCCATTGATTCTTGGGGATTCGGTAAGTTCTATTTTGCTCCATTTTTACATGGTTGCTTAATTATATCGTGCATGATTTTTCTGTTGGGCATGCCTATTGTAATGCTTTCAAGTAGTTGGAACTCTGCCTTTCATGTGGTACATATTTTATTTTAAAGGATTGTTTAAGTACTAGTAGTTAAAGAAGTATGCTTATTTCAAAAAATACTTATTGGTGTTGTCATGTTAATTAGATTAACATGGATGATCGATCGTGGATGTATCGTCGTCTTATGGATGGTCGCCTTTGTCCTGAATACATTACCGGTGTTAGAAGATATATCAATTTTGCATTTTCAATTGATAAAAATATATCTGGGGGAAAAATTAGATGTCCTTGTGTGAGGTGCAAAAATCAAAAGTCCTTTGCTCCTAAAAACATAACTTACAGATTAGAATACGGAGTGGCGGGCATGATTTTGAAGGTCTATCTTACATGGCAGCTCTCCCGTTTGTCATAATTGATCTTATCAGTCTACGAGCTGTCAATGTTGATGCAACGAATAGAACTGCTTGGGTTCAGGCTGGTGCAACACTAGGGGAACTTTATTATGGTATTTCTGAGAAAAGTAGAACTCTTGCCTTCCCTGCAGGTAGTTGCCCTACGATAGGTGTTGGAGGACACTTTAGTGGTGGAGGACATGGCACCATGGTGCGCAAATTCGGCCTCGCTTCAGATAATGTGATTGATGCTCATTTAATTGATTCTAAAGGCAGGATCCTTGATAGAGCATCAATGGGAGAAGACTTGTTTTGGGCCATACGAGGCGGAGGAGGGCAAAGCTTTGGAGTGGTTGTTGCATGGAAAATATGTTTGGTTGAAGTTCCGTCCACAGTGACTATGTTTTCTGTTTCAAGAACCTTGGAACAAAATGCAACAAAGCTTCTCCATCGGTGGCAATACGTTGCTAATACGCTTCCTGAAGATATCGTCATCGATGTGCTAGTAACCAGAGTTAATTCAAGTCAAGAAGGAAACACAACAATACAAGCTACATTCTTCTCCTTGTTTCTTGGTGAGGTTGACCAGCTTCTTCCTGTGATGCAAGAGAGCTTCCCTGAGCTTGGTTTGGTAAAAGATGATTGCTTTGAAATGAGTTGGATTGAGTCGGTCTTCTACACTGGTGGATTTACAAGTAATGCATCCTTGGATGTGTTGCTAAATAGGACTCCTCGATCCATATCAAGATTCAAAGCAAAATCTGATTACGTGAAGGAACCTATGCCTGAAGTTGCGTTTGAGGGGATATGGGAAAGGTTCTTTGAAGAAGACATCGAGGCGCCTACACTTATCCTAATCCCTTACGGGGGGAAAATGGATGAGATTTCGGAGTCTAACACTCCATTTCCACATAGAGCTGGTAATCTGTACGTATTAGTCTCCAGTGTGTCTTGGAGTGAAGAAAGCAAGGAGGCATCCCGAAGGCATGTGGCTTGGATTAGAAGGCTTTACAGTTACTTGACTACATATGTTTCAAACAATCCTCGAGAAGCTTATGTGAATTACAGAGATCTTGACCTCGGAATAAATAACCTGACAGGCACCACAAGTTACAAACAAGCAAGCATTTGGGGTCGGAAGTATTTCAAGAACAACTTCGAGAGGTTGGTACGCGTCAAGACTGAAGTCGATCCTACCAATTTCTTTAGAAACGAGCAGAGTATCCCATCTCTCTCATCTTGGTGATCGATCAAAGGGAGCTACAAAGACATCGGGTCAAAACAAGATTAATGCTAATAATAATATTTCTCTTTATGCATCATTTATCGTAAGGTTTTTCTGTTGAGCTTAAATTCAATCTAGAAGGTCAAGGAAGGCAACCACCGCTCAGCCAGCTACTAGCCGCCACCGCCTAGCCGCAAGCCGCCAGCCACCTTCACACCTAAAAGTTTGAATTTTCTTGTTCTGAATTTGTGTATAAATAGGCTGCTAAGCTAATGTTATTTTGTGTGGAGAGTTTAGAGAGAAACACTAGATATAGAGAGAGAGGACGTGTATTAAGCTTTTGTGTTATTGTAAGCTTCTTTGTTCTTGAAATAAATCTGTGTTTTATCCCCTCTGAGTGTTTCAAAGCCACCACCAGTGGTTTCTCCCACCAACAATTGGTATCAGAGCCCCGTTCGTTAGAAAACAGTAGTGTTTTGGGATATATCCGAATTTTCAAAGTTGTCAAAAACACGTTTTGATCATTCCATAGTGTAGAGCTCCTCCATACGAACTCACTGGTGCAAAGAATAGCCTGATCGGATCCCGCAGTGATCCACACGCGCCTCTTGAAGATTCCGCCCTGTTCTCCCACGCGTATCCCACGCGCCCAGAGGTAGACGACGACTGAGCCACACGCGCACCATATTTGAGCCGTTAAGCCGCCTAAGCCGAGCCGTCAAGCCGAACCGTACTTGCGCCGAGCCGAGCAGACCGAATATTCCCGGTTCGACCCCAGTGAACCACCCGCCGTACAAAGTTGATTTTTTGACCGGTTTACCCCCTTTTTGACCCGATTTCTACAAAGTCAGACCGGTTCCTTACTATTTGGACCATTCCGGATCGATCTACAGTGTCTGTTTGGTGAAATCCGGCTCCCAGAAGGTGATATAGTCATTCAAAGAGCAAAATGACTACAGAAAGTACACAATCACTCATCCCGAAGGTGACCAAAGACAACTATGATAGTTGGTGCATCAGATTAAAGGCATTCCTTGGTTCACAAGAGTGTTTAGATATTGTGCAAAGTGGTTATGATGAACTAGAGTCCAAAGAAGGAGAAGATGCTCTACAAGAGGCACAAAAGGAAGCCCTAAAAGTCAACAGAAAGAAAGACAACAAAGCAAAGACCATCATCTATCAAGGTCTTGATGAAGACACGTTCGAGATCATTTCTTCCGTTGAAACATCAAAAGAAATATGGGAGGCTCTCCAATAAAAATACAAAGGTGCTAACAAAATAAAAAAGATTCATCTTCAATCTTTGCGAGGTGAATTTGAACTATTGCAAATGAAGTCCTCGGAGTCTATTTCTGATTATCACACAAGAATTATGGTGATAGTCAATCAGATGAGAAGAAATGGAGAAGCCATCACAGATTCTCGAATTACTGAGAAAATTTTGAGATCCCTAGATCCAAAATTTGATTTTGTTGTTGTAGCCATTGAAGAGTCCAAGGAAGTGGACAAGTTGATAGTGGATGAACTTATGAGTTCTTTGCAAGCTCATGAGTAGAAGATTGTAAAGCGAAATGGAGATAACGCCATTGAGCATGCCTTACAAGCAAAGCTGTCTCTCAAAGACATATATGAGCAAGGGGAGACTTCAACAAGTGGATATACCACTCAAGCAGGAAGTCAACAATTTAGAGGAGGATTCCAGAGATTCCAAGGAAGAGGATCTTGGAATAAAGGCTTTAGAGGAAGAGGTGATATAAACACCATTAGAGGAGGTCGAGGACAACAAACATTCACTCCTAGAGGAAGAGGAGGCGGTTACAATAACCGTGACAAGAGAAATATCCAATGTTATAGTTGCAATCAATTTGGTCATTATAGCACTAAATGTCGAAGGAAAGCTCCGTTAGAAGTACGTGAGCAAGCCAACTATGTAGAGAAGGATGACAAAGGAGCAGCTGCATTATTTGTCCAACAAGGACTTGACGAGAAACAGGAGAATATATGGTATCTAGATACTGGAGCCAGCAATCACATGTGTGGCCACCGAGATTTATTTAGTGATCTAGATGAGACCATACAAGGTCTAGTTACTTTTGGAGATACCTCAAAGGTTCCATTCAAATGTAAAGGTAAAATGCCAATCAAGTTGAAGAACGACGATCACAACTACATCGCCGATGTTTATTATGTTCCAGCCATAAAGCAGAACTTGATCAGTATAGGTCAACTTATGGAGAGAGGTTATACTTTTTTCACGAAGAATTGTCATCTGACAATTAAAGACTACAATGGGAGATTAATTGCCTATGTGTAAATGTCCAAGAATAGAATGTTTTCTTTGAACATCCAGTATGATGCAACAAGGTGTTTGAGTGCCATCACCAACAATGAAGAATGACTTTGGCACCTGAGGCTTGGACATCTAAATTTCACGAGTCTGAAGATGCTAGCAAGCAAGAAGATGGTCAAAGTTATGCCTTACATTGATAATCCAAATGAAGTCTGTGAGAGTTGTTGCTACCCAATTTTTGACCCATGTTTTTGATATATTTTTTAAAAAATTCCAAAAATAGAGAAAAACAAAGAAAATCCAAAACAATATGTTTTTTAATATATTTTCGTCATTTTAGCATTTTCAACGTCGTCTAAAAAAAGAATTTAAATTTTTAAGGGTCTTTCAAACGCGTTCGACTTTTCACACGTCATTTTTAAATCATTGATTTTTCGCATTTGAGTCGACGTTGATATTGCTCGTTTTTTAAAAAAATACAAAAAAAAAACAAGAAAAATCAAATTTTACAAAAAAAGAAAGTTGACCAATTTTTGAAAACTTGGCAATATTTTTTGCCTATAAATACTGGTCTTAAACTCACATTTAAGGAGGTTTTTCATTTTTGCAAGGGGGTTAATTTTGGAAACACCAGAAAAATAAAAAAAAATAAAAACCTAAAACTATCTTCTCCCCCCATTTTTTTTCAAACAGCCGCTGGCCCCCCCCTGGTCCAAGACCGTTATTTTTCCAGCTGAAAATCAGCAACACAGCCCCCACCCCCTTGGTAATTAATTTTCCTTTCTTTCCCCTGATAAAAGACCAGCCACACACTCTCCCTGGAGGAGGCAAAAAAACAAAGGCACCCCCCCCGGTGGATTTCATTTTTTCTCCCGGGCAGCCACCATCAGAAAATCAAGGCAGCCGCCCCCGCCCTTGACATTTTTGTTTTTCTTTCAACACCGGAACCAGCCCCCTTCCCCGGTTTGAAATTTATTTTTTTTACTCCCACAACCCCCTGATTTTCAGCTCAATCCCAGCCGGTTTTTCCCCCCATCTTCTTCCCCTTCAACAAAAATTCAAGGCCTGCACAGGGAAGCCACAAAAATCCTCTCCCTTCTCCTTCAAAACCGAACAGCCCCCTCCCCGTTTTCATTTTCTTTTCTTCCCCAAACCAGCACCACCCACAACACCGATCGACCTCTCCCTTTCCCCAAGACTAGCAGCTCCATTTTCTTTTCCAGCAACACACCGAACACTCCCCTCTTTCGGCCATTCCTTCTTCCCAGCTCTCATCGCCGGACACGGCGACGCCTCCTCCAACAAGCAACACGCCGGACAGAAGCCAGAGCAGTTCCCCTTCGCTGTACCATCTCGTCGTTTGCATCGCCATCTTCCCCGACCTCTCCTCTCCGTCCAGCCTCCGACAGCAGCAGCGACCACCACAGCAAACCCCAGCAGCGCCGTCCACAGATCGGCAGCCACCACCACAGACCAGCCACAACTCCGCCGTCCGAAGATCCAGCAACCAGCAGAGGAACGAAGACAGAGGCGAGATCGATCTGAAGAAGGAAAAGAACCGATCTGCTTCTGCAGATAAAAAAGAAGCAGATCTGTAACGGGAAGAAAAATAAAAACTGATTGCTGTTTGTGAGTTTTTGTTGTTGTTGCAGGTGGCGGTGATCTTCACCGCCGGCGAGGAAAGGAAGAGGAGAAGGAGCCGCTCCAGCCCCCCTCTGTTTTTCAGGTTTCCATCGGCGGCGCGTGAACCCACGCGCCGCCAGTGACGGTGGCGCGTGGGAAGACTGTTCCTGCGTATTCCAGAAGCCTATGGATGTTTACGGACTATTTCTGTAAATTTTAAATTAATTAATGTAATTTTTGTTCATTTGTTTGGAATTTAGATTGTATAAATGTGATTAAAAAAATAATAATAAAAAAAAAAGTTGTGTGTGTGTTTGTTTTTATTTATTTATTTATGTTATTGAATTATAAAAATAAAAAAAAACACAAAAAGAATTATTTATAAATTTAAATATGGTTAAATATCTCAAGGACAAATAAAATCAAGTTGTATTTTCCATGAAAATGTAAGAACAAGTTTTTACATATATTCGGGGATTTAATGACTGATTTATTCAAGCCTTAGAATTTAATTAATATTTTAAATTTTCAAACCACATCAGAACACAAAGCAGCTTACCTCAGGTAGGGTGTGTTAGGGGTGCTAATACCTTCCCTAGCCACAACCAGTCCCTTACCCGCGATCTCTGACAAGACCAGTACATCAGGTTTCCTAGTAGCCCGAAATCAATTACTAGGTGGCGACTCCAACGAACCAAATTCAAGCAAATGCAATAAACGAGATTTAAATCGCCAGCCGATGCCGCGCGCGATTTAGGATTTTTTTGGGGTGCGACAAGAGTTGTGTCCTCAGCAAACATCACAGATCCAGTTTTGCCAAAGAAGTCAACTGGAAAGCAAAGAGGCCACTAGAGTTAGTGCACACAGATGTGTGTGGTCCAATAAAGCCTATGTCGACTGGAAAAAATAGGTACTTCCTCACTTTTATTGATAATTTTAGCAGATAGACGTGGATATACTTTCTGAAGAGGAAGTCAGAAGTATTCAATTGTTTTAAAGATTTTAAAGCAATTGTGGAGAAGCAAAGTGGCTACATGATCAGAACCGTGAGATCTTATATCTAGTGATGGATGAACAGTCCAAGAACTGGCCTTCGAAGGAATTTGTGCCGTCCAATGCCTGCATCTGTTGTAAAAAGAGTGTAACATGGTTAATATGAAGATGCCGGTACGTGACTCTCACTGTTCGAGTCACATCATCCCTACTGGCTAGGCCAGTAAACTATTTATGCAAAGTAAATAAGCTTAAAGAAACTGGTGAGAGAGTTTGAAGAGTCTTCCATTTTGTTTCCTGCTTTTTTTTTTTCTGTATGCATACATGGTGCCTTTAAATGGACTTTTAGTTTGACAGAGGTAGAACTGAATTCCAACAAATATCCTATTTGTTTGCCTGTACCATACAAGTACAAGATATATATTTGAAATTGAAAACTTATTATTTTTATCTTTTCTGTTTTAAGAGTATGCTGAATTTAAAAAGATCTCATTGACATGTTCTTTTACACGCCCTCTCAGTCGAAAGGGTATGGAACGAACATTGAGACTATCATGCAAGAGAAGAAACCGAGTAGAAGATAGTGGCTTCGTAAGTGCATCTCATACTGATCCTTGCTGGAAACAAATTGAACATGCAATTGACCATGTAGAACTTGATTACAAACATAATGGAAGTCAATTTTAATATGTTTTGTGCAAGCATGAAATAAAGGATTGATGGTCAAGTAAGTAGCTGCTATGTTGTCACACAAGAGAATTGGAGAATGTACAAGTTGAATATGAAGATCAATTAATAAGGATTTTATCCACTGAATATCTGCAGCAGCATTGCTGTTGTTTGCAGCTCCATGAAACTAATTTTTTGCCTAGATAAACACAATATGCACCAATTGATTGTCTATCATCACGATCAGATGCCCAATCTACATACTGAACGTGTGAAGTTTAAGAGTACTAGTGGGTTGAATCAATAACATAAAAGAAATTGTGTTTTTCAAATAGCGCAAAATGTGTTTTATAACTGCCCATTATGGTTTAAGTGGGTGATGCATATATTTGCGAACCTTGTGAACTACAAATGCAACATCAAGTCGAGTGAAGGAAAGGTATTGCAGTCCTCCAACTATGTTGTAATACAGATGATGGTCATGGAAAGGTATTCCACCAGACATTGTTAATGATTATGAGGTGGACATGGGAGTTAGGCACGCATTTGCTTTGTCCATATTGCTGCGGATAAGGAGATCCATAATGTAACTTCGTTGCTATAAATGCAAGCCATTAATGCTTCTTATTGCTTCAATGTTTTAGAGGATGTTTTGGAAGTGACTATGAAAGGTATCATAGAATTAGACACCGAAGTAAGGATAGCATTCAAAATTAATTTGTCATGTCGAAACCAGTGAGTATAAGCAGCAGTAGGTGCTGTATCAGGATTCGTGGATGAAGGGCATGTAAGTGTACCATCGATATAACCATATAGGTTGTAACTGAGAAGGAGGGACTCAAACTGTGTATGTCAAGAGGGATAATTTGTTGGTTTGAATTGGGTAGTGATCTGCTGGGTGGTGTTAATAGCAACAGGGGAAGGAGTTGAGGTGGCCATTTGCAGAAGCGTAAAAAAAAATATAAAAGGAAAACTCGTTGGAGAAAAGAGGTCTTTGATACCATAAAGAGAAAGATAAGAAGCAGATAAAAATGTAATGACTCCACACACTTTTTTATTTACATTAGCAGGTACAAATACAAGATTGAAAGGCTTGAGTTAAGCATGAAAATTTGCAATTCTATAACCGACTATGAATTATGAGCTGTACATGATTCAAACATTCAAATTAAACTTAAAGGAGTTGATTATGTTGGATGAGGATTTTATGGAAGAGCTGATTCTGTTGGATGAATAATTTGTAGAAGAGCCTTATAGTTTGCTTCAAGTTCAATATACAATTTGATCATGCAGAAAATAGGGTTAGTAGAGACATATTGTAAATAAAAGTTCATTTTCAAATCATCTATATTGTTAGATATCATGCTAATTCAATATCATATGTTGTCCTTTGTAATTTAATAATTTTGATTTTCTCTCTCAGCTCGATCAATCCTAAATTTTTATTAAATATTTCAATAGAAGAATTCACTAAGAATAAAATAAAAGACAGAAAGCTTGAAGTAATGAAACTATTGACGTAGATCAAAGTGGAAGGTGAGATAAAATACACATTGAGCCATTATCAAAGCAGCCCAAGTTCAAAGATATATTAATGAAACATGAAACTTAATGACTAAGGCACCATTTGATGAGGGGCAGAGCTATATTTTTTTAATATTTTTTTAATATATTTTTAAATAAAAGTTAAAATCAATCATTATCACGGACCAACATCACTTAAATTAAACATAGCCATCCAGGCTTTGAATATGTTGAATGTGATCATTATCAAAGGTTTCTTATCCAAACCAAACATTCATTCATGAGAATATAGTTTATAATTCCCGGATAAAAAAAAAACAAAAACCATGCAAAATAATAATACTAGTAATAATAATTAAATCACAATAAATTCAAGATAAAAATTGACAAAAAAAAACCCTTTTTATATAAAAATCTAAGCTTAAATTGTTAGACAAGGCACAAAAAATAACTTTATATCTTTTCTTTTTAGATTTGAAACTTGCAAGTATACATTATTTAATTAGATTATATGGGGCATTGAGATTCAAATTTTTGATCATCTAATTATTAAAACTCTAATACCATATTAATCTAAAATCTTAAACTTAAATTATTAAATAAAATTTTAATAATAATTTTATATTATTTTTTAACAAAAACAAAAAAGTCAAACCTTTGGGTGACCTACCCAGGTAAAAAAAATGGAGAATGGTCTCATTCTTTGGGTGACCTACCTAGAAAAGATGATGGTCTCATTGTGATGGGTGACCTACCCAAGTGGAAAAAAGGAAGAGTGGTCTCATTCTTTGGGTGACCTACCCAGGGGGAGGAATGGCCTCATTCTTATGGGTGACCTACCCAGGTAAAAAAAAGATGGAGAATGGTCTCATTCTTTGGGTGACCTACCCAGAAAAGATGATGGTCTCATTGTGATAGGTGACCTACCCAAGATGGAAAAAATGTGAAGTGTGGTCTCATTGTAATGGGTGACCTACCCAGATGGAAAAAATATGATGAAGTGGTCTCGTTGTGATGGGCGACCTATCCAAATAGAAAGAATATGAAGTGCGGTCTCATTGTAATGGGTGACCTACCCAAAAATGGAAAAAATATGAAGTGTGGTCTCATTGTAATGGGTGACCTACCCAGATGGAAAAAATATGATGAAGTGGTCTCGTTGTGATGGGCGACCTACCCAAATAGAAAGAATGTGAAATGCGGTCTCATTGTAATGGGTGACCTACCCAGATGGAAAAAATGTGGAAAACTGCGGTCTCATTGTAATGGGTGACCTACCCAGATGAAAAAAAATATATGAAGAAGTGTGGTCTCATTATCATGGGTGACCTACCCAGGTGGAAAAAAATATGATGAAGTGCGGTCTCATTGTCATGGGTGACCTACCCGGATGGAAAAAATATAAAGAACGGTCTTATTATGATGGGCGACCTACCCAGATCAAAAAAAATGTGATATGACAAGTGTGAAAAATAGGACTTACCTGGCGGAGTCCTGAGGGGATGACAGAAGAAGGGCTGGAAAACTTGGTGTTTCCTGATAATTCCCGATCATAGGGTTTGAAAAACTCGGTGTTTCCTGACTACAAGGGTTGAAAACTCGAGGCTTCCCGATTGCAAGGTTGATCTTTCCATTTATTTGGGATTCTCCTAATGGTAAGGTTTATCCCATCGTCCTTTTATTCCATGATCAAAACCGATTCTTTATTATCATCACCACAATGCTTCTTTCTCTTTCCACCATCTTGCTGGACCTCATTAAGGATTTTCCTGTAATAATTCAAAAATATATGCAAATGGTTTTTTTTTTTTTTTTTTTTTTTTTTTTTTTTTTTTTTTAGGTTAGATGATATGCATGCATCCTTACCTGATTTGAAATATAGGTCCCCCCCTCTTTGATGCTCCATCGTCATAGGGTGCCCTTGCTTGTATTCCAAAGCCTTCTTTGTTCTTCCGAGGCATTGACTCGTTCATGTGCTAAACATCCACTCAGCTGTAAATGCAGTGCCCATCCTAGGCGGTCTTCGAGAATTACTGCTTGCATCGTTCATCAAGCTTGACCTTGCCCCCCAAGTGTGGTGATGCTTGATTCATTATGAAGGATTTCTCTCTTGGATTCTTTTGAGAATTATCCTTTGATTGATTGTGTGCATCATGCCAACACCCCATCAAGATTGTTAATCAGTCATGAACTTGCCTTCGGTTGAAACACCATTTCAAGTATGTATGGTCACCAGCCTTTATGGAACTGCCAAGTCATCCAGACATGGATCTCATGCTTTGCAGTAAACAGCTCGTCATTGTAATCATGATGTATTTCTCTATGGATTCCTCTTAGCTTGTCAAATCAGATCGTGAAAATAACTGCTTTGGCATCATCAATGTGTTCATGTTATCACACATATTCATGCGGTGAAGTGTGCATTTGAGCTTCAGAATAGATGGTCCCATAGTCAATCTTAGTGGTATGCATATGTTCGATGTTCATTCAAATGCACTCACCCGATAAACATCTGTCAAGAGTCATAGCCATGTTTTACAAGGTAACCCAAGATGAAGATATGAAAATATCCTTATAGTGCAGCGTTGCTCATCAATTGCTGCTGAAGTGCACTAGATCATGGATTGTCTTTGAACAACATTGCCCCCAATATGATCTGAAGGTTCGTTCATCGGTTTATACTCAAGAAGGTTTTTCTTTGTCATTGTCAGATGCTAAACATAACTTTGATGAACTTTGACGACTCATCATCTGATTCTTTCTTTGCCCCTAGCTGATTAGAATGTTGTTTGTTTTCTTCCAAGGGTCCACTGTATTACCCCAAGTGGTCAACCTTTCAAGGAGTTTTGAGAAGAGTTGATGTCATTTCATGTCAAGGATTCCGCAAACTCAATAAATGTTCTTCTTTGTTTGACAATCTTTATTGTTCTAGAATCAAATCTCATACTTCAAAGGTCATCTCTGTTCAAGTCTAATTGTTGAAATGAAATCAGAGAGATGTCTGTTTTTTTGAAATTTTTTTTTTCTTTTGAAATTCAAACTTCTTTGGTCAAAGACCCAACACACTATTCAATGCAGTCCTTTGATTGTCATGTATCTTGAAAATAGAAATGACCCGTTGTAAGATTTAAAATGACTTTTTCATGGTTCTTTGTGTCCACTTTAAACTCTGATTTTGGGTATATCTTTTGATGGTCTGTGATGAGGTGACATTTTTATGAATTTCAAAAACAAGATGCTCAGGCTTTATCAAGAAAGGTTGTTTCTTTTCTTAGCATTTATTTTATCAGCATCAATTATTCATCAACTCGTTTTCTATTGTTGTCTTTGTTGAGGAAACGACCTATAACCTTGTTAATCTCAAATCTCAGAATTCTATTAACATAGGTCATAATGCAAATCCAACTTTTTCTTTGATGAATAACCAATCTAAATCAATTGATAACATCGTAGGCTTTATAATGGATACCAAAAGTCAACACTTATAGCTTAGTCTTTTTTTTTTTTTGGTATTGATTGAAATTTCAACTTCCCTTTTTTTATTCTCTTTTTTTTATAGCCTTCCTCAAAACTTTCTTATATGCCCCCAGTCTATGTGTCCTCTTCTAGCTATATCTCAATCATTGGACTTTTGTTCTAAGCCTTCCCCTTTATCCATTAATTACATCAATATCTTCGAAATATCTCTCATTTGCCCCCAGTGTGGGGTGTAATCCTAGTCAGGGTTTTTTATGAAAATAAAATTCTATCCAGCTCAAAATGGGACTACAAGGGATATAATCTTTAGAAAGTGAAGGGATATCAAAGATGGCCTTTTCTCATTTCAAGCAAGGTCGGTTAGAACCGATAAATTTTGACCTCATCTAGTGTAATGATTTGGACTTGCAAGAATCATGATTCACGAGTCCATAACTACCAACTCCACTACATGTCATTATGCATACTGCTAAAACTTAGCTATATGATGTGTGGTTCAATTATGTGTGAGCTCAAAATTTGTTCGGTCACCTCATGTCATTTCAACAAGAATCGAGTCATTTTTGCAATCAAAACACTTTTAATCTTCAGGATTGATTAACCTTTATTGCATGTTGGAGTTTGATCAAAATATTTTGTCAAAATACCCTTTGAAAGAAGTATCTCTTGATTTCAAAACAACAAAAAGCCAAAGAAAAGACATGTTTCGTTCAAGGATGAGATGTGATCCCCAAAACAAAATGCAAAATGGAAAAAATCCATAACAAAAATGCTTGACAGTTTAACTCCTTCTTGGATCAGCTCCTCTAGCAATATCTATGTTTTGCCAAGAAATTCCAATCACTTGTCATTCTGAAAATGATTGATGACATCATCTTTCACAAATTGAGCTCGACTCTTGAAACTCTTGCATCTGTTTAAATAAAATGGTCGAGGACCCGCACCATGAGAACACATCTCTCGTCCAGATTGAACCACCTAGAAATTGGTGGTTGCATGGGATTTGTCGGAGTCAAGCAAAATTCTGGAATCTGGCAGATGCTGGTCGACAAACTTAAACGGCAGAGGAATGTCCCATCTTGGCAAAGACATTTGAGCAATTGATGCTACCGTGAGACCTGGCTATACCACATAATTAAGGGTTCACACCGTCAAAGTCATCTATTGATTCACCTCTCATCATTGTTCTGGAATCCATGGCAGATCCTTTAATCTTTCCTCTTTTCATAGCTTGTTCAATTCTTCTGCAAATCCTCACAACATCATTTCAATCTTCCAATGTTGTTGTGGTTGGTTGAGGATTGTTTAGAAAACTTTCCAACAACTTGGTAATCTTGGTAGCGCCTAGAAACTTGTAGTATCGCCACTACCGACGTGTGGAATCACACATTGTCTCTATTGGAAGAGCACCTGATGAATCTAAAACTCCTTTGTCCCCTCTTCGATTTCTCACTGACAGTGCAACAAACAAACACCTATAGAGGAAGTCCTGCTATGTTGAAGTTTCAGTATTCTTCATGTTTTTCAGTCTAGGCATGTCTCTTCTCTCTACTTTTGCTTTTTAATACTGACACTGTTGGAGGAAAATCATAGATGACCTGAAACTACTGTATTCCTTCTTGGATTTCCCACTTGCGGATCCACAAACAGATTCCTGCTGAGAGAGCTCTGCTACGTTGAAGTTTGATGTCTGCTCATATTTTTCAGACCAGGTCTGGCTCTTCAACCTACTAAGATGTCTTCGTGCTGAAACTGATGAGAGAAATATTTGTAGCATATGCAACTTATAAATCCCCTCTTGCATTCCCAATTTGCAGAGCCATAAATGGATTTTTGTAGAGAGAGCTCTGCCACATTGAAGTTTGACGACTGCTAATATTTTCAGACCAGGTCTGATTCTTCTGCCTACTACAATGTTTTGCTGGTGCCACTGGTGGGAAAAAGTTTCAAAGCATATGAAATTAATACATCCCCTTTTGCATTTCCCATTGGCAGATCCACAAATAAATCTCTACAGAGAGAGCTCTACCACGTAGAAGTTCAGTGTCTGATCATGGTTTTTCATACCAACATCTTGTGCTGCTGAACTAGAATTGAGCTCATAATTGGGGTAGCTTCAAAGCAGACTAATGCACCATGTACATGAGGCTAGTAGTTCGTTTGGTTCCATTAGCGATGGACACTTAACAGAACGTGCAACTCATCATCATTAGTTGATGACTGAAGGCATTGTTGTTGTTGTTCATGACGGAAAAGGAGAGATACAACTTCAATTAGATGTGAACAAGCAGTGTTCCCACAGAAGACGGTGCAGACATCCTCTTTCCATTTGATGCTCAAACTTGTTCGAGCAGATCTGAGTCTAGCTACTTCACACTTGATGCTCTCAAACTCAATCTGATAATGAGCCTCTATCTAACATCTTTCTTCACTTCCATCCTTTCTTCAATCACTTGCAGCACAGCTTGTGCGGGGGAACCTACTTTTCAACCCGGTACATGCATGATAAATGTATGAATATGTAATCTATATGACGAACTCACCCTTCGAGGGGTGACAATATGGTCGTAACTCTTGTATGATGGACAAGAATCGTGATTTTTGCCCAAACTCTACAATGAAAATTTTCTGAGTGACGGCCATTGTGTCACTCACAAGTCTTGAGTTCAAGATGCTTTAAGAAGGGTTTGCTCGGATGCAAAACAATAGCACATACATCCTAAAGACAAGCTCTATTCATTTTACGTGAGACAGGGTAGGTTTGCTACTTGGTCTCTAAAAGGGTCTCTTGTTGTCCCAGTGATCGCCCTCGTAAAGGCAATATAAGGGCCTAGTAGGTAATTGGTTGGCACGTGTCCAACTATTACCAGTCTAAGCACTCAACAAAGAGTTGGGGTTTACACAAACTTAAACCTTGACTCAAGTCGTAAGGTAAGCTGTTAGTCCCCCACCTAACCTAAAGCTGGTGTGTGCTTTCAAAAATTAAAACTTGTGATGCATGAGAGAATTATATACAATGCATGAATAAAACACAAATAAATAAAACAAAACACATAAAAAAAAATTGAACACATCAAAACACAAAGCTTAGTCCGATAAAGTTGAAAACAATACCTGTCCCCAGCGGAGTCGCCATTCTGTCTCACCCCAAAAAAAATCCTGGTGCACGTCATCGGGCTGGCGATTTTTCTCGTTTGTGATGTTTTGCTGGATTTGATTCGTGGGAGTCGCCACCTAGTAATTTATTGAGGGCTACTAGGAAACCTGATGTACTGGTCTTATCAGAGATCGCGGGTAAGGGACTGGTTGTGGTTAGGGAAGGTATTAGCACCCCTAACACACCCTACCTGAGGTAAGCTGCTTTGTGTTCTGATGTGATTTGAAAATTTAAAATATTAATTAAATTCTAAGGCTTGAATAAATCAGTTATTAAATCCCCGAATATATGTAAAAACTTGTTCTTACATTTCCATGGAAAATACAACTTGATTTTATTTGTCCTTGAGATATTTAACCATATTTAAGAAAATTTCAAATATTAATTAAATTCTAAAGCTTGAATAAATCAGTTATTAAATCCCCGAATATATGTAAAAACTTGTTCTTACATTTTCGTGGAAACTACAACTTGATTTTATTTGTCCTTGAGATATTTAACGATATTTAAATTAACAATTAATTCTTTTTGTCCTTTTTTTTTAATTTATTATTCAATGACATAAACAAAAATACAAACACACACATTCACATTTCACTATTTTTGTTTCTTTTTTTTTCCTTTTCATTTATTTTACAAATACAAATACAAATACAAATACAAATTCAAAATCAAAACAAATAAATAAAAATTACATTAATTAATTTAAAAAATTACACAATAGTCCCTAAAACTCCAAAAATTGCAGGGAAGGACTTCTGGGGGCTGTGTGAACAGTGCCGACGCGTGGATCCAAGCGTCACCGCCACTGGCGGCGCGTGGCTCCACGCGTCACCGCCATTGGCGACGTGTGGCTCCACGTGCCACCGCTGTGAAATTCAGCAACCGGTGGATCCGGCTAGTCTCTGTTTCCTCTTCTTTTCCTCGCCGGCGGTGAAGGTCACCGCCACCTACAACAACAAGACAAACACCCAAAGAGCAGTCGGTTTTAGTTTTTTTCTTCCTTGTTTTCAGATCTGGTCTCGGGTTCTTTTGGATCTGCTTCGCTGCAGATCGGTCGCCTTCTTCTTCTCCTCCGTTTCAGGTGGCTAGCAGTGAAGAGGAACGACCGAGAAGGGGGGGTCGCTGCTGGGGTTGTTCAGGCTGTGGCGCTGTCGATTTTGGTGGAGGTTGGTCTACGCCGATGATGGATCGCGGGCCATGGTGGAGCTAAACTGGAGGTGGTGGCTGACTTCTATGGAGGCCAATCAGCAGGGAGATGAAGAAGAGAACGGGGACCTCCGGGTTGGAGAGAGAGCAGAGGCGAGGAGGTGCTCTCCGATGTTGTTTCTTTTCAGCGGTTTGGGGCGGCGGCTTCTCCTTGGCTGTGGGTGACCGCTGCAGAGAAGATGAAAGCTTGGGTCTCCAGTGATGGAGAAGGGAAAGACGGATCGGAAAAAAAAAAAACTTAGGGAGGTAGCGGTTTGATTTCTAGTTGGCCGGTTTTTTGATTTGTTGTGGGTGAGGAGTTGGTCTGAAAAATGGGGGTTGAAGTATAGCGCTGGGTAAGGGAGAAAAAGAAAGGGGAAGGAGGCTGGTTTGGCAGTTTCAGTGGGGAAGAAGGAGAAGAAATCTTAGCCGGCGGCTGAAAATTAGGGTTTCAACTGCCTCTCCCTCAAATTTCAAAATTGCCCCCCCCCTTTGCAAGTGTTGGAAACCAGTATTTATAGGCAAAAACAATTGCCAGGTTTTCAAAATTGGTCCCTTAACTTTCTTTTTTTTGTAAAAATTTGATTTTTCTTGTTTTTTTGTATTTTTTGAAAACGAGCAATATCAACATCGACTCAAATGCGGAAAATCAATAATTTTAAAAATGACGGGTGAAAAGTCGAACGCGTTCGAAAGACCCTTAAAAATTTAAATTCTTTTTTAGACGACGTTAAAAATGCTAAAATGACGAAAATATATTAAAAAACATATTTTTTTTTATTTTCTTTGTTTTTCTCTATTTTTGGATTTTTTTTTGAAAATATATCAAAAACATGGGTCAAAAATTGGGTAGCAACACCATCCTTAGGTGTCTCTCATGCTCTTCCACATTGTGACTGTAGACTAGGATGTCGTCGAAGAAAACGAGAACAAATTTTCTGAGATAGGGTCGAAAAATATCATTCATCAAACCTTGAAAAGTGGAAGGGGCATTTGTGAGGCCGAATGGCATTACCAAAAACTAATAGTGCCCTTCGTGAGTCCTAAAGGCTGTCTTGGGGACATCTTCTTCCTTCATTCTGATCTGGTGAAAGCCGGACCGCAGATCTAGCTTGGAAAAAATCTGAGAACCATGAAGCTTGTCCAGTAGCTCTTCCACAACTGGTATGGGAAACTTGTCTTTTACAGTTTCCTTGTTGAGGGCACGATAGTCCACACACATTCTCTATGACCCGTCAACCTTCCTAACTAGTAGGACTGGTGATGAAAAAGGGCTTTGGCTGGGTCTTATGGTACCCATTGCCAACAACTCCTTAATAAGCTTTTCTATCTCAGTTTTTTGGTAGTAAGGATACCTGTAAGGACGAACACTGATTGGGGAGGTACCCTCCTTCAATACTATAGAGTGATCTTGTGATCTGCTGGGCGGGATTCCCATTGGCTCCTGAAAGACTTCCGCAAACTCTAGCAACAAATTCTCAATCTGTTCTGGAATTTCATTCTGGGTTGACCCCAGCTCCCAGATTTGCAGAATCAGGCCTTCCTTGGCTCTTCTTAATTCTTTAAAAAATGTTGGGCTGCAGTCGACTTCTGATTTCTCCACTTCCATCCCGTAGATCAGAACCTTCTTCCCTTCCTGTTAGAATTTCATTTTTAAGGCTGAGAAGTCCCATAGAATGGGCCCTAGACTTTTGAGCCACTGAATTCCCAACACTATATCGCATCCTCCTAGCTGAATGACATAAGCCCGGGTAACAAACTGATTTCCTTGAATCAGCAGTTTGATATCTAAACAGCTTCCCTCACTCCACAGTTGGGATCCATCTCCAATGTTCACTCCCATAGGGTTGTGTTTTAGGACCTTCATCCCTACCCTTCTTGCTACTCTGGGATGTATGAAATTATGTGTACTTCCTATATCAATTAAAGCCACAAAGTTATGGCCACTCAGCTTAACTTCTACCCTCATAGTTTTCGGATTAGGACTCCCTAGGATTGCATAAAGGGATATGTCGATTCCCTCCTTGCCATCTTCCTGAGGATCTCCCAAATCGATCAGATCTTCAGGGACATAATCTTTTTCCTCCACCTCCTCGTCTACTTCCTCTATTAAGAACATCCTTGGTCCTCCACACCTATGGCCAGGTCCCCATTTACTGTCACATTTAAAGCAAAGCCCCTTGTCTCTTTTTTCCTTCATCTGTGTTGGCGTGAGTCTTTGTATCTTAACTGGTTTATTTTCAGCCCTGGGCTGAATTGGGGTTGGGTTTCGGCTTTGAAACCCCGTAGCACTGGGCCTCCAAGATTTCCTCATGATTGATATATTTTCCTCCTGCATCCTTGCTAGTTCATAAGCAGACACTAAATTCTGGGGGTTCAGCATTCTGACTCCCATTTTTATCTCCTCCTTCAATCCCCCTAGGAAACAGCTGAGCCTGTGAGAGTCTGATAATCCTCTGACCCGGTTCGAAAGTATTTCGAATTGGGTTTTGTAGAGCTCTACTGTTGATATTTGTTTGATACTTATGAGGGCTTCCATGGGGTCATCATAAGATGATGTTTCGAAATGAATTTGAAGGGCCTTAACAAAGGCCTCCCAACTGGTGAGAATTCTGGTCTCCTCTAGTTCTTGATACCACGTTATGGCCTTCCCTTCCATATGAAAACTGGCTATAAACAGCCTGTGTTGAGCCAGAGTGTTGTGGAAGTTAAAGAATTGATTAGTCTTGTATACCCAACCAATAGGGTCATCTCCATTAAACCGGGGAAACTCTAATCGGATGGATTTGAGCTGGACTTGTTGAATTCCTTCCTGTGATATCATTTCATGCCTTGGATTTCCATTAATTGCTCTGGTGGGAGAACTGGGAGGGGAGCGCATGAGCCTTTTCCTTTTTGTCATTTGATCCATTCTGGCAGACATATTTCTCAACTGCTGTACCATGTCTTCCAATATTTGTTGTTGATTCTGCTGGTTTTGTTGCTGTAACTCTTGTTGTTGTTTCATCCCTGACACAGTTTCTATCAGTTGTGAAACTCTTGTTCCTTCAGCCATCCGAGAATCGTGGCTCTGATACCACTTGGAATAGTCTTGATAATTTCAAAGGAAATAATGCTGGAATTTTTTATTATAGCTTTTCTTTAACCTGAGCTTACAGGTAAATGGAAAATTGAAATAACAAGTTCGAAAGGAATTATTTTAGAGAAACTGAATAAAAAAAAAACGATGTTGAATTGATAAATCCTAATCTAGATTTTTGAGCAGTTTTGAGGTAGCCCAGGCCTCCTGGGTGAATGAGATTTACTTCAAAGTATTTTCCTGCCTCTTGCTGCGCCTCCCTCCCCCCTTTTATTGTGGCTTTCGCTTAATTGAAATTTAAGAATCACAGATAGAATTGACATCTATTTTATTGATCAGTGTTGTATTTGAACTCTGTTTCTTCTTCCAAACGGTATCGTATTGGAACTCCTTCTCTTCTCCCAAATGATGTTGTATGCCTTTAAACTTACTCCTTTGCCAGCTGTCAGCCACAAGAGTTTCTTCATCTCAGCCCTCCACGTAAGTACTTCTTCCCTAATCTTGACCATACACTTGCTAACTTTAATTCTTTGCTGCAGGTGAGTCTTCTTCAATACGTCTCCTTCATTTCTTCCCCCGGCCTCACTTGATCGTGCTCCTTTAGATGCTGCCGGACTGTTACAGTGACCCTCACAGTCCGAGTCACATCATCCCTGCTGGCTAGGCCAGTAAACTATTTATGCAAAGTAAAGAAGCTTAAAGAAACTGGATAGAGAGTTTGAAGAGTCTTCCATTTTGTTTTCCTGCTCTTTGTTTGTATGCATACAAGGTGCCTTTAAATAGACTTTTAGTTTAATAGAGGTAGAACAGAATTCCAACAAATATCCTATTTGTTTGACTGTACCGTACAAGTAGAAGTACAAGATATATATTTGAAAGAGATGACTGCATCGAAATGAGTTGGATTGAGTCCATCCTCTACGTTTATGGATTCCCCAGGAATACATCCTTGGACGTGTTGCTCGACAGGAGTTCTCAATCCTTAATAAATTTCAAAGTAAAATCTGATTATGTCAAGGAGCCTATGGCTGAAACTGTATTGAAAGAGATATGGAAAAGGTTTTCTGACGAAAACATGGAGGTGTCTTTAATGACTTTCATTCCTTACGGAGGAAAAATGAATAAGATTTCAGAGTCTAGCATTCCATTTCCACACAGAGCTGGCAATCTATACAAAATTATCCATGCGGTGGCTTGGAGTGAAGAAACCGCATCAGAAAGGCATCTAGCTTGGATCAGAAGGCTTTACAGTTACATGACTTCTTATGTTTCGCAAAAACCTCGAGAAGCATATGTCAATTATAGGGATCTTGACATCGGAATGAATAACCCTAAAGGAAGCACAAGTTATGGACAAGCAAGCATCTGGGGTAGGAAATATTTCAAGAACAACTTCGACAAGTTGGTACGAGTGAAGACTGAAGTTGATCCTGCAAATTTCTTTAGAAATGAGCAAAGCATACCACCTCTCTCACCATGGTGATCAAAGGAAGAGTAATGAGCTAGTAACATTTTTCTTGTGTTTTCAATATCCATAATGTTTGCTTCAAGTCCAATATACAATTTGATCATGCAGAAAATAGGGTCAGCAGAGACATATTGTAAATAAAAGTTCATTTTCAAATCATCTATGTTGTTAGATATATCATGCTAATTCAATATCATATGCTGTCCTTTGTAATTTAATAATTTTGATTTTCTCCCTCGGCTTTATCAATCCCAAATTTTTATTAAATATTCCAACAGATGAATTCACTAAGAATAAAATAAAAAACATAAAGCTTCAAGTACTGAAACTATTGACATAGATCAAAGTGGAAGGTGAGATAAAATACACATTGAGCCCTTATCAAAGCAGTCCAAGTTCAAAGATATATTAATTAAACATGAAACTTCATGACTAAGGCACCGTTTGACTATGGGCTGCGGTATTTAAAAAGAAAAATATTATTTTAATATATTTTCAAATAAAAATTATTTTAAAAAAATTATATTAAAAAACCATATTAATTTAAAATTTTAAAATTAAATCATTAAAGGAAAAGCCCCGACAATAATTTTATATTGTTCTTTAACCAAGAAACAAAGAGTACGGAGTGATTTCATAACCTCAAAGGCAGGATAAGTCTTGAAGTGTCTTGAAGTGGATGGTCATTTCAACCACCTACAAATTGCAAATAACCAGGAAATTTCAGACATTCAAATGGCTGCCAATATTATAAGCTTTTTTATTATTATTATTGTAATGTGTGATAATAGTGTGGATCGATTTGATCTTCCTCGAAAATTTGACCTTCGAGAGATTGGGACAGGTGATGAGATTTGAGGTTTTAATTAGGCTTATAGCAAGAAGATAAAGTACTTATTTGAGAAACAAAATTCAAAATCTTGGACATTGACTAATATAAATTAAAATAGAATATATTAAATACTTTGAAAATAATGCATCCTGAGCTCTGAGAAATCTCAGATAATATTTTTTATGCAGAAAAAGTCATGAAGGAAATGCTTCTTATATTAGCAGTCGATGTTTGACTTCACCTATCTTGTGTGGCAAGTTCTTTTTTTTGTTAATTTCTCAATGGACTTGAGCAATCTAGCCATGATCATGCTCATTTTACTTGCTAAGCAAGATATCCCCGTGATACTATAAATAGGGAGTCCTTTGCAGGATTCTATACTCGGAAAACATAAGAAAAATGACTTTTCTCAAAGCTTCAATGCTGCCATTTCTACTGTGTCTTCTCGTTTCATTTTCATGGATCATATCAGCTCACCCTCGTGAGGATTTTCTAAAATGCCTTTCCCTTCATTTTGAAGACTCCGCAGCCATGTCAAATGTAGTTCACACCCCATACAACTCCTCGTATGGCTCTATCTTGCAGTTCTCAATACGAAACCTCAGGTTCAATTCTTCTGATCTAAAACCTCTTGTCATCGTTACACCGACGAATGCATCACACATCCAGGCTGCCATCCTTTGCTCCCAAAAACATAACTTACAAATTAGAATACGGAGTGGCGGGCATGATTTTGAAGGTCTATCTTACATGGCAGCTGTCCCGTTTGTCATAATTGATCTCATCAGTCTACGAGCTGTCAATGTTGATGCAACGAATAGAACTGCTTGGGTTCAGGCTGGTGCAACACTAGGGGAACTTTATTATAGTATTTCTAAGAAAAGTAGAACTCTTGCCTTCCCTGCAGGTAGTTGCCCTACGATAGGTGTTGGAGGACACTTCAGTGGTGGAGGACATGGCACCATGGTGCGCAAATTCGGCCTCGCTTCAGATAATGTGATTGATGCTCATTTAATTGATTCTAAAGGCAGGATCCTTGATAGAGAATCAATGGGAGAAGACTTGTTTTGGGCCATACGAGGCGGAGGAGGGCAAAGCTTTGGAGTGGTTGTTGAATGGAAAATAAGTTTGGTTGAAGTTCCGTCCACAGTGACTATGTTTTCTGTTTCAAGAACCTTGGAACAAAATGCAACAAAGCTTCTCCATCGGTGGCAATACGTTGCTAATACGCTTCCTGAAGATATCGTCATCGATGTGCTAGTAACCAGAGTTAATTCAAGTCAAGAAGGAAACACAACAATACAAGCTACATTCTTCTCCTTGTTTCTTGGTGAGGTTGACCAGCTTCTTCCTGTGATGCAAGAGAGCTTCCCTGAGCTTGGTTTGGTAAAAGATGATTGCTTTGAAATGAGTTGGATTGAGTCGGTCTTCTACACTGGTGGATTTACAAGTAATGCATCCTTGGATGTGTTGCTAAATAGGACTCCTCGATCCATATCAAGATTCAAAGCAAAATCTGATTACGTGAAGGAACCTATGCCTGAAATTGCGTTTGAGGGGATATGGGAAAGGTTCTTTGAAGAAGACATCGAGGTGCCTGCACTTATCTTAATCCCTTATGGAGGGAAAATGGATGAGATTTCGGAGTCTAGCACTCCATTTCCACATAGAGCTGGTAATCTGTACGTATTAGTCTCCAGTGTGTCTTGGAGTGAAGAAAGCAAGGAGGCATCCCGAAGGCATGTGGCTTGGATTAGAAGGCTTTACAGTTACTTGACTACATATGTTTCAAACAATCCTCGAGAAGCTTATGTGAATTACAGAGATCTTGACCTCGGAATAAATAACCTGACAGGCACCACAAGTTATAAACAAGCAAGCATTTGGGGTCGGAAGTATTTCAAGAACAACTTCGAGAGGTTGGTACGCGTCAAGACTGAAGTCGATCCTACCAATTTCTTTAGAAACGAGCAGAGTATCCCATCTCTCTCATCTTGGTGATCGATCAAAGGGAGCTACAAAGACATCGGGTCAAAACAAGATTAATGCTAATAATAATATTTCTCTTTATGCATCATTTATCATAAGGTTTTTCTTCGTCATCATCGATGAGATTTCTGCACGATCCAATAATATTTAGGCATACAAGTTAATGACAAAATTTCCTTTTGTGATATTTCAAACAAATTCAATATGTTTTCTTTTGTTTGCTAAATATCTTGATTTTCTCCCTGAAAAATCAAAAGGGAGGGGTTTAACCTGAGGTCTATTCCGGGCTTACTTGCTTTACGAGAACATCAGATTTTCTGCTTGGTAATTTAGAATTCAGAATCACAAAGACAAGACTTACTGAGGGAAAACTCAGCAATTCAAATGACTAGCAAGATCACAAGCTTCTTAACTTTAAATAGTTGAATAAGTGTATTTATTTGGACGTCCTTGCAAGTTCAAACTTTTGAAAATGAGGAGATTTGAAGATGTTATTGCAACAAGTAAAGTATCCATTTGAAGTAACAAAATTCAAAAGCTTGGACATTGACTAATCAAAGTTGATAGAGAAATTTTTTTATTACTTTGAAAATAATGCATATGATCTGAATAACATATGCTTTACAAAGACATGGAAGGAACAGCTCCATTTGAGAAACATAAAGAAGCTTTTTATGTCTATGCAAAAGTCTAGTAGGAAATGCTTCTTTATTAATAGTGCCAATCTTGGACTTTTTCTGCAGATCGTTCTTAACTTTCTAGTGTGAGTTTTTCATGGTCGTTCTTATTTTATTGTTAAAAAGCGTAATATAAATTTATTCCCTTTTGAGTTATTGACATGGTAAAATCACTGAAGTTCTATTTTAATTTTCTTCCCATATAAAAATTTTCCTCCAAGTCCCTTAAGGTTGAGAAGGTGAGCCTGAAATCCATTATGCTCTACGGGTTGATTTGAAAAATCCACAATTCAAAGCTAACTAGAATCGAGTTTTAAGTTGAACTCGAAAAGACATGAAATTCAATTGATTCAAAAGGATTTTTAATGATTTAGTTGACATAGTTAAAATTATCTGAATCAATAATAAATAAATAAAACAATTTTAATAAAAATAACTGATTTGTTGGTCAATCCTCATGCCATGTTTAATAAGTATGCTTTTATTTGCTTACTTGACCTGTGAGTTCTGCAAAGCTGTAGATTTGGTCATTTATAGTTGAAGAAGAAGAGACAGGGAACAAAACAGAGAAGACAAAAAAAGAAAATGAAACATCTAAGTATAGCTTTCACACAGAAGAAACCTGATGAAACAGAGCCGTTGAAGAGTAAAAACAGAGGAAACAGAGTGATTTAAAAAAAAAAAACAAAAACAGTGCATACATATTCGGTGCTGAATAAATGTGTATTATTTAAGTTGGGCTTAACTAAGATCCATTGAAATTGCATTTTGGGCTATGATAAGAACAATTAGATTGGCCCATTAATTTTCCATCCATATTTTGCTATTTATTTGCTTCAAGTCCCTGTTTGGCCCATTAACTAAGATCCACTGAATAAATGATCTTCAACTTCTGTAAATGACACCCAAATCTCCTTTCTTTCAAGTGCCTGTTTATGAACGCTGGAGCGCACCCTCTTTTTCAAGTTAAAAGCATATCATTTGATGCTTTTGGCCTGGAAACACAGGTGCAACCGCAGCCATGCCCGTGATAAAGAAAATGTCTTCATCATAAAACGATTAAGCACCAAACAGTTGCAGCTCCATTGGAAGCATATAAAAAAACTTTTATCTTTATGTTGAGAAGGAAAAGCTTGTTGTATTTGTTAGCTGAAGATATTAATTTGTTCATATTCATTTTGATTAGTAAGTTTAAGTTTGTATCTTATTTTATAGATTTTATAAATTATAACTTTCATCTTTATGGTGATATAATTACCTACATTATTATTTAGTTATAAATCAATTTACTTGATTGATTGATTGACTGACATAAGATTAAAATGCAATTCTACAATTATCCTTAAGCATTTTTAATATTAAAATCTTATAACTTATCCGGAGACACACGCGGACTCAACGATTCATTAAAACTATATAAATATAAGTTACAATTCATGAAATTCTACAAAAAAAATACTCATTTAAATTTACTAGTCTAAATAGATATTTTTAAATCTAAAAGCGGTAAATAATTAATAGTAGCTCGACGAGGTAAATTGACATGTAGATAAATAATAATGCAACTAATTATAACAAGAACCATAAATATATTGGTTACGATCCATAAAATCTACACAACAAATACAAACTTAAACTAAATAATTAAAATGAATCTCAAGAGATATCTTCGAATCTAAGAGCATATTAAATTACCCATAAACAATAACACCATTAAGTATAATAAGAACTATAAAATATAAGTTTTAGTTCATAAAATCATTAGAACAAGTTGACACTTGAATTGGCATTCTCGCTCATAGCATGATAAATAATCAAAAGTAGCTCAATCGAGTAAATTAGTTTATATATAGCTAAATAATAATGCAACTATTTATAACAAGGACCATGAAGATCAAGGTTGTCAATTTCGTTCCGTTCCGCCCGGAATGGCCGAAACATTCCATATCAATTCAAAAAACGAAACAAAACGGAACAAATTCCATCTCATTTTAAATCTCGGCCCGTTCCAGAAATTCCGGCCAAATTCCGGCCGAAACGTTCCGGTTTCATTCCGGTTGTTCCGTTTCGGCCAAAAAATATTATTTTTAAAAAATTAATATATGGTTTATATTATTTTAAGTTAAAGATCTATTTAATCTTTACTATTTAAAAATATTTTAAATTTTAAAATTATATTTGTTTGGCATTATGTTTGTATTGCATAATTTATAATTAATTTATCTTGAATTTGAATTATGTTTGTGGAATATATATATATATATATATATATATATATATGAACAGTACAACCCCGAAACGGCACGCCGAAACACTCCGAAACCGAAACATTTCGTTCCAATTGAAAAAACAAAACACCTACCGAAACGGAATTGACAACCTTGATGAAGATATAGAAGTTATAGTTTATAAAATCTACAAAACAAGATACATGCTTACTAATCAAAATCAATCTAAACAAATATTTTCAAATCCAGGAGCATGTTAAATATTATAGAATGTATATCATGTATATCTATACATAGGATATTAATGTAATGTAGAATTAATCCAATGTTGTAATCCCTTTTGAATTTCACCCTTTTCTGTTTTATGTCAAGGATCTCAACACCAATGAAGTCCTTCTCTCAGGTCAGAGTAAAGATGGTCTCTATACTTTGTCCAAGTTCAGGTCTTCCGTCCTGTCAACTCCTCAAGCCTATTGGTCTCCTTGCACCTCTGCCTCTGCTGATTTGTGGCATCGTCGCCTAGGTCATCCTACCTCCCGCATTTTTAAATTTTTAGTCTCGAAAAATAAGATCATTTGTAACAACAAAAGTCTTAATTTTCAATGCCAAAGTTGTCCCTTAGGAAAATCGTCACGGTTGTCTTTACGACCTACTGGTCACAAAACTTCTGCTCCGCTTGAATTAATTTTTAGTGATGTGTGGGGTCCTGCTCCCCTTTTTTCTTCGGATGGTTATCGTTATTTTGTTATATTTGTTGATGCGCACACAAAATATATATGGTATTATCCACTTGTTGCAAAATCTGATGTTTATTCTATCTTTCATCAATTTCAAACTCTTGTCGAACGTCAGTTTTCTTTAAAAATAAAATCTGTTCAAACTGATTGGGGCGGTGAATATCGCAAACTCTCCACTTTCTTCCAAACGTTGGTATTCATCACCGTCTGATATGTCCACATACTCACGAACAAAATGGAATGGTAGAAAGACGTCATAGGCATATTGTGGAAACCGGTCTTACTCTTCTAGGTCAATGTAAAGCTCCTTTTCTTTTGGAATTATGCATTTGATACTTCGGTTTATCTCATTAATCGTATGCCTACTCTGTTCTTGATAATCGATCTCCTTTTGATTGTTTGTTTCAACGGTCTCCTGATTATCAATTTTTACGTACTTTTGGATGTCTATGTTTTCCTTTCTTGCGTCCCTATAATAATCACAAATTAGATTTTCGGTCTTCTCCTTGTATTTTTTGGCTACAGTCCCTCTCACCTTGGTTATCGATGTTTTGATATTGAATCTCATCGCATGTATATCTCCCGTCATGTTCGTTTTCATGAAAATGTTTTTCCGTTTGATAAATCTGAACAGATTGCACAGGTTCCCTCTCAAACCCATACACCATCCCCTATTACCATCCTCCCAAATCTCAACCCCTCACCACTGTTTACAGCTCAAAATCCATCCCCACCCGCCTCTGCCTCTGCCCTGCCCTTACTGCCGCCTCAAGCACCACAGCCCCCATATTTCCCTTGCCGCTCACCCCATGCATCTTTATCTAACCATACTGTTGCAGCTACAGGTTGCAGCTCAGTGTTTCCTGTTCTCCCGCACGAAGTCCTTGCGCATAGTGGGAGATCCTCTGGCTCGTCTTCAGCTCCTCTTTATTCTGCCACCAATTCGGCTTCTGCCGACTCTGCCTCTGCTGCCAGCTCTCCACTTGCGGCAGCTTCTTCACTGGATTCTTCTCCTGGACTAAATCTGGTGGTGGATCTCTCCGCCTATTCGCTACATCATGACACCTCTGTCATGCCTCCTTCACCTGCGTCACAGCCAGTTCTCAGCCGACACCCTATGATCCTTCGATCACGGCAGCCCAAAAATGCCAATATGGTGTCCTCTGCTGCCGCTAATGCAGCTGTTTCTCGGGTATTGCTCTCTCCTTCCTCTGAACCTGTTGCCTTTTCTGATGCAGATAAATATGTGGCTTGGCATGATGCCATGTGTGATGAGATCAAGGCTTTACGATCCAATCATACTTGGTCTCTAGTGCCCTTTCATCCATCGATGAATGTTGTGGGCAGCCGATGGGTATATCGTATCAAACGTCGTATTGATGGCAGCATCGAACGTTATAAAGCCCGTCTAGTTGCTAGAGGCTTTACTCAACAGGAAGGCATTGATTATTCTGAAACTTTCAGCCCAGTTATTAAGCAGGCCACCGTCAGATTAGTCTTTTCCATTGCAGTTTCCCGCAATTGGAAGATTCATCAGCTTGATATTCATAATGCCTTTCTCAATGGTGTTCTTACTGAAGAGGTCTACATGAAACAACCTCCAGGTTTTGTTGATTCTACTCTTCCATCTCATGTGTGCAGGTTGCACAAGTCACTATATGGTTTAAAACAGGCACCAAGGGCATGGTACACTCGTCTGAGTGATTTTTTACTCTCTATTGGTTTCCTTGCCTCCAAGGTTGACACTTCCCTGTTTATCTTATCTGATGGCACTAATATCTTCTATCTTCTCGTCTATGTTGATGATATTCTGCTTACAGGCAGCAACTCTGCCATGCTCCATCATCTAGTCCAGTTACTAAGCTCTGAATTCAAGCGTGACGATGTTCACTACTTTCTAGGTATTGAAGTTCAGTCTACAGGTATGGGTCTGATGTTGCGCCAACAAAAATATATTCTTGACATCCTCACTCGGGCTGGTATGACTTCCTGCAAACCGGTTGACACTCCAGTTTCTCCCTCTAAACTTGCTCTACAGCCGGATCATCCATTTTCTGATCCCACACGGTTTCGTCAAATTGTGGGTGCTCTCCAGTATCTTACATTCACTCGCCCAGATATCTGTTTTGCTGTTAACAGAGTCTGTCAGTACATGCATGCTCCTACAGATTTCCATTGGGCTGCTGTTAAACGCATACTCCGCTATCTCAAAGGAACGGCTTCTTATGGTTTTCATATCACTCGAGGTACCTCCTTTGCTCTTCATGGTTTTACAGATGCTGATTGGGCTGGGAGTATTGATGATCGCAAGTCTACGGGTGGTTATCTTGTTTTCTTTGGTCAAACACCGATTTCATGGAAATCCGGCAAGCAACGTACAGTTGCTCGCTCTTCCACTGAGGCTGAGTATAAAGCCTTAGCAGATGGTACTGCTGAGGTCATCTGGCTTCAATATTTGTTAAGAGATCTTCAGGTTCCCTCCATCTCGGCTCCTACTATTTGGTGTGATAATCTTGGTGCTACTTATCTCTCGGCAAATCCTATCTTTCATGCTCGTACTAAGCATGTTGAGGTAGACTATCATTTTATCTGTGACCGGGTAGCAAAGAAGGAAATTCAAAATTCGGTTTATCCCCTCTCAGGATCAACTTGCTGATGTCTTCACCAAACCACTTTCCGCTGCGTCCTTTACTGCTTTCAGGTTCAAGCTTCGGGTCGATCCTCCACGCTCAGCTTGAGGGGGCATATTATAGAATGTATATCATGTATATCTATACATAGGATATTAATGTAATGTAGGATTAATCCAATGTTGTAATCCCTATGGTTACTACTGTATTCTGCTCTACATATATAAATAGGAAAGGTTGGCTAAGGCCAAACCCAAGATATTCAGTTATTCTCAACTTTAAATAATCAATATACAATAATGTAACTAATTGTAGAAAGACACAAGTTAGAGAGTTTCTAAAATCTTTAAAACATATACAAACTTAAACTTACAAATCAAAATGAACTTAAGCCTATCTTCGAATCTAAGAGTACAATAAATAACCAATGTTCATTGTGCAATTTAAATCCTAGCTACTTCAACTCATTTTAATGTATATCATAATAAATAAAAGAAAATTGAGATAAGAAGAGAACAATTAGAGTGAGTTAGGGGTTCAGTTGAAATAATCAAGTGATAAGGAGTTAACTAGGAGAGAGGACATTCTTAGTTTAAATCTTGCCTCTTGCATTTCTCAACCCACATGTAAGTATGCGATCAACTCAGAGCCTCGAGTTGATGGGCTTTCCCCCATAGTTTGACTCTTGAGAGTGGTCATTCATGTTGATCGCATCCAGGAGTGTGTCCATGATATAAAAAGAAAAGAAGAAGAGAACAATTAATCTCACGGGAAATAATGATATAAATGCTTAAGGATGTAATGTAATCAAACACATATTTTAGTTGATTTTATAATAATGTATGTAAAATTTTAAAAAATAAAACATATATAATAATATTTCAATTAATGGAAATCTCTTGAAGTTATTTACTTGATGAACATGAACAAATAACAATGCCTTCTTTCTATGTTGTTTGCACATATTTAACAAAATTCAATATCTTGATAGTGTTTCTTTTTCTTTTGCTTTTCTTTTTAGAAAAGAACTTACCACACTTTTATTATTATTTAGATATAAGCCAATTTGTCTAATTAAGCTTCTATTGATTATTTACAATGTTTCTAGGTTCGAAGATGTGTGCTCATATTCATTTTAATTAGTAAGTTTAAGTTTGTATCTTGTTTTGTAGATTTTATAAACTGTAAATTATATTTTTATGGTTTTTGTTATAAATAGTTGCATTATTGTTTATTTATAAGTCAATTTACCTAATTGAGCTACTATTGCTTCTTCACTTTTGGATATGAAGATATCTATTTAGATTCATTTTCATTAGTAAGTTTAAGTTCGCATCTATTATGTAGATTTTAGAAATTATAACTTGTACATGTTTTGTTCAAGTTAAAATTAGTTGTATTATTGTTTATTGATTATTTAACATGCTTATAGTTTCGAAGGTATTTGTTCATATTTATTTTCATTAATAAATTTAAGTCCATATCTTCTTACTTAGATTTTATAAATTATAACTTACATCTTTATGATTCTTGTTATAATTAGTTGCATTATTTTTAGTATTAAGCCAAATTACCTAACTAGACTACTTCTAGATTTTAAAAAATTAGTTATGTAGATTTGAATTGCAACTTGTATTATTGTTTTTCTCATTATTTTTAGTTGCATTATTGTTTATTCATTATTTAATATGCTTTTAGATTTGAAGATATCTGTTCGGATTCATTTTAATTAGTATATTTAAGTGCGTATCTGTTGTAAAGATTTTATTAACTAAAACTTATATTGTTCTTATTATAATTAGTTACATTGTTGTTTATTGATAATTTAATACGATAATTTCATATTTGAAGATATCTCTCTTCATATTCATTGTAATTAGTAAATTTAAGTTCATATTTATTTATATATTTTATAAATAGTAACCAATATCGTTATGATTCTCGTTATAATTAGTTGCATTATTATTTAGCTATACGCCAATTTACCTGATTGAGCTACTATTGATTATTTATTGCTCTTAGATTTGAAAATATCTAGTTAGATTTATTTTGATCGTTAGGTTTAAGTGCCTATCTCTTTTGTAGATTTTATGAATTGTAACTTATATCTTTATGGTTTTAAGGGATTCTTGAGTCCTCACATAAATTTTAATATTAAAAATGGTTAAGGACAAGAGTAAAACGACATTTGAATTTTTAGTACAATCAATCTTATGAAAGTAATTATTTTATTTTTTGTCAAAATATTCACCTTATTGAATTTGTGGGAAAATACATGAAAGTGTGATGATTATGTTTTTATCTTAAAAAAAAAAAAACATAACTAAGGTATTGAATTTTGTGAAGTAAGTGCAAACAATAAATAAGAAGCTAAAGACATTGAATTCTTCTACTACATTATCATAATATCAACCTAAATTTTGTTTAATTACATTATGCCTTTAAGAATTTACAACATCATGGTGTGTGGCATGGATTCTTCTCTTCTAATTTCCATTTTCCTCTATTTTTTATGATATATTTTCATCATGGTTAAAGATAGATAGTGTTTAAATTGCTCAATAAATAGTTCTATATAATAACAATATTGTCAGCTGTCTTGTATGATAGCCATTTATGGTATATATGTGATGACCACCAACTACAAATCTGTATATTTTATTGTTGAATGGTGTAATTTGTCATTGTAGAAGCTATAATAATTGCATCTCTAGTGACAAATGTTGGTTTCTTGCTTAATCTTGGCCTATATATAGTCCCGTTGGTTTGCCATTTTACTGCATAATTAAGCTTTCAACCCTTTTTCCCCCCTTCCCTAGAGCCTCCGGCCTCCACTCAAGAGTTTCTCTAAGTTTGTTCCTTTCTTTACTTTCAGAATGGCTAGCACTCCCTTGCGCCAACAACTTAGCATCATGAGGCAATCATTCTTTGACGAGGTCTTTCTTCACCAATGAACAACTTCTGTTTTCTTTTTCTTCTTCTTCTTCTTCTTCTTCTTAAATCCACAAATGATCACGAAGATTACACTAACATGCATGTTGATTCTTGCAGGGACTTCTGGATCAAGGGCAAGTGAGTTATCTCGAGACTCTTGAAAATGAAGATGATCCTGACTTCATTGAAAATCTTTTTACCTTGTTTTTAAGGGATTCATCCAGATA
This sequence comes from Populus tremula, assembly GCA_964019445.1. Classification (NCBI taxonomy): domain Eukaryota; kingdom Viridiplantae; phylum Streptophyta; class Magnoliopsida; order Malpighiales; family Salicaceae; genus Populus; species Populus tremula. Next base: position 52,410,182 of record CAXHTJ010000001.1, read on the forward strand.
TATTGCTTCTATCGAGAAGGCTTTGTGAGTAGAGCACTGTGCATGTTTCTGTGGTTTTCTTTTCTTTCTTTGCTTTCAATATTACTGACAACCCTAGATGATTATCTTTTTTGTTGTGTTAATCTGTCTAGGGAGACAACCCCAGTTGATTATCTCGTCATGGAAAGAATGATGTATCGACTTAAGGGTAGTAGTGCCAGGTAGGGGAAAATTTATTTGACAATGTATTACCAAAATATTGTCTTCTTATATGGTATTTCATGATCATAACAAATTTCTTGTAGCCTTGGTGCGTCAAAAATCAATGCTGAGAACAATAAACTCAGAAAACTTTTCCATGAAGGGGATATGGAAAGGTTAGATTTATATTTCTCTCTAACTTTTAAAATACCATAGCTAATTTTTCATGTAAAAACCAAAATATATTAAATTATTTCTACAAAAATGTTATAGTGGCAAGGCAGCTCTCCAGAAACTAAAGGCAGAACATGTCAATTTCAAGCAAAAACTTTCTGTTTATGTCGGGGTAATTCTCTCACGCTAATAATTTCTATTTCAATTTATGAATTACACACGATTTTTCTTATATATATATATATATATGTTCTTATTCATTTTCTTCTCTTTTTCAGATGTTGAAGCAAGCAAAGCTCTCTGAATATTGAGCCAAAACTTCCACCAAAGCAGAAAATCTCCCGAGATGTGGTTCAGTGATTCGTGTGGGGGAGAATTAAATCCATGGATTTCATGTTGCTTTATGTTCATGGGTTTTCTTCTAAGCATGTTGTTAGTCAAGCCTTTTATCATTAGTTCAGTAGGTTAATAGAATCTAGATATCTTGTGTCTTCTCTCCGTGGAGAAAAGATAAAACAAGAAATCAGATTTTATGTATTATCATCATATCTATAATAAAGATTCATGATCTCATTCTAAAAGGAAAAAAAAATTATTTTTTATTTTAAGTGTTTAAATTTTATAAAACCTTAAAATCTAATACTGACAAGTGCGAATAAGTTGATTTTAAGTGTTTAAATTTTATAATATCTTTTGATAATTTTTATTGCACCAATCTTTAAAATGCAATTTTTTTAGTAGAGTTTTTCAAAATAAATTATGAAATGTTTTTGAAAAATCACATAAAAATTCCTAAAAAAGAAGTTGACATTATTTTGTCCTCGATAGAAGCATGAACGTGAGTTATATATAAATGGTGAGTTTGTAATGCTTAATGATACAATCGATCACAAAGGATATAAGCGTTCTACAATCCTTAAAAAAGGACCCAAACTAAGGCAAACAATTTTCATTATGGAGTGAAACAGGGCTAAGTGATATGTTATTATTTGGTAATATGTTTTTTTCCCCCAGAAATGAATCCTTGCTTTGAAAATCAAATTTTATTTTTTTATTTTTTATAAATAAAAATCACGTCATAAAAGAAAAGAAAATAAAATAAAATTTCTTCCTTCAATTCTTCATTGAGTTGCAACTCATTTATATGGTTTCATGAGTCACCTTGTTCTCAAGATATATAAGTGATGCAAGATGAAGTTAAACAATACAATAATAAGTACCTAAAGAAAAAAAAATTAAAATAGGGTTAAAGTATAAAAAAAATTCTAAAATCTTTTTATATATAGGCTAGAAAAAACAACCTCGACTAGAAATAAAAGATCAGAATACTAAAATATAAAAGAAAATAACATAACATAAAAAAAAACCTAGAAAAAAAAAAGTTAAACAACAATTTCTAGGCTTAATTTTAAAATATTCATCCACTAGTCCATAAAAATATCTGTTAAGTTATCATATAGTTTATATGAAATATATCTTTATATAATTGTTGAATCCCAATTTTGATTTTGAATTGTAACTTATTTATATGATTTTAATGGAATCTTGAGTCATCTTGCACTATAGATAAGTTTAAGAGACTTTATTCTTAAGAATCCTTACAAATCAATTGTAGAATTGTATCTGTCAATTAATCTCATTAAAGTTAAGAAAACAAAATAAAAATTAATCTCACTAAATTTTAGACAAAAAATAAAAAAATATTGAATAATCAAAATCAAATTAGACTTTTATGATCAAGAATTTTTTGGTATAATTATGTATTTTTTTTGTGTTTATGATCTTCTTTTTTTGTATTATTTTCATCTACGTTAAATATGAAAATTCAGAATTTCCTACAGTATACGCTGGTAGAAAGACACTCAAAAGATTTAGATAGCTAAATTTTTATTAAATGCTCTTTACAGCCAAGTAAAATTTTCAATCTATGTGCTTCATAAGATAAAGATATGGAGAATACTTCACCAGATGAAATAATTTGTTTCCATGAACATGCAAATTAGAATTTAATCCCTAAATTTATGAGTTGGTTGCAATGAATTTTGAAGTCCTTCTGTACCCTAAATAAGTTTGCCAGACTTTAACGTTAATTATACTTGATGAAAAATGAGAAACTCGAAGCCATCACTATGATTTGTGGTGAGGGAACCGAGGTTCCCTAGTTTTTTAAAAAATTATTTTGGCCACTTTAATGAAGGGTTGTTTTAATTAGGTCCCTCCCAAAATTTTGTTATTTTATTTATGACCCCTAGTTCTATGTGTTTTAATTTTGGCCCTTGTAACTCATATAATATTTCTTGTATTACTACATTTGAAATAATAATGAATATGATATGTTCTAAAGCAACTATTTTGTGTTAGTTTTTTTAGATTATGTAAAAATTTGTTTTCTTGAATGATCTATATGCCATTAGTTTTATTATTGTTTAGATATAATCCAATTTGTCTTATTGGGTTACTATTAATTATTTACAATATTCTTAGATTCGAGATATTTGCTCATATTCATTTTAATCAGTCAGTTTAAGTTCATATCTTGTTTTGTAATTTATGAACCGTAAATTATATCTTTATGGTTTTGTTATAAATAGTTATGCTATTGTTTATTTATAAGCTAATTTACCTTATTGAGCTACTACTGCTTATTTACTATACTTTTGAGTACAAAGATATTGATTCAAATTCATTTTTTTTTACAAGTATAAGTTCATATCTATTGTATAGATTTTAGGAACTATAACTTGTATATTTTTGGTTCTTATTATAATTAGTTTCATTATTGTTTAATGATTATTTAACATGTTTTAGATTCAACGATATTAATTTGTTCATATTCATTTTGATTAATAAGTTTAAGTTAGTGTCTTATTCTGTAGATTTTATAAATTATAACTTTCATCTTTATGGTTCTTCATATAATTAGTTATTATTTAGTTATAAGCCAATTTACTTGATTGATTGATTGTTTGACCTAAATATTCAAATGCAATTCTACAATTATCCTTAAGTATTTTTAATATTAAAATCTTATGAACTTATCTGGAGGCACGTGAGGACTCAAGAATCCATTAAAACCTATAAATATAAGTTACAATTTATAAAATCTACAAAAGAGATATTCACTTAAACTTACTAATTAAAATAGATATTTTTAATTCTAAAAGTGATAAATAATTAATAGTAGCTCAATGAGGCAAATTGGCTTGTAGCTAAATAATAATGCAACTAATTATAACAAGAACCATATATATATTGGTTACGATTCATAAAATCTACATAAAAAATACAAATTTAAACTAACTAATTAAAATGAATCTGAAGAGATATCTTCGAATTTAAAAGCATATTAAATTATTAATAAACAATAATGTAACTAAGTATAATAAGAATTATACCATATAAGTTTCAGTTCATAAAATCTTTAGAGAAGGTTGTAAGTAAACTTATTAATCAAAATGAACTTGAATTGGCATTGTGAAACTTAAAAGTATGGCAAATAATCAATAGTAGCTCAATCGAGTAAATTGGCTTATAGCTAAATAATAATGTAAATATTTATAACACGAACCATGAAGATAAAAGTTATAGTTTATAAAATTTACAAAACAATATACATCCTTACTAATCAAAATCAATCTAAACAGATATCTTCAAATCCAGAAGCATGCTAAATAATCAATAAACAATAATGTAACTTGTCATAACCCAATTGTTTATCTTTTTATTTTATTTACTGAAAAAAAGAAAAAAAATGATGAAAATAAAATAAATGAAGAATGAATTTGGGTTAAAGGCAACATGATTGGAAGTTTAAAGATTTAATTAATTTTTTGACTAGTTTAATTAATCAAGTCAAGGGTTTAATTGGAGAGTTGATAAGTTTTGAGACTAAATTAAGATTGGAATCAATTTCATTAATCCAATCAAGGGTTTAATTGGAAAATTGATAAGTTTTAAGACTTAATTAAGCCTAGAATTAATTTAATTAATCCAATCAAGGACTTAATTGGAGAATTGATAAGCTTTGAGACTTAATTGAGATTGGTATTAATTTAATTAATAAACTCAGGGGCTTAATTGAAGAATTAATAAGCTTTGAGACTTAATTGAGATTGGTATTAATTTAATTAATGAAATAAGGGGCTTAATTGAAAAATTATCAAAGTATAGGGCTGAGTCTGGTCAAATTTGCAAGAAATTAAAACCCAAGGACGAATGTGTAACTTGCGCTGAGATGCAAGGGTTCAATTATAATTTACCAAAGGACTGGACTGCTAAAATTCAAAATGTCAAGGATCAAAATGCAATTAGCCATGTCCATCAACACTGTTCATCTTCTCCTTCACTCGACCGAACAAAAACGGATGCATCGCCATTACTCCTGCAATAACAGTCAATTTATTACCTGGTAACGGTGGCATTCTGTGGCTATAAAGCCAGAGAAAACGAAGAACTGAAGGGGAGAAGAAAAAGCCATGCACGGCAGGGAGAGAGACTAAAACCTAGGGAAAACTGTGAGGAAAGGGACGAACGGGAGAAAAAGAAAAACTGGGGGCAGAACCGAGGATAGAAAGAAGAAAACAGAGGAAGAAGAAACTAAAAAAAACAGAGAGAAACCAGAGGGAGCTCACGTTCAACCGGCAGAACGTCATGCTTTTATTACCATCTCCTTCATCCTGAGCAGGGGCAAAAACCGAGGGGATTAGTGAAGAGATTAAAAGGGTAGACTTCGGTTCCCCTGTTTCTGCTCAAAGAAACAGAGGCTGTCCTCCGGCTTTATAAAAGCCGGAGAAGGCCACGGAGGAAAAGGGGGACCACTGCCCTCTATAGGCAAACAGACGCAAACAAAAGGAGACCAAAACGAAGAACACAAAGGGGATACAAGAGGACGAAGACGCAAACAGGGCAAAAACTGGGGAGAAGCAACCGGAGAAAAAGCCAGCGCACCCAGCTTCGCCCTCGTCTTCAGAACCCAGGACACGAAGGGAACACAGGAGGACGAAGACGCAAACAGAGGAACACCAAGAAAAAAAAGAGGAGGAGAAAATAGCATCAGCCGGACAGTCCTCCATGCCCGTCATCCTCATCTTCAAGTGCAGCGCCAGGTAAGTTGCTCTTTCCCTCCTTGCATTTTAATTACACGCCTGCTGGTAAAAATAATGCCCAGCCGGGTCAAGCTTGTGACCTGGCTAGGCCTGCTGGGCCCAGCCCAGCCACATGTGGGCTGAGCTGGGCCCAGCCAAAAAAAACAGAAAAATTAAAAATTAAAAAATGTGTATGCATGAATAAAAATAATGTAAATTTATTGGTTTATTCACTGATGTCAGAGTCAGGAATAAAAATACCGGTTTAAATTTATATTATTTTTATTCGTTGTATTTTATTTTATTTAGCTAGAAAAATAGAAAATATTTGCATTTGTAAAAAATAAATTTATTATTATTTATTTATTCACTGGCGCCAAAGTCAGGAATAAAATAAAATATTGATCTAATTTATTTTATAGTTACGTAATATTTACCAACGCCAGAGTTAGAATATTCGTAGTTGAATATTCACTGGCGCCAGAGTCAGGAATATTATAAGCAAAATTTCATAGCATAAACTAATAAACATTTAGCAATTTAAGACGAAACTAGCAATGCAGCCTGCCTTAGGCAAGACGTTTAAGGGGTGATAATATCTTCTCTTTTACGTAACCAGTCCCGAACCATAGAATCTCAGTTGACCAGTTAGGATTTCTAGTGACAATAATACTAGGTGGCGACTCCTTAAACAAGACATTTTTCCTAAAAGAACAGGATGCCAGAAATCTCTTCTTTTTCCCTAATCAGGATTTATTTTTAAGGTCGTCGCGATGTTGGGTGCGATATAACTAATTGTAGAAAGAACCATAAAGACATAAGTTAGAGTTCCTAAAATCTTTAGAACATATACAAACTTAAACTTACAAATTGAAATGAACTTGAACACATCATTGAGTCTAAAGAGTACAATAAATAACCAATGTTCATTGTGCAATTAAAATCATGGCTACTTCAACTCATTTTACAGTATATTATAGTAAATAAAAGAAAATTGAGATAAGAAGAGAACAATTAGAGTGAGTCAATTGCTCAGCTGACAATAATCAAGTGATAAGGAGTCAACTAAAGGGAGATGACATCCTTTGTTCAAATCATGCCTCTTGCATTTCTCAACCCACATGTAAGTATGCAATCAACTCGGGGCCTCGAGTTGATGGGCTCTTCCCATAGTTTGATTTTTAGGAGTGGTCATCCACAAATTGATCGCATTCATTAGTTGAATTTTTAATATTGTATGTAAAATTTTAAAAAATAAAAAATATATAATAATATTTCAATTAATGGAAATCTATTGAAGTTATTTACTTCATAAACATAAACAAATAACAATGCCTTCTTTCTCCATTGTTTGCACATATTAAACAAAATCCAATACCTTAATAGTGTTCTCTTTCTTCTTCTTTTTTTGAAGAAAAAAACATGTTACTGCACTTTCATGTATTAATTTCCCCATGTATTAAAAAAAGATGAGTATTTTTTAGAGAAAAAAAAGAGATAGTATAAATTATATTATAACTTTAAAGTCTAAACAATTTTATAGTTTTATAGTTTTTCATAAGCATTACCAACATTAAAGTCTCACAATCTTATCTAAAAATAAATGACTCAAGAATATATTAGAAAACCATAGGAATGTAAGTTGTAGTTTATAAGTATACAGAACAACTTAAACTTACTAATCAATTAATGAATCTAAACTAAAATCTTCGAATAAAAAAGCATAGTAAATAATCAATAGTAGCTCACTTAGGTAAATTGGCTAATAACTAAGTAATTATAGGATTGGCATATAAATAATGCAAATAATTGTGAATGAATTCCAAAGTTGACACAAAAATAGTTGCTTTGAATAATTCTTTATTCGTTATATACTATTTCAAATGTACTAATACAAGAAATATTGTAATAGCCATAAAAAAGCAACTTAACTTTTACTTTTTAGGGCTAAAATTAGCTTTTAAAATGTTTTAGGGATCACAGTTCTATCACCATGGGCCTAAGGATGACTTTTGAGTTAGAATATAGTTCTACATTTTTAGCAAATATTCTTAATGTTAAAGTCTCAAACTTATTGGGGCAAATGATGATAAAAAAAAAAAAAAATTCCTTAGTATTTAGAATCATAAAGATATGAGTTATATAGCTCATAAATTTTTTATTAAATATATACGAACTTAAACTCTTATCGAAATGAATTTGAACAAATCATACCTTAACAGAAGCATGAACATGTTATGAAACTATTGGAGGTATATGTTCAACATTCGAAAGTTACTAAGTCCATCCATGAAGCCAAGTTTGGGGAGCTTAAGGATCTTATCAGTGGGTTATCTTATCAGTAAAGCTTTATTCCATAGAAGTTAGAACCATATTTTAGTGAAACTAGTACTATAAAGACTCGAACGAGACTTCTCCAATTTTAATGGTGATGATGTACAAAAATGATTATATAGGCGCAACCAGTATTTTTATATAAAAGAGGTTGTTGATTCTGTAAAGGTTAAATTAGCCTTATATTAGCCTTATACTATCTTGTGGAATGATCTTTTATTGGCACCAAAACTTCATAAGAAGTAAAGGTAATCAAGTAAAGACTTGGGGTGAACATATGAAAGCTATATGTTACAGGTTTGGGGGTTAGAAAGATCCTTTAAAGAACTTAAAGATCTTAAAAAAATGAAAGATCTAGAGAGTTACATTAAAGACTTTGATATATTATGAAATAGGGCTGAAAATAGTGAAACACAAGCTTTAGTGTCTTTTTATATGAGGGTTCAAAGGTGGGAATGAAAATTTTGGTGAAAAAATTTAAACATAAAGACCTAAAACAAGCTTACAATCTAGCACGGTTATAAGAAAACATTATAACCTATGGAAGAACCCACCAACATTATCCCAAACTTACAAAGTTCCCTCTTCATTAATTATTAACAACCAAAAACCCCACCAAAATAGCATGTTACCCTTTCCTAACCAAAATCTTTATTACAAAACCAACCATGAAACCTACCAAATTTGTAAGGAATAAGGGGTTGGATGAAAGGAAGCCAATAAATTGTGTTTTTTGTATGATAAGAAGTTTATACTGGGACATAAATATAAAAAAAAAAACTATACTCTTTGTGTATAACAATGGATGAAAAAGTGGAGCATGATGATGAAGTTAAGGAAAAGAGTTCAATCATAAGCAAATTACCCTACACATTTTAATCAATATTTTAGAACGAGTCACCTGTTTTCACACTCAAAAGGTTAGTGGAAGGGTGGATAAACATCCACTTTTTTATTATGTAGACTTTGGTAGCACTCAAACCTTTTTGTAGTATTTGTAGTTGACTCTATATTTAAGTGTTCTATTTCTTTTTGCTAGATAATTTTATTGTATAATATATTATTTGTATATTAAGGTTTGTTTGAGATTTAAGAGAAATTGATTTTATTTGTTATTTGATGAAATTTAGTTTAATTTTATAATTTATGTTTGTTATAATTAAAGAAATTATAGGTAATAAATGAATACCAATTACATTTTGTTAATTTATTGTTAAGTTAGAAATTTACGAAAAATTATTAACTTAGATGCTTTAGCATATGTTTTTGCTAATCTTTAACAAACATTTTGTTTTAGAATAGTTAATATATTCATTATTCTTAGGTTTTTACACATCTAGTTGTCTCACTTATTTTACATAAATTATTATAAAATCAACTAAAATGTTGGTTTGATTACATTACATCCTTAAGCATTTATAACATTATTTCCCATGAGATTAATTATTCTCTTCTTATTTCAATTTTCATTTATTTATTATGATATACTTTCAATAAAATTAAAGAACCTGTGATTTTAATTGCACAAAGAACATATTTATAATAACATTAACATTTTAATTGTTTTGCATGATAGCGATTTTTGTTATATACATGTTTACCATCAATTATAAATTTATATATTCCTTATTTGAATTATTTGAATGTCGAGATTGAAATAGAGATCTAGAAGTTAGGTTTAGTCAGGTTTCTATTTATTTATATCAAGAAAATTAGATATTCAATATATATATATATATATATATATATATGCGCGCGCGTATTATATCTATATTAGGATATGTATATACTATATTGGATTAAAAAATATATAAATATTCTACACATATATGATACAAAGTATATATTTTAAATTTTAGGTTGGGTTTGATAATATGCATATTTTATTCATTACTTATCGCGTAAAGTAATTATTTAAAAATAAATAAAAAAACCTCACCCATTTAAATCAGTTTAGTTTTGATAAACATTAGATTTTCAGAATAAATTTCCATCCTTATTTGAACGGTGTAATCTATAATTTTAGAAGCATTACAAATTGCCTGGATAGTGAAAAATGTTAGTTTCCTCATCATTTTGGCCTATATATTACTCCAATTCCTTTGCCATTCTACTACACAATTCAGCCTTCAACCCTCCTATTTCTTTTCTTCTCTAGAGACTCCATTCAAATAACTTTTTTGATTTTGTTTCCTTCTTTTACCTTCAGAATGGCTAGCACTCCCTTGCGCCAACAGCTTAGCACCATGAGGCAATCATTCTTCGATGAGGTCCTTCTTTACCATGGAACAATTTCAAAGTGATTTCTGTTTTTTTTTTTTCTTAATGCACAAACTAAGAAGAGTACACCAGCATTTTAAGCTTGCATGTTGATTATTGCAGGGACTTTTGGATCATGGACAAGTGAGTTATCTTGAGACTCTTGAAAATGAAGATGATCCCGACTTCATTGAAAATCTTTTCACCTTGTTTTTAAGGGATTCATCTAAATACATTGCTTCTATTGAGAAGGCTTTGTAAGTGGGTCTAGTGCTAATTAATTGAAATTTTTAATTTTTAATTTTTCCAAGATGGTGATTATATATGATTTACTTTTTTCCCCTTGATTGTGCTTGCACAGGGAGACAACCCCTGGTGATTTTCCCCTCATCCTTGAAAGAATGATGTATCGGCTTAAGGGCAGTAGTGCCAGGTAGGAAAAAAAAATGAAAATCAACATCATATATGGCATTTCATGAGATAATAAAATTCTTGCTGGGAATATTTAATTTTTATTTTTATTATTAATGGAATTTAGCAATGTTATTTCTTGTAGCATTGGTGCGACCAAGATCAATGACGAAACCAATAAACTCAGAGGATTTTGCCATGAAGGGGATTTAGAAAGGTGAGATTTGTGTCTTTGAAAGGAACCATAGGTCATACGCTACATGTAAAAGACATAAATTTATTTTTGCATGAATTTTTTATAGTGCCAAGGCGTCTCTCCAAAACCTGAAAGCTGAACATGCCAATTTCAAGCAAAAGCTTGCTGTTTATGTTGGGGTAACTCTCCCACTCTCACTTCTGTTTCAATTTTTGAATCATACACGATTTTGTTGTATGTTCTTAAACATTTTCGTTTCAATTTTCAGATAATGAAGCAAGTCAAGCTCTCTGAGTGCTGAGCAAGATATTCCACTAAAGCAGAAAATCTCCAGATGAGTTGGGGATTTGATTAAGGAATTTATGTGGAAAGAAATTTAAATCCATAGATTTGGTCAAGCCTTCCCTTTTATGGCTAGTTTAGTAGGTTAGGAGAATCTAGATTTCTTGGAGCTCCTCTTATAATCGAGAATAGATGGACAACAAATCAGATTTTGTTTATTCTCTTTGTACATGTAATAAAGATTTCTGATCTCATTCTGAAAAAAAATATATTGTTCTCTATATATAAGTTGAGACCAACACCTATTAAAAATTAAAATTAATACGTGAAAAATTATCAAATAAGTTAATTATGCATATGTGAGTTTGTTTATAATTATAGATTGATTTATTAATGAAACGGACATTAATTTAGATAATGGCTTGCATATACAAGTTGTGAATGTTTTGATAAATTCAATGGCATTAATATCAAAATATTGTATTTTTTACATAATTTTTAGCTAGTATTTGTTGATTATTGTGGAGATAATGAATATATATATAAATAAACATGTTTTCATGTCTTTCTTGTTTTAAAATATACAACCCCATTTAGATATTATGGAGGAAATAAAAGATAGAGATGGTAAGAATATAAATCTATTTGATTGAAAAAATAAAAACACGAATATAAAATAAATATATTTATGAAATAATTTTTTTATTCAATTTATTCAATGGGTCAGGTTATGATTTTGTAAAAGACTAAGAGCCATTATAAAGCCTCCTTAATTAAATGATGATAAAAATATATGATAAAGGTAGAGTTGGTGTTTATCTATAGCATAAACCAATTCACTCAGTAAAACTTGCTAGTTGACTCTCTTATAAACCAGTTCTTTAGTGAAATTTTACCAGTTAGATTGAAAATCATGGTTTTTTTTTATTAAGCATAGTATTTGCAAAGTATCATTAATATTTTAAGAGAATTTAGGTTATGTTTGTTATGACTTTTACAAATTGATTTAAGTTGTTTTTTTTTTAATTTATAGTTTTTTTTATATAAAAAAAGTCATAAATATATTTGGTTGGAAATAACTTTCAATTTAAATCAAAATCTTGTTATAGAATTGAGTCAAGATTTTGATTTAATCAAAAGTAAAAAATCTTAACTTTTAACTTATAGATTCTATACAATAATTTATAGTACATTTCTTCTTACCAAACATATTTTCAACTTTAATTCATTTTAACTCATTTTTATCTTAGATTACTTCTGCAAAATAACTTTTGGATAACGATTAAAAGTTAAAAATGGAGTAGGGTCTAAGGTAACCGCAGTGAATGTAGTCCAAATACCAGGACTCAACACGCTCGGTATCTCTGTTGCACGCATTGACTACGCACCATCCGGCATTAACCCTCCACACACGCACCCTCGTGCCTCCGAGATCTTGACAGTTCTTGAAGGCAGCCTTGAAGTTGGATTTGTAACATCTAACCCTGGAAACCGTCTTATTACCAAGGTCTTACAAAAGGGTGATGTCTTTGTGTTCCCTATCAATCTTGTTCACTTTCAAAGAAACGTGGGAAAGAGCAACGCGGTTGCCCTAGGAGCCTTGAGCAGCCAAAACGCAGGTGTTATCACCATTGCAAATGCTGTGTTCGGGACTAATCCGGAGATCCCTGATGATGTTCTTGCAAAGGCTTTCCAGTTGGACAAGAATGTAGTCAATTTCCTACAATCAAAGTTCTAGACAAGGAATGGAAAATAGAGTTCGATTAGTCTTGTACTTGTCTTTGTGAGCACTTGTGCTTTATTACATGATGGTTTAAGTTAAATTGTATTAAATGGATTAAAAGGTGTTTAGTCTCTCTTTATTAGCCACCACACCTGACTTCATTTTACAAGCCCCTTTCATGTATGAACCCATTTACCAAATTTTAGTGAATGGCAATATAGATATGTAGTTTGGTATGTTCTTGATTCCCTCTCATGCTCATGAGTTTTTTTTTATTATTAAAATAATGTTGTTTTAATATTTTTAAAAAAAATCTTGAAATAATATTTTTAGATATATTTTTAAAAAAAATCCCCTAGTTAACCTACCAATCTATGACTTAATTAAACTTTAAACCGAGTTAAATGATAGATTATGTGGTATAACTAATATAAATAAAGTCACAAATAAACTCACAAAATTAAAATTTACCAAAAGTGTAGATACTTGTATCCTATTCCTACTCTTTGTGACTGCATGTTGTAGAGGTACCAAGCTTGTATAAAAAGATGAGGATTGAAAGCGTAGGTAGCTCCTTTCCTTTCTGCATACAATTAATCCATGATTGATTCAGGCGAGGTGCCGCGTGTGGACGAGCAGTTAGAGATGGCAAGGGCTTTCGGTGATGGGAGATTAAAAGAGCATATTACTTCAGAACCAGATATAATGATTGAACATATTGATGAAGATACTAGATTCATAACTTTGGGAGTGATGGCTTGTTGAAGGTTAAAAAAAGGCTTGACTTTGCCTAAACTTGGCACATTGTTATCATTTTGGCTGCGTATTTGAGGGAGCATAGCAGAACCAGAAGGAATATATTGGTGGTGTTATTCCTTGAAATAAATTAACGACCCTATCAATCTGTTATGTACGGATGATGTCAAACCAAGAGGCTTATGATTGCATTGCCGATTTGGAAGTTGCTGAAGAGGCAGCAAAGAAGTTGATTGAAGAGGCATTAGCCAGGGGAAGCATGGATGACATCTCTTGCATGGTTGTAGCTTTTCTATAATCATGTTCTTGTTAGGCTCCGGACAACATCTGAGCACCTGTCTTTCCTTCTTACTGTTGTCGCCTGTTTTATTAGGCATAGATTTAAGGACTTCTACTTTTCCTGTTTCTTTTTCCTGACATTTGTGAGGTGGATGAGTACATTAGGATATTTAGGGTTCGTTTGACTGGCCTATAGAGGCTAGTCCATTCCCTGCCATTCCACAAACTAGAATCTGCATGTCACCCAACAGGAAACAGCATTTTGCGACCTCAAATCAGATAGTACCATTCAATTTCTATGCACCTTTCAAGGACATGAACCAGAAGACATTTATTTATGATCAAAGGGTTAAAGTTGCATTACATGCCAAAACTTCTTAGGGACAAAACAACGTGAGGATTTTTGTCGACTCGAGTGGGCTAACAATTTAGCCCCAAAAACCAATTATAAATAGAAGATCAGGTGCCTAATCGATACACTATCTCGTATTGGAAACCTGTCTGGCTTCAATATCCTGAAGTCTAAGAGTTACAGCTCTCTTGTGGGCGTCCAGCCCTTCAACTTCTGCCATGGTTGCCACATACGGGCCAAGCTTTCTAAGACCTTCCTCTGTCAGAGACTGCACCGTCATGTATTTCTGGAAAGAGTCCAAGGATACCCCACCATACATCCGTGCATATCCATATGTTGGAAGGACATGATTTGTCCCACTGGCATAATCCCCAACACTCTCTGGTGTCCACGGACCCAGGAACACAGAACCTGCAGTGAAAATTATCCAAGGCTGTGTCATATATTTGTTCTCTTTTAAAACAGTTGGGGGCATTCACTTGTTTTCAAAGGTAGACATAGAGTGTGGCATCAAAGGTGATAGTAACAATGTCGACAAAGATGGCAAAAAAGCTGAAGAGAAATATTAGATAGCATTGAAAGACCATACCTGCATTCTCAATAAAGCTCTCCCACTTTTCTGCTTCTTTTACATTAATGATCAGATGCTCAGGTGCATACAAGTTTGAAAAGGAGACAGCCTAAAAGACCCAATAATCAAGTTATTAGTAAACAAAACAATTTTTTAGCAATTCCTAAAATGCCAAACAATCCATGAGAACAGTCTGGGAGGTGATGTACTTGGGCTTGTCAAAAACATTTTTCATGCTTGTTAACAACATAGCCTGCAATTAGTAGCATGAAGCGGATTCTGATAATTATGATTCAACAACTGCACGTTACAATTCATTAGACAGTAAGAGCTTATCCAGTTGCTTCCTATATAATTCTAGATCCCACTATCTTAAAAATGCAGAGAAAGCAACTTTCATAGGATTGAAGCAACAAATACCCAGGTATGAATTTTCAAACAATGGACTGACCTCAACCATGTCACGAGCAAAGACAGTGAAACTGTGGCTCAGGGCTTTTGATGCATATTCACCCCTTGGTAGGCTTTGACACTGCTTACTTATTTCCTCTTCAATGGCTTTCATATCCACACCATCCCCAGCAACTACAAGAACAACCTGACTGTCAGGGCCATGTTCAGCCTGGAAAATTCAAAGAATTTAATAAAAACATCAGAAAAGATAATCTCTGGCATAAATGAAAGCAATAAACATCTAATCCCTGATACAAAATCAAGGCTTTGAAAAAGGCCTTAAAGGAAATTTTGATTTAATTTTTTACATTGATGATTGAAAAATGTGACGGTGAAAATTTTAGTATACTGCCCTGATATGGAGCACAGATTCAACCTTTTATAAGGAGAGCTAAATATACCACATCGTAAATATCTTTTCATGTTGCATAATGTAGTATAAAACTAAGTATAAGACAATGCATTTTGATATATCAGTTTATCCTGCTTTATCTCAGGGGGCAAAATAATTTTGCTTTCTTCTGCTTTCCATACAAATCTATCACAATGTAGATTTCATTAACGAGGGAGGATTTTATGCAGATGAAATATATGTGCCACCCACATAACATGAATATGATATATATATATATATAACTAAAAGGACAAGGGCTAAGCACCTGGGATAGTAAATCTGCAGCTATATGAACAGGACTAGCATATCTGTCAGCAATGACTAAAACTTCGGAAGGCCCAGCTGGCATGTCAATTGAAATCATTGCTTCACTGTTCTGTTATGTAAATAAAAGAAAAAACAAGGAGTCAAATTGGAAAAAGGACCAGCATTTTCTAGCCAGACAGAGAAAGAGATAGAGTAACTTAGACTAATAGACTTCAATAACTTCTATTGGTGAGAGTATCCATACTTGGAGAATCATTTTTGCAGCTGTCACATACTGATTTCCTGGTCCAAAAATCTTCGCAACCTACAAATTTCAACCCAAAAAAGCTAGCTCATTACAACTAGTAAGGAATTAGATCTCTAGAGTAACTAAAAAGCTTCTAAATATAGAAGCTTGCTATATCTTGTGTTAATACAAAACTTGTTTGAAAGTTGACTTTCTCATTTGAAAAATTATCAACAAAACTATCTTTGCTGATTTCTCAACAAGATTTTTAACAAATATTTGAGAGAATTACAGTGAGGTAAAGAGAGAAACCCAATATATGCAGGACCACCTAAAGAGCATACATTTAGCATTTGAGATGGAAAACAAAATAAGCTTTTTTGTTTATCAATTCCATAGTAAACAACATAATCTGATTAGCAAACAGAAAATGCAAAACACAAGAATAAGGACCACAGAGGACCAATAAAAGGATTATATGTTCTTATTATCAGCTTCAGCTACTAACAATTGGGAAATAAGATGATGAGAAGTAAATACCTTAGGGCAGGATTCTGTTCCCCAAGCCATTGCAGATATGGCCTAGAAATCAAAAGTTCATAAGACCAGTAGGAACATGAATACAATAAAGATAATTGTGCCAAGTGCACAAAAGAAATGATCACAAGTTTGTTTTCTAACCTGAGCTCCACCAGCTTTGAGGATGTGGGTGACACCAGCCTTCTTGGCACAATACAGTACCTCCTACAGAAGACCATCTCATTGAGTGCATGCTTTGTAAGCGTATAACATTTCAAAAGCAAAAAAAAAAAAAAAACCTTGCATATGCTGCCATCCTGAGCTGGGGGAGTCGCAAGGACAACAGTTTTACACCCAGAAATTTGTGCAGGCTGGTTTTACAAAACAAACTAAACTGTCAACCAAACAAACTTAACCAGAATGTGGCAATCATAATAAAGATTAGAACTTGAACCAGCCAAAATAATTGATACACAATGCAATCAACTTACAATAGCAAGCATCAGAGCTGTGGATGGCAAAACTGCAGTCCCCCCTGGTACATAAAGACCTACAGAACTAATGCTTCGAGCCACACGTTTGCAAATAACACCCTAAAATATTTTGAAATGTTCTAAGTTTTGTATCAACACAATATGCAGTAAAGCAAGAACAAATCTCTAGTATTGACATACCTTCATGTTTTCCACACTTTTTTCAGCTGATTTTTGAGCAAGATGAAATGCATATATGTTGTTATACGCCACATCAAATGCTTCTTTAACAGGTGCATCAAGCTGCAACACAGCAAAAGCCAAAAGATTGAATGTTTGAAGTAACATTTGGACCAAAAATAGCAAACCATACAAATCACTGAACAGATAAAATAAGAAGTGCAAGGAATTTCTTTTACTAAAAGATATGTTTTTGGAATTAACCTCCGGATCAGGAAGCTCAGAAACATTCTCAACGATCTTGTCTAATTTGACTTTGTCAAATCTTGAAGTATAACTACAAAGAACATATAAACAAAGCCTCTTTACTAAAAATAGCTCAATGGTAAAACAATAAAGATAAAGTACTAATTAAAGAATCACTAACTCTTTAACTGCAGCATCACCTCTTTGACGAACATCATCAACAATAGGATTAACCTTAAAACCAACAAAAAACAATACACCCTATCAGTAATTAGCTTATCAGAACCTCAATACAACAATCTTAAATTTAAAGAAAAAAAATACACCCTTTTTCAAAACAAAAAACAAAAGGGTCACTTACAATTCCAAAAATGGAAGAAAAATCAATACGAGGCCGAGCTTTCAAACTCTCAACCTCTGAATTATTAAGTTCTGACAACCTATAAGACTTCATTGCACACATTACTCTCTTCAACTTAAACCCTTCAACAACAACAGAGAAGAAAAATAACCCATCAAATTAACAATAACAAGAAGAATAAAAAAACAAGCAAAATTGAAACTTTTTAAATGGAATACTTACCCAAGAAATTAGAAGATGGGTTGTATCTGGGTTTTGGAGAAGCAAAGAAACTGAATTGTGGAAGCTTTGTTGAAGTGTTGTTCTTGTTAAGTAACAGAAGCTGGGAGTCCATTAATCACCTTCAATCAATCAGATTAATCACGATAAAGGACATAATGAGAAATGAAAATTTTAGTATAAAGTTACAAACTTTATCAGAATGTAGAACTTTAGAGTATACAGTGAGAAATTAAAGATGGGAACTTTATAAAAGAAAAATGGAGGCGATTGTTATAGAGTTACCTAGTAAGTGAGAAAGATGGTGGTTAGTTAATGAAGAGTTGTGACGGCGGCGGTGCTGCTGCTGCTTGTTTTTAGTTAAGTGTCTGTAAATAAGAGAGCCGGTCAATGAAGAAGAGTGATTTTTGTTGTTTGAGTTTTCTTGAAAGAAAAAAGTTGACTTCACAAAAAGAAAAAGAAATTGGATTTTTCACTTTTTCAGTTGGAGTTGCATTTTGGTTGTTTGAAATGTTGAATTTATATTATTGTCCCTCCAAAGTTCTATCTTTTTATATTGAATTTATATTATTGGCCCTCCAAAGTTCTATCTTTTTTGTTTCTTCCTCTAAATATTGGGTTTTTATTTTCACCCTTGGACTAGGTTAGCATGTTCCCATATTGGGATTAAATCCAAGAGAAAAGTTTAAAAAAATATATTTTATTCCTGTGAATGAATCAATGGTTAAGTCAAAGGAAAATAATATAATTATCATGTTATTAATTCTATTAGAATTTCTTCTGAGGAAAAAATATCACTACCCAATTTTTAATTTATGTTTTATAGTTTGTTTGAAGATTGACAGAGATAAAAACAATACAAGGAAATAACAATAAATAAGTAATATAGAATTTTGAAAAAACATTACATAAAAAATTTAATTTAAAAGTTTTTAATATTTTATTTTCAAGTAGTTTCTCTTAATTTCTTTAATAAACTCAAAATAATTGACTTAAACAAGATAAAAACTAAAAGTTTGAATGAAAGAAAAAACATAATAAAAAATTAAAATAAATTAAAAAATCTAAAAATAAAAAGAAAAGCAATAAAATTAGCATAATTAGCATCTTCAAAATCTAATTTAAAAATTTTTTAAATTTAATTAGTTATGATCAATCGATTTTTTCTTGACGGATAATAAAATTAAATAAATATGTTTTAAATTTCAATCAATCAACAGATTTTTTTTTACCAAATATAAATATAATACAGCTATCAAATCAAAAGTTATAGCAATTCTCACATTCTTTAGATATAGTTCTATCATAAATAGCTACATAATTATTTCTACAAAATTATCTACATAGCCTAGTCATACGAGATCTGCAACTAACCAGCTAATCAGAACTAAAAGTTTTGTGTTTAATATCATATGATTGATGAGTGACATGGATACACTATACAAGGAAACAATGAAGGCGGGAATAAAGTCTAAAAAAGACATCACAATGCTTGATGCAACAGTATCTCACCAAGCAGAAAAAAATTGAGATAGAAAAAAGAATAGACACTCCATATTACATGATTTTGATCAGTGCAGTTCAAAAACTCTCAAACATCACTGAATTATATCCACTTCTGACGTATTTTGATTCGAGCTCATGGACTATCTGGAGTAGGAGTTATGTCTCGGAAAACCTGCAACCTGTTTCTCCTCTTTGTATTCACATCCTCTGCAGATTCGTAAGACAGTGAGCGTCGCGCTGTGGAATTCCTTGATGAAACTGCATTCATGGATGTACCATAGCCATCTTGAAGATCAGCTGCTTCAAGTTTTCGACAAATAGTTCCTAGCTGATTCTCTTGGTAAGAATTCTGATGAAATGTGTTGACATTTAGATTTTCATCACTGCATGCTTCTTCATAATTCCAACTATGGAAACTCTGGCCAAGGTCTGTAGTTAACAGGTCCAGTTCTTCTTCTTCTTCTTCAACCATATCTGCCCAACTCTTGTGATGAGATTTGAGTGAGCTGTCCTTTCCAAGATATTTATTTCCAACAGTTTCTGCTGATTGATCCCAGTCACAATCAGTGGAGGCTTTTGATACCCATGCATTGTCTTCTGTTGCAGATTTCCTTTGGCGACCATTTTCCTGAACATTTCTTTTCCAGCTTGTATGATTATCAGTTAAGTCAAATAGTTCTCCAGAGAGATTCCGGATTGCATTCTCTTTTTCTGTCTCAGCTGTATCCTCTCCCCACCTTACCCTTCTCTGATCTCCTTTTCCGGATTCCGGATTGCAACATCTTCTTGGTTGTGTATGTATGGCTGGAGATGTAAATGTCTTCTTCTGTTCTGAACATGGGCCTATTTCAGCAAAACTAAACCGATAATCCTTCATTTTTCTGGCAAAACCAAGCCTTTCACCTGGGCTTGCAAAACTAGAATCTCTCCTCCAGCTATTGTCAACTGAAGTTTGTGGAGAAGACTGTGGACCACCTCTCAGTCCAGGTGATATAAATTGAGAACTCCTATTATTGGATGCAAAGAAGCTTTTCTCATTCTCAGAGTGATTCTGCCAATAAGATCTTCTATTATGTTCATCTGACAGCACTCTATCTTCATTAAATACGCCTGTGCACTTTCTAGAGTCCACGAATCCCGAAACATCTCCATTCCGGGAGCTCGTCACCTCTTTCAAATTTCTGGTGGTAGGCAATGCCAAAGACCTTTGGTGAACTTTTCCATTTTGTTCGGTTGGTTTAACCGCACCTGTGCGCTTTCTAGAGTCCACAAATCCCGAAACATCTCCATTCCGGGAGCGAGCAACCTCTTTCAAATTTCTGGTGGTAGGCAATGCCAATGACCTTTGGTGAACTTTTTCATCTTCTTCGGTTGGTTTAACTATCAAATGTGACTCTAATTCAGTCAGGATTTGACAAGCACGCTCGAAAGATTTAGCATAGGAATCATCCATTGGTTTACTTCCAGATGAAGCTTTTACGGTTAGAAGCAGAGATTTTGCTTCTGGAATTCTGTTCATGTGCATCAAGCAGATAGCCAAGTTGCACTGCTTGTTCTGATCTGGCTCCAAAGCTATACCTTTCCTGAAAATCAAATTTTATTTCATGAAGAAGATCGCCATTTTCATGTCTAGGTCAATCTTCCCACGCAGAAAAATAGCTTACCTGTAATATTGTTCAGCCAAACCATAATCGTGATGCTGTAAGTAAGCCCACGCCAAATTCCCTAATATCCTGCATCAGTTAAAATCAAATAACAACCAAAGGTATACAGTATAAATAGGAAAGAAGCAAAACAAGTGGGATCACCTTGATCTTTCTTGTTCAACAGTTATTTGAATCTTCCTCCCTTGGGATCTGGCAGTCTTTGTCTTCTTGCCAGAAAAAGCAATACCCTCTTCTATGTTCTTCAGTTTGCGTTGGAGCATTTCGATCTCTTCTTCAATCCTTCCAGATCTCTGCAAAAGAAGAGAAATCTCGAGATATAAACATGCTTCACAATCCAATCTATTGTGACAACAGCCTCGGTGAGCTAAATGGATGAGCTAACCAGATTCCTCAAAACAAACAGAAAATTATTTGGCCACACACATCGCAAATGCATGCTTCTAACTCAACAATATCTGTTAGGTCTCTTAGTGAAAATAATTATTATCTTTACCATCTAAAAAAAAAAAAAAACAGCTTGACCTGCACTACCTATGAAATGTGGACGCCTTTGCATTCATTAAAAAGCCTGATGTAGAAGAAAATTTCAGACCTTAACTACATTTCAAACTGAATGAGTTCCATTTTGTTTAACATTAGTGCAGAAAACTAGTAAACCTTGCAAGGATGCTTTCCCAAGAAGACAACTCATAAATGATCTAAGATGGTTCTTTACATAGATTTTCCTAATGAAATGTCAATATGCTAATGGAGAAATCACATTACCAAATCATCAGAGTCAATTATTGTCAAAATACTACAGTTCGCAAAGATGGAAAAAGTAGCATTTCACCTTGTAGAGTTCAACTAGCACATTGTCAATAGATTCCTGGGAATCATAGGGACAGAGATGACGAAAGGATTTGATCGCCTCAATTGCCTCATCAGCTCGATCCAATTGCTTCATCACCACTGCCATGTCTTTCAAGGCACTATCAACTCGATCCCCAGAATTGATAGCAGCCCAGAATAGGCAAACAGCCTTGCTTGGATCCTTCTCTATTAACTGTAATTAAAGATTCAACTATCAAAATCAAACACAAACACAGGATCTGAACCCGAAAATTAATATATCCAATTAAGTTTCAAAAATCATCCATTAGTGAGTCCTCTTTAAACAGTGGAGCCTAAAATGGATTGTCAAAAACTGTAATGAAATGTGAATAGGTACATGAAGAGTTAAAACAACAAATTAACCTTATTCTTTCCCAAGGAAACTAATAAATAATCTTACAGCTCATAGTGCTATAAGCTAATTGTATTACTCTTTACTACTTCAGTGCCTTAATATCCCTTATCAAGTGACAATGTCTAATGCATGACTCTATTTATTTCAATTCCCTTTTCCTTTTCTCACATTTCTTACCTTGCAGCAGTTACCATTGAAATCGAGTGATTTTTCATGCAAATAAAAGTTCTATTCTCCTAGAAATCAATGGGGAGAGATGATATGTCAAATCTCATTCTAACCTGTATTATCCAAACCTAGAAATTCACAAGACAGATCACATTTAAGTTTCAAGAACCAGAAATTTCAAAAGAAGTTCTCCAAAAAAAAAAAGAGATTAAAATCAACTTATTTTGCATTTCAATTATTAATTAACCAAAAACAGACATAAATCCACAGTTTAATCTCCTCTCTCAATTTCAACCAAACAGATAATTTGCAAGTAAAAATACATAAAAAAGGAAGAAGAACCCACAAAAATTCATGAACCTTAACTACCACTAGATAACTAATACTCTTCAAGAACCCAAGTATTTTCCAACTAAAACAACATATGAAAAAAGGATTGAAACTAAACTCAAAACCTGCCAAGACTAAAACTTCTTCAAAAACC
The DNA here is from genome assembly GCA_964019445.1 of Populus tremula. Taxonomy (NCBI): domain Eukaryota; kingdom Viridiplantae; phylum Streptophyta; class Magnoliopsida; order Malpighiales; family Salicaceae; genus Populus; species Populus tremula. The sequence goes on from CAXHTJ010000001.1 coordinate 52,433,174, forward strand.
CCATAAAAACCATTAATCCAAACAACAAAAGAACCCTTAAAAGTTATTACCTGGACATGTTTGGCTCTGACATAAGGAGAATCACCGGCAGGGACTTTATGAATAACATGAAAAATATCACGTTTACAACTAGGAGAAGACACCCTTTCTTTCCTCTCTGACATTGGCATCATGGCAACCGCCGGAGAATGTTGAGACCTCCATGACGCCGGCGGTGTCCAGAATCCCTTTGCCGGAGAATTCTTGTCGTTGTTGTTATTAGACCACATTTTCAATAGAAAGTTTCTTTAAGACCTTTAATTTTTCTTGAATTTTTTCAAGAAAGTAATATAAGAAAAGAACTCAAAGAATTGTTTCGTGAAGGGAATGATAGGAGGTTCGTTTTTGCTTGGTTAGAGAGAAAGTGAAGGAAAATTTTTATTGAGAGAGGAGAGAAATCATAGAGAGGTGTGATGATTGAGGGAAGCAAAAGGGAAGGTGAAAATGTGAAAACAGAAAAGACTAGCCGTTTTATAATAACTAGCCGTTGGAATTCGCACGTGTGGCGTTTTGCACGTGTGTTGTGTAAATTTTATTTTATTTTTCTAAAATCACTCTCTCTTTTTATTTCTTTACTCTTTCTTTTTAGAGATTGAATATTTTTTAAAGTTAAGAAAAAACATTTGCTTGATAGTAATATTTCCAGGGTCTAATCCTAAATAAATTACTGGAAATCAACTGAGTATATAATTCTTTAAAATTAACTTGATAGAATTTTAACCAAGTTTAACAAAATCAATCTAGATGGAGTTTAATAAAATTAATCAAGATTAATTCATTAATTTATCCAAGTGTGGCTAAACTAATATAAAAATTCATAAACTAATATAAAAAATCAATTCAACTTAAAAGATATTTGGAAATATGATAATGGTTTTTTTTAAGTGTTTTTTTATGAAAATACATTTAAATAATTTTTTTTATTTTTTAAACATCAGCACACATTAATTTAAAAGAAAAAACAAATTCAAATTTTCATAAAAAAATAAGTTCAACCGCAGCCCCAAAGCCTCAAAAGAACACTTAAAAACAAGCCTAAATCAAGCTTAGATAGTGAATTTGCCAAAATCAACCCACTAGTCAGGCGAGTTTAATAACTATTCTGAAAATCCCTATGACTTATCCTTTTATTATTTTATTTTTTTTAGAAATAATCCAAAACAATAAGATATGAATATGAATCTGATGAGGTAAATGATTTTGCATGTAAAAAAAAAAAACTAACATAAATACATATAGATGATCAAAATAGACTTGTATTAATTAGGCAGGAATTCTCTCAGTATTCATAAATGGCATGGGTTCTTTGAATGAATAAGAACATGCAATCCCTTCATTTCCCTGCCAAAATACTTGGCCCAGCAGCAAGAAAAAATGCATCCTTTCTGAGCCTGCAGTTGCCTAATTCTGTTAGATACTTTCTCCTTCCTAGAAATAATGTAATATATCAGTACAGGGCTGTTCTAATTATCTAATATCTTTGTCTGGGTGTGGTTTAGAAACGCTAAAAATTAGTTTCTTGTCGAAGAGGGTACCGATCTATCATCGCAGTTCCACTCCCATATAACTTTGCAATGCTCAGAGGAATTTTCTTGTGTTGGAAGATCATCTTCATCAAGTAGGCTCTCCTGTTTAAAGACAGCAATTTGCGATGCAAAGCCTGGTTCCACATCACCAGAACCACCAACACCACTGAACTCGACACTGTAATGGTGCCTCTTGGCTAGATCTGATGCCCAATGGTTGAACTGCTCTCTTGTCCACTCAAACTTGTGGTCATGGTTGCGAAATTTACATGACTGTGACTGCCTTTTCTCCTCTGGATCTTCTTCTTGAGTTGTGGGACTGGATCCTTGTAGAATCACGTTGTATTCGTAATTTGGGGTGGAAACTATAAGAACCTTTGGTCGAAAAAAACTCAATGCAATGTCACCAAAAAGACAGGCCTGTTCCTCCTCCATATGCTCAATCACCTATAAGCTCAAAGACATCAGGTGAAAATAAGAAAATCAGAGGAGATGGAAACCAGTTCATTGATTTATAGAAACGACGTCTTTAATGATGCTAAAAGTTTGTAGCAGTACAATTACACATGCAAAAACTAAAATTGTCACAGCAAGGAGATACTATTAACATAGGTAGAATAAGAATTTGGCACAACTAGAGGCAACATAGGGCTAATCAATTTTCAAAATGCTAATATAAGTTAATTTTGTAAGGCACATTTGAGCTCTCCCAACATTCAAAGGGAGGTTGTAGACTGGCACAATAATAAATAGATAAAACATGTCAATGACCCCAAAAATTCTGGGAATCCAAAACATAGCATGATCAAAGGCACACATGAACTCCCTTTCTAAATGTTCAAAATTATGTAATATGCAAAACATCAAACGCCAAGCAAAACATATTTGTTGATAGATACTGCCACCATTGTATGATATTCCAGCCAAAGAAACAAAAAAGAAAAATCACACTGGCATGCTAACCCAAGAGCTCCAACCTAGCAAGAAATGTACCACAGGAGGAAGGTAAATACCTCTAAGCATGTGCCAATATCAAATCCACACAATCGAGGATCAAACTCTGTGATGGAACCATCATAAAGAATAGCAGATTTGATGCCTGTATCTGACTTTGCACTCAGTTTGGTATGCAGTATCTGCATAATTAACAATACCCAAGACATGTGACTAATTCAAGCGTGTAGCTAACAAACAAATAAAGAGCATAGAGCATAGAGCATAGCAGAGAAACTTTCTCAGAAATGATTCAGACCTTTGCAGCACGGCTAAGACTCTTCTTTGATAAGTCAGCACCAACAATCTTTTCTAGTGAAGTTGGGTAATCTAACAAAGAATCCAATAAACTTCCAGAGCCACATCCGAAGTCAGCCTGGAAAAAAAAAAAAGAAGTCGGAGACAAAGAAGATGATAACGGTGAGTGATAAAAATTGCAAATTCAACTTTCTGTTGTTAACTGTTAAAAAATACAAAATATGTACCAAAGTTGTAGCACTGGATTTTTTAATATGCTGCACAGCATATTCCACCCGTTGCTTGGAGAGCGGAGGGCTGAAAAGAGCCTGCTCCATTCTTTCTTCTGGTGGTTCTGTCACTCGCAACAAGGTTACATGGTATTCTAAGCAGCAAACTTCTGCCAAAACAGGAACACAGAAGATCATTTCAGAATAAGTTAGATGTCAGATCCAATTGTTAAACTACATTTATGTCATAAACTAAGATTTTTCATCTTCAAAGAGTACAAGTATAGGTTGCCATATAACATAAATTCCATTATATAGTAAGTCAGTTCTGTTTCTAATAATTATGGGAGAAACAAATCATGCTCGTTGTTCCCTTCATGTCATAAATGGTTGTCATTATAAGAAGAAATAATTAACAACAAAAAGAGCGATTCATCTCAAGAATTAATAAAAAGCAACAATCTCAATCTCCAAAACCAAAGATAAGTAAAGAAATGGATAAGACCTGCTTCCTTATTGGGAAATCCAAAGTTTTAGGAAAGTAAATCAATTTAGTCAGCCATGTCTTGATTCAGTACATTAACTAGGTTAGCTATGTTTTGATCTAGGTTGAAAATAGAAACCAATAAATCAAAACCAAGGTTGCAAAAATCATCAATCAGATGTCAAGAAGCACATAATTACCTGAGGATAACAATGAACGAATCCTTGCAGGATCATCAACCGCAGCTAAAATGAACTCTTGAGGGGGCAAATTCATGTTGAAATGAGCACACTGGCCAACTGACATTTGTGTCACAACTCCTTCAAGAGTGGAAACCACTGTTCCATTCCCTATCTCAAACTCAAATTCATCTTTACTTTCAATAAGCTCTTTTGTATGTCCACCTTCTGTCACCAAGGACACAGAGTAACTTATACACAACAAGGATCCATTGGAGGAACAGACACCGGAATATGAGCCTTCAATGTTTGGTAAGCAAACATCTTGTCCTGACAAAGTATATTCCATACTAGTACTTTTTGATTCAGGTAATTTGGATCCTTGACACCAACTTTGCTGAACATTATGAAGAGATTGGCATAAAGCAAACTCTTTAAGAAAGTTTTCAGAAGATAAGCTAATGTCGAGGGCAGCAGCAGAGCAATTTAGCTTCTCCAAAGGCATGCCAAGGTCCTTGAAATATGCATTTAACCATGAGAGAACTTTCAGAGAAGCACTCTGGATAGCATCAGTTTGCTTCTTATAAATCTCCTTAGGGGAACACTCTATGATCAAATCCTTACCCTTGGAAAATACTTTTACTGTGCACCTAAAGCTGTTTTCCAGTCCTACTGATTCTCCATCACCAGCATTTAAACTTTCTCCATTAGTGTATTCAGTTGCTAGTTCAGCTGCCTCAGTAACCTTCAACTTCTTCTGTGATCTTGGTAACTTGCATGATGCCTTTAAAGGAATACTTGTAGTGGAGAAGATAGGTTCAGATAGCTGGTGCTGACGGCAGAATGTGCATAGGATTTCCCTTGGGAAGGAACCCCTCCAATTTGTTTTTGTAGTGAATACGGAGGGCAACTCTGCAGCAAGTATTGCTTCTCGAGACAACTTGTAATTTCCACTAGGTATCTTGCTTACAAGCATCCTGAATAAGCCAATCTAAATTGATTAAATAATGAATTGTTGAAGGCTTAGTGTATTAAAGTACATTATGGAACAGTGTGTGCATCGCATAGGAGATGCAAACTTTGGTGATAAACTGTAGGGGTCATTCATTGCCACAATAATTAATATGGAGCAATAAAATGGTCTAAATTCTAAGTAATAGACCATACAACAGTTGATTAATTAAGAAAAAAGTTTGGTATTCATCTTCACATAAGCAATTATGAAAAACAAAAAACAAATAAAAGTAGTATATCCAGCAAAAATATTATGTGAGAGAAAAAAAAGTTTGATATTGAACTTCATATAAGAAATTTAAAAAGAAGAAGAAGAAGAAGAATAAGATGGATGGATTATATCAAGCAAATTATGTGCAATTGAAAATGCAACAATAAAATGGCATCATATTAGAATGAATAACTTGAGCTTTAATTCAACAAAAAGCTTAACCTTCGGTGACATTATTAAACATGAACTAAGCATTGTACTACCGAAGCACATCAAGCTTGCATCAAAACTAAGGTTTGAACAACATTGCAGAGAGAAGATAGAAAAGACTAATGATGGTAAAACAAGAGATTCATGGGAAGGAATTCAAAAGAGACCTGTAATATGATTGGAGGGACACATCTTCGTGGAAAAGTTCTTTAGACCTCCATGTGTATCCAACAGATGCCATAATTGCATCACCATATATTTCTTGACCACAGAAGTAGTTTGCCCTTGCATTCAAAAGTCCTACGTGAAAATCTTTCAAATTTGCATGGTCTGACAATAGTTCCATCACAAGTGACTCAGAAGCAGCAAAATACAATCTTGTATCAGAAGAAGCTTTACCAATAGTCCTGTTATGTAGTGGTTCCAAAAAACAGTCATTCTTATTCCAGTTTGATAGGAAAGAAAAAAAATTATTTGATAAAACAGAATGTGATGCTACAAAAAGAAGAATAAGACATCTTCCAAACAAGAAAACAACATCACATCATGTCATATCTGTAAGGAATAAGGAACCCAATTTAGGCGAAAAAATACACCATCTCAGGCTTTCTGTATTATAACTAATTCCACCTACCTTGAGAGCAAAACTCTGCTGGCATCTGTTACACCAAGTTTTTGTGCAATAACATCCAGGTAATATCCAGAAAAAGAAATATCAAGAGTCACTGGCTGAATAGCTTCGTCCAATGAAGCTGGGATCTGTATTGCTTTAACTAATATGTTTTCTGGGGAACCAGATTGCTGGATATCTGATGACTCTATGATCTCAGTGGGATATGGATTTTGCTTCTGAATTGAAAGCTGCCCCTTGGATGTTACAACAGACCCTGATAATCTTGGTATGGCCCTCATAATTGATGACAAAGCCAAAAAGGGTTTTGATTCCACCTCAGGGTTGAGTAATTTACATAGATTACTTGTCTTTGTATCACAGGCAGCAATGACAGAAGCAGGTATCAGACCATGAAGACCACCTTTTCTCTGCAAAGCTGCTCTAAGGTGACCACTCAGTGGATGAAGAGATGAAAGGAACTAACAAAGACACAAAAGTAAAGGAGGAGAGGTTAGAGCACATCATTACACACAAACCAAGTCAAGGATCCTTGCATATATATGACTGGCAAAAAGCAAGTGATCTGCAAGTATTACAAGTAGAACACAAACTGTTATACAATTCAGTTCTATACAAACTACCAACCTCATCTGTAAATAGATATTTGATTCGATCAATCAAAGCATCACAAGGATCCTTTTCAGATGGGTTTTCATCTGCGGGATTGTTGCCTAGCTGCAGGATAAATAGTAAATAAACAGTTAAGTAGTTAAATTACATTGCCAAAAAAAGAAGGTAGGGACAAAAGAAAGATCTACATCTGTCTTCAGATTAATGAACTAAACTATAGCAGAAGAAAAGCTGAAAACTGCATGATAAATTAATCTCAAAGAAAACACGATGAATAAAAGAGCAAATGTGTAAAAATACAATTGCTTCTCTATAAGCAATTGCATTGTCCAAAGAACAGCTTAATCTCCTCACATAGTCACACAGAATAAGTATCTACATTCAGGCAGCCGAAATAACCAACAAAACTGAGGAAGCTAAAGCATACCTTTTTTAAAGCCAAATCAGCAGCAGACTGCTCGGCATCCTTCTTCTTTCTGCAGATATCAGAAACAACAGTAAATTCTGGAAGTTCTAACCGGCACCGAAATAGAGAGGGGCCTTTATGAGGAATTGCCAATCCTGGGCATCCATTCTGAGCTGACTCCTCCTTTACCTCCTCGACCGTATAGCATGCCTTGTTCCCAAACTTTTGGTGTATGATAGCTTTAGGTGAAAAAACTGTCTTCTTCACTCCAATTTCCATATGCAACCTCCAAAAGTTCTAATAAAAGTCACAACCACACATATAACTGTTAATAATGCAACCAAATTCAATTACATAAAATAAAACTTTATCATGAAATGCACAATGCTAGAAGCCAATTTACTCTGTCTTTATTCAGAAACCAAACAGCCACGTACATAAAAATAAATAAATTTGCTTCACTCCATTTTCCATAAGCAACCCACAAAGGCTCTAATAAACGTTACATGCATAATTAAGCAATTGGAATAGTAAAACACATCTGTTTCTGAGTTTTCTCAGTAACCAAACAGCCCCATACATAAAAAGACAAGAGCTTTATGCAATCAATGAAAAACAAAGCGAAGAATTAAGCTGTAATTGAAACAAAAAGCATAGAAACACAAAAATCTAAATGACCCAGAATTCAAAGTACTCCAATGCACAAACTTTACCATCTCCCACGCTCAAAAGTCACCCTATATGCGTATGTATAGACGTATCTGTAGTGTATGACTGAGTATGTACAGATACTGTACAATAAGCAAGCATAAATACATTCAAAAACAATAATACAAGAAAATCAAAGAAGCAGGGAGGGGGAGGGTTGTACCTGTGAAAAAGAACAATGTATGCAAATGGGGCTGTGGGTTTGTTTGGCCTCTTGAGTTCCTTCTCTGCTAAGAAGAGTGTTTTTGCCTTTTGGGTTCTCTGGTGTTCTAGAGAGAGATGGAGGAGGGAAAGAAAGGTGGTGTTTATAGTGTGTGAGGACTTTGGAAGACTAAGACATCATATAGGGTCATAAGGAACGTATCAAAGGAGTTGCCAAGAAAGTACTGATGTGTTCGTACTTGAAAGTTGAAAGTAGCAAGGGTTTGCATTTTTTCCACAGGTTTGATATCTATGCTTGTTAACTTGTCGGGTGGGTTGGGAAATAGTTTTTAAAGACAATTTTTTTCGTTTGGATATATATAGATTGTGTTATACATATTATATTGAAAGTTATTAAACTCGATGAATTAACTCATAAAATTTATGATTTAAAGTTTAATTTTAATTGAATTTTAAAAGATATTAATACGGTGATAATTTGATTAATTTTATCAAGTAAATATAAACTTAGTTAGGTGAATATCTCGAAAACCTTTTTAAGAAAAAAAAAAATAATATTATTTTTTTAATAATAATTTACTCAGTTACCTAAAAAGCCATGTCTTTTCCCAAATTGGTTTCAAATATAACTTGAAAACAAGAATTCATTTTGTTACTAATCTTCTAAAGTGTCGGACAAGGAAAGGATAAAAAAGAAGAGTGAAAGAAATGGAACTAAAGTTGTCAATTTCGTTTTGTTTTGTCTAGAATGGCCGAAATATTTCATATAAATTTAAAAAACAGAACAAAATAGAACAATTTTCATCTTATTTTAAATTTCGGTCTGTTCCGGATTTTTCGGCTAAATTTCAGCCGGAACGTTCCGGTTTCATTCCACATGTTTCGTTCCACTCTTGAAAAGTCATTGAATCAAATTGAACCTTATTCAATTTAATTGATCAAACCACCTAAGTATAAAAGGCTTCTTTTCATTACTATTTTCAATAACAATGATATTAATAATAAACATGAAAATTATTATTACTATTTTCATTAACAATGATATTAATTTTTTAAAATTAGATTTATCACTAATATATATGGTTTATATACATGTTGTTTTTTTTCATATTTATACTTTATAGGAATTTGAGCAAAACAAGAGATGCTTTAGATTCTATTGACCTAACTTTATATTTAAAATATTTTACTTTCATAATATTTTGATATTTTGTTTAAGTTGAATTACTTTAAGTTAAAAATCTATTTAATCTTGACTATTTAGAAATATTTTAAATTTTAAAATTATATTTATTTGGCATTGTGTTTTTATTGCATAATTTATAATTAATTTATCTTGAATTTGAATTATGTTTGTTGAATATATATATATATATATATGAACAATACAACTCCGAAACGGCACGTCAAAACACTCCGAAACTGAAACATTCCATTCCAATTGTAAAACCAAAACACCTACTGAAACGAAATTGACAACATTGAATGGAACAACTTGGTGAAAAAAAGAATTTTATGCCTTTTTTTGGCTTTGAGGTTAAACATGTATTTTATTTAAATTTTAATTTTTTTTAAAAAATAATATTTTTTATGTTTTGAATTGTTTGAGAAGCTACTATCAAAAATAAAATTTAAAAAAATATTATTTTAATATATTTCTAAAAAAAATCACTTGCCGCCTTAATTCCAAACATCTTTTCTTTTTCCTTTGGAATAAATATATGATTTTAACACCATGCTATAACTTTTTTTTAAAAGCAACATGTTATAATTTTGTATTTCTTTTTTCAAAATCCATATTTTATTTTATTAATAAGGAAATATTAGTACATCATGACAATGAATAATCAGTTAAAACAGTTCTTTAGAATTTTCACTTGCGGCGAGAGAAGAAACATAAAGCTTAAGATATGTTTTAGCTAATATGGCAAAGATACGCTGCTGCTGCTGTTGGAATGGAGGGTGCCACTCCTACAGTTGTTGCACTTTTCAAGGATGATGTACCCTTCTCTCTTTTCATAGAATGAAAATTGACTGCGTCAAATATTTGGGGTTATGGGATCAGCCTGTTGCTGTCATTTTGTGCTGCTTGTTACTAGTTTGAGGATCTTTGATCTTCAATTTCATCATCATCATCATCATCAGACAGTATATTTGCATTCCCATTTTCAATCCTCTAAGAACAAGTTTCAAACTACGTTGATATTGGTCTGTCTTCCAAAACGAGTGTTTCTTGCCCTTTGTCAAGGAAATTAAGGTGGACAGAAAAGGAAGAACATAAAGCCCTTTTCTATCTGAAGCATTCTGTATTGACAGTTTTTGTTAGTGACAATTTATTTCACACAGAACGAGGCAATCAGTTTACTAGCTCTCATAATGTTCCACCTTCAGAGTTTATGAACACTAGGGCCCTTGTTTTCTGCTACTAGAAACCACTCTTTGGTCAGCTAAAGTTCATCCTGGCCGCTGTAATAATGGCGGAAAACACAGGAGAAGTCCTTGCTTTCATGTCCATCCTTGCACAGCTCTGTGTATCTGCACAGAATGCATTGAAGATAAAGGAAAGCAGAAATCATATGCACTCAGTTCCGACAGTTTCATGTTAGTTCAGAAAAACAAGATTCAAAAATGGAAATGTCATTTGTTGTACGAAGCAGAGGTAGTTACATCTCTTGTGCTTGGTATGTCAGAGGACATTGAAGACCAACCTCCTTGGCTGATGTTGCAGCAAGGTTCAAGTCCTTGGCCTGCATCATACAAAAGAAAATGTTCATCATGCTCATGATCAGGCCAAACACTCAAATATTGTAAGGATACAACAGCCATTCGGCAGGCAGGTTTCTAAATTCCTTCTCAATAATAATTCGAGTACCAGCGAGAAACAGGCTAAATCACCCACCATGAGCTTAGATGCAAATCCGCCACTGTAGTTCCTCGAAGCTGGCACACCTTCCATCACTCCAGGAACTGGATTATAACTATCACTGCATGTGGGGAATTTCATCCAGTTAATTTATGTGGTTTCCAGGTAATTACTCATCAGATTTCAAGATTTTAAACTGAAAATTCTTATTCTTCATTTTCATTTCTTAGGTATTTTGATAGTTAGTCACTCCTACTAACTCTCTAGAACAAACTTTAACCCAAACAAGGAACTGTCACTGGTTTAAAAGGCTGGCTTCTTCACAATGTCACTCGAAATTGAAGCCAAGCTATCCAATGTCAGTAAAACCTGTAACAGTCAAGACAGATACCTACTCCAACACCGAGCACTTGAAGTGTTTAAAACCTTTGTCAGGGTACCAGCAGAAATTCCAAGTGACTGACCAAGAACAAAGGCTTCTGATACCCCTAGCATGCTCACAGCCAATGCCAAGTTGTTGCAAATCTTTGCTGCCTAAACAACAAATGCAGCACCAGAGATATCAGATGCTTGAAAAGTGAACTCCAGCAGGTGAAGATTGAATATATTTTCCACTCATGTGCTGAAATATAGCATTCCTTTTTCATTGATTGCATTTCCATTTATCTTATCTCAGTTGCAGGACTTAAATTGAACCCTCATGATTTTTAACATCTGATAAATTGGAAAATAAATACCCATGGTTCGAAATAAATTTAATAGGACTAGCTTTGAGTGCTAGCAATAACTTACCGAACCTGTTCCTGCTCCACCACAATAAATTGCATTTTTACCCATTGAAAGAAATAAGGGTTTGGCAGCAAGATAAGCATCCTCAGAGCCACCAACCTGAGTCAAAAAATCTTTTGCCCTTCAAGTAAATTATAAGAAGAGCACAAGATGGTATTAAAGATGTTATGTGGAATAATAGCAGTCTAAACCACCATACCCAAGTATGGGGTCCCTAGTCTCTAATCTTGCCACCTTAAACCCAACAAAGTAACTCCAAACTGAACTTATGGAACTTATAAAGCGCAAGTGAAAAGGGATTCTGAGAAAGGTGAGAAACCATACCATAAAAGTAAGTGTACCAGCTTCTGCAGCAAGAACACCTCCAGAAACAGGAGCATCCAGCATGACAGGTTTCTCCCAGTGACCTGCATAAGTCATAAGAGATATAATTCGTTGTTAGAACATGAAAGGAAGAGCATTAACGATTTGTAACAGAAAACACCACAAAGTGATACCTTTCTTTTCTTTTAGAATACAATTAGATACTGCTACAGAAACCTTTCTCGATGTCTGGGGATCAATTGTAGATGAATCTATTAACAATTGTGGTCTCATGGGATTTGCACAACGAAGCAAACCATTTGGTCCAGTGTACACATCCAATACCTGCATCATTTAGACTACTGCTCTCATACTGACAGACAAGGCAGGGTAAACAAAAGAAGAAGGTGGAATCTTTCAAAAAGCACATATTGATTCAGACTGAGACATCTGAGTTTTCAAACTATTAAAATTAAACAGCATGCAGGAAGAAATATGGATGCATCCAAACACAGGATAAATTGTTATAGATTAGAGAAGAGGATTTTATAGCTACTTCAGCAGTAGATTTTCGTTGCGTTTGGGATTTAAGTTGCAGTTTTTCACAAGAAGTGTGCTGATATTCGATGTTTTCATCCAGAAAATTGGTGCTTTTTAAGCAATGGTCATTGGCTCATTGCTGTCTAAAATCTATCATGAAAGGCTACAGCAGCATGAATGGTTTAAATCCCTCAATTCTTAGCTTTACTTTCCAGTTTCCCCCTTCTTTTTCCTTGCAAGCATGCCAAAACATGTTGTGAATGATTTTGTTTCAAGCCTCATTTCTACAAGCACATTATCAAAGGGTTACTTTGACTCTCTATGAAAAGAAGAACCATAGATATGAAATATTTCCATTTCTTATCTCGAAGAACCAAGAACTCTTTTCCAAATCCCTAATGCCATCCACTGGGACTTATCTTATAGTGGGATTCGATGAGCTCATTCTCTTCCCTTACCTAAGGAACACCAGCTCTTTTGACTTTATGGGTTGCAATGCAGAGGCTTTCATTTTTATATTTATATTTAAAAGATTCAGTGACATAACAGAGAGGATGAAGCAATGTCTTAACAAGTTAGTACATTATATGAAGACAATGCTATGAAACCACAGAGCTGCATATATCCTGAACATCACAGACATGACCGAATGGAACTACAATACTTACATGAGATGAAGATGGCAGCATTGTTATAACAACATCACTTGCTTCTGCAACTTCAAATGGTGTTTCCTTCGTTGGAACTCCCATGTCAGAAAACATCTTCATGACATTACAGTTTCTGAATTAAATTCGAATTTTACCATTGATTCCAGGTGATTAGATAGATGTATGTATTAACTTCCATATATTAAACCACGCAACTAAGTTTATAACACAGATAAAAGAGTTTTCAATGGCAATCTTAGGCAAGCCAACTCCTCTCAGCACATATATGTTACCATTTTCACTAAGTTCAACAACTCTAACAGCTAGCGTTGCCAAAAGATTATAAAACTCAACCTGTTATTTACAGAACTTTGTTTCAATCAATTTACAGAAGCCATGACCACGACAGAGGGGAAAAGGCTTATGACTTACATGTCATGAACAGCCACTTTGTATCCATTCTTGATCAGGTTATTTGCCATTCTGGATCCCATATTTCCCAGCCCTATGAATCCTACACTCTGTAGTACACCAATCAATTGAAAAGGGCACGAAGAGCATTATAAAACAAGAAAAAAAAAAACATAAAGCAAAAAATGACATTGTTTCAGCTGAAACAGGCATTTAAACAGCCCATCATTCTTCTTGATGCATAGTGCATGTGATTTAACAAGCTAATTCATTTACCATTTACGGTATACATTACCCAAAAAATCAAAGAAGAAAAGAAATCGTTCTCAATTTCAAGGGTGCAGATCAAGGCTAGAAATAAACCATTCATTCAACACCAAATTGAACTCCCCTTGAACTTTGTTTCACATAGTCAATAGAAATATTGTCATAAAAAATGTTACTAGCTTGATAACAACTCACACCCAGTTCCATATTTTCATAACAGTACTTGATTATGCCTCTTTTTTCACTCAAAACACCCTGCAGAACATTCAGTGAGGGAGATAAAGACTCGAATTACTTAAGGTAGTAGGCTCATAAAAGAAAGCAAATTCCTTACTAGTAGAAACCTTATTTGTTGAAGTTGAATAACATTTTAGTTTTCCTCCAGTCAATTTGATCTGGAAAAAAAAATCAGCAATCATTCTCCAGTAATTTTCAAACCACTGACTTTGTTATTTAAAGATTACTAGTTGTAGCCTTCTTGGGAAATTTATACACTAGACAAGCTTGAATTTTGAATTTTAAAGCTCTTAGCAAGAATTTAAAGCCCTCTATAATCTTGACACATGGAATTCAGAACTATTTGACAGTGACACAATTCTATATTTTTTACTAACTCATTCTCTTAAAGATAATATGATTATCCATGTAATTAACGTGTTAGAACCCCAAGAAGCAAGCTTTAAAATTCTTTTAGATCAAGATTTTAAAATTATTCTCATCTGTTTGAGTTGTTTGAATCCAAAGAACGAACCTTTTCATTGAGTTGTTCATCATCACCTAACCCATTTGAACTAGAAGTTTGATTCTAATCCAAAGCATGTCATATCAGTGGTTCCAACAAAACGGGTATCCACACATTACTTTATATTATTGAAAGAGATACTGAAAGGGTTACCTCAAACTGGGATGAGAGTTGTGAAGAAGAGAATCCATGAAGTGGAACATAGTGAAAGAATGGAGATTTGGTTTTCAACAGAGACAGTGAAGCTCTCACTCTGCAGATTGCCATGGATAAGTGTCACACCTTTTTTTTTCTCTTCCTTATCGGACAAAGCTTTGACTGGTTTTTTTGGTACTATGAGATTACATTACTGTTTATGTTACATTTCCAAAAATATTTTTAAATTATTTTAATATATTAATATCAAAAATAATTTTTTAAAAAATAAAATAATATATTATTTTAATATATTTAAAAAAAAATAATAGTAATTATTTTTTTAACATTAGACTGTTATATATCTAGTTTGGTATTGTGGTAGCTTTTGATATTATAGTTTGAAAAAAATTATTTTATAAAAAATATTTTTAGTTGATGTTATTTTAGTATTTATATATGTTTGGTTAAAATTATGGTTAAATTTAAGGTTGAACAAAAAATAGTTTAATATATTTGGTTAAAGAATTATTTTTTAAATTGAGGTTATAAAATAAATAAAATATATATATATTGATGATTTTGAATTTAAATATTGTAGATTTAATTATTGTTATTACATCATAAAATAAATAATACTTTATATAAAATATTTTTTATTGTTCAATTAAATTATCTATAATTTTATCAAAATACATCCAACAAGAACTAGAGTTTTCTTAGTTTCAAAAGCGTGCAACAACATCATGAATAAAATTGGGATTGCGATTAAATTCTGTAAATGTTATATCATCAATAAAACACAATTAAAAATTAAAAATAAAATTTAATTTTTTTTATTAGATCAGACCCAATTTAATACATTTAACTTTGAACCGGATCCGGTCTAGCCAGAATCATGCATAACTATTTACATGAACAGTAAAAAGAGCTGATTTCCGCAAACCTCTTCTTTTTAAAATATTTTTATGGTTCCTATACAATAAATTATATTTTGAGATTACCAAACAGATTGCGTTTCCATTTCACTTTAAAAATAAACGTAACCTCCTTAACAAACAGCCTGTGACATTTTGATCTGACACATTGCATGGCCGCTGGCAGCGTTTTCTTTTTATATGGGCAAAAAAAAACAGATTCTTTAGAAGAGTGCATGAAATTTTTATATGGGCAAATCAATGAGACAAACCAATATACCTTCTTGCATTTTATTACTACTCACATTCCTTTCTCCTATTATTAACCTTAAGCACTACACATGCTTCTCAGTTTACCGAATTGCGGGTTGCCTTGATTACACTATTAAAATGATATTTTTTTTATTTTTATTTAAAAATATTAAAATTATATTATTTTAAAAATAATAAAAAAGTCAAACTAATTTTTTTCATATTGATCTACCAGCCGAGACACTAGATTTAATAAAATGACCTGAAATTAACCACTACACATGCATGCATGTTTAAACTTGCTTGCCAAATTGCAATGAATTAACCTCAAATTAAGCACTACACATGCACAGATATTTATTAGCTAACTTAAAGTACTATGACTATGAGAATTTTGATGGGAAACAGCAGCTGACATGGATATGAGAGCCAAATTAGGAAGTTTTGAGAATATCAATGTCCCATTTGTTGAAAGATTTTTGTCACGGGATGAAATATTGAAATGAGTAATAGTAAGTGTAAGTTAACAATTCATAGATGATTTAAGTGCTTCGAAAACTTGTTTTTTTTTAAATAAGATCTTGAATTCGAGTTTTGTGAATAGAATACATCATTACTAGAAAAGTTTTATCTTTTATTGGTCATCCCGACTCAACTGGATTAATTAAGATTTAGTGAATTTTTAGATACTAAGATTTAAACAAAAAAACAATTTATTTTGCAATAGAGTTGGAGGTGTTGGTTGTTTTTGGCAACTCTTGGCTAGATTGGTATGAGTATTGTAAAATTTAGTTAATATAACTTTTTTATTGCAGCATAGAGGTTGGTGTCATTTTGATTATGTCAGAGTTTAATCAATTCCATTCATTTTGAATTATAAATGGCACGGTGTTAGAGCTTCTTGATTATGCTTGAAGTTTGAAGGATGTACTATACTTTTGATTCACCATAGACTTTATGATATGCCCAATTAATATAGGAATGACAACCTTGATGGTGACCTCCATCAACCAATCTACATATCTTTGTATTTATTTAAATTTTTATAAAATAATAAGATATTAATACAAATAAAAATAACACGGCCAAGAAAATATTATGGATTCTACATGTGATATTTTAAAAAGTATAGAAATGAGCTAGCATAAACTCCTAACAAAATATAAGAAAGAAAAAAAAAGAATGAAAAAATGAAACCTCGTAAACATATCAAATCCATGATAATAGCACCTTCAAAATTATTTAAAAAAAATTCAATAAGACAAGTTCATAAACATCAAGAAAGGCTATTACTAATAACCGATGTGATCCGCATACACCGTTTAATATCAAGTAAGTAACTAGTCATCTTTGAATATTGAGTGTGAATTACACCGGCCATTGTTGATAACTTGTGGATTTATATTATTAAACTATATCTAATAGTTTCAATAGCATCGTCATCAAAATTTTAGTATATTGTTATGATTTTATTTTTTTTAACGTATTTATTTTGAGTTTGTGTCAACTCATTTTGATAATTTATTTAAAATAAGTCGTCACCAACTATGGTTTTTTAAAATACCATAGGAGGGAGCTCCTGAGTTTCTCTAACCGTGCTATTTTTTTTCTTTTATGTTATTTCCTATAAGTTATAATTCTTCCCTTTCTTCTATTATAGGCTCTGAGCCCACGCTTTACCATGGGTTTATATATATATTTTATTTAAAAAGCATGTTCGGAGGCTGCCTCAGACTTTTTTTAAAAAATATAAAATAAATCAATTCAGATTATACCTTCAATTGATTGAATAAGTTAATTTTATTTTAATAAGATGATAAAAAAAAAATTAACAGCAATAATAAAAAGATAGAATTAAAAAAAAATTGAACATGGAAAAAATCTTTAGAAGCATGTAATTGGATAAAAAAACTTAATTAATTCTCTGATTTCTAAAGGGAAAAAAGAAAACAAGAGATGTGAAAATACAGAGAGCAATGCAACCAAACATTCTAATCCAATTGACCACAAGATCATCAAGAAATAGCCTTGGACTGAAAATCCTCCATCCATTCCTTTTATACAACAATGGTTAATCTCAGTAGCTTACAACACTAAAATGCAAAAGAAAAAAAGGACCAGAGATATGAAAATAGAGGCCAATGAGATATTAAACCTCATATTCACGTCCAATCAAAATGGAACCGACTCCAAACTATATCGACGAAAGATCTTCATATATGGTCTTGATGCCTGGCCTGTCGGAGACAGACCTTATACATCTTAAAGCTATTCCAAGGACCTCCTTCATTCCCTTGTCAACTGCCGGATTCACCATCTCCGGCAACAGCACGGGATCAAAGCAATCCATTCCTCTCAACCGCACCCAATCTGTCAAGTCAACACTCCCCCCTTCCCCAGAAATCACATCACCTGCACACCTTCCAGTTAAAAGTTCCAACATTATCACTCCAAAGGCATAAACATCTGACTTGAAGGAGGGAAGTGGCTTCTTGGAAGCAGCCAACTCTGGCGCACGATAACCCAGGACCCCTGCATCAAGTATTTGTTCAATGGTGCCGGCTTGAGTCATGAGTCGATGGAGGCAGTAATCAGCAACCCGTGCATTGAGATCAGGTCCATCCAGAAGTATGTTTGTTGCTTTAAGGTTCCCATGTGGAACAGCACGGTCAAAATGGAGATAGTTCAGGCCACGTGCAACATCAACTGCTATCTTGAGCCTCTGAACCCAAGTTAATGGGGGGCCTTTTCTTCCCGGTCGATCTGAAAAGTCAGGTTAATAGAAATCAAAAGGCAACTTTGTTCAATATACGAAATTCATGCCATTACCAACGTATTTTGAAGATCCTATGATACTGAAACACATTGCTATTGAGTGGCGAGCAGATAATACTCTCCATGCATGTGATTTGGGAAATAAACATGTCTGTATCGCAGGATTACTTTTTCTCTGCCATAATACAGGTTGTAATTAAACTCTAACAATCTTTAGGCAGACAAATTTCCCACTTCAGCCAGACACAAGTATCAAACTAAAAGGCATAACGATTATTAAGTTTCACATTTACAAGACTTTGTCCTGGAGCCTCAAATTTTGCAGATATTGAAAGCATAAAACAGTTACGCTTCACTTCAGCTGTTTTTTTTCTTCTTGCTGGGGAGGGGGTTCTTTGCTTTTCTGACTATTTTACTCAGTTTCATAGAATCGGTAGCAGTGCAACTATAAAGATTGAAGCTAGGAGATCAGTATCTTACCATAGAGAAAGCTTGCAAGGCTTCCAGGCGAGATGTAATCCGAAAGAATGAGTTTCTCATGCTGTGTGGGACCCCAGTAGTATCCTCTCAAACCTACAACATTTGGATGCCTAATGTTTGTAAATTTTTTGGCCTCCTTGGCAAACTCCTTCCTTTGTTTTGCCACCCCTTCTCTCAACCATTTCACAGTAATAAAGACCCCATTATCCAGTGTTGCCCTGTAAGAAGTCCCATGACTGCTCCTACCCAAAACTTCAGCTGGAGCCCTTGACAGCTCCTCTGGTGTCATTGTGATTGTATCATCAAGAAAGTACAGCTCACCAACCAACCGGTCCGGTGACCCTACATCCAGTCGTGCAAGGGTTTCAGCAGCAAATGAATCCCCAGACTGTGGTGACCAAGATAAATGGCTGTGCTTTGTTGGTGAGAAGCCAGTTACTGCAGCCATTTTCTCATCAGGGCTGATAATCTCAGATGATGATCCTTTCTTCGACGTCACAAGATCCTCAGCTGAAACAACCAACGCACCAGCTTTGCCTGTTCCACTAGTGCCAGAGGGGTTTGTTTGAATGTGCCTACGTATACCTGTATTTGTAACTTGACCTGGTGGATTTCTCCTTATACGAATGTAAAGTATGAAGATGGCAAGCATGATAAGAATGATCAGTGCAGTCACACATGCAACAATGACTACCACCTTGACAATGGTGTTGATTGGTTTCCCCCCAGGATTTCCACCAGGAAGATTGTTTGGTCCAGGAGGACCATTTGGAAGGCTTAATCTGTTATTTCCAGGATAGAAAGAAGAAGATGGAAACCTCCTCAGGTTTTCTGGGACAACCCCAGAAAGATCATTATATGAAACATTAAAGCTGCCTATGCTCTCTGACAAGTTGTTTGGCAGAGGACCTGTGAAATGGTTTTGAGATAAATCTAATGAAATAAGCGAGCTCATGTCAGCCATGGAACTTGGAAGGGAACCGGATAAATTATTCCCTGAAAGATTGAGCACTTGAAGACCAGCAAGTGATTCAAAACGATCAGGAAAATAGCCATCAAGCTGATTATGAGAAAGATCAATAACTTGAAGATTGGATTTACTATTGGAAAGGGGAGAGAATACAATAGCACCATCGAGTAAATTATTTTCAAGGTGGATTTCTTGCAAAGTAGGCGACATTAGTAAATCAGTTAACATAGATCCATCTAGCTGGTTCGAACTAAGATCTAGGACTCTAAGCTTTGGATACTGAGTGATAACTTTTGGGAGAGAGCTGGTAAGTGAATTATGAGAGAGGTTGAGATAATTCAAACGCAAAAATTGTGGAGCTATTTCAGGGATTGGCCCTGTCAAATGATTCTGGCTTAGATCAAGATACTCAATGTTCCCCCACTTCACCATTCGGGTTAAATTTCCTTCAAATCTGTTGTTTGATAGATCAAGCACAGCACAGCTTCCCGTCACCAAAGGAAGTTCCCCGACAAGCACATTTGATGACAGATCAAGGACACTAAGTGTTGTTGACATAATCATGCTTATTGGCCCTAAAAGATGAAGCTACAACGTGAGAGGCAATCATAAAACACAATAAACAGAACTAAGCCACTAAATGTATTATAACTGAGCACAAGCAACTTATAAAAAGCTAAAGCAGTGATTAAAGAGGTACCTGAGAGATTATTGGCACTCAAATCCAGTTCATTTAAGAGCAAAGAATCTCCTTTCAATAGGTCATTAGGAATATACCCGGAGAATTTGTTGTTGCTGAGCCTAAGGACCTGAAGCTCATAAGCAAAATCAAATCCTGGCAAGTCTCCTGACAACTGATTGTAGCTTAAATCCAACACCTTTACACTTGCAAACAATTGCATGTCACCTCCATTTAGCAGTGACCCACTAAGCTGGTTGTGGCTAAGATTCAAAAGCTTAATACTCTCAGACATACCCGGAAGTAATCTCTGAGAACTAGAGCTCACTAGCATATTTCCACTGAGATCAACATGACTAGCATTGGTTTCAAGAAAAAACATCCCATCTAGTTGACCATCAAACATATTCTCATGCAAGTCAAGCACCTGTAGACTTGAAATCAGCTCAAATCCCTTTGGAATCCTCTTGGTAAACCCATTGGAAGACAGATTCAGATATACCAGGTTATTCAGCCTTGTCAATGACATTGGCAATGACCCAGAAAACGAGTTGCGGCTCAAGTCCAACGACTGGATAGATGCAAACCCTGAAATTGAATCTGGAAGTGAGCCGGAGAAGTTGTTCCCAGCCAACGAGAGGTTCCTTAATCTCCCTAATTTACCAATCCCTGGTGGTAATGATGACGAAAACAGATTGTTCGACACATCCATAAACAGAAGGCTTTTAAAGTCACCTACATTGTCTGGAATCTTGCCAGTTATAGAGTTGTTTGCCATGGAGAGTTTGGCAAGCAATGTAAGATTTGCAAACACACTCAAATCTACATCAGCCGAAAGACCCAAGTTATCAAGAACAACCCCAGCAACATTTTCACCATTGCAGACAATGCCATTCCAAGAAGAAGGGCAGCCACCAAAATCAACGGACTCCTCATTCCATGACTCAAGAACATAACCAGTGGGGTCATGCTTGATACCCTTCTTGAATTCAAGCAATGCCAATATGTCCTGTGAAGGCAATTGCCCCATGGCAGAAAGGAAAAATAGGGATAACAGTAAAAGCCTTAAGAGCTTCATATTCAATCTATCAAAAACTGTAAAGGGGTTTCTAGCTTCTAACCAAACCAACTAAATTTCAGACCTTAGAAGCTCACAACTAGACCCAACAATGACAGCTTGAATGTTACAAGAAAACAAGCCTTATAACAAGAAGAAACAAGCTCAGTCTCGTAAGGGAAAAAGGTTGTTAAGCTAAATGACAAGCAATTTCAACCAAGTCTCAACCATTTAACAGTAAAAACAAGAGAGACCCGGAAAGCCTTTTCTTCAAGAAACAAGAGCATTGAGGTCTTCAGAGAGCATAAGACAGTACCCCTCAACAAAAAATCACCAACTCGGTACTGTTACCTGACAATGGAGCTCCAAGAGACCTTTACTGCTACCAGTGATAAAAACTCAGCTTCAACAAAGAATATTTTTTTCTTCAACTGACCCCAAGCATTAAATGGCTGAGCTGAGCTACGACACCACAAAACGGGGCCCTTTCTTTGAGAGATCTAATCATCTAAGAAGAGCAAAAACTTTTAACATTCTCTCACAAGATCTCAACTTTCATTAACAATGGAGGCTTAGTAGAATCTCCTACTCTAAAAAGACTAAAACTTTAAAGCAAAAATGAAAGAAAAAACCCAACTTTCTAGCGAAGAACAGGGCTTTACGACAGAACACTCACGGGTTTTAGTTTATCTTAAGAAAACGACTAAGGAGAACTAGGAATGGGACAATAAATTAAAAAACCCCAAGATTGTAAGAATTCATAAATATAAAGGGACCCATAAAATATTTTATCTTAAAGCCCTCTTTTAACTGTCCTTCTTAAATCAGCTTTGTATTACAAAAAGACACAAACTTTTTTCTTTAATTTAGAAAGCAACAAAACCCCATCTGAAGGCATGTGATTTTTTCATTAAAACAAAAACCCTAATTTGTTTGCATTGATTTTTAATTGTTTTTTATCAGCCATCTTTTTTGTTTTTTTTTTTAATTTTAGAGCAATGTTGTCTAGTTGGCTTTCTGTTTTTTTCAATTGGAATTATATAATTTGATTTTGGAGTGTTTGTGTGTCGATTTTATTGTTTATTAATTTAACAAATATAATTTTAATTTAAAATTAAAGATAAATTAATTTGAAATTATACAATTTCAATATCAAATACAAGTAAAAAAGTGGGAGTTGAACTGATATGACCCGATCAACTTAATGAATCTAGAGATAATTTGAACAACTAGTAAAAATATAGTTTAATTCAAAAAAATTCAAGATAATATTTTTCTTAAAAAAAATAATAATGTTGAGATGATAACATATTAAAAAAAAAATCTAAATAAAAGACATAGTAAAATAACCCAAATCTATTAGAGTTAACACAACAAACCTGCGACACGGATCATAAAAAATATCCAATAAATTATAAAGTTTAATATCCAATAAATTAAATATTGAAGGATAAAATTAAAAAAAAAACCATAAATTTTTTTAAAAAAAAAATTATTTAACCAAAATGGAATAAAATAAATAAAACTAGAACATTTTGAATGGAATTTCTAGAATAATTTGAGACTTTGAGTGAAATAAAATTTATTTTAATTTGTTCTAATAACTTTTAAACTAAAACAAGATATAAAGATTTTGAATGAGATAAAATCTATTTTGACTTATTCTTTTTTTTTTTAACTAAAACAAGATATAATGGCCACTTTAGGTAATATAATAAAATTTACAACCTTGTTTTCGAGGGTTTTAGACTTTAGTGTTAGAGAGCGAAAAAGATAAAGGGAAAAATGATAGGGTTTTTTTTAAGGGGTATACACATTTTTTAGGGCATAAATTAGGGATTTACCCGCCAAAAAGACATGGAATCTTTTACTAACGCAGTGGACTTCAAAAGATTTATCAAATCTAGTTTATGATTGTTTTTGTGCTTGGAAGCACTATAAATAAAAATAAAAACAATTTTGTTGGGGCTAGTGCCACGTAGGAATATGGGCCCCACCTACTGCCGTTTGACTGGGGCTATGAAGGGTCTCTTCACCTTGCAAATCCACAAGAGGTGAAGTTGGTGAAGAAATTATGATAGGGTATGTTGGAGTGCGACCCATGGGTCCCATATTTTGGACCACCACTCAAATTGTGACACGTAGGCATTGCATGTCCCATATTATTACCACTGTGTTAATGGTATGGTACCCATCTTGCTTGTGTAAGCAAATCTAGAGGACCACATGAGAACACATCACCAAATCCTGGTCCACAATTGATTTCTTTGCGTCCTGTTTGGTTCACATTTATTAAACTCAACTCCGGACTGCGGGTCGGTCTCAAGCACGGTTGACCCGGTCTCTAGCCATTGATTTTTAAAAAAAAATCTCGTTCCACTTTTTATTTTTATTTTTTTTGCAAAATAAAATTGGTTTGACTTTCTTTTAAATAAATAAAGATAAATAGCCTAAATTAACCAACTCAATTTATAACTCGAGTTTTGCATCAAGTAGCTCCAAGTAAAGTTTGATAAATTGAAATGGTATATGGCTTGTGTTAATTGAAGTTGTTGTTGCAAGATGTGTTTGTTTTTCATAAATAATTTTTATTCAAAAAGAACATTGAATTGATGTTATTTCAAATGGTTTTTTTTATTGATTTTAATATGATAATATAAAAAATAAAATAAAAATTATTTTAATTAAAAAACATTTTTACAAAAATACCTTAGCACTGTATGAGTTACATGTAAAGATTATTATTTTTTTAAGAAATAGAGCAAGTATTTATCAAACCAGATTTTCAGCAAGTGAAAATGAATGTTTTTTTTTTTCCCGTACATGCGAGAATGATGTATAGCTGAATAAAAGGAAGGATCGTAGAAACATAAATGATCACTAGATTTCTACTCATCCCGCATAGCAAAAGACGTTGATGGAGATAAATTAGTGGGAGGCAATATGATCATGTTCCCATTTCACACCCTCGCATGGTGTTTTTCAAGTAGTTGATGATCGATTCACTGTTAAAGAACACGAGAAACATGAGAACGCACCAGAGATCATACGTCTTATTCTTAACCTCCCTCCTTTCAAACTCTAATTTGTCGTGCAAAAGCATCTTTTGATGCTTTTTGCCCGCCACCGCGGTTTGAAACGGTGTTAGCCCATGCAAATCAATCACCTGTAGACTTGAAATGAGCTCCGATCCCTTTGGATCCTCATGGGAGATCCATTAGAAGACGAACACATCCATACATAGATATATACATACCAGGTTATCTGGTGTTGTCAATGGTGTTGGCAGCGACCCGGAAAAGAAGTTCTTGCTCAAGTCTATAGACTGGATTGACACAAGCCCTGGGATTGATTCAGGAAGCTTGTTTCCGGCCGATGAGAGGTTCCTCGAGCTCCTTCATTTTCCAATCCCCATCGGTAAAGATGCCGGAAAAAATCTACTAGACACATCCTCAGCAGGGAGACCCAAGTTAACAAGAACAATAGGCTCCTCCTTCCATGATAAAAAAAAAATAAAAAAAAAATTATATATCACTGCTAAAAGATAAAATTTTGGTTCATGACACAATCCACCTTCTCCTTCCCGTCTTTTCCTCCACCTTCTTCACTGCTTTCTTCAGCAGTAATTTCTCTCTGGTTATCTTTGCCTCGACTTCCCTAGCTCCATAATGGTATAGCTTGTTTTTTGCCTTGATTTTGCTGCTGGAAATTGGTTAAGACAGGCAGTATTGGCAAGTTTCCTCATTTCTTGGACTTTTGAGGTTTCTTGGATTTTTTCGACAAATATTAAATAAACTGATATGAGATACTTCTATTTACATTTTATTTAAAATACTGATATTTTATGTTATTTTAAATAAATATAAAATTCATTAACAAAAACAATTTATAAATTAAGTGCAAAATAGTCAAGATTATTCAATTCAATTCTACAAATATTCCAATTGAATTCAATTATAAGGTTTAGCATTACATTCCAAACATAAGAATTCTAATAGGTTATCAATTGAATTCAAATAACATTTGGAATTGAATTTAATTTTGCATGTGATTTGATTTCAAACATGCCGTTTATTTATCTTAGAGGTTAAATCTAATCTAAAAGTTTTATGTTTTAAAATGGATGGTATAATCTTCTTTTTTAAAATCACATAGACAACATGTTGTCCACCTAGGGAAACAATGTGTTGTCCATTAATTCATTTTCTTGACACTTTTTGTGATTGAAAAATTGAGGTATAACTATTTTGATCTTTAAAATCTAATTTTTAACTCATTCTCACCTTAAAACACTCATAAAACATTTGAAAAACGTCATTAACCTCATTTTGAACTCCAAAACACCCTTTAATCATTTAAAAACTAAAAGATCATAAAAAAAAAAAATTATGGACATAATCTACCCTTTAATAGAGTCAAATAAAAAACAACATCCGCTAAACTCTTCCCTCCAAGACAAACCTATTAAATCAAGATTTGTCTTTTATGTGGCCAGAATATGATTGGTTAGATATTTCTCTCCATTCTCCCCTCTCTTTTTTGGCGTCCCTCTCTCCTACCTTAGAACCTAATGACTGAGATGTAATGAAAATAAAGTTTTGAAGATCGAAATGAACAAACTTAAAAGTACTAGGACCAAATTAAAAAACTAAAAAAGTTAGGGATTAAAGTGTAGATCAAAAATGATGTTAGAGGACTGAAAAAATAGACTTAAAAGTAAGGGGGTCAAATTGAAAAAAATTGAGGGATCAAAGCATGGATGGAAATGAAATTTGATGACAAAAATGAACTTTTTTGTAAAAGGACCAAAAAAATTTTAAAAAAACCAAAGGACCAAATAATTCATAAGTTTTGGAACATTTGGAATATAGTTCAAGTTGGTTTTACGTATAATTTCTTTAAACATCTTCCTTTGACTGCATTGAAACTTTACTAGAAGAGATTGTACCCCTTTCTTTGTTGCTGTGTTAGAGTGATATATAACCATGAATGACTCGTGTTATATTACGGGTTAGGTTAAACTTTTTCTAGTATAAAAAAGAAATGTGTATAAGCAATGATAACATTTTTAAAATAGTAAGAAAAACTTGGGACTTGGGTCATCGGTTCGAGCAAGTTCAATAAGTTTGATTAATTTAATAATATAATTGTAAAATAAAAGGCCAACTACAAGTAAAAAAAAAAAAGAATACAATAACTAATAAAAAAAAATACTAGCAATATTATGAAAAGACACCCAATAGATGAGAACGAGATAACTTCATAAAAAGAAAAATTATGAAAAAATTATGAAGTTCAATCATCATTAAAACTAACACTGAAAGATAAATTGAAAAAAAATAATCAATTTAAAAAAAATGATAAAAATAATTGACTTCTAATCAGTATGCTAAACATGCGGTAAACGTACAAGGACAAGATAACCTCGTAGAAAAGAAATTAAATAAAACAATGAAGGTCAACATCTAGGCAAGAAAAATAATTATAATTGAGAAAGAAAAAAATCAATAAAAGAATGTTGAAAGAAAAACTTAAGTTAACCTGAGTTAATTCGACTAACCTATGATCTAGGATATAAAATCAGAATAACCCCATAAGAAGAAAAACGACAAAACTCATGAAGCTGAAGGTCCAATAATATAATATTAAATGATGAAATTAAAAAATATATATATAATATCTAAAAAAAGATATCAAAATTAAATAGGCTAATCTACAAAACCGGTGATATTTGCTCAAAGATGTTTACAGTTACATTCCTGCATATATCGAAATATCGACTCGATGAAAGGACTACAGAGAGCAAAACAGGATACATATATTTTTATCTTTTCGTATGGTTGGGCCATAGCACCTCAAGATATAACCGAGTTAACAATTTCCGATTCCAGTGTCGATATGCTAACTTCATTGCTCAATGCAGTTATGATTCTTACTTCTTTCCACCCCCGGACACGTTGAACTTGAACAATACTACCAAGCTCCTTTAGATCATCAAATTTCATGACTTGATCATTGCTAAAAAATCCAAAAGTTAGAAATCTATGTTAGAGAGTAATATAAATTATATTCTGGAACCTTACCTAATAGCTTAAGCTATTGGGTTGGGATAGTTTTTTGACATGGTATCAGAGCCTTATGACCAAGCGGTCATGAGTTCGAATCTCATAATCCCTATTTATTTGATAAAAAATCAAGTACATGGTAATGTGTCCCTGTGCAAGTTTCAAGTCCAAAGGGCTTTCACTTGAGGGAGTGTGTCCAAATTACAGTTCATCCCTACTGCAAAGCAACCGGTTGATCTGTTGACAAAGAATCTCACAAGTTTAAAGATCTTATCTCTTAAAAATCAGCTTTGTATAGTTCCTAGACCTTTTCACTTGAGAGGGGATGATAAGCCAGATATAAAATGCTCATGTGGCATGTAAATATGCTTATACATATATCTATTATAACTGCATTTCTGTTATAGCAGTTATAACAGATATTCAGTTACAACAGCTATAACTAGTAGTTGACATTCAGTTACACTAGTTGTCAGCTGTTGTAACTGATTTATGTATATATATAGGAGGAGCTTCCCTGTACATGAATTAATAAGAAAAATAAAGAAGTTGTATTTTGCTTTCTTAGTTTTGACATGGTATCAGAGCTTTATGACCAAGCGGTCATGAGTTCGAATTTCACCATTATCATTTATTTAATAAAAAAAATCAAGTACATGATAATGTGGGCTTGTGCAAGTTTTAAGTCCAAATGGCTTTTACTTGAGGGGGGTGTTAGAGAATAATATAAATTATATCCTGAAACTTTACATAACCGCTTAAACTATTAAGTTGAGATGATTCTCTGACAATCTTGGCTAAATTTTTATGACTATCACCCACAAAAATCAAACATGCATCAAGACCATTAATTGACTTTGAAATTAGAAAGGAGCAATGATTTGAAAAAGGTAAATTAGAAAGGAGCAATGACAGTTAAGATTGAAAAAGGTAAAATTGACCAGTTTGTTAAAAAAATATAAATCAAAAGGCATGAACCAGGAACAAACCTCAGCGCATATAAATCCTCTCTCAAAATCAGTATGGATTGTCCCAGCAGCTTGAGGGGCCTTTGTTTGTCGTCTGATTTGCCAACATTTCACCTGCAAGAGCAAAACAATTCTGGACATTAGGCTAATTTATCAGAACAATGGTTATAAATGGCTGGCTGGTAGAAGACATTGTGCAATAAACAGGAAGCAAATAAAACAATTCTGAAACGAGACAACCATACAAAGAGAAATAATAACCTCGTACAAGGGATAAAAAATGGGACATCGGGATAGTTTCTGATAAACAAAAGGTTATAAATGGTCTGCTGGTTGAAATAACATTAATTGTAGTGGAAGAAGCAAGCGTGCATAGCAACACCAACCCTGTAGGACCCAAGAAAACAAAGTCCCAAACTAGTTGTATTTTATTTTTCATTTTTGGCTCCTTTAAGCAAGCTAAAGTGTTTGGAGTGTTGAAAGAAAACATGATTTGTGGTTTTTCTGAAAAATTAAGGAACTAGTCTATCGGTTAGGAACTAGTTAACCGGTGAATTAAATGAATTAGACTACTAGTTGAGAATTGATCGACCGTTAAATCGACAGAATTACTTTTCTTGTTCAAAATACGATTTTCTTTGCTCAGTATAATTCTTGAGTGTTGCATTTCATACAGGTTATGAAGAACTAAGGAAGCTTGAAAATCACGATCAAGTGGGGAATAGACAATAGTAACTGCTACTGATGTTGAAATAAACTCTAAAAGGGTGTTTGAATGGGAGGTAATTTATGTTTTTTTGAATAAAAAATATAATTTTATAGTTTTTAGAGGTGTGGTTTGTATTTTAAAAGTATTGTATCTTTTACAAAAAAACCACCACACCTATCTGCTAGGACCTAACAATTCATCCCAAAGGCATATGCCGTGTTGTAAACTATATTTTAATCCCCATATAAAATTAGAGTCAATGAGCTTTTTTACCATTTTCACAATGGTTCTTTTTTCTGTTATTATTGAATTAGTTTAGGGGCAACTTGGTATTTGAATAAAAATAAAAAAATGAAAAAGGGTGGGCTGTGTGAACGCACTCCCCAACACGTGTGGCATTTATGATGTCTAAAATTTTTCTTTCATTGTGTTATTAGAATCGCTATTGAGTCCTTTTCCTTGTAGGGGGTGTTATATGTTAGCATTGGTGCTTTGTTTTGTTGCCCATTAGTCTTTTTTTTATTTTATTATTCCCTCTCTTTCCTTCAAAATTATAATTTAACTTTTTTTGTTATTAGTATTTCAACTTTAATTTTTATTCTTTTGATTTATAATTTTTATTATTTCTTATTTTATAAAAGTTTTATTTATTTTCAATTTCATCATGGTTTGTTATGTATTTTTTTTCAATCTAGTCCTTATTCTTTTAATTTTTATTTTTTTTATGACTTTTTTATTAAAGTTTCATTAGTTTTTAATTTCATCATTCATTATATGATAGTATTGTATTTTTCAATTTGATTAATATCTTAAAAGTTAAAATTGACAAAAAAAAGTTAAAAAATAATAACAAAAATTTGAAAGCAAAACATTGTGCATTACTATTGTGATCAACGGTGCAATAGGTATGGATGAATAATAGTTATCATACATACACCCTTTAATTTTTGTTACTTTATAAAGTTTAATAATATGGTTTTTTGTAAAATTAATTTTTTAATTTTATAAAAATAAATAAATTATAAAAAAGTCAAGTTTAATTAAAAAAAATACCCATTAAATTTATAAATGAGAATAATCTGAGTTATTTGACAAACCAGCAAATCACACAATCTTAATAGAAAAAAAAAATTACAAATTTAACTTTCTAAGCATCTTAATATTAAAAATTAAAAAGAAAAAAAAACAAGAAAAAAACCTATTTTTCAAGTAAAAACAAAAAACTCAACGGGGAAAGCATAGTTTTAAAACCCGGACAGGCGGGTTGACCCGGGACCCGGCTGACCCGGGCATGGGACCGGTCCGGGTGAAGGCCAAAACCCGCTTGAAAATTGGCCCGGTCAGACCTGGTCGACCCGATCCTGTTGATGTTTTATGCTTAGAGTGGGCGAGCTAGAATCCTTATGTCAAGTTGGTTGTTCAAAAGACACCTTCTTGTCTCACGAGTCCCGTGTTCTAAGCAACTCTTGCGCTCTCACAGCGCTCTCAATCCCGTTATCGGAAGAACTTCCCCCCTTTCCCCAGCAGTAGATTCTTCTTCAATTGCTAACGATGCCCATTCACTAGGAAAGGGATTCCTATTGAGCTTGACTTTATAAAGATTCTTTCCAAGGAACATAACTTTCGGCCACAAAATTGAGAAAAAAAGCTAGGTAGGGCCCTCCATCCATGTCCTTCCTCTCCCTTTTCCTCCCATGCTCCTTAAGCCACCTATTATATTGATGATGTTGGTGCAATCTTGGAATATAATTGTTTTGGGTAATTAATTTACTTTGCCTTATTAATTCCTTTTAAAATTTTGTATTCCTAATTTTTTTAATTGTCAAACTATAATATGTTGCTAATTTGGTAGTGTTTTTTTATAGCATTATCCTTGCTGGATCTTTTGGCTTTTGCTGTTGCTGGAAGTTCTGGTGTCGGATTTAATGTTTATGATAATTTATTACTAGTTGCTATTTGCTAATGTAAACTTTTTTTAGTGTGAACACCTCTTTTAATTTTAGGTGTCCAAATTTGATCATGCATTTTGCATATTGCATTGATTTGAATTTTCATAGCATATTTCTTTGTATATTAAAAATAGTAAGATAAAACATATCAGATTTATTGTTAATTTGTTACTATAAGCAATTAAACATTTCAAAAAAAATTTAAATATTTTAATTTCATTAGAAAGCTTATAACAAAATTAATCAGATTATAACATTTTAAAGAGTTTTGATTAAAAAGCCTATAAATTTAGCCCAACAAGAAAATTTAACAGCCCAATTTAATTTAAACCTATTAAAAAAAGTCCATTAATTTAATGATTAGGTTTCCTGGTTTTTTAGCTGGAAAAACGAATTCAACCGAACCGAATCAGTTCGGTTTGAACCGGAATTCGGTTCGGTTCGGTTTGAAATTTAAAAAATATGAGGTACTTGGTTCGGTTGGTTTTTATGGTTGAAACCGAACCGAACCGAACCGTGAACACCTCTAGTCAAGGGTATTGTGGATTCGGAGGATCTTCCTCCCAACATCTCCAGAGAAATACTGCAGCAAAACAAGATCCTCAAAGTCATCCGCAAGAACTTGGTGAAGAACTGCCTGGAGCTCTTCTTTGAGATTGCTGAAAACAAGGAAGATTACAACAGGTTTTACGAGTCCTTCTCTAAGAACCTCAAGCTTGGTATCCATGAGGATTCCCAGAACAAGTCAAAGCTTGCTGAGTTGCTTAGATATCACTCTACTAAGAGTGGTGACGAGCTGACTAGCTTGAAAGACTACGTGACAAGGATGAAGGAGGGCCAGAGAGACATTTACTACATCACTGGTGAGAGCAAGAAGGCTGTTGAGAACTCTCCGTTCCTTGAGAAGTTGAAGAAGAAGGGCTATGAAGTTCTCTACATGGTTGACGCCATTGATGCGTACGCAGTGGGCCAGCTCAAGGAATTTGAGGGCAAGAAGAGAGAGGTTCGATGGTGACAAATAGTTATTTATTTGCACACCTGCTACTATCCCAAAATCTAGACACCCACATGTTAACATACATTTTTTTTTTCAACAAAAAAAAAAAACATACATTTTTTTTTAATAATTTTTAAATTTAATAATAATTCACCCCTTAAATCTCATGGTAATAACGAAAACACTAATAAAAAGACAAAAACAACTCTAAGGATAACGCAACTTGATCATTTTACTTCTTAACATATTTTAAAAAGACCATGCAACCCCTGGATGTTAAAGGCAATTTTATGTTTTTTTTTTTTTTTAAAGTAATTTAGTTTCTTTACGGTAGAAAAAAAATAACAAAATAAACCTGGTAATTTATTTTGTTTTATGTAATAATGGAGGGAAGAATCCTAAAAATAAATGATCAGGAGAAAACTACTAATACCACATAAGCATAAACACCAAAAATACACCTATCATTTCACTGACGGGTTTGAAAGCATAAAACAAAGTGTAATCCAGACCAGCTTTTAGAATAAAATGGAAAATTTGCACATCAATCTCAGGGCCTTGCAATATTTGCTCTAAGATGTTTGCAATTACATTCCTGCATGTATCGAAATATCGACTCAAACAAAGGACTACAGACAGCAAAACAGGATACATATATCTTTATCTTTTCATATGGATGGGGCATAGCGCCTCAAGATATAACTGGGTTAACAATTTCCGATTCCAGTGTCGATATGCTAACTCCATTGCTCAGTGCAGTTATGATCTTACTTCTTTCCACCCCCGGACACGTTGAACTTGAAGAAAATTATGTCTCCATCTTGGACAACATATGTCTTTCCCTCCTGCTTATACTTCCCACCAGCCTGAGCCAATTTGCAAGAGAAATTCAATTCGTCATAAAAAAGGGATAGGCTAGCATATTTTGCAAAACAGGGGTCTGTAGATAAATCTAGACATCAATGTGGGAGTAATTTGTGGGAATTTACTATTCAAATTTCCTCAAATATCACGTTTCAAGCTTGCAAAATGAATGGTCCGTGAGGCACCCAGATCAACATTAACCATATTAAGAACAACACCAAATGCAAGGAATCTTTCTGCAAGTGTGCTACACAACATGCATGTTTTGCACAGAATTACAGTGCATGAAACAAATTTAAACAGCTGTTGAATTAATAGAACCCACTGCTGGGTTTCACATGGGTTTGTCCCACAAAGCCAATGGCAGCAGGATTTTGGAGCAATCGGGACATTTTCAACCTTTCATTATCAATTATACAACCACAACCATATTCTAGGACTGTTCATCATGTTGCATGCTTTTGGCTTCTATGAAAGACAATTAAATCTCATTCAGTTTCATTTTTGCTATCTTTGAATTTCCCCTTGTTGTAGCTATTACTCTGTCTAATTCCATCTCCACACAGTTACTAAGGAAAAATATTGGAGCATGGAATACTCATTCAACCCCTGAGGTTTGCCAAGCAAACAAACAATGTTTTATTCAGAGCACATACCTTAACAGCTGACTCGCTACCAAGCTCCTTTAGATCATCAAATTTCATGACCTGATCATTGCCAGAAAATCCAAAAGTTAGAAATCTCAAGGCTAAAATTTTTTAGCAGCCACCAACAAAAACCAAATATGCATCAAGACCATTAATTGACTTTGAAATTAAAAAGGGCAGGGACAGTTAAGATTGAAAAAGGTAAAAGTGACCAGTTTGTTAAAAAAACGTAAGTCAAAAGGCATGAACCAGGAACAAACCTCAGCGCATATAAATCCTCTCTCAAAATCAGTATGGATTGTCCCAGCAGCTTGAGGGGCCTTTGTCTGTCGTCTGATTTGCCAACATTTCACCTGCAAGAGCAAACAATTATGGACATTAGGCTAATTTATCAGAACAAAGGTTATAAATGGCTGGCTGGTAGAAGAAGTTGTGCAATAAACAGGAAGTAAATAAAACCATTCTGAAATGAGGCAACCATACAAAGAGAAATAATAACTCAGTATATAGGATAAAAAATGGGACATCGGTATAGTTTTTGATAAACAAAAGGTTATAAATGGTCTGCTGGTAGAAATAACTATGCCATTAATGGGAAGGACATTAATTGTAGTGGACAAAGCATACATGCACAGCAAAACCAACCCTGTAGGACCCAAGAAAACAAGGTCCCAAACCAGTTGTACCAGAGTGTTGCAAACAGGTTATGAAGAACTAAGGAAGCTTGAAAATCACGATCAAGTGGGAAATAGACAATAGTAACTGCTACTGATGCTGAAATAAACTCTCAAGTACTGGTGCAATCTGCTAGGACCTAACAATTCATCCCAAAGGCATATATCCCAGGTTTGAGTTGTTTCCCGAGAGACAGCACACTTTTTTAAGGCCACAAATCCAAGTCTGTGAGGATAACTTTCTAAATGATAGCCAAAACTTGCAGCAATATTGTGTCTTTGGCAAAATTCAATTAATGAACTAGGATATTGTAATGTGATTTGTTGAGTCCACAATTAACAGGAAATTGCATATAAACACACATTATGTTTTTTTATTGTAAAAAATCAAAAAAGGGTATAGGTATCTGTTACCTCGTCAGGGCCAGCAGTGAAAAAATATATGAGATTAATTGCTGAAAATCCAGTCTTTATGATCTTCGAAAGGGCACTGCAGCAAAGTGAGATTTGGTCAACAAAGCATAATGTTATAAGAAAAAAAACAAATTAAAAGTACATCACCTGTAAATAACTATATTCTGCAGCGCATCTCAACTTCAAGAAAAATACAAGGGGAAGGAGGGCGGGGATTAATTTTTTTATTACCTAAACACAACTGTTTTTCTCTCATATGAGTATACAGATCTACAGAGGAAAAAATAGTTAAAGATATAATACAAGCCACTGGCTCCTCAATACCAACCTTTGTACCTTGTTCTCCTCACAATATTTATCTGCTTCATGCGGTAGCATATCAGCAAGATTTCTCTCTAAGACGCAGCTGAAAGGAATAATGGTTTCACCCCCATGTTCCTGCACCCTAGGAAAGAAAACAATTGACTCATTCCTTTCGTAGAAAAACAACTAGAAGAGATATATTTTTGACAAGTCGATGGCAAGCATAGAATGATGGTGCTGGAATGCACTGTTGGAAGTTATATCATTATCAAGAAAAAAGAACAGGGTGATGTGCACATAAGCATGCTTTCTTTTCTTTAAATATGAGAAAAGCAGTTGTTAGTGTTATTGATGTAAATTGTTGGGGTCCAAGAGCACCATATAAACATACAAGACAAATGTTATGCACAATTACATACACGTGTGTGAGCATCAATCTGTTATGAGAGACAGAGAAGATTTGTGAATCATTAAATGTTGAAAGCAGCAATAAGTTGCTGCAAATGCTGTCAAGCATGACAACAAGCATACAAAGACTCACATAGGGAATGGGGTGACAAGAGTTCATAGAAACATAGGTAGACTTGAGGAAAAAATTGGACATACCATGTGTGAATCTTGGGCAAAAATTTGTTCTTTTTTCTTTGGTAATCCCTTTCATTCATGTTAACCTGCACAATGAATGCAAGTTTCACCAAGGAAGATCATTAAAACTGTCTATGAAGAGCCTAAGAAAGATAGGAGGGTAAAATACTTACCAGGTAAACGACAGGCTTGGCAGTAAGCAGCTGAAAAGTATTCAATATCTCAATATCGGCAGCTTTCCAGTCTCCCAAGCGTACATCTTTCTCTTCCTCAAGCCATGCCTTGACCTAACATGCACCGTAATTGCTTGACATCAGTTACAAGAACAAGCCAGTAGTTGTCAGAAAAGGAATAAGTCAGCAGTCCCTTATTGACCATTGCAAATGAAGAAGAAACCCGTAGCCGGACCTCTCAAACCAACATGAATAGATGAAGATTCAAGCTCAGATATTATCCAAAGTTCCAGACCACAAAAATACATACCCTTTGACACATCTCCATTTCTATTTTCAACTGCTTATCATTGCTCCTCTTCATGCTCTTTTCAACATCCTCTATCCTCCTTTCAATGAACTCTATATCCTACAATAATGTCACGAAGAATATAAAAAAGTGCTTCACCTCAACTGAAAAGTTTCACAGTAAATAACCAAAAATATGTTACAGGACGACAATATTTAACTGCCAAACAGCATCAGTGTATCCATAACATACCTTCAGTCTGAGCTCCGCACTAATAACCTCGAGATCTCTAACCGGATCCACAATGTCATCAACATGGATAATATCTGGATCCTCGAAAGCTCCTATTAAACATGCATAGATACAAAGAGTTAATTCCACTTCAAGTGCACTTAACATCCAGTACAAAAGGCAGAGAAAAAAATGTCAAGTATTAGGTTCCAACCCTATTTCTGATTTCTAATATAACTCCAATATTAAACAGTTAACTCTATCCATGGAAAAGGAAAGCAAAGCACCATGTTCCTTATTCCCCTCTCTGACACATGTGCAATAGTGGTTCGGCTATAAAAATCAGACATTAACCGCATTATTGAAGTGATAGAGACCCAATTCTCATACAAAAAGTTAGAAGTCTTACGCAAAACATGAAAAATTCCATCAACAGCACGGATATGAGACAAGAAACTGTTTCCCAGCCCTTGACCTGCATGTGCACCTCTAACCAATCCAGCAATATCATGAATTTCCAAGAATGCTGAAACCTGACCATTAAAACATTTCAATATTTAGCAGCCCTTGATAAATTGTCATTTTCTTCACTTTCCCCTCCTATTTTCAATCAACTCTATCTGTTTCTTTATTTCCTTCTTCAACAATAGAAACCATGTTAAATCCAGCAAACTCATAACAACCAACTCAAATTGAAGTTCTATTTGCACCAGTTACGTTAGTACATAAAACCCACGAATAACAATCATAGAATTAAAACCCTTTAAATATATTGAATATAAAGTACTTAGATAAAAGAACAGCACAAAATGTAACTAATCAACACCAACCAAAAACAGAGACTTCTAAATATAAAATTTTATCTCTTTAAAAAAACCCCAGTAATAAATTCTCATTGTTTTCACTTCTACTTCTACCCACATTTCAACCAACTCTATCCATTTTCACTTCATAATTCAACAATTAGAGCATGCTTAATCAGTCAAATTCATAAAAAAACACTAAAAATTAAGGCTCCACATAAGGCGGAATTTAACAGCTTGAAGTCCACAAACCTCACTTTTCGGCTTGAAAAGCTGGCAAAGCCACTCAAATCTCTCATCAGGAATATTAACCCTAGCCTCATTAGGTTCAATAGTGCAAAACGGGAAATTCTCAGCTGGTATTGACATCTTTGTCAGCGTATTAAAAAGGGTCGATTTCCCTACATTCGGCAATCCAACCTGACAAAAAACAATAATTTTACACATAAAAACACGAAAAAGAGGTCAAAATATGGAAAAATAAGGGGGGAGAGAGAAATTACAATGCCGATCTTGAGGTGAGAAGAGAATCGGCCGAGAATCGGTCTCTCAGACGGTGCTTCTTTCGATTTTGATGCTTTTGGCGGCATGTTTTGGGAGAGAGGGATTTGATTTAGGGTTTTAGAGAGCTGAAACAGTAAGGGAGTGGTCAGTGGTGATGTTAGGGTGAAGAAATGGCAGAAATGGGACTGAATTGGGCTTTAGTTAGATTTATATGGGCTTTTGGAATGAGCCCAGTTAGTAATATTTAAATCGAAGTTGTGACCTGCTGAGGATGGGGGTCCCTCGCGGGTGGATTAAAAACAGTTTCGTTTAAAAAAAAAAACAAATTAAAACAACACTTATTTTATATATAAAAAATAGTCAAAATAAATTTTAATTGGATTATAAATTAATTCATTAAATTGACATGTCATCAAGTTGGAAGCAAGAGTACAATAGCTTATCTGTCGTTATTTGCATGGTTAAATTACTATCATGCCCTTGTAGACAGTAATTATCACACTTACAACAAGGAGCATTTTCATCTTGTATGAGTTAGTTACACGATAAAATTATCACACTGTCCTTTAACTAGACCACAAGTTATCTGTGTTAACTTAGATTTTTCCGGGACAATATTATTATTTTTAACTTATTTATTAATGTAGCTTATTTTTTAAATTACATTGTTAATTTAATTAAAGTTTAACTTGAATTTTTCTTACTAATTTACAAACAATCTAAGTGTGTGAACCTTTTTTTTAGAGGGTATTTACTACTTATAATTACTTATAATTGTGATTACTTTTCAAAATATTTTTTTATTTATAAATATATTAAAATAATATTTTTTTTATTTTAATATATTAAAATAATTTAAAAACATCAAAATATATTAATTTGAAACAATTAATTTTAAAAAAATATACAATGCAGACTATCTCTCAAATCAATTTGTCATGGTCAAGCTGAGAATTTGGACTCCTAATTAGTATCAAAATCCCATGAAAAAACATCCAAATGAGGAAAAGAAAATGCCAAGATCTTATGTGGCTAGACTTCTAGAAACAACTAGATAAAAAGCGAGACTCGCCATGAACAAGCAAAGAATATGCTTGATGATGTTTGAAACGAACCCCACTAGATTTGAACTTTTCGATGGTAGGTAGGAGTTTTGATAATCGTTTGCATTATATATATATATATATATATCATATTCTCAAATCAATTTGGTTCAATTGAATTACAAAAATTTTCTTATTTATTTAAAAATATAACCGTTTATTGAATACTTTTTTTGTCAGGAAAAAAATTAATATGACCCATAACATCACGAGAGCCATTAATCAAGATTTATATAATATATATTATTTATCAACTTTAGTTCTCGATATGAATACTATCTCTTGCGTTTTCAACTCATATAGAAGTATGTATTTGTTGGTGGGAGTGGGTCATGGGTAACTTTTAAGAGTGTGCATGCAAAAATCTCTTACACACAAATACACCCTTGTGATTGACGTTCAAGAGCGCTTGAAAATATAATTATATTTATATCTTTTTAAAAATTACTTTTTTATAAGTCTTTGATCATTTTGATTTTAATATACTAATCTAAAAATTAATTTTATTAAAAAATATATTATTTTAATATATTTCAGCATTTTAAAACGCAACCACAATAAAAAAAAATTTAAACTGGTGCTAAAAATTTAAACTCCCAATTAATATCTAAATCCCATGTAAAAACATCCTAATTAATCCAAATTAAAAAAAAAATGCCAAAATCTTATGTTGTTAGACTTCTAGGAACAATAGCCGCGAAACCCAATCAAAACCCAAAAAGCAATACTAGCCATCTACTACACACCAACTCATGATTTTTTTCATTACTGGGAAATAAAAAGAAGACAATTTTTTAAATTTCACTCCATGTACTTTTGAGTGTATTTCACTTCAATCCCTATTTTAAAACTGCTAGTGAAATCCAACTTTTTTTTTTTAATATCTCTTTCGTATTTTTCTCATCTTTCGTTATATAAGCTCCTAATACAAATAACCCAATCTCTTAAAATCGAGGAATATAATCTTGATGATAGTGAGAATTGAAGAAGATGAAGGATGTAAATGCTACAATGAATAAGGAAAAGGTATCTAAGAAAATGAAGGGTGCAAATCGAATTTACACAAAACTATAGTCACCAAAGCGCACTTTTAATTTCCCCTTGGCTATTATAATAAGGAGATATCTAAAAATAAGAAAAAAAAGATCAGGGGTGGGGGCAAGCAATAGAAGGATCTAGAAACCCTAGCAATATATAAACACTCCTTAACCCCTACGCTTGCAGCCTCACTCTCTTGATCCCCAGTCCCTTTCTCTCTTATTTGCTCTCTGAAATAATTTAGGATTCTTCTTAAGAGCGATGGCGGATGTGGAGACGTTTGCTTTCCAAGCCGAGATCAACCAGCTCTTGAGCTTGATCATCAATACTTTCTACAGCAACAAGGAGATCTTTCTCCGTGAACTTATCAGCAATGCCTCTGATGTACGTTATAACTTCCTTCTCTCTGTATCCTTTGTTAGCTACGCTGTTTTTGTTTTGTCAAGATTAAGATTCTCTGTTTGTTTGTTGTTGACGATGCTGATTTTCTTTTACGGTTCTAGAGATTTTATATATCGTAGATGATTTTGTTTGTTTGTTGTTGATGATTCTGATTTTTTTAGGGTTTAAGAGATTCTAGCATGTTGTTGATGATTGATTAGTTAATAATTTATGTGTTTTATCTACTCTTGAATTTGTTTGTGTGAATTCGGGTGGTTTGTTGGGTTAGAATCATGGGTTATTGTAGATGCTGGAAAGAAGGGATTGATGTGGTAGTGGGAATTTGTTTTAACTGGTATTAGGTTTTGTTGGTGTGTGATGGCTTGTTTGACATGTTGTGATTTTGGAGGTGGTTAAATAAGTTGATAGATAGTGGTTTTATTAAAGTAGTTTATGGTTTTGAGTTGTGGAAACTTGTTTGGTTGTAGATCAGGATTGATTGTGAATGGGTTTTTGATTGATTGGATTATATGGTGATTTGATTTCAGGCATTGGACAAAATTAGGTTTGAGAGCTTAACAGACAAGAGCAAGCTCGATTCTCAGCCTGAGCTTTTCATCCACATTATTCCTGACAAGACCAACAACACATTGACCATCATTGATAGTGGTGTCGGCATGACCAAGGCTGGTGAGTGGTTTTTCCAATAAAATTGCTTGTTTGTGTTATCGATTGCTTGCTTTGCTTTGCTATGCTGATTTTGTTGTTCACAGATTTGGTTAACAATCTTGGTACCATTGCCCGGTCTGGAACCAAAGAGTTCATGGAGGCATTAGCTGCTGGAGCTGATGTGAGCATGATTGGACAATTTGGTGTTGGTTTCTACTCAGCGTATTTGGTTGCAGAGAAGGTGATTGTGACCTCAAAGCACAATGATGATGAGCAGTATGTGTGGGAGTCTCAAGCTGGTGGGTCATTCACTGTAACCAGAGACAACTCTGGGGAGCCCCTTGGCAGGGGTACAAAGATCGTTCTGTATCTTAAGGAGGACCAGCTTGAGTATCTTGAGGAGCGCCGCCTCAAGGATTTGGTCAAGAAGCACTCTGAGTTCATCAGCTACCCAATCTCCCTCTGGATTGAGAAGACTACTGAGAAGGAGATTTCCGATGATGAGGATGAAGAAGAAAAGAAGGATGAGGAAGGAAAGGTAGAGGATGTTGATGAAGAGAAGGAGAAGGAAGAGAAGAAAAAGAAGAAGATCAAGGAGGTGTCCCATGAGTG
The DNA here is from genome assembly GCA_964019445.1 of Populus tremula. NCBI lineage: Eukaryota > Viridiplantae > Streptophyta > Magnoliopsida > Malpighiales > Salicaceae > Populus > Populus tremula. Next base: position 52,474,624 of record CAXHTJ010000001.1, read on the forward strand.
GTCTTTGGTGAACAAGCAGAAACCCATCTGGATGAGGAAGCCTGATGAGATTACCAAGGAGGAGTATGCTGCTTTCTACAAGAGCCTTACGAATGACTGGGAGGAGCACTTGGCTGTCAAGCACTTTTCAGTTGAGGGACAGCTTGAGTTCAAGGCCATCCTCTTTGTTCCCAAGAGGGCTCCTTTTGATCTCTTTGACACAAAGAAGAAGCCCAACAATATCAAGCTCTATGTCCGTCGTGTATTCATCATGGACAACTGTGAGGATTTGATTCCCGAGTACCTTAGCTTTGTCAAGGGTATTGTGGATTCGGAGGATCTTCCTCTCAACATCTCCAGAGAAATGCTGCAGCAAAACAAGATCCTCAAAGTCATCCGCAAGAACTTGGTGAAGAAATGCCTTGAGCTCTTCTTTGAGATTGCTGAAAACAAGGAAGATTACAACAAGTTTTACGAGGCCTTCTCTAAGAACCTCAAGCTTGGCATTCATGAGGATTCCTCGAACAAGTCAAAGCTTGCTGAGTTGCTCAGATATCACTCCACTAAGAGTGGAGACGAGCTGACTAGCTTGAAAGACTATGTGACAAGGATGAAGGAGAGCCAGAGTGACATTTACTACATCACTGGTGAGAGCAAGAAGGCTGTTGAGAACTCTCCGTTCCTTGAGAAGTTGAAGAAGAAGGGCTATGAAGTTCTCTACATGGTTGACGCCATCGATGAGTACGCAGTGGGCCAGCTCAAGGAATTTGAGGGCAAGAAGCTCGTCTCTGCAACCAAGGAGGGCTTGAAGCTTGAAGAGACCGAAGATGAGAAGCAAAAGCAGGAAGAATTGAAGCAGAAGTTTGAGGGTCTCTGCAAGGTTATCAAGGATGTGCTGGGAGACAAGGTCGAGAAGGTTGTGGTGTCTGACCGCGTGGTTGATTCTCCTTGCTGTTTGGTGACCGGTGAGTATGGCTGGACTGCCAACATGGAGAGAATCATGAGGGCTCAAGCCTTGAGGGACAGCAGCATGGCTGGGTACATGTCGAGCAAGAAGACCATGGAGATCAACCCCGAGAACCCCATCATGGAGGAGCTCAGGAAAAGAGCTGATGCTGACAAGAACGACAAGTCTGTGAAGGACCTTGTTCTCCTCCTCTTTGAGACTGCACTTCTGACCTCTGGTTTCAGTCTGGATGAACCCAACACCTTTGGCAACAGAATCCACAGGATGCTGAAGCTGGGCTTGAGCATCGACGAGGATGCTGTTGAAGCCGATGCTGAAATGCCCCCATTGGAAGAAGCCGACGCCGACGCAGAGGGCAGCAAGATGGAGGAAGTCGATTAAGAGGCGGCATTTTAAAGTTTCTCTCGATAGTTTTATTCTTAATGTTTGTGGTACTCTAGTTATATTTTTCTCCCTGCCTCCTCTCGAGGGGGCTCTGGATAATTTTGGGAGCTTGCTTTGAAACTATGTTTTTCGGCATTTTATTAAAGTTTTTTACGCAGTGAGGTTCTAAAGAATTAGCTTGGATTATGACATGCATCGCTGAGTTTGTGTTTGTTGGACCCAAGTGAGTCGTTAACTCGGATAAGAAGTCTCAGTTTTGTTATTAAATTGATTTGATTTAGGACTAACGTGATGATCAAAACTCAAGAAACCACCATGTGCTTCTGTGCTTTTCAAAACAGATCCACTTAACAAGTATTCGTCCCCTCGTGAAAATTACAGCGAGAGAAATATAAAATTTGAAGGGCCTCGAATATATATTTAATTCCGAAAACTCTTTCTCTCCTAAGAAGCCTAGAAAAGCAAGAAAGCCAAATAAGAAAAATCCACCTGACCAGTTTCCGCCACCCCCACCACCGCCGAGGTGGGAGTCCAGGCCCTCCACCATCGAGTTGTGGTGTCGTGGTTGGTTCTGGAGTTTAATTAACCAGTACGGGTCATCTCACTAAGCAATTTGGCGATTCAGTTCAGTATGCAAGGGGCTATTACCTCGTACAGGAGCCATGGTAACTGTAGGCGTCTCTTTGAAAACAGTTTGCGTTTGCCCTGAAGCAGAGCATCTTGCAGGTTAAGCACGCAACTTCCAAACTCCATATTCAGCCCGTGTTTGTTTGTTAAAAAGTAACAAGTAGTTTCTTTTATGAAAAATACTTTCATTGAAAAAATAAAATTTTTAAAATTGAATTATTTTATGATATTTGATAGTATTATAAAAAATAAATTGTAAAATATTTTTTAATATTTGATTATATTATGAAAAATGAGTTGAAAAATAACTTATTAATTTTTTTTTAATTTATTAAAATAATGAGGAATAAATCTTACAAATTAAAAAATTGAATAAGAATGAAATTGAAAAAAATAATCTAATTTGATAAATTATCTCAAATAAAATAAATAACAATCAAAAAAATGAGGACTAAATCAAATAAATAAAAAATTTCAATTAAAAAATAATAAGAAAAACAAATAATAAAAATAAAAATAAGAATCAAAGTTAATATAAAAATCAAATTAAATTAAATTCTAAAGGATGAAATTGAAGAAAAAAAAGATTTAAAACAAAATATATAGCAATCAAAAGTTTGAAGATCAAATTTGATATAATCAGCAAATAATATGATATTTTAAAATTTTTACAACTTCTAAAAAATATTTTTTGCTCAAAATAAAAAGAAAATATTTTTCTGAAAACCAAACAAAATTTTTGTTTGACTGAAAAATATTTTTCGTTGACCAACTTTTCTAATAACAAACAAACATAAAAAAATTCAAAAATTAGTTTTCAAAAAAACACTTCCCATTAAAACAACGAGGGATCTTGAGCATTTTAGTAACAAAAAAAAAAAAAAAACCCTTACAGAAATCAATGTTCAGCATCTCTGCGCATGTAATGCATATCATTTGTATTCGCATGGTTTCTCTAACATCTACATTTGCACTTGTTTATTACAATACCAGATCATGCATTCTTCTAAACCAATAACCTAAAAAAACTTGAAAATGAACATGTCAACCGAGTCTTTCTTTGCCAAGTCTTTTGCATGGTTACCTTGCAATATCCTTCTCCTCGTGCAAACTTGCACATCTCAAACAAACTAAGGCAACAAGAAATTCAGACAGCCATACTCATATATCCCAAGTCCCAATGGCAAGTTTTAACTTTCCAACCTAGGGCAGCAACAAAATTACAGGCTTCTTGCTTTAGAAAGCTATTATAGGGCCATTTCTGCTTGCTTAGTTTGGCCCTTGCATTGATCCCCTGTCTTCACTGCATGCGAAATATTACAAATCGCCCATAACCAATCTAATAGCCTGATAAATTAGCCCGAATTTTCCATCATCATGATCATGTACAAGGGCAGAAGCTGCTTGCAAAAAGGAGAACTGTCAGGACTCTTGGGGGATAAACTTGATCCAAAACATTTATGAGAATCATCAGGGATCTTGGAGGACATAATTGATGCATTGCAATGGAACATCAACAAACCAAAGTTAAGCATTACATATTGATCCTTCTGAAAAGGATAGCCAAACCGAAACTAGGGGCGGAGGAGGAATGGGGATCCATAACCATTACATATTGTTGATTCATGCTGTGTTTTTAAGCTCACAATTCAACAAATAACTCAATACTGTACAGCGCTCAGTAGCTAAGCATCATTCTCAGATATATATATTTACTGTATTGTACTACTCAACACGGGACACCATTTTTCGGCCACTTTGGCTGGACATGGATGTGATGGTTAATGGGGCTGGTTCCTTGGATGCAGAAGAGAAATAGGGTATGACGTAATGCACTCTCAACGTTCCAAATAGACATAATTAAATAAAACTTATGGAGGAGTTGAAGGCAGTTTGAACTACTGACCATGGTATTCTTTAATCAAGGAAAAAAGGTGTATGATCACATAATTAAATAAAACTTCTGTACACAGTATTTGATCTTCATCAGTACAGCAGAGCTTAACGAAATTTTCCTTGGCACCAGGGAACATATATATTCATCAAGGTTCTTTTAACAAATATTCAATAATGATTCATGTTACCAATAGTCCCCACAAGAGCAAGTTCCTCCCTTGAAGTGATGGAACCGGCTGGAATCCCTCACAATAATTTCCCTCTCAGTAATTATAGATAAAAATTTTGTTACAGTGTGGCAATCACCACAGACCCTCAAGTTCTTGAAGATCCGAATAGGAGTTTTAGGAGAGGTGCTAATAATTCCATAAGCAATAGCCAGCCTCTCACTATGGCCCATGAGGATGTGCTCCTTCTCATCCTCTTCAACATCTTGCAACACAAAGCAAAAATCTGGAACATAACCAATGGTCTTCATTTTTGAAGTCAAATCCCTCAACTCCCTGTATATCTCCTCACATTTTGGATGAGTTTGGTTGCCAGTGTAGAAGACGTCGACCTTGTTGTTCAATATGATTGAGCTCCATCCAGGATTCTTCCTCAATCCCCTATCTCTAGCTAGTGATCTCACATCATCCACTCCTTCCCATTTTCCAACGTTTGCATAAATATTTGATAGCAAAACATAGTAGCCAACGTTCTCTGAATCAACTTCAAACAAACGTTCAGAAGCATGTTTACCCAGCTCAATGTTTCCATGTATTCTGCAAGCATTGAGAAGGGCACCCCATGTAGAAGCATCAGGCTGAATTGGCATTTTTTTTATAAAATTGAATGCCATTTCCAATTCCCCAGCTCTACCAAATAAATCTACCATGCAACCATAGTGCTTCAAACCAGGCTTAATTCCATACTCTTCCTCCATCATGTTAAAGCACCACTGAGCATCACTGACCAAACCTGAATGACTACAAGCTGACAATAGCGATACAAATGTTATATGATCTGGCTTCACTCTCTCAGCTCTCATCTCTCTAAAAAGCTCAAGAGCTTTCTCACCATCCCCGTGAACTCCATAGCATGATATCATAGCATTCCAAGGGACTGAATTTTTTCTAGGTACTTGGTAGAATAATGATATTGCATCATCTAATTTTCCACATTTACCGTACATGTCGATGAGGCATGTGCCAACAAAGACATCTGAGTAGAGACAATTTTTAATAACTTGTCCATGAATTCTCATTCCTTGCTGCAAGGCTCCCACATGGGAATAGGCTGGTAGAATGCTTACCCATGTCCCTTGATTTGGGATTATCTCTTCGTGTTCTCCCATCAAAAGATATACTTCAATTGCCTCACTCGCAAGGCCATTTTGAGCATAACCAGTGATCAAAGTATTCCAAGAAACCACATCTTTAATGAGGAGTCCTCCAAAAACTGCACGTGCAGAATCTAAATTGCCAATTTTGGCATACATATCCACAACCGCATTCCCAATGATAATATATTCCATGAACCAACCTTTCCTCATGACAAATCCATGAACAGACCTGCTATTTTGATGATCATTTAGTTGAGCAACAATGGAAGCTAAACTGACTAGAGTCAGCAAATCAGGTTGAACTCTAGCTTCTTGCATCTTATGAAAGAATAAATGAGCAGAAACTGGATTGTTGTTTTGCTCATATGCAGCAATTATCGAGTTCCATGATACAATATCTCTTACCACCATCTGACCAAAAACTTTCTGCGCATGCCCCAAGCTACCAAATTTGGCATACATGTTAATCAAAGCATTAGACACAAACAGTTCAAATTCCAATCCATGCTTTATAACATACAAATGAATTAACTTGCCACTTAAAATATCACCCACCTGTGCACAAACAGGAAGAACACTGGCAACAGTAATAGCATCCATTTTTACCCCTTCCAATCTCATCTCATCTGCAATATCCAATGCCTCTGCAGCATTCCCATTCTGACAATAACCAGAAATCATTGCATTCCATGAACCTCTATCACGAGCTGGCATATCATCAAACAATTTTCTTGCATCCCCCACAAGCCCAAATCGCGAATACATATGTACCAGGGAAGCAGCTACAAATACATCCCATTCAAAACCCAACTTTAAAACCAAGCAATGTATCTTTTTCCCATCTAGCAGATCTCCACAAGCTTTAACCACAGGAGGAAAAGTGTAAAAATCAGGTCGAAGACCAGAGGTTGAAAAGAACTGGTTGAAACAACCCAAGGCTTCACGGAAACGACCATGGCTAACATAAGCAAATGCCATAGAATTCCAGGTATAAACATCTTTATTTGGTAGGTGGTGAAAAGTCCACCAAGCTAACGAAACATCACCATGCTGAGAATACAAATTTAGAATCTTTGAGGAAAGGAAGTTGTCTTTAAATCTCCCTGACACCACAACAAGTGTATGAGCACATTTAACCTGCTGCAACTTTGTGCAGGATTTGAATAGAGCATTGAAATCAATCCCTTTCCTCTCATTTTCAAGATCATCTGATGTAACTTGCAAGTAATCTGTGACGGTTGCTGTATGTAATGTTCTATGGGATTGAAAAAATGAGAAAAGTTTGGAAAGATGCCTTCTCTTGCAGTTTGGCACCAATCTGAGACACCAAGAGATGCAAGAAATAAGTATTTCATTAAAATCTCACATGATCAACCACCCACCAAATCATTAACAAATTTTGCTCACAACCATAACAGATGACAAGAAACTAACAGCACAATAAAAGAGACCCTTTAAGAGATAGACCTTCGAGAAATTAAAATGATAATAATCACCACCCACTAGGCCATTAACAAATGCTTAACCATCCAGAACCAGAAGAAATCAATTGTAGAAATCCTTTAATGGAAATCCTTCAGATCACAAGAAACTAATAGCACAATTTAACAAGACTCTTTAAAGGAAAAAGATCAATTTTAACATAGAAAGTTCAATTTTTCTGCTTTAAAGTACCAATCTTTGCTGGTGTTTTGGGTTATTTGGTTTGTGGGTATTTAACAGTATCAAGCACAAATTCATAAACCACTTAAGAAAAGCACCCTCACAATCACACACGAATTTTTGGCTATAGACAAAGAAGGAAGTCTCATTGCTTCATGTTTTGCTTACCTTGAGCCCTTCATGAGCTTCTTTCATTTCATTCTGTATTCCCTTCCTGATAACACTAAAGCCATTAAGAATTACTAGACACGCAAGGGGGAGAGCTTTTATCACTAAATTATAAAACAGAAATCAAAATCATAACTTTTTGTCACAAAAAGAAGAAATTACTCACCTTGAATGAGGGGGCTTAGTGCAGGGGTTTTTGGTTTTCTTTGTGGGGTTTAAGATTGTATTGTACAAGCGAAGAGATCGACATGTCGTTTTGGTAAATGCGTAAGTGGACGAAAGAGTGATTTAATTACGTGGCGGATGTTTAGACGTTGATTTGGATAGAATTGAGAGGTGGGAATTTTTTTAATAGGAAAATTAAGATTATAAAGTTGGTGGAGAGAGGGCTGCTTGTTTTAAAACTGTGTTTAATTTAAAAAATATATATTTGATTTTTTAAGTGTTTTTTAATAATTTTAATTTATTGATATTAAAAATAAAAAATATTTTAATATATTTTTAAATAAAAATATTTTTTAAAAATTCCTTCAATCACAATGGTATGTGATGTTTGGATGATATAAAAAAGGGAAGAGGTACTCCTTGTGATCTTTTTACGCTTTGCTGCAGAAAAAATAATCCTCTTAATTTGTAATAAAATAGGCCTTTTTAGTGCACGTAATATCTATTTACTTTAAGTTGATTTTGTTTTTTTTATCATGAAATTAATTTTGTTTTTAAGAATTAAAATTCTCTCATAAAAGAACAGGCTTTCAAAAAATAAGATAGAATTAAAGAGAAGCTAAAACATGTGGGATAATTAGGGTATATATTCTTTTGTTGATTGTGGATTGTAATAATAAAATGATGATTTTGCCCTTGAAAAAACTCTTAGATTATTGTTTTTTTAGGGGTAAAATAATATTTCTAAAATTTATTTGACATTTGAGAATTGTTCAGTGATACCTTTATTTTTTCATCATGCTTTTACATAATAAAATGACTTTGCTACCTTAAAAAAAACATTAACTATAGTCAAGGGTTTTTTCAGACATTTAACTTTTTTTTTGATGTAGAATAAAAGTATATATTTGACATTGGGGTTCAAAAATCAAGCCATTGACACATTGGTGTTGATATCTTTTCATATTTTTTTTTTTTGGTTTGATCAACTCTAATAATGTAATTTACTATTTAATTATTATTATTTAAATTGAAAACACTGCTGGCACGTGAAAGGCACCACACATTGTGGGCGGCGCCTTCCAGCAATATGCTTCCATTGTTTTTTTTTTTTTTTGTCGTGTCTCCTTGATAGGTAGCACATATATTTTGAAAATGATCGGTTTATCGTTAATGATTTTTTTTTTCATTTCTTTATCCTACTCTCAAAACCTTTCATTGTTGTTAGTGTTTCAGAATCCATAATTTTAGTTTTAATTTTGGTCCTTTTTTTTTTTATTAAAATTTTATTTATTTTCCATTTAATCTTTCAATTCTAATATATATATATATATATATTTTGATTCAGTCCTTCTATTTTTTATTTCATATTCTTTTCCTTGGTTCTTTTATCAAAGTTTTTATAGTTTTTAATTTTATAATTTAAACCAAGTTTACAATTTTGTTTCCAATAATGATAATATTAGTTTGGTCATTTTTCTTTTGATTTCTTATTTGTTTCCTTTGTCTTTTTGCTAAAAATTTTATAGTTTTTAATTTCATCTTTCAAATCAAATTTGTAGTTTTTGTTACAACAATACTAATAATGGTAATTATAGTAGTTGTCATAATAATAATAATAGTAGTAATAGTAATAATGATAATGATATTAACAAAATTACAACTACTACTAATAATAATGTTAATTATGGTGATAATAATAATAGTTTGTTGTAATAATAATAATAATAGTGATAATAATTATAGTATTAATGATATTTTTTATGATAATAATAGTGGCAATAATAGTAATAATAAAATGATAATAATAATACTAGTAATAATAATAATAGTAATAATAATATATAGTAATAGTATGTTATAATAATAGTAATAGTTATAACAGTGATAATAGTGATAATAATAAAAAAAAATGATAACAAGTCTAGTTGGTGTTAAACAATGAAAGAAAATGTAATAAAAAGAAAGTTTTAGATCAAGATTTAGGTTTTCAAAGTTTCCAGAGTAAGAACAATTGTGCTTGATATATTAATGTATAATCAATGCAGGCTAAATAAAGAGAAGAATTGGAATATGACACTTTTTTATTTTAAAAAATTGTTACATTATCTTACTTGTTTTTAATTAATTTTTTTCTTCCAATTATTAAAATTTAAAAATCTAAAATATTTTCCTTTTTAATTTAATTCTAAATTACTTATTACTATATCTTTAATTTTAAAACGAAAGTGTTTATCATTTGATGGTTTCTTTCTTGGGTGATTATACCAATGACTTTTCATAAAATTATTATATTATTACTATGTAGTTAATTAATTGGTTACACATGATATTACTTTTATTCTAACTAGATTTAAAAACTTTACTTTTTTGAAACTATTTTTTATTTAATTATATTAACAAAAGCTAAAAAGTGTGCGGGTTTCACTGTAGCTCTACATACAAATTATTATGGATTGCTATAGTGAAATTATCTTTTACTCTTGAATAGAGAAAATTTAAGCCTTTGAGCTGAGGGTTTTGGTGGTCTTTTTCTATGGCTTAGTGGTCATTAAAAGATTATTTAGGTGTATTTGTCTTTTTAATTTTTTTAACACAGTAAAAATACTTTTTTTTATCCCTAAAGTCAATAAGATTTAGAATTGTTGACAAAGGGATTTCTTAACTTTTCATAAGTTTTGTAACGGTGAAAATATTTCTTTGCTTACAAGACAAAAAATATGCTAGGCTGCTGGATAATTGTGTTTCAGGTTTTTTCACTTTCCATGTCCAATGAAAGAACGCTTTTAACCTTAGAAAAGATAAAAAATAAGCTTTGCTTTTAGGGATATTTTGGTATTTTCACATAAATATTTTGTGCAATTATGAAGGTCATGAGGGACGGTTTGGTATTTTCATGTTCTGTTTTTAATTTTTTTTAATTGAAAAGCTGCTGGTACGAGTTCTATACACCTTAACGAGTGAGTGGTATCTGCGCCATTCAGGTGGCGCATATGACACCACTTGGTGGTCAAATCTGGTCATTTTCCATCTCCTTGGATGCTTAGCCATGTCCTCTTTCACATGATGTGACGTTTATAGGTTTATCGTGGTTGAATTGCTACTAGTGATTGATTTTTTTTTTTTTATTTTTTTTTCTCTCCTGATAGTTAAAGTGCACAATTGTCCTCTTTATTTGTTGTTTTTCAATTTCAGTCTTAATTCTTTGAATTTCTTATTTCATCATTATTCCTTTTATAGAATTTTTTTTCAATTTTGTCCTTCAATTATAATTTCTCATATGTTTTGTTTTTCATTTCAGTCCTCATTCTTTTAATTTTTTATTTTATTTTTATTTATTTTATAGTTTCAATCCTTCTAAATCTGTCTCTATTTTTGGTTGGTGTTTCAGAATCCATCCCCTTAGGTTTTATTTTTTATTTTAGTCATTTTCTCTTTTGATAGAGTTTTATTTGCTTACAATTTAGTTCTTCTATTTTAATTTGTGTATATGATGTTTTTCGATTTGGTCATTGTACTTATGATTTCTTAGTTTTTTTCCCGTCTTTTTTGTCAAAGTTTTTATAGTTTTAAATTTTACCATTCAAATCAAATTTATGGTTTTTTTTTCAATGGTAATAATATTTATTTTAGTTTGATATTTTTTCGTTTGATTTTTTAATTGTTTCATTTATCCTTTTGTTAGAGTTTTTATGGTTAATGATTTATCTTTAAAAACAAGTTTATGATTTTTGTTATTTCAGCAGCAACAGCAATAGCAACAGAAACAGACAGAAACAACAACAACAATAATAGTGATAGTAATTAGTAGTAGTAGTAATAATAATATTTTATTATAATTATTGTAGTGGTTATGATATCAATAATTATGGTGATGATAGTAATAATAACAATAATTTTGATAATTATATTATTAATAATAAAAGTACTGATCTCTCTTCGGTAGTTACAATAATAGTAATAGTAATGGTAATGGTAATGGTAATAGTAATAGTGTTAGTAATATAATAATAGTAATAATGATTGTGATTGTGATAATAATAATAATAATAATAATAATAATAATAATAATAATAATTGTGCTTATAACAACAACAATAATAATGATGATGACAATGATAAGAATAAAAATAATGGTAATATTAGTTATAGTGGCGGTGATAATAATTATAACAATAGTATAAACAACAAAAACAATAACGATGATAATATCAACTATAAAAAAATGATAATAATAGTGGTCATAATAATAATAATAATAATAATATTACTTATTGATAATAGTATTAATGATGGTAACTGTAATGTAATGATAATAATAATATTATTAATGAGAGTAATAATGATGAGAATAATAATTGTTATAATAATAATGATGATAATTTATCATTTGATACTAGATTGCTGAGAATTGAGTTTCATTGCTTTTCTATATATGGTATTTTTGACCTCATATCTCGGATTGCTGAGAATAATAAATCTCTTTTATTTTTTACCTTATTTTTTTTATTTTATCGTTTGACATTATTTTTTAAAATAAAAAAAGTCATCCAAGTTTCCTTTAAACCTATTAAATAAACCAATTCATATCAAGTTAGCTCTTAAAGATTTATCGTCTTGCTTGAGTTTATAGCATTGCAAAAAAACCTTTGTGCTCTTAATAACTTTTTTTTTTAACGTTTTTAAAAACATGTTTAGCCCTCAGTGGAGCGCAAACAAATGAACTAGTGATAACAAAAAATAGTGTTCATGTTAAATCAACTTATTAAAATTTGAAAAAAAGTTTTTATAATAGGTTGTACAAAAAGAACACCTGTTAATATGATAAAAAAATATTTATATTATCTTATTAAAGAACAAAATAAGAATTAAGTGAAATTCTATAAAATAATATTTAAAAATATTCTTAATATATATATATATATATATATATAGTTTAAATGGTAAACAGGCACAATGTAAAAACCATAAAATGACAAATTCACATAATCTGAACAATTCATGCATCAACAATAGCCCAAGTATTGGATCTGATCCATATTGGCCTGGATATGATTCAAATTTGAAATCTTATCTTGTTGGCAAGTTTTGTCTAAACATGTAACTATTTAGAATGCAACATAAATCTATGAATAAATATTTACCTTAAGTTAAGTTTGAAATCTTATCTTGTGAAAGTCTCTTTTTTCTAGAGCTGAGCAAAAAAACTAAGAAACCGAGAAAAAAAACAAATTAAAATTTTGAAAAAACTGACCGGTTCGGTATCGGTTTTAGGCTTATAAAACCGAACCGAACCGAAAAAAACCCGAGTCAAACCGGAAATAATGGTAATATTAGTTATAGTGGCGGTGATAATAATTATAACAATAGTATAAACAACGACAACAACAATAGCGATGATAATATCAACTATAAAAAATGATAATAATAGTGGTCATAATAATTATAATAATGATGATAATAATAATAATGATATTACTTATTGATAATAGTAGTAATGATGGTAACTGTAATGTAATGATAATGATAATATTATTAATGAGAATAATAATTGTTATAATAATGATGATGATGATAATTTATCATTCGATATTAGATTGCTGAGAATTGAGTTTCACTGCTTTTCTATATATGATATTTTTGACCTCATATCTCGGATTGCTGAGAATAATAAATCTCTTTTATTTTTTACCTTAATTTTTTTATTTTATAGTTTGACATTATTTTTTTTTAAATAAAAAAATTCATCCAAGTTTCCTTTAAACCTATTAAATAAACCAATTCATATCAAGTTAGCTCTTAAAGATTTATCGTCTTGCTTTAGTTAATAGCATTGCAAAAAAACCTTTGTGCTCTTAATAAATTTTTTTTTTAAACGTTTTTAAAAACATGTTTAGCCCTCGGTGGACCGCAAACAAATGAATTAGTGATAACAAAAAATAGTGTTCATGTTAAATCAACTTATTAAAATTTGAAAATAAGTTTTTATAATAGGTTGTACAAAAAGAACACCTGTTAATATGATAAAAAATATTTATATTATCTTATTAAAGAACAAAATAAGAATTAAGTGAAATTCTATAAAATAATATTTAAAAATATTCTTAATATATATATATAGTTTAAATGGTAAATATGCACAATGTAAAAACTATAAAATAGCGAATTCACATAATCTGAACAATTCATGAATCAATAATACCCCAAGTATTGGATCTAATCCATATTGGCATGGATATGATTCAAATTTGAATTAAATCTTATCTTGTTGGCAAGTTTTGTCTAAACATGTAACTATTTAGAATGCAACATAAATCCATGAATAAATATTTACCTTAAGTTAAGTTTGAAATCTTATCTTGTGAAAGTCTCTTTTCCCTTCTTAATATTTACCTTATATGTTAGGTTATTATAATTTATAGATTATATGATATAGAAATAAAAGGTATGTAATCCACTAAGATATACCTTTCCATTATTAGTCCCATAACCTCGCCTATATAACATTACAATAGGAGAGCATATCCTTATTCACTACATAAAAAAAACAAGTAATTGGCATTTACGAATCTATAAGGTATTTTCATAGCAAAGAAAGAGAGATGGAGAAGTCTTCATTCAAGCTTACTTTCTTGCTCTTTGCACTCTTAATCATTGTTTCTTGTTAGTCTCCCTCTCTCTCTCTCTCTCATATTTCATTCTAATATTCACACACAAGCGAATATCATTCTATACCTTTCATTAAAAAAATAAAATATTGTGCACTTGTGTTTGTCAGGTTCATATGTAGGAGAAGCAAGAAGCACCGTGATTACATTGCGTTGCAATAAAAATGCAGACTGTGCAGGCCAAGGATGTTGGTGTATAGGCAAGAAATGCTTGTGTAATACTTGTTTTTGTCAGAACCATAAGTGTGCTTGTAAGCCTCAATCCTCCTTAAGCGATGCCATCATCGGAGCTCAAGTAGAAAAACCGGTACATTGATTAAAAGGACCTCTATTTATGCTGGTGCCATAAGCAAATAAATTGTAATGAATAATGTTTTTATTTTAAAAAAATAATAATCTGGTTGTTAAGAGGATTTAAAGAGAAATAGTAAAAACGTTATCTCTTAATAATAATCTATAATATTTACTAATAAGGTGGTATATATATGTGTGTGGCTGCATAGTTTTGCATGTTATTAAGGAATTTCATATGGAAATAATCATTGAATAAAAAAATTCATTGGCAATTTTGTAATGATTGCTAATAAAATTTCTTCTGTGATTTTAAAAGAAATTAAAACCCAGCAATGCCTTTTCTTAGCTCGTTTTCATCTTCCTCTATAAACAAACAATAGCCGGCAACCCTCCCCCCTTCTTACAACGAAATCCAATACCCCTCAATCTTGACAAGTCAAGTCACCACAATCTGCCTTCTTTCTCTTGGTTTTATTTTTTATCAAGCTTCACTCCACCAAGTAAATAAATAGATTTATTTATATTTTAAATTAATTTATTGATATTTGGTGTAATATTTATAATTTGCTTGTATATTTAAGTGTTTTATTTGTTTTATAATAATAATTTTATTATATTAATGTATGATTTGTATTTTAAAATTTGTTTAAGAAAAGAAATCGTTTAAAGTTCTAATGAATGGAGTGTTATTATCAATTAGAAAATAAAATGACAATACCATTCACCTATTATTTTAATAAGAAATGAGACTTTTGCATGCAGGGGCGGAGCTAGAATTATTTGTTAGGAGGGGCCATAATTAATATAATAAAATATAATATTTATTTTACTTTATTGTACATGAGTTGTAAAAAAACCTGTATAATTTAGTTTTATTCAAATAACTTACTATAAACATATAATGATCTTTGTATGAAGTAAAATGTTTGAAGAAATACCAAATTGAGTCAAAGCAACGAAGTTAATTTAATCTTCATAATATATTCATCACTTTAATGTTGGTCTTTATATCTATCAAATATAAACATACAAAGTATATAAGAAACATTAGCTAAAACGAAGCATTATTTATGTTTGAAAAATTTGAAATAAAGCAAAAAATAACAAAGAACTATTCTCACTAGTCAACGCGGGTTCTTTGTAAACTGAGGCGCATTGGAGTTGCTCAATCATAACTTTAACATTACACATTGGAGTTGGTTCACTAGGCTGCGAGTTATTAATATTTTTTTTAAAAAAAAATCAAATTCTTCTTATTTTGTTCATGGTTCAACCTAAAATCAAAACATATATCGTGAGAAAAAATTGATAATTTTGGTGATTCTGCTAAAAACAAAACATTAAAAAAAAGATCAAAGTATAATCAAAACAAACCAATGAAATATATCTAATTAATTAAAAAAAAAAACTATAACAAGAATTCAAAAAACAATTGATAAAATTAGCAGATCTAAGAAAAAAATAAAGCAAAAATGGTAGAATTATATAAAAAAAAAACCTCATCAAATTATTAACAAACATCTCAAAATAAAATAAAAATAGATTTTAAATTTAAGTTACCTTGTTTTGTTTAGTGAAAAATAAATTAATTGATGGCTCTACTTCAATTTTTTCATTGAAAAATTTTATTTATAATTTATATTTATATTTTTTTTTTCGTCGGCTGCAAAATTTATTGTGCAAAGTAATGAATTTATATTTACAGGATTTATATTAAGATACGTAAATTAATTTTTTAAAAAAATCAAATTGAAAAATCACACTTAATTACAGTAAAAAAATTTACTTTTGTAAAATAAAAAATCTCATCCACACTTAATTACCTAATAATATATATATATATATATATATATATATATATATATATATATATATATATTATACAGGGGCGAAATATTTTAGGGAGGACCGGGCCCCTGCTTGCCCTCCCTCCTTCCGCCCCTGTTTGCATGGATGTAAAAACTAAAAAAATCCACTTGGAGATATTATCCAATATTTTCAGCCTTGGAGGCTGGAAGTTTTGTCTATAAAATAGTGACTAAAACACTCCATCAAGGCAGATCCACTCGTCATTTATCTCCTAGCCAAAAATAGTCTTTCTGGGGACCATTTATCATCCAACAAATCAATGTTTCTCCATCATCTTTTTGTCTTGAATGACTTTTTGTAATGATGATGTGTAAACAATTTCAATTAGTTTAAAAATAAAAATTATATGTTAGATAATTATTTAATTTTTTAGTTGTATGAATTAGGTACTGAAAAATTATCAGGAACTCACATGAAATCCTAGAAAAATCTTCAAAGAAATATTGTTATAGGTTAAAAATAAGCTCAGGCACAACGCTTCTATCCATGCATCTCTGTGGAAAATATTGAGGCACTCGATATCGCTACACAGCAGCAAGGGTACTGAAGTTTTTGTAGCCATTAAATTTTTTGAGTTTATCAACATATAATTTTGAGATATTAATACAAGTTTGACTGTTTTGGCAACATTGACTACCATCCATACACTTACCTTCCTTCTATTAATTCCTCTTCTTGCATACTGTTCTTCATCTCCCTTAGAATTTACTACCTTATCTCAACCATGTTAGCTTCCTCTGTCAAGTTAACAAATCTCGGCGGTTATGTGGAGAATCCAGATGGCTCACTCACTAGAAACAACGCATTTCCTGACGTACCACCAACAGAACAAATAACTCCAGGTTCCAAAGAACTTTCGCTCTCGAAAGACATCCCTCTAAACGCCAACAACAAAACATTTCTTCGTTTATTTCGCCCTCTAAATCCCCCTCAAAACACCAAACTCCCTCTCATTATTTACTTTCATGGAGGTGGCTTTGTTCTTTACAGCGCTGCAACTCTTGCTTTCCATCAGACATGCAGTGACATGGCTTCTCACTTCCCCGCTCTCGTCCTTTCTGTTGACTATCGTCTTGCCCCTGAACATCGCCTTCCCGCTGCATATGAAGATGCTATGGAGTCTATCAAGTGGGTCCAAAAACAAGTTTTGGATATCAACGGCCCTTCTTGTGAACCTTGGTTTCAAGAATACCTTGATTTTTCAAGGTGTTTCTTGATGGGCATGAGTGCTGGTGGCAATATCGCTTACCATGCAAACTTGCTTGCCTTGAATATTGATATCGAACCCTTGAAAATCATTGGTTTGATATTGAATGTCCCCTATTTTTCTGCTGTCACCAGGACTGAATCAGAGAAGAGGTTGATCAATGATCCGGTTTTCTCATTGGCTACTAGTGATAAGATGTGGGCTCTGTCTTTGCCCGAAGATACCGATCGTGATCATGAGTATTGCAATCCCATTGTTGGCGGGTCTCTTGAAAAGAACAAAATCGAAAGGCTGCCGAGGTGTTTCTTTAGAGGATACGGTGGGGATATACTTGTTGACAAGCAAAAGGAATTGGTGAAGATGTTAGAGTCGCGTGGAGTGGACGTGGTTGCAAGGTTTGATGAGGATGGCTTCCATGGTGTGGACATTTTTGATCCTGCAAAAGCCAAGGCTTTGTATGACTATGTTAAAGAATTTGTTTACACAACTGTTTAATGATCATAGCGTTGGCTACATCAACCGGAAGTAAAAAGGTGTCTGGTTTGATCAGTAAGTACTATTTGTCTTGATTATAAAAGTCGCTTGATAACACATGAACCCTTCCGGTCTCAATCACCAATGTTGGTTTGGCAAAGTTCAAGCTTTGTAATGGAGTTGCCTTTTCTTGTAATGAATTTTATATAGAAAAGAAATAATATTATGTTTGAAAATAATATAAATTTAATTTTTAATTTAATTTTTTTAAATTGAAATAGTTAGTTAATATAATATTAAAACTTTAATATATTTAATAAAATTTAATTGAAATAATTATTTAATATTATATCATAACTTAAACATGTTGATATGATAAAATTCAAGTTTTGCATTAGAGTTATATTTTTTATAATAAATTCTGTATAGAAAAGCACTAAGAAAGTATAATATTATAATCATAATAATATAAATTATATTTCAAGATTTTTCACCTATCATCCATCCCTCCTTGTTAAAAAGCCAGTGAACTATCACATACAAAAACACCAATTCATCACTCGTGATTTGTCTAGAAAATTCAACTTGACAGTCCCGAATCGACTCAAAAAATCACTCGAAATCACCTCGTTTTCCTTTCCAAAATCAACCAAAAGCTAGCCCCACAATTCTTAGAATTCCAGTCGCTAACAGACTCAAAGAGACCATTTGATTTTATGTGTTGCTACTGGTCCAGTGATGAGTAATTTACTATCAACCATAAAAGAGTCAGGGAAGAAGAGAAGAAGAAACAAAAGTAGGAAGGATTTTATATTATTATCTGCATAATCAAGAACAACCTATTGGCTATATTTTATAAACCACTAAACTTGGAAAGTTAAACGAAAAGCATTGACAACACGAAACTAGGTATATGCCTTTTTGAATGACTCGACCATCAAGAACGCTCTCAAGTTGAGGAAGAATGACAACTTCATTAGTCATAAGAAGAAGCTAAGTCGAGATGGTAGTGCCGGTCCAACATGTTTTCTCAACATGCTTACATGAAAGACGTGAATCAAAAAACCCAAAGGCAAAGCCAACCAATAAGGCACTGATCCAACTTTTTCAGTGATTTTATATGGATCAAAGTACCTGGGTAACAACTTCAAAGAGCTGCAAAATGTCATCAACGTTTATCAATAAAGTTGCAGTTTCAAATATACAAAGTCGCCCACCTCAAAGATGACCACACAACATTGTCGATCCGCTTAACATTTCATCCGCTCCTGAGCTAACAAGAGATTCTTTCTCAACTCGCACATGATGGCATTTTGATCGCGCAAATATCCATCAATAGCCTGTACTTTCAAAATTCATAGAACCGTACATCAATAAACTTGGAGGTGGAATGCCATACACTACTTCAAAAGGTATCATTTTGGTAGATGAATGGATTGAGGTGTTATAGCTAAATTGTAACATCCTGAAATTATAATGTCATGAAATCTCAAATATTTCTTTACTAATGTCAAGTATTGAATAATATGTCTAAGATTATGAGATTTTTTTAAAAAAATTTCGGCAGAGTTTCTTTTGTTTTTTAATGTTACCAAGTTATCGTCTAGACTTTATTCAATCATCATACAATATTTCACATAACCATACTACGTTGTGCTTTCTAAACCTTGCATCATCAACAAATAAAACATTAACTGCAAACAAATATAAACTCAAAGGATTCATATTGAACTAATTATTATATTAACATGCATTCATCTTTTAAACATGCATGATTATAATTACTAAGTATTCTTTTCGAATAGTTTACTAATATTAGTTCCTTAATCATACTTTCTAAATGTATAAATACCAAAAGCAAATATCTTTAGGATACATATATTAAAATCTACATATAATACAAATGACACATAAATCAAAAGATATTACATCCCACAAAATAAATAGATTTAAACACAAAACCCATATTTAACGCTCTGTATCACCTCGTGAAAAACCTGTATACATAACATTAATAAGAAATAAGGAAGATAACACATTAAAAATGATAAAGCTATTATGCTCACAATTATTTAAAATATATCAAATTATCTTTTATCACTAACTTACTACGTATCAACATTAATAACACATTCATAATTTATTAATCCTATACTTATAGGACCTCTGCAACTGACACCTATTTGCTTAATTTTTAATTTGGTTCACAATTTCACCTCAAACCCGGCTAACCCTCTTAGATAGCCAACAATCAGACCGGTAATTCTATACATATTACCCAACATCTGTCTATTCTCTAATAATAGTCAATCTAACCGGTAATTCTATACGAATTACCCAACATCCAGCTATTTTCTAATAATAGCCAATCTAACTGGTAATTCTATATGAATTACCCAACATCCGAATTATAATACAAACAAGTTTCTTCTTCTATGTTTTCCATATCAATATGTCATAAACAACTCATATATAATAAAACTTTGAATTTTAAAAGAAAGTGATGAATCACCTACCGCTTGCTCATGATGGCCCAACTCCTTTTGCCTAATGCCCTGCTCCCGAAACATCTCTTGAATCAATCAAATTGCACCACATTATTAATCCATTATTATTTCTTCTATGTGCCTAAATTTGAAGCACGTAATATCTTTTATTTAATTGGGTTTTGCACCAAAATTTTAATTCATTTGTTACCTCCTTTTCAACATATAGTTTTAATCAATTTTCTTCTTTTAACTCATTTAAAGAATTCTTCCACGAACTATTCCTCCCATTTATTTATTCCTTCTTTTCACATTCTTATGATGTTTCTTCACTTGTTCATATTTTGAATACTTCAAATAAGATAAAGAACATCATTTCTCAAACATAAAACAATCAAAGCCTCATTCTTTTATTTCCTCATCCTTAGTTAATTGCACATTCATTTCTTCAAACTTATTTAATTTCTTTTTGAATTACTACTTACATTCACTATTTCTATACTATTCTACCTCAATTCCATCATGTTTACTACTTTTCTCAAAATCCTCAAATTCTTATAAGAACCCTAATTTAAAAAGTCAAGAATATAAGAAATTAGATTAAATTTAATTGTCATTCTTTGATAACTTACTCAAATAAACTTAAAAACACTTCATTCAATTAAGAATCTTAATTTTTCATGCTTACCAATCTAAGTTCTCCCAACTTCTCTTCTCCTCCTACTGTGGCCAGCCCTCCTCTCCTTTCTTATATCTTCCTTCACTTGATTCTCCCTTAATTTAATGTTCCAAGTCTTTCAATCTTACAAGTTTCAAAGCTCTCTCTAACTTTTTCTTGTTTTTCTCTTGATTTCTAACGTTCTTCTCTTGTTTTTTTTTTCTTTTCACATTTTTTTTCTTCCCATTCAGCAGCTTATAACAAAAAAGTAGCTGATTTGTTTTATTTTTAATGGAAAATAATTATTTTATCCTTAATGAGTCCTTTTGCTTCTATTTGACGATCCATATTTTTTTGCTAGCACTACTGAGCTCTGTTCATCCTAAACTTTTAACCAAATTCTATTCAATATATTTTATGGTTTCTCATAAAATTCCAGCTCAATCTGATTGTCGGATTGAAAATTACGTCGAATAACTTAAAACCAGTTAAATTTATGGTTTTCTTTCAATAGTTATAATATTTATTTTAGTTTGATATTTTTTTGTTTCATTTTTCCTTTTGTCAAAGTTTTTATGATTTATGATTTTATTCTTCAAAACAAGTTTATGATTTTTGTTATTTCAGTAACAGCAACAACAACAACAATGATTGTAATAATACTAATAATGGTAATTGTAGTGGTTCTAATAATAATAATAATATTTTATTATAATTATTACAGTGATTATGATATCAATAATTATGGCGATGATAGTAATAATAACAATAATAATACTGATCTCTTTTCGGTAGTTGCAATAATAATAATAGTAATAGTAATAATGATTGTGATTGTGATTGTGATTGTGATGATTGTGGTTATAACAACAACAATAATGATGGTAATAATGATAAAAATAAAAATAATGGTAATATTAGTTATAGTGGTGGTGATAATAATTATAACAATAATATAAACAACAACAACAACAACAACAACAATAATAATAATAATAATAATAATAATAATAATAGCAGCTATGATGATAATAACAACTCTAATAATGATAATGATAGTGGCCATAATAATAATAATATTAATAATAATTATGATATTACTTATTGATAATAGTAGCAATTATGGTAGTTGTAATGTAATGATAATGATAATATTAGTAATGAGAATAAAAACGATGAGAATAATAATTGTTATAATAATAATGATGATAATTTATCATTTAATATTAGATTGCTGAGAATTGAGTTTCACTACTTTTCTATGTATGGTATTTTTTACCTAATATCCCATATTACTAGTCTGAAAAGTTTATATGACTTGATGTTTACTTTGATTTTTTGCCTTATTTTTTTAAAATAAAAAAAATCATCTGGGTATCCTTTAAACCTATTAAATAAACCAATTCATATTGAATTAACTCTTAAAGATTTATCGTCTTGCTTGAGTTTATAGCATTGCAAAAAATTCTTAGTGCTCTTAATAGCTTTTTTTTAATGTTTTTAAAAACATGTTCAACCCTCGATGGAGCAAACAAATGAACTATTGATAACAAAAATTAGTGTTCATGTTAAATCAACTTATTAAAATCTTAAAATAAGTTTTTATAATAGGTTGTACAAAAGGAACACCGGTTAAATTATAAAAAAATATTTATATTATTTTATTCAAGAACAAAATAAAAATTAAATTAAATTCAATAAAATAATATTTAAAAATATTCTTAATTAATTTAAGAACTTACAAAAAAAATATATAATATAGTTTAAATGGTAAAAAAGCATAATGTAGATGCCATAAAATGCTTAATTCACATAATGTAAACAGTTCATGCATTAACAATAACCCAAGTATTGGATTTGATCCATGTTGGCCTAGATATGATTCAAATTTGAAATATCTTGTAGGCAAATTTTGTCCAAACAAGTAAAGTAATTTAGAATGCAACATAAATCCATGAATAAATATTTACCTTAAGTTAAGTTTGAAATCTTATCTTGTTAAAGTCTCTTTTCCCTTCTGACTATTTACCTTATATGCATATATAGAAAAGAAAATATATGTAATCCACTAAGATATACCTTTCCATTATTAGTCCCATAACCTCGCCTATATAACATTACAATGAGAGAGCCTATCCTTTATTCATTGCATAAAAAAATAAAACAAGTAATTGGCATTTACATATCTCTAAGGTATTTTCATAGCAAAGAAAGAGAGATGGAGAAGTTTTCATTCACGCTAACTTTCTTGGTCTTTACACTCTCTAAGTTTTCATTGGCAATTTTATTGTGATTGCTAATAAAATTTCATATATAATTTTAAAAGAAATTAAAACCCAACAATGACTCTTCTTAGCTCATTTTCATCTTCCTCTATAAACAGACAATAGCCGGCAACCCTCCCCCTTCGGATTTGTATTTTAAATTTTTTTTCAACATTCCATTTGTTTTTAGATTTTAAAAGTGTTTTGTAAAAGAAAATAATTTTTTTATTTTAAATTAATATTTTTGATGTTTTTAGATGGTATTGATATGTTGATATCAAAAATAATTTTTTTAAATATAAAAAAAATATTATTTTAATATATTTCTGAACAAAATAACTTTAAAAAACAACAAATATTATATTTCTCAACACCCTCTTAATTTCTGAGTTTTGTCTGACCACTTATAAGAAATCCTATGGTTAGTTAAAATAGTTTTTAACTTTTATACTGAGCTCTGTACATGATAATATATCGAAATTTAACTACGTAGAAGCTAAAATAATTAACCTGTTTAATTTATTCATGAACAGCTAAAATCCCATGAACTTTCGCATTATTGCATGCTAAATGCCAAATCAGTAAATGTTCGTTAGCAAAGCATTCCACAAGTACTTTTCCATTCGAATTGGTATCAACAAGAATCAAATTTATATGAATTTGCATCTCTCACGACTCATCATTGGAATTATATGGAACCTCACCATCACCGGTTAATTAGGGTATTTGATATCAAGACGCTAAGGCAAAGCTACAACAAGAAGTCTTCTAGGTCCTCCCTCCACGTCGTGCAGCCATCCATGATCACCAAACACTCCATCATGCGAGTGTTTCCGGTAATCAACAACAACGGTGTTTCCGGGTTCTATAACTAGTATTATTATGCTATTATTAAATATATATTATTGTGAAAAAAAAAATCTAATTATTTTTAAATATATATGTTTAATAAAAATACATATTAAAAATGAAATAAAAAAATTATATTTTATTTTGTCTTATTCATCAGCAACCAAACTTGATGTAAAGAGAGTTATTTTGTTTTGTATACCACTACCAAATATAATTTTAATTTTGTCTTCTATTTTGTTTTATTTCTATTGTTTTTATTTATAATTTAATTGTATTAATATGTAATTTGTATTTGAAAATTTGTTTAAGAAGAGAAATCGTTTAAACTTCTAATGAATGGAGTGTTATTATCGATTAGAAAATGACAATATCATTCACCTATTATTTTATCAACAGATAATTAAATTTTTAGAGTTTATCAACAGATAATTTTGAGATATTAATACAAGTTTGACTGTTGTGGCGTCGCGGAATTTTTCAAAGATAAATGCAAAGAAATAAAAGATAACTATCATATAAACCAATCGACAACATTGACTACCATCCATTCACTTCCCTTCCTACTATTAATCCCTCCTCTTGCATACTGTTCTTCATCTCCCTTAGAATTTACTACCTTGTCTCCACCATGTTAGCTTCCTCTGTCAAGTTAACAGATCTCTGCGATTTTTTGGAGAATCCAGATGGCTCCCTCACTAGAAACAGCCCATTTCCTGACGTACCACCATCAGAACAAATAACTCCAGGTTCCAAAGAACTTTCGCTCTCGAAGGACATCCCTCTAAACCCCAACAACAAAACATTTCTTCGTTTATTTCGCCCCCTAAATCCCCCTCAAAACACCAAACTCCCTCTCATTATTTACTTTCATGGAGGTGGCTTTGTTCTTTACAGCGCTGCAACTCTTGCTTTCCATCAAACATGCAGTGACATGGCTTCTCACTTCCCCGCTCTCGTCCTGTCTGTTGACTATCGTCTTGCCCCTGAACATCGCCTTCCGGCTGCATATGAAGATGCTATGGAGTCTATAAAGTGGGTCCAAAAACAAGTTTTGGATATCAACGGCCCTTCTTGTGAACCTTGGTTTAAAGAATACCTTGATTTTTCAAGGTGCATGTTTCTTGATGGGCATGAGTGCTGGTGGCAATATCGCTTACCATGCAAACTTGCTTGCCTTGGATATTGATATCGAACCCTTGAAAATCATTGGTTTGATATTGAATGTCCCCTATTTTTCTGCTGTCACCAGGACTGAATCAGAGAAGAGGTTGATCGATGATCCGGTTTTGCCATTGGCTACTAGCGATAAGATGTGGGCTCTGTCTTTGCCTGAAGATACCGATCGTGATCATGAGTATTGCAATCCCATTGTTGGCGGGTCTCTTGAAAAGATCAAAATCGAACGGCTGCCAAGGTGTTTCTTCAGAGGATACGGTGGGGATCCACTTGTTGACAAGCAAAAGGAATTGGTGGACGTGGTTGCAGGGTTTGATGAGGATGGCTTCCATGGTGTGGAGGTTTTTGATCCTGCAAAAGCCAAGGCTTTGTATGACTATGTTAAAGAATTTGTTTCCACAACTGTTTAATGATCATAGTGTTGGCTACATCAACCGGAAGTAAGGTGTCTGGTTTGATCAGTACTGTTTGTCTTGATTATAAGTCGCTTGATCACACGTGAACCCTTCCGGTCTCAAGCATGTTGAAGTTCTTCGGTGCATGGGAATAATATATGGAGTTGCCAGATTATAATATAAATTCAAGCTTTGTAATGGAGTTGCCTTTTCTTGTAATAAATTTTGTATGGAAAAGCATTAATAATATTATCATTGAAAATAATATAAATTCCATCTTTAAATTTAAAGTTTTTTAATCAAATAGATATTTGATATAATATCCATTCATCACTCGTGATCTGTCTATAAAATTCAACTTGACAGTCCCGAATCGACTTAAAAAATCACTTGAAATTACCTCGTTTTCCTTTCCAAAATCAACCCAAAGCTAGCCCCACAATTCTTAGAATTCCAGTCGCTAACAGACTCGAAGAGACCATTTGATTTTCTGTGTTCCTACTAGTCTAGTGATGAGTAATTTACTATCAACCATAAAAGAGTCAGGGAAGAAGAGACAAAAGTAGGAAGGATTTTATATTATTATTTGCATAATCATGAACAACCTTGTCGCACCCGATATCGCGGCGGCCCTAAAAATAAATTCTCTTGAATTATGGAAAAAGAACATATTTCTGGTATCTTGTTCTTTTAGAGGAAATGTCTTGTTTGAGGAGTCACCACCTAGTATATTATGGTCACTAGGAACCCTAACTGGTCAACAGAGATTCTATGGTTCAGGATTGATTACGTAAAAGGGAAGATATTATTACCCCTTAAACGTTCTGCCTAAAACAGACTGCATTGCTGGTTTTGTCTTTAATTGCTAAATGTTTATTAGTTTATGCTATGATGATTTGTTTATAATATTACTGACTCTGGCGCTAGTGAATATTCAAGCTCGAATAATTTCAACTCTGGCGTTGGTAAAAATTTATGGCTACAAAAAAAATTAGATCAATTTTTTTATTCCCTACTCTAGCGCCAGAGAATAAATAAATAAAAATAAATTTATTTTTACGCATGCACATATTTTTTATTTTTCTAGCTAAATAAAATACAAATACAACGAATAAAAATAATATAAATTTAAACCGGTATTTTTATTTTTGACTGACATCAGTGAATAAACCAATAAATTTATATTATTTTTTATTCATGCATACACATTTATTTTCTATTTTTTTCTCCTATTTTTATTATTTTTGGGGCTGGGCCCAGCTCAGCCCACATGGGT
Source organism: Populus tremula (assembly GCA_964019445.1). Lineage (NCBI taxonomy): Eukaryota > Viridiplantae > Streptophyta > Magnoliopsida > Malpighiales > Salicaceae > Populus > Populus tremula. The sequence goes on from CAXHTJ010000001.1 coordinate 52,501,415, forward strand.
TGGGCTAGACCCAGTTAGCCCAGCCCGGTCACTGGCCCAGGCTGCCCTACTAGCTATATTTTATAGCCCACTAAACTTGGAAAGTTAAACAACATGCTCAAAGATATGAAAATACTAACAACACGAAACTAGCAATAAAGAAGTATCCTCCCACTACACTAGTTTCCAGCAACCATAAATAACCAGCTAAGACCATTCCTCATACACCCCTCGTACGTGTCCCTCTGCATGCGCACACCCACGTGCCAGTCCCTCTACATGCATAACCATATCAATTTCCCATCCTTAAGATTCCTTGTCCGCAAGGAAATGCAAGATAAGACTTAGCTTCTACCAAGGCTCCCTTCCATTTAATTAGAACTTTATTTTTCAGAAGGTATCTGCCTTTTTGAATGACTTAACCATCAAGATAGGTCTCAGGTTGAGGAAGAATGACAGCTTCATCAGTCACAGGAGGAAGCTGAGTCGAGATGGTACGTAGTGACGGGTCGAACATGTTTCTCAACATGCTTACATGAAAGACGTTTTGAATTAAAGAAATCAAAGGCAAAGCCAACTGATAAGCCACTGGTCCAACTTTTTCAATGATTTTATATGGATAAAAGAACCTGGGTGACAGCTTCAAAGAGCTGCGAAATGCCAACGACGTCTGTCAGTAAAGTTGCAGTTTCAGGTATACAAAGTCGCCCACCTCAAAGATGAACTCACGATTTCGTTGATCCGCTTGACATTTCATCCGCTCCTTAGATAACGAGAGCTTCTTTCTCAACTCGCACAGGATGGCATCTCAATCACGCAAATATCCATCAACAACTTGTACTTTCAAAGTTCCCGGAACATACATGAATAAACTTGGAGGTGGAACACCATACACTGCTTCAAAAGATGTCATTTTGGTAGATGAATGGACTGAGGTTTTATAGCTAAATATTGTCCATGGAATCCAGTCAATCCATTTTCTTGGTTGGACCCTGCAAAACACCTTAAGTATTGCTCCAAGAATCGTTTAATTACCTCTGTTTGAGGATGGTAATTGAAACTCATGCACAACTTGGTCCTTGTCACTAACTATGGAAGCTGGCATTCCATGAAGTCGGACTATGTTAATTTAAGACGAAAGCATGTGTAACTGTGGCAGCAGCATATGAATGTTTCATATACTTCCTCCCCATCTTCTTCTTCTACACCGTCATTGTTCTGCTAGTTTTCAATGAAAAGCCCACTATTCCTGGGTTGGACTAATTACGGCCCAAACCAAAACTTCTGTACCGGGTCTAGCCCAGTTCCTTTAAAATAAAGTATGTTGGGCAGACATCGACGTCCAAACTCTTATTTTGGGCCAATACTAACCCAACTCTTTTGAGCTGATCTTGACCTAATATTATTTTGGTCTGAATCTCAACCCAACTAGGATGGGCTCAACCCACATAACTAGGTTGGCCCATCCTAATACTATATTATTATATATTTATAATAATACATAATATTCTATCATATATAAAAATTAAAAAAATCTAAAAAATTAGAAAAGGGTGAGACTAATTTTAATATTGATTTTAATTTGTTCATAGTATTTGTGTTGCCTTGCGTCCGACATCCAATATATGAGAAAAATGAAAAATTTGAATTAGATAAAAGGAATGGTTAATAAATCTATTTGCAACAATAAATTCCTTTTAGGTAATAAGAACATGCAAGCCCAATTCAGTGATGTATATTTACCGATCGCGAAGCTATTCAGTGGACAGAACCTTTCCCCAAGTTTGGAGCATTACAGTTTTAAAGAAAGAATAAGTGATATTGTTGTTGTTTTTTATAGGTAATAAATTGCAACGCCAAAAAAACAAAAGAAAGGTGAAAAAGTGATAATATCAAATCTGCAATTCCATCGGTCATTAATTATTCCGAGCGAAGAAAAAAAAAACATAACTAAGACATCATAGTAACAAATGATGCAGTTTCATGTCCATTCTATAAATTATTTCTTACTAACAGTTACTATCAGGTAAGCCAACAACCTAAATATTTGCAACTTTTAGTCACACTTTGTTTTGCAAGTTCATCAGCCATATAGTTTGCATCGCATAGAATATGAAAGAAAGACGCAAAAACCTAAGTGTAAAGAAAGTCTAGATGCAAGGATATTGTTGTTGATGAAGCAACTAGTTAAAAACAAATCGTGGAAGGAATATGTGAGGCTATTCTCTTTATGTTTACTTAGAATTGCGTAGAATTAAAATTATAAAACTCTTGTAGGAAAAGAAATGAGCATCAAAAAAAAGAAAAAAAAAAAGATTTTACTAATTATCTGTTCCTTTATTTGGAATTATTTCTGAAATGAAAACATATTTATTCATGACAATTTATTTGTTTATTGCACTGACATATCTAGAAGTGCTTTTAATCAATGTTCTGGTTTTCCTGCTTGAGCTCCAATGATGGCATCGCTTAAGGAGGATTGAAATTTACAAGCACACCTCTTGCTGGACTGACAATAACACTTATCACACCAACATTTCTCGCCTACACAATCTGAATCTCTTTGGCAACGAAATGTAATCACAGGCCCTCTTGCTTCTCCCACATCTAAACCTGACAATTACAAGTACACAATAATTCTATTTTCTTAATTTTTAATGAAAAGTAAACAATAATATATGTGAGTTTAACATGTGATTCTTAGAATGAAATATATAAGCATATGAGCGAGAAAGAGAAACTAACAAGAAGCGATGATTAAGAGTACAACGACCAAGAAAGTTAGCTTGAATGAAGACTTCTCCATCTCTCTTTCTTTGCTATGAAAATACCTTAGAGATATGTAAATGCCAATTACTTGTTTTTTTTTTTTTAATGCAATGAATAATGATAGGCTCTTTCATTGTAAATAATGTTATATAGGCGAGGTTATGGGGCTAATAATGGAAAGGTGTATCTTAGTGGATTACATACCTTTTTTTCTATATCATATTATCTATAAATTATAATAATGTAAAATCATACAAGGTAAATATTAAGAAGGGAAAAGAGACACCTACCTATTTATACATGGATTTATATTGCATTCTAAATAGTTACATGTTTGGACAAAACTTGCCAACAAGATAAGATTTCAAATTTGAATCATATCCGGGCAATATGGATCAGATCCAATATTTTGGTTATTTTTTATGCATGAATTGTTCAGACTATGTGAATTCACCATTTTAATGTGTTTCTTAATTTTATACATTTTTTTATATATACATAGATATAAATTCTTGAATTAATTAAGAATATTTTTAAATATTATTTTATTGTATTTCATTTGATTTTTATTTTGTTCTTGAATAAGATAATATAAACAATTTTTTTATAATATTAGTAAGTGTTCTTTTTATATAACCTATTATAAAAAAATTATTTTCAAATTTTAATAAGTTGATTTAACATGAACACTAATTTTTTTTATCACTAGTTCATTTGTCCACGCCCCATAGCGGGCTGAACCATGATTTTAAAAAGAAGTTATTAAGAGCTGAGATGTTTTTCATCAAGTGATAAATCTTGTGTTAAAAAAAAAAACATGTGGATAGCTTATCAGTCATTACCTTAACAAAGAATCTCGTGTTTCATGATAAAAGTAAGCGTATTGACACAATAGTTTATTACGTACGAGATTGCATTACAAACTAGTCAAAGTCAACTATGTGAAGACCCAAGATCAAGTCGCAGATATTTTCACTATGCCACTTAAACATGATATTTTTGTCAAGATGAGAGATATGCTAAGAGTTATAGGAAATCAATTTTAAGGGGGATGTTGAAAATAAAAAAATTTTTGTTTTTTTTAGAAAAACAGAGGAACCGGTCAACTAATCAAATTAAATGAACCAGTTTACCGGTTGAGAACCGGATGACCAATTAAGTTGGTAGAATTACTTTTCCTATTCAAAATAGAATTTCCTTTGCTTAGTATTTCCTTGATTATCTAGGACTTTAGACCTATAAATAAGCTTGTAATTAGAAGCATAAAACATAAGTATAATAGAAATAAAATGTGTATATAAAAGAAAACACTTATAGAAACACTCCTTCCTCTTAAATTTTCTTCTTATTCTTTAGCTTTGCTATTTTGCATTTTTTTCCATAAGTTTCTGCTACACTAATTTTTCTTCTAACATTATGGTGGTGTATGCAGGTAGGGATTTGTTGTGAAACTAATATGAATGGATGGAGTTGGAAGGTTGTGTTGTTGAGTTTGTTTGCTTTTGCACGGGGTTGTGGGAAATGGCCATCTTTGATGTCATTGGGATAAGGAAGGGGGAGGTTATTGATGGAAAGGTGTGCTAGTCATGGTGGAAGATTGTGTGTGAGAGCTTGGTGGTAAAGGAGGGAAGAAACACCAGTAATTGTGTCAAGCCTATTGTTGTTGGTGTTTCGCTGTTGCAACAAAGAGCTGCTGCCGGCCAAGTGCTTGGTGGTTGGTGCAATGGGTTGTGAGGGAGATAAGATCATAAAGGATAGTTGAGAGCTGACATGTTTTCTTTTCTACCCTTATTAGTCCATTACATTTTTCTTTTGTGATGGATGCTATTTTGAGAAAGAAGGTGATGAGAGAGGGCCGGTTGGTACACTGTCTTTTTTCTTTCTTTCTCGAGGGAGAGACAATGAAGGAGAAAGAGATTATAGTGAGTGTTGTTAGTTTTTTAAAATGGTTACTAAGTGTCGCACGTGTGCGGCGTTGCGACGAATTGTCTACTCTCATGTATTTATCTATCTGGCAAAAATGGGTAGAAAAAGAATTCTTATCTTTTATTAGTGAAAAGTGAAAAAGAGTCGCCACCTAGTATTTTGTCACTAGGAACCCTAATTGGTCTTAAAGATCGGGTACAAAAACTGGTTGCTTAAAGGGAAGGTATTAACACCCTAAACACGCCATACCAAAGGTAAACTGCATTGTTTGATTGTCTAATAAAAAGCCAAGGTATTATTGTTTTTTAATTGGTGGTCTGTCTAAGGTTTAAGAAAAATCCCTCGGTAAGGAGGTTTTATCTTCTAAAGTGAAACTTAATCATTCTGATATCAACCAAAGAAACTAATTTTAATATTAGAAGTATGTCTTACATGTAAGTTTGTAATCCCAGATATTAAAAGAAAACAAATATTTTTTCTGAAATTTTTGAAAAGTTGGCCTAGTTGTCATGACTTTAATAAATTGGTTATTAAAGTTAAATTACATGCTAACACATATTTTTGAATTTTCTTTGTATGAAAATACAATATAATTTTTTACTTTGCATGAAAATCTTTAAAAACTTGGTTGTATGGAAGAAAAAAAAAACATCCTTTTTTTGTGTAATTTTTTTACAACATTTCAGAGAAAACTGGGTATTATAATATTGGATTTGTATCTTTACAATATAAAATATAAACCAATATTAATCAAAATGGTATAAAAATACATGAAAAAATCACAAATTTCTCAAAGGATTTTTGGAATTTGTTGTATACAATATAATAAAAATATATTATAAATATAAAGAGATGGGTTGGCCTAAATATGTTAGGATGGGCCCATCATGGCTGGGCTGAAATCGGCCCATAATAAATTTGACAAGAGGTAGGCTGGCTTGACCTATAAGATATTTTCTTTTTCTTTCTTTTTTGGACAGGGCTAGACCCGACCCAACCATTTTGGTCTGGGCCAGTTCGGTCTGGCCATGAATAGTGAAAATGCTCTCCACTGTTCACATGCAATGTGAACAGTAGAGAGTAAATTAATTCACTCTCCATTGTTCACTTGCAAAACAGAACAATGGAGCAGTTGGGGGCGATGAAGAAGAAGAAAAGGAAGAAAAAGAAAAAGAAAAGGAAGAAAGGGAGGGGAGGAAGGCTGACTTGACCTATAAGATATTTTCTTTTTCTTTCTTTTTTGGACTGGGCCAAACCCGACCCAACCATTTTGATCTGGGCCAGTGTGTTCGGCCCAGGAACAGTGAAGATGCTCTCCACTGTTCACATGCAACGTGAATAGTAGAGAGTAAATTAATTCACTCTCCACTGTTCACTTGCAGAACAGAATAGTGGAGCAATTGGGGGCGATGAAGAAGAAAACGAAGAAAAAGAAAAAGAAGAAAGAGAAGGGGAGGAAGGCTGACCTACAGTGGCTCACGATGCTGGTGGTGGTGGTGAAGGGGAAGAACAATGGTGGTTCGCACAAAGAACTGTGGCAGCTGTTGTGGCTTTTCTTCTCCTTCCTTCTACCCTTCCCTGGTTTTCTTCCTCTCTCTTTCGTTCCTCTTGTGTTAGTTTTTGCAGTTCTCTCCTCTCTGTCTCTTTATTCTTTTTTGTCTCTTTTGTTTTCTTTTTTCCTCTAAAACTCCTTAAAAGTGGCGTGTTAATCCCCCCATCTTCTCTATTTTTCACCTTTCTGTAATCTCTTCTTTCTCTGGTCATGTTCTTCTCTATAATGTCTTTATTTGTTTTGTTTTTTTTTCATCTTTCTCCCCTGTTTCTTCCTTCAATCTCTCTCGTTCGCCTTAAAATTCCCCTTTTTTTTCTGTCTTTCTCCCCCGCTGTTTATAACGGTGAAAGGGGGAGAGACAACTACTATCCTTGTCCAATCATGTCACAGGAGTAGGGAGGTCGGGGGATTGCTGGGCCGCCACCCCAGGGCTTGTCCTTTTGTTTTTTTTTTTTTTGTCATGGTAAGTCAAGGTTTTTGATTTTTGGGTTTTTGGGAATGGAAGGGAAATGAGCAGCGTTGTAGGGGAAAAAAACTTTCTTCCCCAACCTTTGCACATTAGGGAAGAAGAAGATATGCAATGCCTTTCAAAACGACACTTGTTTTGGTTTTTTTTAACAGTGGATGAAACGACACAATTTTACCAAAAACATGTCGTTTCATTTAAAAAGAAATGGCGCCAAGAATTTGTCAATTTCCAAATCAATCCTCAATTTGTGAATTGTTCAATCAAGTCCTCAAGTTGTAATTTTTATTTTAATAATCGATTCAATTGCGTCTTTGTCAAAATCGGATGTCAACCCTAAATTTGGCCGCCTCATTCAATTTGATCCTTAGTCTTGGATTTATGCAATTTGACCCTCAATTGATCCATAAACTTCTAATTTCTTCAATTTGGCCCTTGATTCGGTCAATTCCAACCCTTCTATTTACGAGTCTTTTTCCAATTTGGTCCTTAGTTTTGAATTTCTTCAATTAATTCCTTAATTGGCCATCAAACTTCAATATTTATGCAATTAAGTCCCTAATTTGACCAAATCAACTCTAAAAATTATAATTCAACCTCAAAACTTTAATTTCTTCCAATTAAAGCCCAAATTGACTTCAAAATCAATTTTTCTTGCAATCAAACCATTTATAAATTCAATTAAGTTAATAAAACTTTGATTTTGGACATTTCTTTCTCAAATTGAATTTTCTTTGTTAACAAGACTCTCATCAGTCAACAATATATTATTAAATTTTAATCTTTGTATTTTTAAACCTCCTCAACTAATTTTTTATCATTTTCCAAGTGCTCTAGTATCCTCTTCTCACTGACATTATTTTTTTTCTTCTATATATTTTTTTTTGTATTATCTTTTTTTGTTTGTAGGTCCAAAAAATGAATAACAACAAAGGTGATGAGAGAGGGCTGGTTGGTGCACTCTTTTTTTCTTTCTTTCTTGAGGGAGAGACAATGAATGAGAAAGAGATTACAGTGAGTGTTGTTAGTTTTTGAAATGGTTACTAAGTTTGTGTCTTTAGGATGGAAATTAGATTTTTATTTATTTATTTTACTTTTTATTATGGTGGCCTCTCTCTCTCTCTCTTTCTCTTGTGTTTTCAACTCACTTTCCATGGCAATGGTGGCTAGGCTTTCTCTGGTCCATCTTCTCTTACAAGGATTCCTCTTGTATTTATATGTCATAATTGTTTGTCATATTTTTTTGATTGCTTTATTTTGGTTATTTTTTTATTGCTTTTCACTTTGGTCCCTTTATCCATTTTACTCTCTAATTTTTTTTTCAAAGTGCAACATCAATGTCAATTTGATCAAGAAATTAATCGATAATTATGAAATAAACGAGTCAATAGCTAAAATGTATCAAAAACTTATTTTAGAATTTTGATTTATTTGTAGAGATGTTGGAAATATGAAAATGATATTTTGAAAAAAATAGTAAAAAATCATGTTATGAAGATGATTTATATAGGTAAAATTGATATTACATGAAAAGTTAGCGGGAGTTAGTTATATAAGCCAAACTTTAATGGTGAAATTGAGATACCTCTTGTGAGAGAAAAAAGTAAATTATCTATAGAGACCTCACTTAATAATTTTAGTTCTTAAATTGAGATAACTATTAAGTTGAAATATGTTTTTGATAAGATAAGATATGAGATTTAATGACCAAACAATCATTTCTCACATATAAATTATCTATTGGCACCTTAGCCGATAATAACTAATCAATGATAGGGAAGAATCCAATCTAATGACAAATATAAGTAAATTAATCCATCATTTATGGTAAGAAGCAAGCACACCTTTAATGGGAAAATCTAAGATACACCTTCCCATTATAAGTCGCATAGCCTCACCTATATAATATTATAATAGGATCACAATTCATTTCTAAAAAAAGTAATTGGCTTTTACATATATCACAAAAGCGTTTTCGTTGCAAAGAAAAAGAGATGGAGAAGTCTTCATTCAAGTTAACTTGCTTAGTTATACTATTAATCGTTGCTTCTTGTTAGTCTCTCTCTCTCTCTCTCTCTCTCTCTCTCTATATATATATATATATATATATTATTTATTTCATTCTAATAAGCATGCAAACAATGTTGTCAGGTTCGCATGTAGGAGAAGCAAGAGGCCCCGTGATTACATTTCGTTGCAGTACAGATGCAGACTGTGTAGGGGAGAAATGCTGGTGTGATACTTGTTATTGTCAATCCAGCAAGAGGTGTGCTTGTAAAATCCCTTCCATCTTAAGTGATGCTGTCATTGGAGCTCAAGTAGGAAAACTAGTACATTGATTAAAAGAACCTATAGATATGTTGATGCAAAAGGCAAATAAATTTTAATGAATAACTATATTTTCATTTTAGAAAAAATCATCTGATTGTTAATAAAATTGTTATTTTCTTTTAATATATATATATAAATTAAAATCAATATTAAAATGAATCTCACTCTCTTTTAATGTTATAATTATTTTTTATTTAATGAATTAAGAGATCTTATATTCAATATTATAAATTTACATTGAATAAAAAAAACTTAAATATTACAATCTGCCATTAAATAAATAAAAAAACCTAGCCTTCTTATTCCACCCATCTTCTTCCCCTTTGTTTTTCTTTCTTGAATCGTTCTTGTTCATGATTTGATAGATCTTAATGAGGAATTGTATATAATGCATATATAATATGCTAGCTAAAGTGTGTAGGAGAGACAACCATGGTTGGTGGTGGTGGTAATTTTTTTCTCACATTTGTTTTTAACTTATTTTTGTATTGTTAAATTTAAATAAAATCAATTAAAAAAATCTTTCATTTATCATATTTTTTATTGAAAAATTCTTTCTTTCATTTTTTTTTAATTTTGATTTGTTATTAAGGCATTGAATTAGGCTTGTTAGCCATAACTCATTTTTAATGGAATATTTAGGGTTATGCAGTCCAAATCAACTCCAGATATTACAAAATTAGCTGTTCATGACCAAATCTATCAAAACTTTTTTCACACTCGTGTATGTCAAGCAATCAACGTGTGTGCACACAAACCTCATTTCTAAAGTACATACTTTAATGAGAAAAACTAAGCAAATCAAAGTATTCACAGTAAGTAAATTAGCCCAGTTGGGTTTAAGATTAACTTTTACAAAAATTTAGAATCAGACCACCAAAAAAATCTGGCAAACAATGGACGCGGCGGCGCGTACTGGTGCACTTCATGCGCGGCTGCTGGACCAGCAGGAACACAGAAAATCAAATGGTCTCTTTGAGTCTGTTAGCGACTGGAATTCTAAGAATTGTGGGGCTAGCTTTGGGTTGATTTTGGAAAGGAATACGAGGTGATTTCAAGTGATTTTCTGAGTCGATTCGGGACTATCAAGTTGAATTTTCTAGACAGATCACGAGTGATGAATGAATATTATATCAAATATCTATTTAATTAAAAAACTTTACATTTAAAGATGGAATTTATATTATTTTCAATGATAATATTATTAATGCTTTTCCATACAAAATTTATTACAAGAAAAGGCAACTCCATTACAAAGCTTGAATTTATATTATAATCTGGCAACTCCATATATTATTCCCATGACCGGAAGGGTTCACGTGTGATCAAGCGACTTATAATCAAGACAAACAGTACTGATCAAACCAGACACCTTACTTCCGGTTGATGTAGCCAACACTATGATCATTAAACAGTTGTGTAAACAAATTCTTTAACATAGTCATACAAAGCCTTGGCTTTTGCAGGATCAAAAACCTCCACACCATGGAAGCCATCCTCATCAAACCTTGCAACCACGTCCACTCCACGCGACTCTAACATCTTCACCAATTCCTTTTCCTTGTCAACAAGTGGATCCCCACCGTATCCTCTAAAGAAACACCTTGGCAGCCGTTCGATTTTGTTCTTTTCAAGAAACCCGCCAACAATGGGATTGCAATACTCATGATCACGATCGGTATCTTCAGGCAAAGCCAGAGCCCACTTCTTATCACTAGTAGCCAATGGCATAACCGGATCATCGATCAACCTCTTCTCTGATTCAGTCCTGGTGACAGAAGAAAAACAGGGGACATTCAATATCAAACCAATGATTTTCAAGGGTTTGATATCAATATTCAAGGCAAGCAAGTTTGCATGGTAAGCAATATTGCCACCAGCACTCATGCCCATCAAGAAACACCTTGAAAAATCAAGGTATTCTTGAAACCAAGGTTCACAAGAAGGGCCGTTGATATCCAAAACTTGTTTTTGGACCCACTTGATAGACTCCATAGCATCTTCATATGCAGCGGGAAGGCGATGTTCAGGGGCAAGACGATAGTCAACAGAAAGGACGAGAGCGGGGAAGTGAGAAGCCATGTCACTGCATGTCTGATGGAAAGCAAGAGTTGCAGCGCTGTAAAGAACAAAGCCACCTCCATGATAGTAAATAATGAGAGGGAGTTTGGTGTTTTGAGGGGGATTTAGGGGGCGAAATAAACGAAGAAATGTTTTGTTGTTGAGGTTTAGAGAGATGTCTTTCGAGAGCGAAAGTTCTTTGGAACCTGGAGTTATATGTTCTGTTGGTGGTACGTCAGGAAATGGGCTGTTTCTAGTGAGTGAGCCATCTGGATTCTCCACAAAATCGCAGAGACCTGTTAACTTGACAGAGGAAGCTAACATGGTGGAGACAAGGTAGTAAATTCTAAGGGAGATGAAGAACAGTATGCAAGAGGAGGAACTAATAGAAGGAAGGGAAGTGAATGGATTGTTAGTCAATGTATTAATATCTTAAAATTATCTGTTGATAAACTCAAATTTAACTGATATAAAAACTTCTTATGAAACCCAAAATCTCTACCATAAAAATATAGGTTTACGCTAGGCATACCATCCAGCACCCTAGATGCTAGGCGTGCACTTCAGTACCCTGGCTGCTGTGTAGTAATTCAGGACCCCTACACCTTTTGGGCTCAAGCTCTGTGTCTCCAAGTGGATTTGCCTCCAAGAAATACTATTTTTGGCTAGGAGATAAAGGGCGAGTGGATTTGCGTTGATGGAGTGTTTTGGTCAGAAATCGTTTAAACTTCTAATGAATGGAGTGTTATTATCAATTAGAAAATGACAATATCATTCACCTATTATTTTAGTAAGAAGAGATGAGACTTTGCATGAACGTAAATACTAAAAAAAATCCACTTGGAGATATAATCCAATATTTTAAGCCTTGGAGGCTGGAAGTTTTGTCTATAAAATAGTGGATTTTTTTTAGTATTTACGTTCATGCAAAGTCTCATCTCTTCTTACTATAATAATAGGTGAATGATATTGTCATTTTCTAATTGATAATAACACTCCATTCATTAGAAGTTTAAACGATTTCTCTTCCTTTACCTTTGGTTAACAAGGGGAAAAGATTGGTGCTGCAATTCATCTAAAAAAATCAAATTAATGATTAAAGAAGAAGATGAAAAAAATAATATTATATTTTTAAGATCAAGATGGATGAGTGTGAAACAACACTCTCCAATTTAAGGGCCTAGACTCATCCATTTTGGGCTTAGTATTAGGCTAAACAAGAACTCATTGTCTATACAAATAGGTTTGAGGCCATAGTTTTTCATTCAATGGGTCCAGAGGATAATTATAATGTTATATAGGCAAGCTCGTGGGACTAATAATGGAAATGCATATCTTAGTGAACTACATACTTTCTTTTTTTTTATCTATATCATATTATCTTTAAATTATAATAATGTAAAATTATACAAGGTAAATATTAAGAAGGGAAAAGAGACTTGCACAAATTAATAGGTGAATGATATTGTCATTTTCTAATTGATAATAACACTCCATTCATTAGAAGTTTAAACGATTTCTCTTCCTTTACCTTTAGTTAACAAGGGGAAAAGATTGGTGCTGCAATTCGTCTAAAAATATCAAATTAATGATTAAAGAAGAAGATGAAAAAAATGGTTTTCTATTTTTGAGATCAAAACCATCTAAGGGCCTATACCCATCTATTCTGGACTAGTGGGCTTACTATTAATGGCTTAAAAACAACTCATTATCTATACAAATAGGTTTTGAGCCAAGGTTTTTCATCCAATGGGTCAAGGGTTATTCTTTGACCGACCTAAAATATTGATCCATAAACCACCTTCAGAAAAGTTCATATACTTATTAAATTAATCATTATTTTTTTAATTATAACATATCTAATAAAATCACACTTAATTTCATCGTGATAAATTAAATTATTCATTTATCCTAAATCCCAAACAAATCTTAAAATATAAATCATATATTAATACAACAAAATTATCATTATAAAATAAATAAAACACTTATATATACAAACAAATTATAAATATTACAACAAATATTAATAAATCAACTTAAAATATAAATAAATCGGTTTGCTTATTAAGTGGAGTGAAAACTTAATAAAAAATGAAACCAAGAGAAAAAATGAGTCATTGCTATGTTTTAATGCAATCACGATAAAATTACCAATGAATTTTTTTTATTCAATCATTGTTTCCATCTAAAATTATTGAATAATATTAAAACTGTAGACGCATAATCCAGACACATATATATACCACCTCATTAGCAAATGTTATAAATTATTATTAAAGAGATAATATTTTTATCATTTCTCTTTAAAAAATTTTAATAACCAAATTATTATTTTTTAAAATAAAAACATTATTCATGACAATTTATTTGCTTATCGCACCAGCATATATAGAAGTCATTTTAATCAATATTCTGGTTTTTCTACTTGAGCTCCGATGATGGCATCGCTTAAGGAGAATTGAAGTTTACAACCACACTTATAGTTCTGACAAAAACAAGTATTACACAAACACTTCTTGCGTATACACCAACATTTTTGGTCTGCATAGTTTGCATTTTTATTGCAACGCAATGTAATCACAATGCTTCTTGCCTCTCCTACACGTGAACCAGACAAACACAAGTACACAATAATTATTTTTTTTTATGAAAGGTACAGAATAATATTTATTTGTGTGAATATTATAATGAAATATATAGTAATATCTCTCTATAGAGACTAACGAGAAACAATGATTAAAAGTGAAACGACCACAAATTAGTTTGAATGGAGACTTTTCCATCTCTCATTCTTTGCTATAAAAATACCTTATAGATATGCAAATGCCAATTACTTTTTTTCTTTATGCAATGAATAAGGATAGGCTCTCCTATTATAATATTATATGTTATATAAGCAAGCTTATAGGACTAATAATGGAAATGTATATCTAAGTGAATTACATATCTTTTTTTTTTCTATATCATATTATCTATAAATTATAATAACCTAAAATTATATAAGGTAATTACAAAGAGAAAACAAACTTGCATAAATTATGGGTCCACGCGCCGCTACAGTCAACGCCCGGAAACGAACGGATCTGGCCTGCTTTCTTCTTCTCTTCCCTTCCCTGCTAGTTGTTAGGACCACAATCACCTGCAACCATAACAAAATCGCAACAAACACAGTCGATCCTCCCCTTTTTTAGAGTCGTTTCTTCCCATTTGAATTTGCCTCTTGTTTTTTGGTTTTGCCTTCTCGATTTCAGGTAGTTGGCGGAAAGACGAAGAGGCTGTCGGCGACTGGGCTTATATCGCGTCTGCAGCTATTGGCGGTTGGTTCGGGTCTTGGCGACGACGAGGGCCTGCAGGGTTCTAGGTGGCGTTCTCAGTGGCCGAGAGAGGGGTCGGTCAGAGCTGGAGCCAACGACGATGAAGAAGAGAGTCGGGGCTGTCTTATGGGTCTGTAGGGGCTGGATAAAATAGAAGGAGGATGGAGGTTGTGGTTGCTGGTCTGTGGGCGCTGTTGGGTTGTTGCTGTTGCAGGAGGTTGTTCGGCTTAACGTGTTAAAAGTTAAACACGTTCAAAATACATTTAAAAATTTAAATTCTTTTGAGATTACATTGAAAATGCTAAAATCGATGTAAATATATAATACAATATATTAATCAAAATAGTTCAAGGTAAATTTAGAAAACTCGTATCACAATCACTTTATTCAAAAAGGAGACAAGTAACTACGACATCTAAAAAAAAAAGAGCATATGAAGAAAAAGCCTTACCAAAATGGCCTTGAAAACGCACTTTGGGTAGGAATAGGAGATTGAGTTGAGCTAAACGCCAACTCCATTCTTCGAGGTATCGTTTGGCATTGCGTTTATAACTGCGTTTCATCAAATTTTGAATTATTTTTTTTTTACTAAAATTGAGTGCGGTTTGTACTTTTTGGATCGTTTTGATGTGCTGATGTCAAAAATAATTTTTAAAAAATAAAAAAACATCATTATCATGTATTTCGGCACGAAAAGCTATTTAAAAAGCAACCATTACAACACTGCCAAACACGCTGTATTATTTATATTATTCACATAGTGCACACATCAATGAAAAAAAAAAAGGTATATAGGAGCATAACACTTTTATCATTTTTATAAACTCAAAGTTTAAAATGGCTAACAAATAAGTGATGCAGGGCAACTTAGGAGCTGTTCTGAATATGCTTTGGAGGCTGTTTAGAGTTACAAAGAAGTGGAATTCTGTTGGGAATTCTATTAGAGTCACACTAATAGGGTTTATTTTATTTTTTAAATAAGTAATGAATTAAGAAAAGTGAAATGAATGAATAGGTATAAAAGTATCAAAACTAATTAATTATTGTTTTAAAGAAAGAACTCTATTTTATTTATTTTATAAAACTACAAGGACTATAATTTACTCTGTTTCTCTTATCTTCCACAAAAGAGCGTTCGCGAGTAGGTAATTCTAGCTTTTCGCAAATTCGGCAAAGAGACCAAGCACGGAGGATGGGCGCCGTCTTGGAGAAGACTGTAACGTATTATGATATTAGAACAATTCGATTAATCCTCGAGGCTCTTCTGAGTCGGATGGGAAAGAGAAGACTTTCTCCGGATATTGAACGAGATCGGGAAATTCAAACTCGAGAAGATAAGCTTGGGTTTTGTGAGAAACGGTACTGTGCGTTTCTTTTTTTTGCCTTCAAATATGAGATCGGAGGAAAGATTTTCTGTTCTCTGTTAGATTCTTGCTTTTGCTTTGCTGTTCGGAAATTCTTTCATGAGTTGAATGACTCTGTCCAGATCTGCTTCTTTTTTTATATATAAATTTCATTCTAATTCAATATTTATTTAAGTTTACTATTCTGAAATCCATCCAACCGGAAATGATCTGCTAAAACACAGAAGGAGTGCAGAAAAAGCCATAAAATACTACAACAAGAAGCACAAGGTATTTCTTTTTATTATTGCCTACCTCTTCTTCTAATTCTGTGTTTTTATTTTATTAAAAAAAACAGAGGAAATTAATGTCTACATAACACAATAAAATAATAAGTTGATCAATTATGCATCTTAAACTAATTTTAGATCGGTATACTGTTTTTCCAGTTTTGATGATGAAACAATTAGAAGAATATTATTGCTCGAAAGCGTTAGAAAACAAACTCAAAGTCCCTCCCTAATAAGGACAGGACAGCACAGTGTTTTAACCCAAAAGTTCTCTACGATTTCTATCCATGTCATATTTTCCAGAGAATTATTAATCTTCATCTCGGTGCTTGAATGAACTTATTAGGATTGTTTGGTGCATGAAAGAGATAAACACTCTGTTTTGCCAGTATTGTTATGGTGTTGATCCATCATGCTGTAGAATTCTATAACAACAAGTCCAAGGTAAATTTCTGGGCTGTAAAAACTCCTCGGGTTATTTCTATGTATTGGGTGGTTAAAACAATCAGCATCATCTAGTACTATTTGCTAGTTATAATGTTTATTTTATTTTATTTTATTAATTTTCCGCTGCTAAAACAAATTAATTCTGTGTACTCCCAACTTATTTTTTTGTTCCTGTCAATTTGTTTTTCAGGGTGCTAAATTTAAGCTGGTGGAGATCATATCTGCATGTTCTTTCTTTTCTATGGGTGTTTGGGAGCATATCAACTTCACTGCTTCTGAAGATGACAAGTCTCTGAAATTATTTTTTGCTGAATTGTCACATGGAGAAGCTCATTGGGGAAGGAATCATAATACAGAAGCCGAAAAAATCACTGCATGTTGTTTGTTGGAAGAAGGTGAATTATGCATTTCTTTTGTTCCTTCTTATTCGCACTCTGGTGTGTTTGTCAATGCACGAATTGTATTTTATCATTACATTCATAAGATTTTATATTATTGTTTCTGGTTTGTTTATTTGTTTATTATTATTATAGGGTCTACAAAAGATTACTGTGGATTTTGTCCCCATGAAAACAAAGTTCATCACCCTCTTCAGGGATTTACAGCAGGGATTCGCTGGTGATTTTCTTGCTTTTTGTTGAGGAGCTTCCTTCAAGCAATATGCCGAAAACTATAATGAAGCGCAACCTTATTCCCACCCACTAGTATCCTACCCTACACCCCTTCAGCTAGCAAAGGAATTTTCCCACAGATCCATTTGTTAGGTAGCGAGTGAAGGATACTGACACGTAATTTGATAAGCTTTATCAGTGTAATTGGCTCGTATGCATGTTTGAATAGCTTATCTTGTAAATTCTTATGTTTTTGTTGGGTTTTTTATTTTGAATGGAAAAATTAAATAATTAAAGCTTTCTCAGTTTTAATGGTCCATGTGCATGTTTGAATAGCTGTCTTGCGAATTTGTATGTTGTTGTTGCGGTATCTTTACAATGGAAAGAAATGAAAAGAAACTAAGCTTGCGAGTTTGAATGAGCTTGAAATATTTTTCATTTGAAGGATTGTGAGTGCACTAAGCTTATTTTAAAGTGTTTGTGTGGCATCATCGTTCTTTGATTTCTATCAGCAGGCTTATGGATTTTTGAATGAAGGGAAGTTGTCATTATTCCAGTGTTTCAACCTTGATCCCCAGCACCTTAAGGATATGTGTGGACCATGGTAGAGGAAAATGGTGAGTGCACTTAATTTTTAAAATGATTTTGGTTGGTTGAATTGCAATTAGTTGATTTGATTAAAAACCTATTTGGTATTTTGGTTTTCTAGTTTTACTATTTTGTTTTAAAGTTAAGTAGTTGAAAGGTTTAGAGCCTATTTGGCGTCTTGTTTCTCCTACTTTTTACTATTCTTCTTCAAAGTAAAGCAATTAAAAGTACAAAGTGTTTGATGGGTGATTGTTATAAAAACAAATCCAAATGTATAATAGCTTTCATTTCAAAATGCATGAAAATTGATTATTTTTTTATAAAAAAAAGGGTGCGTATACTATTTAAAAGATAAAAATAACATTAAATAACTTTAAATTATAAAAATACCATTATTATATATTTTACCTTAATCCATGAAGTTTAAAGCATTATCAAGATAAAACAAGCATTTTCTTCTTCGCTTTTTAAAAAAACTTGTATTACTCATCACTTTTGATTTTAAGGATAAATAGCATTTTCAAATTTTTAAGTTATTTATTTAATTTCTTAATAAAAATCTTAAAGTTATGTTCTTAATAGTAATTTTAGTTCAAGAAACATAGCAATTGATTACCAAACATATGAGTGATTTTAACTAGGCACTACAATTTCAACCAAATTTGATGGATACCGACCCTAATTTGATGGATTTATGGATAGTAAAATTTCCTACCCCTTAGGGTTGGTATCCATCAAATAGATGCTATCTGCTCTACCTAATCAATTTGCTTGTTATTCAAAATTTCAAATAGCTTAGATAGACAAACAGTTATGTTTTCATGTGATAATCTTTTTATTGATGGGGTTAGGAGTCCAAATTACTTGGGGGATTCAATCAGTTAACTCCCAGGAGAAATTGTTGCTTCCATTGTGTCCCGCTTGACAATTAGAGAAGCAGGAAGAACTAGCATCCTTTAGGGTAGATGGAAAAATGTGTGGACATTGACCACTTGCTTACACTTTGATGGTACAAATTCAATGCGGGATGTCTGCCTGAATGAGAAACTATTGACTACGTGAGTATGTATGATGGATGAATCAAGTGTTGGACTCGCATAAAAGTTTGAATTTAAACAATTTTATGATCTCGTTTTGATTTGAATGAAAGATTCCATCTTGATGTTGATAAATAGATTAGCTTTGCAATGCCCCTGGAGAAGCACTCGAGCACTTCTGACCAAAATTTTACTTTGAACATCAAATGCTATTTTAATATAGTATATTAAAATAGCATTTGCAAGTTAATTGATCATAGTGCAAAAACAGCAGACAACAATCTCAGGATTCGTGTCTGGATACATGTATTTGACCTTAGCTGTCTAAACAATGTTTGTTGACTTGTGGGAGCTTGTAACTGTTTATTTTATGGCCTTTCTATAATCCTATGATCCATATTTACTTAAATTTGGATGTTAACCAAGAAATTGATTAGGTTTTCACTCAATTACATGCCCCCTTTTATATGCATGTATATTTGTTATATGTATCCACAGTGTAGTTGTAGATCCAATGCAGAAACTGATTTGAAAGGGGTCATTGAATCAACCCGTGGGTCATGGAGTCAATTATTTTTATTAAAATGATGTTATTTATTTTTTCAAAATCTTTTTTCTTGGTGCTGTCTTGGTCAAGTTTGGATTAAATTCGACTGGATAAACCTGGACGAGTCAATGAGTTTCACCAGGATCATATCCTGGAACTCATTTGGGTCATGAATTTTTTCAGGTCGGTCCAGAGCAGTTTAACAACTATGATCCACAATGCACTATAATATAATATTGGTGATGGATATAAAGGTGGTAAAAAATGCTGTGAATCCAAATTTACAAATCCAATGCAACCTTATGGTTGGAATATCTGTCTTTTGCTTACAGTATTGCACGATTACTGCAAACTTATTTCTAGTGTTGTTTTTCTATCAGCAGCCTGGTGAGCCCTCTCAGAAGTTTGTCGTCATTATCTCATTGTTTCAACTTGGAACCATCAGGTCAAAGAATTTGTACTTTATTCATATGAAAAAACTGACCATCTGAAAATCGAAGCCTATGCAGCAGGATGAATTGCTTCTTCTTCTTTTTTCTTTTTTTTTGACTGGTGCATCAGTCCGAAAAATACAAAAGGTTTGATCAATATTAAACCCGAACCAACCTTGTAGGCTTTATCTTGAACTGGTTTGACGATTGATTCAGCTAACTTGACTAGTTTGATTGGCCTCTTACCTGGTCAGCTCCAAGGATCATCTCGTATCACTCCACCAAGTGAAATGGCAGAGCTAGCATGAACAGAAACTAGAAGGAACGATCATGATCTCCCAAAGAGAAGAGAAAAGTAAAAGGGCAACTCGAAGCTTCTTCAGTTTGTTCTCTTTTCACAAACTTTTGGTATTCTCGCACTTTCACATAAAAAAAAAAAAACATTAAAAATGATTATTATTTTCCATGCAAAACCTGGTTTGCACTGCGGAGTCAAACAAAACTTTGGTCTGCGTATAGATTTACATAGCGCAATCAAACAAAGCTTAGAAGGAAATGTGATACTGTTGATTTTTAAAATATTTTTTGTTTTAAAATAATTTTTTTTATTTTTTAAAAATTATTTTTGATATCAATTTGAAAATATCAAAAAAAAATTAATTTAAAATAAATAAAAAATATTTTTAAAACAAAAAAACAAATAGGTTTTAGTTGCTTATTATAGATTTACCATGCCTTTTGAAGTTTTAAGCACTTTTGGAATGCAATATCCAGCATGGGATTACAACAAGCCCTTGTTATGGATTTAACAATTCTTAACAAGGATTTAGTGTACTTAGATCTCTTTACGGTATTTATTTTTTTATAGTAAAATCTTTTCAATAATTTTGAATTTTAGAAAAAGAAAAATCGATCTAATTTTTTTTTTATTTACCGGCGAGAATTTTTTTGTATTTACACTAGACACTGACTCTTTTAAATTTGAACCGATTAAGATAACCAAATTACTAATAACACAATTTCACAAGACATTGATTTTTTTTTTCTTTGCCCAATTAATAGTGAGAAACAACATTTAGAAAAAAACATGAACAATCATGGATAAATTAGGTTGGACATTCTTGAGATTTATACTATAATTTAGCTGACCAATTTTGTTGTTTCCTAACAAAGTAATTGTTTATTCATCAAGGTGAAGGAAAAGTAAAAACCAATGACAATCCAGAATCCGGATAAACCCTGTTGGTATTAATGGATATTAATCCATTGTGCAAAATAAGCTGATTAATTTCAACTATTGACCTGCACTTGGAATCTATTGATGTGGTTTTGTACAAATTATGAGCTGATGAAAGTGTTTGTTTCGGTGATTGGATTGAAGTTTAATGCTCTCAATTTGCAGAGCTTCGAAGAAGCAAAATCGGCTAGGCAAGTGATGATGGCCACAGATGGAGAGCTGTAACCTCCTGTCAAGTGGCATGTTTTCTTTGATTCCCCTTCATCTGATTTTATAAAAACATCATACAGTATGTAGCTTTCTTCGCATCTCTTCCTCTGGTTTTATCCTTCTTTGATTTTCTGATGGACATAATATTGTTGCTGCTTTCTTTCTTTTGACAATCTTAACTACTGAAACTCATAGGAAGCATGCTGCTGCTGAATTGCTTCTGATCACATGAGGGTGCTGTCATTATATGCTTCATCTTAGGTGTCATAACCCAATTTAGATGACAAGTCTCCTTTTAAAAAGGACTGTGGTCAAGATTTTTGCAAATAAACAAGTATTTAAATCTCCAAAATCAATATGTACTTTAGAATTTTAATTTTATTTAATTACTAGACGATGAGTGTCAATTTTCCACGATAAAATACCCTTTTCAGTACTTGCCGGGACCTCCACCTATATGCTACAGCTAGAAACACAAGTAACAAAGACATAATAAAGAACTAGTAGTGATTGATTGCTTTGTTATGGTTTTGGTTTTGGCTGTGCAGCATGATCTCTTAACCAGGTCAAGATAGTCCCGAACACAAGCTCCACATTTTCCTCAGGCTCACCAACCAGCATATGCCACATACCAGGAAAGATCTTCAATGTTTTGTCCTTGCTTGAAGCAGATTCATACACAAAACTAGCCGACCTAAAGTCGCACGCCAAATCATCCTCCCCATGCACCATTAGAAATGGAACCCCGAGGTCGTAGCAATGCATCCTTAGGTACTCACAAACCCTCAGAAACTCTAGTGCAGTCGCTGCCGGAGGCTTCCCTGACTCCGGGCGATTCGGGTTGTTGGCTACCATCCTTCTCTTCCATTCTTCTTTGTATGATCTGCTGGAGACCGGCTTTGAGGCCACAACTCTCCATGTAGGTGCAAATAGTGCTGCCAAAGGAAGTAGCTTCTCTAATGGCCACATAGGTTTAAATTTTGCTGAAATACCACACATAGCACCACTTAAGATCAAGCCATCCCACGTATAGCCTTGCTTCAAACATACAAGGATTGAAATTGCTCCTCCTAGTGATTCACCATATAGAAAGGCTGGCAAGTTAGGGCTGTTAGCCTTGACCGAGTCAAAAAACATTATGCAATCACTAACAACATGTTGGATATTTGGGATGTGACCTCGCAGTCCATCAGAATAGCCATGGCCTTGTAGGTCAAGTGCACAAACCAAGAATCCAGCTTTGGCTATGGCTATAGCAGTTAGTTCATTGAGCCAGCTGCTTTCTGAGGAGTAGCCATGGACCATGGCTACAATCCCTTTTAGCTGAGAAGTGGGATCATCAGGACGCCAAAATTGAGTGAAGATTTTCATCTTCTTCTTGTTGAACATGAAGCTTTCTTGGTGAAGAATTTGGTTCTTCTTGTAGAATTCTTCTCTTGTGAGGTCTCCATAGGACTTTTTTCATTAGCTTGGTGAATTGGGTGTGACAACATTTTCTTGTCTTGGAAGCTTATTAAAGATTGGCAGGACAAATTATTGGTTGAAGATGGAAATGCAGAGGATGGAAATGCACTACATATAGCCATTTGTGAGAATCATTGAATGCACCAATTTATTGGAAAAAAAAAAAAAGACAAAGAACTAGCAAGCTTGCTGCTAGCTAGATACGTGACAATAAGTATGGGATTCTTGGTGGGGCATTGGTATTTATTACACGAGAAATTTCTTTATTTTTATATTCATCTGTCTAATTATCACACCTAACAATTTATATATGTGTTGCTTAGATCACGACATAGCCCAGCAAACACAATTACAATAAATTATTATATAATATATTTCTTAAGAGTACTCAAATCCGATTAGAAATAGGTGTTGTTCTGTATCTTGGTAGTTTTACTTATTTTAATTTAAAAAATATTGCTTTTAAAAAATATAGATTATAGTTTTTTTTAATGGTTAAGGCAGAGTTTTTATTAAATCTTATGTAAAAAGATATAGTTTTTTTTTTATTAACTAAATGGGATTAAATCTGTCATCAGACAAAACATAATCTCAAGCACAAAAATGTGATTGGAATTTTGAACTATGATATTGTTCAGGGTTTTAATTTTTTAATTTTTACTTCTTTTCATGCTATGACCCTATCATAGGTTCATAGAGATTCTGCTTGTCATAGAGATTTGATGTCTTGCGAGCCAAAATATGACATTATTTTTTATTATTATTATTATTAATATAAATATATATATTATTATTTTGCATGTATTTTGACTAATACTGTGAGATCTACAGTTAATAATTATATAAATATTTAATGACTTTAAAATTATAAGCTAAGATATAACATTACCTGCACCAAAGGATATGGGAAGTTAATAAATATATGAGTGTGTATTTAACATTAATTTTTTATTTTTATATTGATGAAAATTCTTTTTATGTTGTTTTTTTCTTACTATTGAAAGAAAAAGAAATCAAAGATAAGTGCATCTGTTATTCATTTAATCCGCCAAGGCTAAATATTACAAAGCTCCATTATCCATGACCACGGGGACCCCTGCATAGCTAGCCAGCTATTTTCCCCTGCCTGCTACCGACCAACTAACTTATTAATGAACTATTAACTAGCAAAAATATAATAGCATGTTTTTTGGAAATATGTGATTTATGTCCTCCGGGATCCTAAGAATTTGCCACGAAGCCTTAGTGATTTTACACAACTTTTCAACAATCAAGAAAGTTTTTGATACTATTAATTTTTATTTAAAATAGTAAAAACAATGTAAAATAGTAGTAAAAAATAACTTATAGAAAAAATTAATAAAGAGTTCAATTTATTCTAATGAGTTTTGAAGTAGAATAATTATTTTTAAATTTTAATGCTTATATTTTTTATTGATTTTTTAAAGTTTTTTAGAGTTTTGATATTCAAAATAAAATATAACGAGAAAAATATATAGTTTAGTTGATAAATAACTTATTTATATTATTTAAATTTTTACATGATTCATAGACTAAAAATAAGAGTAATCTGTATTTTATGTTGCATCCTATAAAATAGTTAATTTTTATGAATTATGAATTTTCTTTTCAAAATTTTTATTAATATTAATCTTTTTATTATGATGAGTTGAATTTACTTATTTAGTTACTTGTATATATATATTACAATGTCAATATTGTATTCAAGGATGCCAGACCCAGTTTTCTTGGAGTCTGGCATCATATATGATTAACAAAGAGATAACAATAGTACATTTTAGTTGTCAGGAAAGAGAAAAGAAAGAAAAGGCTCAAACACTCGATCACTGCGCTACACAATCCAACCATGATAGATCTACACGTGCTACTCTATATGGAAGAGGGTATGGTTGCGCATCTAATAATATGATGGATGAGAAGATTTGACCATCGAAAAATGTTTCACGTGCCTTTTTAATGACGTGAACACTGCTCACTCATTGGAGTGTGTGAAACACGCGTCAACAGTTTTTTAATTAAAAGGATATAAAATATAACGTGAAAATACTAAGACACTCCATGGTCCTCTTAATTATATAAAATACCAATATCAAAATATCCCTAAAAATATTTTTTTTGTTTTTTAAAGCTAAAAATCATTGTTTATTTATACTTCAAAATTAGAAATACTTGGATACCCTACAAAGTTTGCTCTAATGACTTGAACTTAGGTACACAATCGTTAAAAGTCACCAAGAATTCGTGGGCATCTTTGGATACTCTAGTTTGATATTTTTTTTGTTTATTTTATAATGAGCATTATAATAATTACATTTTAAATTTTAATTTTGTATAATTTATATTTATTTTGCATGCAAAAACTCATTTTATTATAGTTTTAATCAGTTATATATATTTTTTAATTTATTTTTTTTAAATCACAACTAAAAATAATGTTTTAATCTATTTAAAAAAAATCACTATAGTGAAAACTACCAAAATGTCAGATGCACACTTAATATCAATGGTGTATCTATGGTGCTATGATATTGAAGAAAGAGACCTAAGGTATTGAAACTTGGAAAAGTTAGCAATGTAAAATCAATGGATGAATTCAAGTTAATTATTTTTATTGAATTGATATTGTTTCATTATTTTAAATAAATATTTTGGAGTTAATTCAGTTAAGTTTAAATAAAAATTAGCTAATCAATCAGTTTATTAAAACTCAATCGAAATCAATTAAATTTTATTAAATTAATATAATTTTTATTTAACTTAAAATCCCATCCGAATTAGGTTTTAGATCATAAATTTCTTGGATTAACCTATTGAATTGATTCTTTATAATATAATTGATTAAAATTCAAAATAAGTTTAAAAATAGAAAATAAAATAATGCATTTTTGCAATTAGGGTGCCTTCAATGATCTTAACATAGGATGAGGGATCAATTGACGAGATGTTGTGGTAAAACTCTCCTTTCAAATTAGACGTGTTCAGAGTTTCACTTGAAAAATATACTTGATTCAATGGTTATCAATCAATTTGCGTAAATACAAGTCAATTATTTTTATTAAATTAAAATAGTTATTTTTTTTATATAAAAAATTTCTTCAAGTTAACATGGTTGGATTTAAATGGAGGTTGAAACCTTATTTATTTTTGCGTTTTAAAAGTGATTTTAAAAATATTTAAAAATATTTAATTTTTTATTTTTTTCAAATTAATATTTTTTGGTGTTTTTAAATCATTTTGTTGCATTGATGTAAAAAAATATATTTTAAAAATAAAAAAAATATATTATTTGAATATATTTTCAAGTGAAAAGGATTTTATAGTATAATACCAAACACAAGATTTTTATTAAATAAAATTTAATGGTTATTTTTTTTCTAAGAAATTTCTTGAAGTTAACATGGTTGGATTTGGATAGAGGTTGAGACCATGCTTGTTTTTGTATTTTAAAAGCATTTTTGAAAAGATTTGAAATTATTTATTTATTTTTTAAAATTAATTGATGTTTTTAGAGTTGATGTAAAAATTTAAAAATTAAAAATATAATATTTTAATATATTTTCAAGTGAAAAACATAAAAATTTAATGGTTATTTTTTTATATAAGAAATTTCTTAAAGTTAACATGATTGGATTTGGATAGAGGTTGTGTGTCTTGATAAGATGAGTAAAGGTTGATCGATCGAGTGAATTAAATTTTATTAAATAAATATTTTTTAAAAAATAAATTTAAAATTCTAACTTCATTTAAGTTTCAGATAATAAATCTTATGGATCTAGCTGAGAGCCGTACACGTTTTAATATCTATGATTAGAGTAAAAGACGGGGCATCAGAAGATTGAAGACATTGAAAGCTTGGAGTCGCAAATTAGGTACAGAAAATTAATGAGCAATAAAAAGAAGTGGCTGTGCTTTTTTTTTTTTTTATCAATTATTAAATCTTGTGTCCTCTCTCTAAATTAAATACTATCCATGCGAGCACCAATCATCATCGCTTTCTTTTGAGTGTGATTTTCAATACGTGTGCTTTCATATGCTTCAAGCTTTTCTTCACTAGCTTGAATCAATAGATAAGTAGGAAGCATTAATTGATAGATATTTAATAGATATATGAATCACTTAGTAATATTCTTGAGCCAGAAAAAATGGGAATATAGAGACAAATGAGATATATTTTCTTATATTAAAATTATAAAAATTCAATTGAAAATCATTTCAAATGTATATTTATTTTTATTTCTTTAATCAAACACGAACTTAAAAACAACAATTTTAAAACTTAATTAAAATAAACAAAGGGCTTCTTGCATGCATAATTCTATGTCTAGAAAACTCGACACACTTATTCTAAAAATATTTTAGAGCACTTTATTGAAAAAAAAAGAGAGTCAATACATATAATATAATAGATGAAAACCCAAAAAAATTTAGAAATAGAAAATAAAACGATGTAATCATGCTTTCATTGATCTTAACATGGGATGAGGAATCCATCGATGAGATGACGATCTATTTATTTTTTACTTTACATTAATATTTTTTAATGTTTTTAGATAATTTTCATATGCTGATATAAAAATTAATTTTTTAAAAATAAAAAAAATATTATTTTAATATATTTTTAAATAAAAAACATTTTAAAAAATAATCACATTCTCAATTATACGATTTGTACCAAACTCCTTTCAAATTATGATAAGGAATTTCATGTTGGGTATTTTCAGAACTTAAACACACAATTTACGTGGTTCGGCAACTTGTCTACTCCACGGAGCTACTGGGTTGTATTAATTACTCAAAGAAACAATACAACAACAAGAGGAGGATAATCTTCTCAACTCAACTCTACACTCAAGCTCTCTCTTCTGCTCTCTCTTCTCTCTGTGTTTCACACACTACAACTCGTCAGTTCTTCCTCAGTTGTGCGCAGCACTTCACAGGGGGCATATAAATATACAAAGGTGGGAGGTGAAGGGGTGTCCTCCACCATGTGCTAAGTGGGAGATTAGGATTCCCACTTGCACATGGTGGGGCTTGCTTGTCTCCAATAATTAACAATCTCCCACTTGGAGACAAACAATGAAATTATCTTTTATCCTTGAAGGTCAACTGAAGTTTTACACAACTTCAGTTTATCAAGTGTAACTCCTTTGGTTAACATGTAAACTGGATTCTTGCTTCCACAGACCTTTTCTAGCATTAGTTGCTCGTCGTCCAGCAGTTGTCGGATGAAGTGATATTTGATCTGAATATGCTTCGTCCTGGAGTGAAATGCTGGATTCTTGGCAAGGAAGATTGCACTCTGACTGTCGCTATACAAAGTACCTTTTCCATTCAACTTGCCCAATTATTTCAAGAAACTCTGCAACCATACTATCTCTTTTGCAGATTCTAAGACTGCAACATATTCAGCTTCTGTTGTTGAAAGAGCAACGATCTTTTGCAAGGTAGAACTCCAGGAAACAGCAGTACCTCCTAGAGTATAAACATATCCTGTAGTGCTCTTTCTGCTATCAACATCTCCTGCTAGATCAGCATCTACAAAACCTTCAAGTTTCAAACCACCAGCTGTGAAACTGAGACAAGTTTCCGATGAACCTTTTAAGTACCTCATGATCCATTTCACTGCCTCTCAATGCTGCTTTCCAGGATTGCTCATATATCGGCTTACAACTCCCACTGCATGGGCAATGTCTGGTCTGGTACAGACCATAGCATACATCAAAGAGCCGATAGCTGAGGCGTATGGAATCTTATCCATGTATCCACTTTCTAGCTCAGTTTTTGGTGACTGATCTTTGCTGAGCTTGAAATGATTCCCCAGTGGTGTACTTACTGGTTTAGCATTATCCATACTAAACCTGCTGAGAACCTTCTTGACATACTCTGTTTGTGAGAGCTTTAGTATGCCTTTGTCTTTATCTCTGATGATTCTCATTCCAAGTATTTGTTTAGCAGCTCCCAGATCCTTCATTTCAAACTGTTTCGACAACTGCTGTTTCAGCTTATCAATCTCCTCAATGCTGGATCCTGCAATCAACATATCATCTACATATAATAGTAGAATGATGTAGGAGTTGTCAAAATGTTTGACATAGCAACAATGATCAGCTTGGCATCTTGTATACCCGGAACTGCACATGAAGTTGTCAAACTTCTTGTACCACTGTCTTGGAGCTTGCTTCAAACCGTATAGGCTTTTCTGTAGCTTGCAGACTTGATTCTCCTTTCCTTGCATTGCAAACCCCTCTGGTTGTTGCATGTAAATATCTTCCTCCAAGTCACCATGAAGGAATGCTGTTTTTACATCTAACTGTTCAAGATGTAAATTTTCTGCAGCTACTATCCCCAGAACAACTCTGATTGTTGTGAGCTTCACAACTGGAGAAAAAATCTCAGAGTAGTCAATGCCTTTCTTCT
This sequence comes from Populus tremula, assembly GCA_964019445.1. Lineage (NCBI taxonomy): Eukaryota > Viridiplantae > Streptophyta > Magnoliopsida > Malpighiales > Salicaceae > Populus > Populus tremula. Next base: position 52,530,459 of record CAXHTJ010000001.1, read on the forward strand.
GTTGAAACCCTTTGACAACAAGTCTTGCCTTGAACCGTTTGCTTCCGTCATGCTCAGTCTTCACTCTGTAAACCCACTTATTTTGCAAGGCCTTCTTTCCTTCAGGTAATGTTGTTAGCTCCCAAGTCTTGTTCTTCAACAACGAACTCATCTCATCCTTCATGGCTAACTCCCACTTGCTTGAGTTTCCATCTTGTAAGGATTCTTCATAGTTTAGCGGTTCACCACCATCTGTCAGCAAAATATAATTCAGTAAAAGTGTGAACCGTTGCGGGGGCTTTATCGTCCTCGAAGACCTGCGAACAGCTGGTTCAATTGCTCCGCATCTTCTTGTGTAAGTGGGCACAGATGTGCTTGAATCTTCTTGTAAAGACTCTTGATTGTTGTTCTGCTTAGTAACATCGGGAAGCCCTTCTAATCTTATGAATTCAGATCTTTTGGACTTGTATCTGAATCAGCCATCTCTGTTTCTCACTTGATCTGTCTTTGTACATAACTTTCTCATTGAAGATCACGTTCCTGCTTCTGATAATCTTTCTATTCTGATCATCCCAGAACCGAAATCCAAATTCTTCATCTCCATAGCCAATGAAGAAACATTTCTTGGATTTGGCTTCTAACTTGTTGCGAGCATCAGAATCTATGTGAACATAGGAAACACACCCAAAGACCTTCAAATGAGAGAGTTACCTCTTTTCCTCTCCATACTTCCTCGGGCAGTCTGAATTCCAAAGGAACTGATGGTCCACGGTTGATCAAGTAAACTGCGGTATGAACTGCGTCAGCCCAGAATGTTTGAGGTAACCCTGAATGCAACCTCATGCTTCTAGCTCGTTCATTGATGGTCCTGTTCATCCGTTCAGCAACGCCATTCTGTTGCGGTGTGCCTGGAACGGTCTTTTCCATTCTGATACCATTGACAGCACAATACTCCTTGAAACCTCCATCAATGTATTCTCCTCCATTATCAGATCTCAAGCATTTCAACTTTAGACCTGATTCAGTCTCAACCATAGCCTTCCATTTCTTGAATGTTTCAAACACATCAGATTTATTTTTCAGAAAGTAAACCCATACCTTCCTGCTGAAATCATCAATGAAAGTCACATAATACCGAGAACCTCCAAGAGATGCTACTGGAGACGGTCCCCATAAATCTGTGTGTACCAGTTCTAGCTTTCTTGGTCGTAAGGTCCTGCCAACCTTCAAGAAACTGACCTTCTTCTGTTTTCCAAGAACACAGCTTTCACAAATGTCTAGATCGACATTTTTTAACTCTGGCAGCTTTCCCTTCGACTGAAGTATCTTCATCCCCTTTTGACTCATATGGCCAAGTCTACAATGCCATAGCTGTGCTTGATTTTCTGCTTCAGTTGAGGCAATGATGTCTGCAAATCTTGTGGTCATATACAGGGTGCCGGTTTTCTTTCCACGAGCTAAAACCATTGCTCCCTTTGATACTTTCCACATTCCTCCAGCAAAAAGTATTGAATGACCACTATCATCAAGTTGTCCGACAGAGATCAACTTCTTCTTTAATTCAGGAACATGCCTTACATTCTGCAAGGTCCATATAGATCCATTCATTGTCTTGATTTGCACATCTCCTATACCCACAATATTCAGTGGTGTTCCATCGGCCAGATAGACTACACCGTGATCTCCTCCAACATAATTTTGCAGCATTTCATTGTGTGGCGTACAGTGGAATGAAGCACCAGAATCAAGAATCCACTCATCAATTTGACTATGTACAGCAAGAATTAAAGCATCTTGTACCTCATCTGTGGTAGCGTTTGCAGAGTCAGCTTCAGGTTTCTTCGGTTTTGTGCAATTCCTACTGAAATGACCAGGTTTGCCACAATTCCAACATTCAACCTGCTTTCTGGATCCAAACTTGCTTTTACTTCTGTATCTGGATTTTGATCTGCCTCTGGATGAGCCTCTATCGTGTCTCCTCCCTCGAGTGTTGATGTTGAGAGCTGATCCTGAGCTTGAACTTTCACCCGAGTCTTTCCTTCGCACTTCTTCAGCCAAAATCAAGTCTCGAATGTCATCATACTTCAGTTTGGATTTTCCAGCTGAATTGCTCACGGCTGTCCTCATGCCTTCCCAACTGCTTGGAAGTGAAGCTAGCAAGATGAGTGCACGAATCTCATCATCAAACTCAATCGCAACAGATGATAATTGATTTGTGATGGTATTAAAGTTGTTGAGGTGTTGTGTCACAGAAGTGTTTTCGACCATCTTCAAGTTGAACAACTTTTTCATCAGGTGCACTTTATTATTTGCTGATGGCTTCTCATACATCCCAGACAAGGCTTCCATCAATTTTGCAGTGGATTTTTCTTTCGTAACATTGTGAGCAACTCTTCTTGATAACGATAGCCGGATAATGCCCAGAACTTGTCTATCAAGAAGTTGCCATTCTTCTTCTTCCATCTTTTCTGGTTTGCTTCCCAATAAGGGAAGATGAAGTTTCTTCCCATATAGATAATCTTCAATTTGCATTTTCCAGTATCCAAAATCTGTTCCGTCAAATTTTTCAATTCCAACAGCCTTTATTTCATCTGCCATTTTTACTACTTCTTCGATTCGAATTTCCCAAATCTGACCTTACAGATGTGTCCAGGATGGCCAAAAACCTTGGAAATGACACTGAGATCACCCCAATCGGACTTTGGATGGCTCAGATTTTAGCAATCAAAGTTTTGGATTTAACGGACGGTGCAGATGCAGTCGCGTGTCAGCCAGAGTACCGCCTGCGTCGCACCGGATAAAAACTCAGTAGCGGTTCTGTTGAAGACACGTGTCAGACGATTAGAGCATGCGTTGCACCGGATCAAAAATAATCAACGGTGTAGATTAAGACACGTGTCAGGCGATTAGAGCCTGCGTTGCACCGGATAAAAAATCAGAAACGGTGCAGATTAAGCCACGTGTCAGCAGATTAGAGCCTGCATCGCACCGGATCAAAACTCAATAGCGGTTTTGATGAAGCCACGTGTCAGCAGATTAGGCCTGTGGCACACTGGAGCAAAACTCAGTATGATGACGTGGCAGGTGACGTGGTCGTTGACTGCATGGATTGGATGACGTGGCGGGTCAAACCCGACCCGTTTTGCAGAAGCCGGGCGAAGAAGGAGCGTGGTGCGCGTTGGCAGTCTGGACGTCGGCGCGTGTGGGCATGCAGGACGTCGGATCTTCGCCGGGGTTTCAACAGTGGATTCGTCCGGTTGTCCTCTACATGATGGTATGTTCAAAAACACGTTTGGAGAACTTTGATTTTTGAGTTTGGATCAAACACCCTCTTTGTCAAGAACAAGCTCTGATACCAGTTGTTGGGTATTTCCAGAACTCAAACACACACAATTTACGTGGTTCAGCAACTTGCCTACTCCACGGAGCTACTGGGTTGTATTAATTACTCAAAGAAACAATACAACAACAAGAGGAGGAGAATCTTCTCAACTCAACTCTACACTCAAGCTCTCTCTTCTGCTCTCTCTTCTCTCTATGTTTCACACACTACAACTCGTCAGTTCTTTCTCAATTGTGCGCAACACTTCACAGGGGACATATAAATATACAAAGGTGGGAGGTGAAGGGGTGTCCTCCACCATGTGTTAAGTGGGAGATTAGGATTCTCACTTGCACATGGTGGGGCTTGCTTGTCTCCAATAATTAACATTTCACATCTTAGGTTCTACCCCAACTAATAGCATACAATCCAGCAGCCTGTAAACCTTAAGGCCCATCTTATGTGCCATGGAATGAACGCGATCATGACTGTGGAAGGAGCCTAAAGCTTACGTGAATTTTGGGTACAGTACTAGCTTTATGTTTTTAAGAGTATTTTTTATTTATATAATATTAAATTAATATTTTTTTATATTTTTTATAATTTTAATATATCGATATATAAAAATATTTTTAAGCAAAAAAAAACATTAACCTAGTAAAAGGATTTAAAAACCTATATTTAACCTCAATAAGTTTAAGTATGAGCTTGACTCATGGGTATTTCGAAGATGGGTTTGATTTGGGTTTTTACACTCATATTTAGGTTGCTTTAGTGGGTGTCACGTGGAAAAAAAAACATAAAAATAAATATATCTTCTTAATAGTTTTAAAGTTAATTTTTTCCCTTTTAAAATAGAAAGAACATGAGAATATTTATATATATATATATGTTATCCTAGCTATATTCTTCTATTATAGTTCGAGAGTTTAACCTATTGTTGATTTAATTTGGAGGTTTCTTTCTTGAAAAGAAAATCTTAACATTCACAAGATGCTTTTGCTTTCTCTTTATAAAAGCATAGGATTCTCCATTAAAATCTTTCATGGCCATTAACCTTTTTCTCAAAAACTTTAGTAAAAAGGGCTACAATACAAGGTCGAAGAGAGAAGCTCCCCATGCCCAGACTCGATTTCATGATTAAAAAAAAAGCATAGATAAGCTTTATAGTACAAATCTTTTTCTTTAACCCAATTATCAAACCAGCTTTATTCGACACTCATGGATTCCATGAAAAATTACACGCAAGTGTCACTCCGATTTGAAGGATTTAACACACTGTCTTTTACTTTCGCAATGGAAGTTCTTCATTGGATCGAGGAAAGGGCCTAGATTTCCCATGATTTTTGCTTTGATTAGGTCTATTAAATGACAAAATCTTGACCAAAAAGAAGAGAAAGAAACTGCACTAGTGGCCGTCATCAACGTGATTGCACCATTCTTGACCCTCTCTAGCTCTGTGGAGGTCAAGTAGATGGAAAACATAAAGAACCAGCGAAATTGTTCTTATTTTTCTACAAATATTCAATATATGACTGAGTTATACAAGTAACACTGTGGATATTTGAAAGCTCTTTGTATTCCAATACATTTACATAAAAATAAAGCTTGAGAAAATCTCTGCAAATAAATAGAGCAGATAAGATATAAATATATCATCTCATGGTGAGTAGGAGTTATGGCTGAAATATTTTCTTGTTGGACCTTTGAACCAAATCCTTAAAGCATAATGAAGAAAAGTTGTGGAAGAGAGACGTAAGTGTTTCCTTCAAGACTAAGTGATCGGCAACTCGTTTTTCCTGTTACCCTCCCAACAAAATAAGGTTATCTTTCCTTCTTGATCAATCCTTTCTTTTTTGCTACCTTTTGATCCCGAGTTAGAGTAATGAGATAAGAAATTGTCTCAAAAAAGGAGAGGTATATTGGTTTTATCACTTTCCAGCGATGAAATTCATTATTATTAATATTAATGAGTTTGATTCAATAATAAAAAAAATTGATGTAGTGATTTTTATCTCAAAATTGCATGAGATTAATTGTGTATATAAGATCATAAAGTTTTAGAAAGAATTTTATGGGATTTTAAAAAAAAAAAATTGAAAATGAGTTTTAGATCCAAAAAATATTTTTCTTTGATTTTTGGCTGCTATGTGGTGGCTAAATTTTAAGCAAAAAAAAAATTAGTTCATGTTGATTTAGGTTCATTTAATACGTTGATATTTTAATATTTTTTAATAAAAAAATATTATCTTGAAATTTTATATAATAAATTCACATTATTATATTTTTTTTTTATCATCTCATATTTTTTTAACTTTTTTTTTTTCGCCTCACCACCAACACTAAACATTATCCTAGTGATTGCTACATAAACAAGTGATTATGGTTAGTTGGATTTGGTGCCTTGTAAGATTATTTTTAAAAAATATTTTTACTTCTTGGTACAAGCCATGGGATGTTAAGCTAATAATTCATAAAAATATACATCAAATTAAATATCATGAGTTAGACGAGGTAACATAAATTTATCTGAATAAAAAAAATATTTCATTTTAATTTTTTTTTAAAGTTATAATATTTTTTTAAAAAAATAATATTAAACAAATTAACCAAGTTCAACAAGTTATTTTTAAAGTTATATTTTAAATCAACAAGGTACTAAATTAATTTATTAAAACTGACCTGATACCACTATAAATATTTCAAAACTCTCTATATTTCAATACATTTATATCAAAATAAAGCTTGAAAAAATCTCTCCAAATAAAGCTAATAAAATATAAATATATCTTTTTTTTTCTTTTTTTTTTCTGAAATCTCTTTACCAGTATACCCGAACATATTTCTTTCATTTGCAAATTCTTCAATGATTTTTTTTCTTTGTTTGTTCATCTAAATCCTTGTAAAGAAGTGTTTCCTTCTAGGTTAAGTAATTGGAAACTTCTTTTCTTTTCTTTTTTCTGTTACCGTCCAACAAAATAAAGTTATCTTTCCTTGTTCAGTCCTTTCTGTGTTCTCTTCAAGCACAGCTATGGAGTTTTAATTAAAATAATAGCTCTTTCTATTAACTTGTTAAAATAATTACACATATTAAATATGCTAGCATTTTTTTTAGGTTATTCTATCTCAAATTTTTTTATCATTAGAAATATTAACGAGATGTATTTATATTTATTATATTTTATTCACCTTTCTTTTATTTAAAATTTTTTTTCATAAAAAACAATATGTATACAAGTTTAAAAATTTTAAGGTATTTAATAAAAATAAAATATATTTATATATTGTTTTAGTACAATTCTTATTATATCTCAAAAAAAATTTAGAATTTGACCAAATATTATTTAGTTGCTTTAAATATTTATAAATACAATGTAATAAAATTATCAAATACTACTTTTATCTCATGACATAATATATATCAAATAGCAACATAATATAACACAATAACTATAATACATCATGGTGTAAAGAGTAACGTAAAGTTAAATTCTTAGCATTGTTTCATTCCTATAAAGAGTCACGCAAATTTGTGCATTAAAGGTTACCAATAGGTTTTTGGAATGATCAAGCCTCAAAACAAATGAAACAAATAATTCTAGTTATTATCGTTGTCAATTCATGGTTAACATATAAAAAATAATAATGCAATAAATACTTAATTTTGTATAATCCATCTTGATAAACCCAAATTTAACGCTCTAAAAAACCCTGAAGATCAAAAAAAGTTTAAGTCAACATGCCTAGACCCAGCACTATCAAAATGACCAAGAAAAAAGCTTAATTTCATTAGACTCGGCTATATTTTTTATCATACTCTCTCCACACCGTTATATGTTTAAATTTTTTTCCAATGGCTTGTTATTTTTTTATTGCATTAATATAATTTAGGCTTTTCTCTTCATTAAAAAACAAGATTTATAACCTATAAATACTTCATGAATCCTTCAAGCTCGAGGTTTATATATTCAATTTTTTAGAACATGTATTTTTAAAGTCTATGTCTCTAAAATATCATTATATATTTTCTTAAAAAAATACTTATTTAAATATATGAGAGTTCCTAAATTTACAAAAAATAACTTTTCACATGTACTAGTCACCTTGACCTATCAAGCACCTGGTACAAGCTATCGGCTATCTTAACTATAAAAAATGAATCAGATAGCTAAAATCAAAAAATTAACTAATTATCCAACACATAAATCTCACTTCTAAAATACTTTGATATTTTATGACATCATCACATCTCATATAACTTTTCATTATCATCAAATGAAAAAAAGTAAAAAAAAAAGGTTCTCTTTAACAAATATCATACCATATAGTAAAACAATTTATAAAAAAATTAAATACCCCCAACATTATTCATTACAATAAATAAATAACAACAAATTCAGATTTCATACCAACATCTCTCGTAAAACCTATACATGGAAGCAATTAACCAAGACATTGGCGGTTTAATGACATTTTTAGTCCTTAATCAGCTATAATTTTAGCACATCAAACCTAATGATTCAAGAAAAATACAATTGGATCCTTAGATTTTTTTTTTCAGAGGCAAAAAATTGGTCTCCCCATCAGATTGGGAGGTAATAGTTAAATTAAAGTGGTTTATTCAATATGTGTCAAATTCTAGAAGACACAATATTGAACACATGGTGTATCCAAATTTTTTTGTATATATATATATTTTTAATTTCTGCTTTTAATATTTAATATAATTAATTGATAATTAAATTTCATAATTTTTTAAATTGGATGTTTTAAGTCTAATAATCTAAATCATAAGTTTGAAAAGTTAACAAGGTTTTGTTTTTTTTAAAAAAAAAACTTTATAATCCTTTTTTATTGAGTTATTGAAATGTCATGATTTAGAATACGAGTTTGACGAGATATCTCAAATTGACTCGACTATAATTACTATTATTACAAGTTTATCCTAACTCAAATTGATTAAAACTGATTTTTCATAAGTTTTTTTATTCTATTTCACATAATTTTGAAACTCAGCCTAGCTCGGCGGGTTGACTCGGGACCCGGCCGACATGGGGATGGAACCGGGCCGGATTGAAGAAAAAATAAAGGAAGGAAAAACCCGATATGACCCGGTCAAAAACCCGGTTGCAACCCATTGATTTTTGATTTTTTTTTACTAAAATAATATTATTTTGATTTTTTAAAAACAAATTAACTCGAACGACCCAGTCAAAACCTAAAATCCAAACTTTTAACTGGGGCAGGTCTGAAAAATATGCTATTTCAACACAATATGCCAAAAAATGCAGGTATCGAAAATGTGATTATGGGTGGTTGGACTTGGTGCTTCTTAAGATTTTTTTTTTTAAATATTGTTTACTTCTTGGTACAAGCAATGGGATGTTAAATTAATAATTCATCAGAAAAATACAGCTAATTAATTATTTCAATGTCTAGACCCTGCTATAAAACCTGACCTGACAAATCGATCTAGAACCCGGGTAATTTGATGATTGAAACGGTCTGAGTTTAATAAAATACCAGCCAGGGTAGCAACCTAGTCGAGCCAACATGTCAACCCATGACCCGAGTAATATGGATGAACCCGGATGACACCTGGTTTTATATATATATATATATATATTTTAATATAAGAGCAGTAGAGTTTCTCTAACCGTGTTATTTACTAAAAATTTTCTCATACCTTTGTTAGAAAATGAAAAACACGTATTTATTCCTAGTTTCGCCAACCTTTCCGTAGCAAAATAAATGGACTGCAACCACTCAATATATAATGCTGCCTGGCAGTGATCGAGGGAGAATTAATTATGATAGTCTCTGTTTTCATTATGTATTAATTATATGAAAAGGATTTAAGTTGCTAAATTACAAAGCACAGAAGAGGAAAAAGCTCTCTCCACTCTTTCAAATGAAATGATTGCCAATCAAATAAGTTAAATATAATAATTTATGTCCTTCCAAAAAAAACTTAGATCAAAGCTAGCTCATGCCAAGTAATTAATATCAAGGCAACTATAAGAAATATCACATAGAGTGGACAGTTAATATAATAATTTCCTTAACATAAAGTATATTTTTATCCATCAAGATTCAATCCTTTTCTACTCAAGCGCTGGGTAATTATTCTTTTCTTGAAAAACCCTAAATATCTTTACAAATCAAGCCTGTAAAATTAGCTTGGTTATTTTTATTTAATCCGTGTTTTTAAATTATTTATATTTTTTATATTTTTAGATTGTATTAATATACTGATTTTAAAAATAATTTTTAAAAAATAAAAAAATATTATTTAATATATTTTTAAATAAAAAAATATTTTAAACTGTAATTAGAATTACAAATAGGTTAAAATACTCTAGACTGTTAGAGTCCATTTTTATCATTTTAAAACTTGAGATACAGGAAAATATGCTATTTATGTCTTTATTACTTCCATCTTTTTTATTATTATTATTATTATTTTAAAACAATATCCAAAATAATTTGATATATAAAATACAAATACAAACATAATGAGAACACACATTCACACCAGCTTGTGTAATATAATAAAGGTTGAAATTGCTTTGGCTTTTCCACTCCCGCTCTCACCAAATCGATCCCTTCTTCCATCACTCTCGCTCCACTTATTTTCTTACATCAACAAACACAAAGACAAAAACCCTAATAAATACACTGACAACAAACTTAAGAGAGACAAAAGGAGTGAAAGACACAGCCTCTCTTTTTTTTCGACAAGGATTTCAATACCTATCTTGGGTTTCTGTTTTTCAAGAAACAGGCAAGTTTTTTTTCACATTTTTCTTATGATTTGTAGTGTTAATTAAGCTCAAGTGAAGTTTTTTTTCAGCATGGTTTACTTGCTGGTCTTGCATGGTAGTTGAGAAAACGAAAGGAAATAGAATGAAAAGTTTGAGCCTTTAGGCTCTTTAAGTACTAAATTTTTTTCACTTGAATTGTTAATTTAAGCTTAAAAGCAAGGTGGTTTTAGCTTGGGATTAAGTTCAGTTAGTTTTAGCTTAATTTTAATGAACTGGGTTTTGAAGCTTTTTGGTTTTTTTGCCGCTGAGGAAGAAAAGATTTTATTTTTATGTGTAATTGTTAATTCAAGTTAGTTATAAGCTAATGTAGTTGTAAAAAGCTCAGTTTCTGCTGGGTTGTGTTTTGTTTTGTTTTCTGGGTTATTGTTAAATGAAGCACTTTTAGGCTTTTAGCTTCAAAACTCTTTTTATTTCTTTTTATATTTTATCTGAAATAAATTGAGTAAATATGGCATTTTGGTATTGGCTTGTTAATTGTATGAATGTGGAATTTTCTGGGTTGTGTATTCTCACACTTTTCTTTTGTTGGACTGCAAAATTTTGCAGGGTTTTTGTGTTTGCAATGCATTCTTTAATGAATTCGAGTTGTTTATTGACGTTAATGGGTAGTTCAGTTTGAGATTTGATGGTGTTTAGTTGAGAGTGAATGGGGAGTGAAGAGGTTTTGGGGAGTTCAGCGGTTATCATGGATCCTACTATCAGCCCATGCAATGGTAGTATGGTTCAGCTTATGGATGATGGCGAGGAGAATGAGAATCTGGGTGTTGATCTTCTTAATGATTTGGATTTGTATTTGGAGGATATTAAGGATAGGTTGACCATTTCAAGAGTGGTGAGTGATTCAGTCATTAAGGGTATAGTGTCTGCAGTTGAACAAGAGGCAGCCCAGAAGATTGCTGAGAAAGAATTGGAGTTGACTAGACTGAAGAAAGGATTACATCTTTACATTGTGGGTTCAGATGATGGATCTGTGTGTTTGGGGATGCGCCAAGAGCAAAAAAATAGAAAAAATGAACTTTATTCAGATACTTTTGTGGAGCATGATAGTTTACAAGAATCTTTGAGAAACCTTAAAATTGATGTTAAAGGGCAGCTTACAAATCTCAAGAAAGAAATTCATAAGGTTAAAGGGTCCTATTCTATGAGGAGGAATTCATCTTCTGAAATTGTGGGGTTGGGTGGTATTCTTCTGGAAAAGGTGCCTGATAAATGGAGTGATGTGGACAAAATGGTTGATGGTCTAGGAACTACTCTGGACTCTTTCTGCAAACATGCAGAAGATATGGTTCATTTTCCCAAGTCATTATTCTTTGAGTGGCTGCAGGAGAGGGAGTTTCAAGCAGAAATTGAAGGGCTGGTGATCAAGAATTCTATTAGGGGTCTCCAAGAAGAGCTTGAACAACAGAGATTGTGTGATCAAAATACTCAGTTCTACAGTAACGGAAGTGCAAGTTGGCTTGAAAAGGCGAAAGAGCTTTCAAGTTTACGTCAGGAATTGGATGCTATTGCCAAGTCACTTTCTGTACCTGAAAGTGGGCAGCTGATTTCTCATGGTTCCTTGGAGCACCGGAAGTCTTCAGGTCATCATTTTTCAAATGGAAATCATGATGAGTCAATAATTACCATGCCAGAAAATTTGGAAGCTGCCAAGCTACTAAGGGACAAGAACAAGGAAGAATTGTTTCATCATTTCAAGACTGAGATGACTAAAATGAAGAGAGACCACGAGTCAGAAGTGCAAAAGGTAACTGAAGATCTATTCGCCTTAAGAGGGGTGTACTTGAAAGAAAGGGGATGTACTTTGCCAGGGAGGAAGGATAAGGATTTTGACACACTGAGGAAAAAGATCCCTGAAGTCATTCTGAAATTGGACAACATTCTCATTGAAAATGAGAAAGTGCCTGCGATGAGCAACAGTGCAGAGAGTCTTGAAACTATGAAGGACAGACTAGAATCACTCTGTATAGAAAACTGTGAACTACAGGACTTGCTTGCACAAAAGAAAAAAGAAATAAAGCTCCTTTCCTCACAAGTTTCTGATGCTGCTGAGAAATTGTTGCAACATTCTTGGACTGAGGTAAACTTGTTCCGCATGATCAAAAATCTTAAAAGCTCTATAGAAGATGCACATATTGAAGCTACAATCAGTGAACATCTATATAAATTACTTCTCAAGGAATTCATGGGCCAGATCAAATGCTTCAGTGAAGAATCAGACCTGGAGTACAATATTATGGAGGGAAGTTCTGAAATCATTTTCAGAGAAGCAGCTCAAAATGTGAAACCTGCTAGCATGTTGGAAACTGAAGATTCAGATATGGAGTCCATTATTATGCAAGGGGTGTTGGAAATTGGTCTTCAAGAGGCCTTCAAGGAAGCTGAGGAGAAACTTAGTAGCTTGAACCTGAAATATATTGATGAGAATGAAGCTCGATTGTCACTTGAGAGGGAAGCCATGGAAAAATTGGAGCAAGAGATACACTTACTAACAGCAACAATTAAAGAAAAGGACAAACTAGTGCAGGAATCAGTAGATGAATTGGAAAAAGAGAAGGATAATTTTGAGTTGGTTTCTCAAGAGCTTGACAGTTTAAAGGTTCAGACAAAGCAGCAGGGTCGTTTAACAGAGAAATTGAGGGAAACTGCTGAAGAGAGAAGCAGGCTACTTGCTGCTTCTAAAGAGAAGCTATCATTGGTTGAAGCAAGAGAAAGGGAGCACAGGGAGAAGCTGGCTTCAACTATTGTTCTTGTCAATGGATTGTCAAGAGCAGTCACTGATTTTGAAAGCAGAGCCACAAAAGAAATCGAAAGGAAAAGCTTGTGGTACTTGCTCATTGCCTTCTTTTTTATATAAAAGTTATGTGATTTCCCATGGTTGATCCTGTTTTTTAAAATGGTAACCTTAAATGCTTAATTAAGCCTGCACTGCACCCATGAATACTCATCTTTATAATAAAAATGATTCTGGTGCTTATGTTATGTGTGTGAGAAATGGTATGCCCCCATTCTATTATATTACCTGATTTTTCATATCATTAATCTATAAAGCTTGAAAGAGTTGAGGATTATGATGCTGTCGAGGATGATGTTTTTACTGAAAACTGTTGTGGAGCAGAGTAAGTTTATTGATAAGAAACTAGCCATAATAATATGTGGCATTTGTTGCAGGTTGGAAAACCTGAATTCACAATTTGGTTCTCTTATTCAGAAGGTTAGTATACTTAAAAGAACGGGGTTTCTGTACAAGAAGAACTTGGAAAGTAGATGTTCTGACCTTCAAAAGGCTGAAGCTGAGGTATGCCCTTGAATCCACTGATAGATGTCTGGATACAGTTTTCGTGATATATTCTAAAGCTATAATTATATTGATGCTACTTGACCAAGATTATATCAAAGGGGGGGGAGGGGGAGGGGGGTTATACTCTCGATGCTACTTGACCAAGATCACCTGCCATTTAGGTTGGTGGAGCTTTTTATTTCAGAAGTAGAAATTTTCAATGAACTAATTATATTTATGTAAATTTGGGTAATCTTCATAGTGACCCCAGGTTCATTTAATCCTACTTCATGAAAATGTACACACATGAACTTGAAAGAATGTGTATTTTCATTTTTCTTAATTAGTTTATTAGATTGTTTCTTTGAATTTCAGGTTGATCTTTTAGGTGATAAGGTGGAAAATCTTCAAAGTCTTCTTGAAAAGATATACATAGCACTGGATCATTATTCTCTGATATTGAAACATTATCCTGGAGTAAGATGCTCTTCTCTTCTTCCACCGACACTTCTTTGATGTATTTGGAATTAATTTGTGTTTGCTTGCTTTCATTTTACCTCTTTGGCACAATTGGATTTGATTCTTTCTTGAAGTTGTGAAGTGGAATAATCCTGGCACAGAGTTCATCACTTCATGTTGTTTTATGACACTGCGTGCAAGGAAATGTTGCGAATTTCCTGATCTTGAATGAATCTCTTCAGGCTTCAACCATTCAAAATTTTCAGTTTTAATTATATATATATAAAAAACTAATAAAACAAGAAGGTAAATAGATTCTAACACAAAATAAATTGATTATTGAACATTTGCACATCAATTGTGGCCAAAATTTAAAATTATGTGTTTTTCATGGTTAAGCATTACTGATATTATAATAACTCCATCAATACCCTTGAGACATTTCTATCTTGATTCATCTATTCTAACCCTTTACTACATTGCAGATTACTGAGATTCTAAAGCTAATTAGAAGAGAATTGAATGGAGAATCTATGACTGCTTACACACATGACCCTGCAAGCTCTTCGCAAAGCAAGGCCTTTGGTTCCAATGCAAAGAAATTTGAAGATAAAAGAGTGTGATGCCAAACAGTTGCAGCAAGAGGGGCCAGACACTAGAGGGAACTTTTTTTTTGCGAGACAGTATGGTCCCACATCCCTGGTTCTGAACCGCCTCTCTCAGTGAACCACAAGATGGTTCTGTGATAGACAGTTTTTTGTTCTCACTCCCCTGCCCACATAGATTATAGTATTTTTGTAATCAAAGAATAAGGCTCCTTTTGTCTCTAGAAGTCCTCTTATAGCTCTTTTATATTTGGCTGTTTTTTATGTATTGAATTTATTTCATGTTTCATACCATAGGCTTCCATGTTAATGTATAGTTATTTCTGCAGTCAGTGAATCATTTGCTAGGCGTATTTTAACTCTTCCTGAGACACGTTAGCTTTTATCCCAAAAAGAAAAGAATTCTCTTGCAAGCAAATAAAAAGTGATTCCTATTCAAAACTAGTAAAATTGATGAGCAATTTCCATGGAAGGTAATCAATATGTTGGTGGGATAAGATGAATTGGTGTGCAACACAAACGCAAATTATGTGCAACATCGGCCATTACGGGCCAGTCTCCACAGGAGAGGTATTTAGCAAAATCAAACAATAGAACATGCGTATTAAGCATTCACCAACTTTTATTTTATCTATTTTGTAATTTGTAAATAGATCTGATTGAGTAAAAGAGAAATATGCTTCCAAATCATGTGGAAACTAAGAGTAATGAACGGCTAAAGGATATCATGACCAAGTAGCTGATTTTCATTTCTTTTCACTATCTTGATAAATTTTATTCGGCAGAATGCACATAAGAATTTCACAAAAGAAAATTTATTTTCTAGAAATCTTCATGTATAGATCTGTACAGTCAGTCGAACATTCAGCACCCTAAAACAAACCGGTCAGCTATGGCAGTCCTCTGTTGATTCTTTCATCAAGAAATTCCAGGCCAGCAAAGCTGCCCCGACAGCTGGTTCCACCTGAAGATTCAAAATAGGAAAAAGCACTTGTCATGCTACTCCAATTAAGGAATAATGTAGATTAGACCACCGTTCATTTGCTTGCACGATGACCAATACCTTCATGCCAACAAACTGTGTTTTGAATTGAAGTACTATTAAGTCCTAGGGTTTTCCTAATCCCCTTATCTGGTTTATAGTTTAAAAGTTACAATGTTACTCTCAAATTGTAATCGTGGAATCAATTGCAATGTGGTTCAATGCATTCAGATTTAACGATGGGAATGGATGACACTTGGAAAAAAAATGAAAGCAAAGCCTGAAATCAGCGTTGCAGTTTGTTGAGGAATAAAGGCATCAAGAATGAAAGGTGAATCTATGCTAACCTGTGGTCTAATAGGATGAGCCCCAGGAAACTGCTCCTGAATACACTTCACAACTTCTTTCCCAATATCCCAAGTCCTGTTAGCTTCAAGAACACCACCAACCATCACAACAGGGAAAAAACCATTTCCATCTGCAAGAAATAAAAAAGTGTATTTAAGAAGGTGAAGGTCATGAAATAAAAGGAAAAAAGAAGAAGCCAACAAACAGACTTTGCTAGACAGCCTGTTGAAAATTGCGTTCTCATTATTGTTAGAACAGTTTATATGGAATATATAAAGGCTAAAGAACATCCCAGCTTGGACTACAGTTCAGGCATCCAGAGTTCATAAAAGTGATCCCACCGTGTTAAAATTTATAAGAAAACGTTGTTTATCTTAAGCAACATTTTGAATAAGCACAGTAGGCACCTTCACCACACAAACTAAGTCTTTGAACAACAGCCTTCACACTTAGAGCCAAGTCCTGGACTGCATCAACTAATATCTTAGTTGCAACTTGATCGCAAGCTTCAGCACAAGATACCACTTCTGGAACGAGAGCTGCAATGTGTGCCCAAGATGGATCAGCATAAGTCCACCTAAAATGGCAGTGAAAGGATAGGCATCAGTCGAACCAATGATATTCAGGATGCTTTAGAGGAGTAGGATATCTCTTAAAGCCATTTCAATAAATGCTAAATATCATGTGCTTCGAACCATTTGTTGGTTAAACAAGTGGAAAGGGAACAGAAAATACACAGGACACAAAAAGAAAACACTCACTGTGAGGTATACTTAGATTTAACATTTCATAGCTCAAAGCTCAAACTAATAACAGAATGCAAAAAAGATAATCAGAGTCAAGAGCATTAAAAGAGATACCCAATAAGTTCATCTGGAGATGAAAGACAGAGTGCCTTTAAAATCTTATTTGTTAGCAGTGTCTGTGGACCACGACCATCATGAGCCCTTATTACTGCAGTTAGTGCCTTTGCAGCAATTCCATAGCCACTGCAATTAACACATAGTACTACAAAAATTATAAGATAAAATTTACTGATATTAAAAGCCATTAGAAAGAAAAAGCACCATTGTCATTTTCAGAATACAAAGTAACTAACATTCAAACTATTGATTATTTAGAAAGTAACAAGGAAAGTGAACTCAAACTGTATCTCATACATCCTGACTGCATTAGGCAAAGAACTAACAACGCATCAAATGCGCAGCACATACCTCCCCCAATCACCTAGGACAGGTCCTGCACCTGAAGCTCGAGCTTCTCTGCCATCTTCAGCAAATCCATAAGAAATGCACCCTGTACCAGCAATTAAAACACAGCCATGAAGCTTTCCCATGGTCCCACTTGCGAGAGCAGCAACAGCATCATTCTTAACATACAACTTCACATGGCTAGGGAATATTTCTCTGTAAAAATAGTCATCAGATTCAGAACAAGTTATCCAGCAATAATGCATTGTTATAAGCAAGGAAAAGGAAAATAAGAAGCAGATAGTAATTGTGGTGGGAATCTAAAGCCATGAACAGGAAAGGGGGAACGGTCCAACTAAAAACACGTCAAGAAATGCAACAAGATAGTAAATTTAAGATTTCAATGAACAACAATAAGTTCTCATAAGACATGGAAAAAAGATAGAATTCACGTTCAATTTCCACAGGTCAGGTCACTTCACAGGAAATAAAAAAAGTGCTAGGCAATATCCAGGTGAGAACCTCAGCCAATTTAGTATCCTTTCTTGATCAGTTGGATGATTAACACCAGAAACGCCTAAACAAACAGCATGAACGGTGGACCAATTGGAACCTGATTTTGAAAGGGCTTCAGCCATAACCTCTTCTAACGTGTCCCTGGCAGCAGTTTCTGTAGGATATGATACATGAACAGTAACTAAAAGACAAAAATAATGACATGATGCTTTGCCTTGTATGGTATTTTGAATTTTCAACATTGACAATATGAGAGAGAGGAGAGACAGAGAGGAGAGCTGATATAATATGTAGTATTCAACAATGATATAAAGAACAGAAAAGGATATGGCATAAGCCTAATTAACAATATATTATCATTCATACTATAATAAGTGAAGCAGATGGTTTATCAGAAAATATTGATTATTAAGGTCTGTAAAGGAGCTGAGACATAGAAGAGCATAAACATTATTCATTAGAAATCCAAAAAACTACCAACTTATGAAGTTCAAATAAGCATCCAATCAGAAGGAAAAGTCCACTCTACAGCTGCTTAATTACTCTAAAAACTTCTCCATATAATGACACGATCAGATTCAATCAGGGACCAAAACATAAAGCATACTTTTTGGTACCAAAAAATCAGCTCCCATTTGTAAAACTCAAAGCAATTAAGAAATTAAGAACTCAAATTTTAATGGCAGATCTCCTAAGATTATCAGGTGGAGGTCTAATTCCATATTTTTATTTTATAAAGTACAGAACTTTGAGTCAGATTAAATGGAAACGAGCCAAAACTCAACCAAATTCCTATCTGGGTCAGTTCAAATCACAACAATTCACCAAAAATCAATAACCTAATGATCACCATAATCAAAATTCAAAAACACCTCACATAAAAAACAACCACAGATTCAAAATTTAACTAAAGCACCAACCAATAAACCCACCATTCAAAAAACACCAAATGATCAAAAGGGTCACCAAAAAACGAAAAAGAAATTACCTCCAACACTGTTATGATTGGAGCAACCAGAAACAGCACGTCCAAGGACAAGGAGAGGCTTAGGGAGGGTATTGGAGGAAGGAAAGAAAGGAATACAGACACAAACAGTTGAAGTAGTGCCACCATCAATCCCCAAAATGACTCCATTACCAGACCCATCTCCATTTTCACCATGACCATGACCTTCAACTTGTTTTTCATGGACATTTAAATCTCCATTGCTCTCCCCATAATTATTCATCTTTAATACACCAAAATATCTCTCTCAGTTCCTGTCTCTCTCTTTATAGTAGAGGATTAAAAAATAAAAACCAAAAAAACGATGAAGGGATAGAAATTCAAATATGGTTTGTCCAAAAAGATAAGAGACTTCGACAGTAAGAATGTTTGGTACGAGGAAAAAGTAAATTGTTAAGCAGAGGGTGTTTTACAATGTGGTAGTTGATATTTTTAAAATTGTTTTTTTTTAATATATTAAAATAAAATTTTATATTTTAGAAAAATAATTTTTATATTAAGTATATTAAAACAAATCAAAAATATATACATATAAAAAATTTATTTTCAATAAAATAAAAAAATTCTATATAATGTTGCTCACTAGTGCGCTCAACAATGTGGCAATCACTTTATATATATATATAAACAAAAATAAAAGTATGAATAATTTCAAAATGTTATCATTAATAATGAATGAGTTGTGAAATTGCAACAAGCTATGTTGTGTTTTCTTGGGTTTTCTAGTTTAAATAAAAGTATTTTTAAATCATTTTTTATGTTTAAAAATAAATCCTTTAATAGTTAATAAACTAATGCATCCATAAAAAATAATAATTGTGCAACCTCTTCTGAAATCGAATCCTAAATCTCCAAATATAATGTGTTTTCTAATATGTGAGTAAAACTTTTATAATAAAAAAGGGAAAAAGAAAAACTAAAATTTTACTCTTTCCCCCTGTATTTACCTGTATTTACAAGGGTGTTCATCATAACTAAGTAAGAAAATAATACTATTGATCATAATTAGACAGGAAGTAACTTAATAATAAAATATGAAGATTGGAGAAAAGGTCCGAGATTATTTCATATAAATTAAATTTATCTTGAGTATTATATCATGCTTTAAAATAATATTCATATTTGATCTATGGATTTGTGGATAGAATATAAAATCATTCATAAACATAAAAAAATTAGATATATATAAATATTTTTAATATATTTTTTTTTATAAAAAAATTAATAAAATTAAATGGACTCAATATATCTGAATAATCTTATTAATTTTATAACTTTAGTATAATTATATCACTTATCAATTTATTATTAAGATCACATAATATAATTTATATTATTTTTTAATACAATCTCTTAAATAAAAATTATTTGAATTACACGATTGTTAATTAATTTTAATTAAAAAATCATTAAAACTATTATAATATTATATCAAATAATTATTTCAATATAATAATTTAAATTATTATATGAAATTTTAAAATATAATTTATATTATTTTTTTCTATATAACTATAAATTTTCCATTCATTTGCATTGACTAAAGAAACAAAATGATAATAAAATAATTAGGCATTGAACATAATTAAACCAATTCAATTATTACCTTCTTTTTATACCAAAACACATGAAATCACTGCATCGTTCAATCAAACCCAAAGTGTTTCGACTTGAGCATTTGTTCGAGGTACAAAACCATAAGCTTATCCTCTGTGGACTGGATTTTTGTGGTACTTGTTGGCCTCAGTGGATGGATTGTAGATGGGCCTTAACTCCTTTTAGAGCTTGACCCCCTTATGGGCCTTAGTGGATTGTGGGTAGGCCTCTACCTATTTTGGGCCCTGAGTTGAGGCTCCATAATATATGTTGGCCTTGGAAGTTTTTTAATTAATGAATATAAAAAAATGTATGGGATAAGATTGATTACAGCACCCTAATACCATATCACATCAAATTTTTTCTTCCATAAGATTGATTTTTCTTTATAGAAAAGAGAGAGAGAGATATATTCAAGAAGAAAAAGTGACAAAGACCTTTGTTTTGGTAAATGATACAATAAACTATATAGACTTTATCCATATGGGCCAATATAATTTGATGGATTGGCACAGTGAATCTTTTTTTCTTGACTGGTTTGATGTGGTGGAGCCCTATGTTTAGCTTGATGTACAATTCATGGAATGATGCTTCTGACCTGCCACAAAATAGCCAATCAAGAATCAATTTCTCTATAAATTCTTTGGTTTTTCAAGAAAATATGGAACTGCTAACTCCAAAGATAGAGAAATGACTAGTTAGATTCATGGTTGTTGGCCCATCAAATTCAAATCATACACTTGTATGGATAATGCACCAACTCAGTTGTAATTTGATTTATCATTCTAACCAACATTGGTATCTTGTATTAAATATCATGGATTAGCAGTCCACCCACCGCTAATAATTAATTTTCAAGCCAAATAAATTTAAAAACAAGTGTCCCCTTGAAGATCTTCTTCATGATCATGAGAAATATTAGTGATATAATTACCCTTTTGTTTTTCAACTTTCTTGGGTGAATGCATTGACAACGTCAGGATAAATACATATCTGACCGGAAAGACGAAGATAGAGAAAATTGCACTAATTATAATTCATAAGAATTTACATTTTCTATGTAAAACTGCTGTTGATGGAGAGTTATGAAGAGAGGAACTGAGGAAGACATGTAAGCATTAATTGGTTTACTTGACCATAAAGATAAGAGAGGGACAGGGACCCTGGCCTTAACTCTCTCAAGGACTCAACTCTTGGTACGGACAAGAGAGCAGACAATGCTCAGAAGAACTCAAGGGGCAGTTTTGTTAATCCTCACCATCACTGCTCATCATCTTAGAGACATCTGCATGTGACCCACCTCACAAATAATGGAATCCCATCTCCGGAGAGGGCGAAAGAGTAGCCAAAACCCATCACGAAGCAATGAAAAATAATATTGAAAAGATTACAAAAGATGGTGTCTTTGTGTCTCTTGTGTGTGTTTTCATGTTTTTTTTTTTTTTAATGTAAAATAGAAAATTATTGCCATTTCATAGATAGTTGCCAAATGCCAACAGTTGCAGAAGACTACAATAAAGTGTAAGTTATGTCAGATTCTTGTCTTTTTTTTAAAGCATACAACAAACAACAAGCAGGATGGAAAGAAGTGAACCTTTTTCTCTTCCTTTATTTAATAACAACCCATGTTCTAGTTCCTTTGTTTATATAAAACACATATAGTATTACAAGACCACCACTTTTTTTTTTTTTTTTTTCTTGTAATAGTTTTCTCCAGGCAAAAAGGTTGTTGCTTTCTATCTCATTGCCATTTTTCTCTCTTTCTCTCTTCCATTTTGTATCCAGTTCTAGCATGTTTCTTCTTGGTTCAGATCTGAACATTAACCGGGGTGGTTTTGATTGGAGAAGGTTGATTCAAAGGAGGGTGTGCTGCTGGTTTTTGGTAAGCATTCTTCGTTTATAGCTTTCAAGTCTCTGAAAGTGATAATTCGGATGCCTATGCGGGGTTAAAGAAGGTAACTTGATGTTTTTGCTAGGAACTTGAATGCATCGTTGAAGTTTGTTGAGATTTCTTGATGATGCTTTAATGTATGAATTTGTTATGAACCTTTGATGATGACGGTGAGGTAATTTGGGTGATTAAAGAGATGGGATTTTCATGCGTTCTGTGAAATACTGTTCTTTTGGTTGGTTTTTGTTATTCAATAGAGGGTTGATTTTATATATGAGGTTAGAATATAAGACTCGAGGTTTTTGAGGGAAATTGATGGTAATGGAGAAGGTCCAGGGAAGAGGGTTTTTGGGTGTTGTATTTCTGGTCATAGTATTCCTATCCGTTAGCAGTGGTGAAGCTCAGTCAAGGTCTTTTCTTGTAAACTGTGGTGCAAATAGCAGTGTTAATGTGGATGGCAGGAGATGGGTTGGTGATTTGGTCCCAAATGATAATTTCACTGTCAGTTCTCCTGGTGTTGCCACTGATTATACAGCAAATGGCGATTCACTATACAGAACTGCCCGAATTTTTGACAATGATTTGAATTATACTTTTGCTGGAGTGCAGGGAAACTACTTTGTTAGACTCCATTTTTGTCCATTCCCTTTTGAGAATTATAGTGTGAACGAGTCCTCGTTTAGTGTCGTGGCTAATGGTCTGAAACTGCTGGCTGATTTCAATGTTCCTGGTGAGATTTCAGACAAATATCTGCCCGTGCAGAATTCCAACAGCAATTCAAGTTCTTTGTCCTTGGTCAAAGAGTATATTCTAGCAATCAATGATGTGCTTGTGGTTGAGTTCATTCCATCGAAGGGATCGTTCGGGTTCATAAATGCCATAGAGATTGTCCCTGTGATCGGTACACTTTTTGCAGACTTGGTTAGGAGAGTGGGTGGAAGTGATGCCAATGTGAGCGGAAGGGGGATTGAAACTATGTATAGGTTGAATGTCGGGGGACAAGAGATTAAACCTTATCAGGATTCAGATCTTTGGAGGAAATGGGAAGTGGATTCCAGCTACATGATTACAGCGGATGCTGGTGTTGAAATCAAGAATAGTTCTAATGTCACTTATGCTTCGAACAATGATTCCTCGGTGGCTCCTCTTCTTGTATACGAAACAGCAAGAATGATGTCCAATACAGAAGTCCTGGAGAAAAAGTTTAACATGTCATGGAAATTCGAAGTAGATCCTGATTTTGATTATTTAGTTAGGTTACATTTTTGTGAGCTGGTATATGACAAGGCAAACCAGAGGATTTTCAAGGTCTATATAAACAACAAGACTGCTGCAGATAACTTTGATGTTTATGCGCGATCAGGAGGGAAGAACATAGCGTATCATCAGGATTATCTTGATGCAATATCTGCCAAAATCAACACCCTTTGGATCCAATTGGGTCCCGACACCGCAGTTGGTGCTTCGGGAACCGATGCTCTCTTGAATGGGCTGGAGATTTTCAAGGTGAGCCGGAGTGGGAATCTTGCATTCGATGACAGGATTGGTCCAACTGGGAAATCAGCTAGTCATTTAAAATCTTGGATTCTCTGGTTGGGGATTGGAGCAGGTGTAGCTTCTGCTCTCATTATTGCAATTGCATGTACTTGCATCTTTTGCTTCTGCAAAAGTCAGAGAAATGAAATGAGCAATACCAAAGACAACCCTCCTCGGTGGCGGCCACTATTCATGCATGGTGCTGTTTTGAGTAGCATTGCTAATGCTAAGGGAGGGGCCCAAACTCTGAATGGATCCATGGCAGCATTTACTAGAGTTGGCAGGCGGTTCACATTGTCAGAGATTCGTGCTGCAACAGACAATTTTGATGACAGTTTGGTGATTGGAGTTGGAGGCTTTGGTAAAGTATACAAAGGGGAGATCGAAGATGGCACCCTTGCAGCAATCAAGCGGTCAAACCCACAATCCGAGCAGGGCCTGGCTGAGTTCGAGACGGAGATTGAGATGCTTTCAAAGTTAAGGCACAGGCATCTGGTCTCGTTGATCGGGTTCTGCGATGAACAGAATGAGATGATCTTGGTTTACGAGTATATGGCAAATGGAACTCTTAGAAGTCATCTTTTTGGGAGTGATTTCCCTCCATTGACATGGAAGCAGCGATTGGAAGCGTGCACTGGTGCTGCCAGGGGACTCCATTACCTTCACACAGGAGCAGATCGAGGAATAATTCACAGGGATGTTAAGACAACCAACATCTTGCTTGATGAGAATTTTGTAGCAAAAATGGCAGATTTTGGGTTGTCTAAAGATGGTCCAGCTTTGGACCATACACATGTCAGTACAGCAGTGAAAGGGAGCTTTGGATATCTTGATCCTGAATACTTCCGTCGACAGCATTTGACTGAGAAATCTGATGTCTACTCATTTGGCGTGGTGTTGTTTGAAGTTGTATGCTCTCGACCTGTTATAAATCCAAGCTTGCCAAAAGACCAGATCAACCTCGCAGAGTGGGCGATGAAGTGGCAGCGGCAGAGGTCACTCGAGACCATCATTGATCCACGTCTCAGAGGAAATTCTTGCCCGGAGTCATTGAAGAAGTTCGGAGAGATTGCAGAAAAATGCCTCGCTGATGAGGGAAGGAATCGTCCAACCATGGGGGAAGTGTTGTGGCATTTGGAATATGTCTTGCAACTCCATGAAGCTTGGATGCGCACCAATGCTACTGAAACTTCTATTACTAGCAG
Organism: Populus tremula; assembly: GCA_964019445.1. Lineage (NCBI taxonomy): Eukaryota > Viridiplantae > Streptophyta > Magnoliopsida > Malpighiales > Salicaceae > Populus > Populus tremula. The sequence goes on from CAXHTJ010000001.1 coordinate 52,555,195, forward strand.
CCAGGCCTTGGAGGATTTGGAACTGAGAGTCGCAGAAGATGCACAGAGACGACCTTCCTCCATGGACGAAGACACTGTCAGACCTCGACATGAAGGGTGACTGGGAACCTGCTGCCGCTGGATTTCACAGTGGAGGGGCCTAGGTAGGTGTCGAGCAAAAGCTAGAGATTATATTCATTGCAGCGTTTTATCATATAATGGTCCAAAATTCTTTTATTTTGTTCTATCAGATTATGTGCTTGGGGCAACTGTTATTATATCGACATTATCTTTACCAGCAAGTGGAGTGAACTAAGACGTAATCTTGGTAGTGTTTCATATCTTATTCTTTGTAATGTAGCTTGCTATAGTCAAGTTGACTTTCAAGTCATTTCTTGATGTCATAGAAAATTGCTACTGTCCTGCTTTTAGTATTTGCTCTTTGGTTTTTTTGTTGGAAGCAATTGCTCTGAATTATATATATATATATATTACTGTCATAATATATAATATAAAAGATAGACATGTAATGTAGCGTTTTGGTTCCTACTAGATAGGCGTCTTTTTAACAAAAAATAATAATAATAATATTTAGACTGTGATAATATGAGACAAATCATGTTAAAGTTATTAAAACATGCAATTGATATAACACATCACGTGCAAATGCATACGTTGCATGTATTAGCTGTTTTTTCCCCTAAATAATATCTAATAAAACATATTTAAGATCAATAATTTAATAACAAATAATAAAATAAAATAAAATTTTAAAAAATAAATTAATCTAGATTAATTCAATTGACTTGTAACTAGAGATACGAGACAAGAATAATCCAATAAAAAAAAATACATAACAAATTATGAAATTTAAGGCCCAATAAATCAATGTTAAATAATAATAAAAAAAAACAAATAAATTGATATTAATTCCCAAAGGATAAAATAAAATTTTTTTTAATGAAAATGATAAAAAAATAACAATAAAAAAATAAGGATCAAATTGAATTAAAAAAATCTAATGAGATTAAATGACGATGGACAAAAAAAAACAAAATAAACTTTATGAAGCATTAGATTAAAAAAATACATCAAAAAAATGATGATCAAATTAAAAAAAATACAAACCGGAGGACACCACTGAAATTTTAAAAGCTCTATACAAATACCAATACTCAACAGAAAAAAAAGAAAAAGAGAAAAAAACTTAATAATTGTCTAACTATCATAATACTAACTACAAGCGCCACTCCAGGAGCTGCACCACCACCTGTCGCATTAGTGAAACGGAAATTGAAAGTTTTTTATCACTAAAATATGTTCCACGCGTCTCTAGAATGGTACGAACCATGAAAACACGCCCCGACCTTTTTAATTAATTTATTAATATTTAAAAAATAGAAAATACTAATCAAGACCTAAGGACATATTACAAAAAGAATTAATTTGCAAAGACTAAAATGTCCTCCCAAGCAGCTTTATTTTTTACTTTTAGTCAAAGGTTATATATGTAATTTAACTATTCTAAAATTGTGCAAAGACCAAAAAAGCAAGTTTTTGAGCTTTGAAGAGTAGAATTGATAATTAATTATGCAAATTAATTGGAAAAAAAAAACACAAAAAATCCTACACTAAAGGTCAATTTTTTTTAGCTTTCAAGGGTGAAAAAATATTTTTACTGTACATTTTACAAAGTAAATAACTAAACTTGCCCCATTTAGAATGCAAATGATATTTAAATCTTCCAAGAAAAAGACAACTTTACCCCACTTCCAAGACAATTATTAACTGCAATAAAGAAACCAAACAATCAAAAACATTATCTGAATTCACAATTCACAATGAAAATCGAGTCTTTTTTTTGTAACACTAGAATGGAGAGGACATGTACCGTTGACATTTTATTTCAAAACTGTTTTATTATTAAACCTATTTTTATATTTTCATTTTATTCTTAAATTAAAAACATTTTTACTCCTCTTCTATTTATCTCTTCTACATCGAGATATTAACTTATATCATTTCAAGTTTTTTTTTTTAAAAAAATCTAAACTGCTTCATTTTTTTTATTTTTTTTATATATATATATATATATAAAAAAAGTCAATTCACATCTCCCGCTTTGACCGAGTTGACATGACCGGTCCGAGTTAGGGTCACCGAGTTGACCCATTATCCAGGTTTGGTTTAATAATACTCAAGCCAGCTACTGTATCCTGACAGGGTCTGGTCCCTTCATACTTCAAACAAACCAAGTCCACTCAGCTGAACCTGAACCTGTTATCCATTATTTAACACCTTCTGAAACCATCCATTTGATACTGTCTTTCGATGATGTATGCACTTCCATTCCAAACCTTGCTTCACTTCCCTTGTGCTTCCAAATTTACAAGGTAAATATCCTCAAAGATTTCTGCTTTTTTGTTTTCTCAATTCATCATGTAATTGTATATGTGTTCTTATCACATTCTTGGCATTCAACTATTACCAGAATGAAGTTTATATGACTTGTAGTACTATGAAATGCTTATGTTCTCAATTCATCATTTTATTTCATCATAACCAGTTTTAGGATCTTGGGAACACAAGATTTTGCTTGATGGTTCTGCTGCTTGAGTGCTTTTTAATGGAGGACAATTGACTAGAATGTTATAATACTATGTTTAACATAGAAAAGAAGTGTAATGACAGCTTAAACAGCTAAGTGGTTCACATTGATTGATGATGTTGCGACTCTTGCACAAACCAGCAGTACCAGACCCAAGGATGCGATGCCCATGGACTTGCATTGCAAATTTTCTCCACTGGAAATAAAAGGATTGTCAAGGAGGATGGTGCTGAAATTTTGTGGATTCAATACTCTCCTATTATCCATCAATCCAGTTTTGGCTGCCCCGATGCCAGAGATGAAGGAGCCTGAAGTTATTCGGTAAGTTCTTGTTTGTCGTAGCTACCAGCTCATTTGTTTATCATTGTTGATCTTTTGGGGGCTTAGAAGATGTTTTATCAATACTGTTTAGTAGCTCTGATATGATTGTTTTGATTGGAATTTGAAGTGTTCAGGACACTGAAGCTCGCCAATGGGGTTAGGTTTCAAGGTATCTACTTTCTTAATCTTGCATAAGTAGCTGCGTATTACTTGAACTTACAACTTACTAATTTTTATATATAGAGATTATTGAAGGGGAAGGGCCGGAAGCTCAAGAGGGAGATACAGTAGAAGTTAACTATGTATGCAGGCGTTCAAATGGATATTTTGTTCATAGGTGATTGTTGTCTAAATTTCATGTGGGTTTTAGATGTCTTGCTTGAATATCTGTTGATTCTGTGAATCATTTGTACTGTCACATATCATGACTTGTTTTGCTGACATACTCTTACCATCCTCTATTAGCTATTAACGAGGTTGATCTTGTTCTCTAACCCTGCATTAATGCAGCACTGTGGATCAATTCAGCGGCGAAAGCTCGCCTGTCATACTTCCTTTGGATGAGAACCAGGTATGGTAGAAGTTAAGATAATGGACTTGAAAGTGTTAGGACCTGCGAGAGCATAAGAATTCTACGCAGTTGCCTACATCCACAGAGCAACCAATTTCATTATATAGATAGAAAATACAATTACAACAAAGGAGGAGGAGGAACACCCCTCAACTCAACTCCTGACTCTCTGTAATTGCCTCACGTCTCTCTTTATCTCTCTGCTGCTGCTGCTTACTCGTTGCTGCACTTCTGCCCTCTATTTATAGCTGAAAATAGGGAACAAACGTTCCCATTTCCAGACAAGAACTCTGCCAAGAACAAACCAATAGCATATCATTGAATATTTTGTACTTCCTTTATATGGCTCCATCAACTATCATACATGCTGTAGAAACACACACTTACCGACTTCAAGATTGTTGTCTTGCTTATGAACAGAAATCCTAATTTTTCATCATCGTTTGCTGCATTTTAATAAGCTTTTTGTGGCCGAAATTGTGTTTTCAAATCATAAGTTTCTTCCCTCGACAGATTATTAAGGGCTTGAAGGAAGTCTTGATTGGCATGAAGGTTGGAGGTATGCTCAAGGACCTTATTACTTGTTTGAGAATGAGGATTGGTTGTTGTTGTCCATAGACCCACTATACTGGCTTTTGTATAATTACCCTTTTTTTCACCTTTCAGGTAAGAGAAGAGCATTGATACCTCCTTCTGTTGGATACGTAAATGAAAACTTGAAACCAATCCCTGATGAGGTGATTCTTCTTATCATGTGTCCAAGATTGCATCTGGTCAGTGTTTCGTGACAGAAAAAACAAGTATAGAAGGGATAAAAACATGTTTGGTTGGAAGGATAAAAACAAAGACATAAAATAATTAATTTTAAAATGATTTTCTGTGATTTTAAAATATGAAGTAAAGGGGACATGTTCCCTTTATTTCTATTGTCCTCGTCTCTTATTGTTTTCATCTCTTCTGTATCCAGACATCAACTACATGCTACTCGAGTGATTCTTTTGTTTTATGTTTTCTACTTAAATTATATCTGCTAGTCCTTCTTGTACATTTTGGTGATGACTATGGTAATGGCTTCTGGTTTCAGTTTGGCCCTCGACGTAGCCTCCTCTCTCATGCAAATGAGCCTCTCATATTTGAAGTGCAGCTCTTGAAAGTCCTTTAAGTTGGCCTCCTATATTTGTATCCATTCTTTCTAGAACTCATGCTGTTGATGGCACAAAACCTTGAACAATTCTTTAGATTTGTGTAAAGAAAATTATTATTCATTTGGAAATGGATATGTGGAAATGATTAATTTAGTAAAATTGAATTGAAAAAAATAATTGACTCGAATTAAATATCAAATTTATATGAAAAACCAGCCCACAAATTCAAACGGCATCGTTCCTGTCAAAACTGTCCCTCTTTTTTTCTTTTTCTTTTTCAAACGGAAATACCATTTCACCTCCAGTGTTTCTTCACCAAGCTGATAAACATTAAGGCATCATCACCAAGATCGTTTCTTTTCACAACATTCTCAAACCTTAAACAAAATCATCAACTGGGTTGTCTTCATTTTCAATCGAAACAATGCAGAGTTGGTTTTCAAGCAGTGGAGAAGATCAACAACAAGAGAAACCCCCATCTTCTTTGTTGGCTGATTGGAACTCATATGCAGCAACAAGCGATGCAAATGAATCCACCAATGGATTAGGAAGCTTCGGTAGCTTTGATCTTGAAGCTGCTGTTCGCTCTGCTAACGACACCGTTTCTGGCACCTTTAATGTGTAAGCAAAAAGAAACTAAAAGATAGAATCTTTATTTTCAATGATTGAAGTTTACGTATTATTGTGTTTATATAGAGAAATTTAATCGTGGGGTATCTTGCTTTAGTTGATCAGAGGGGTTTTTTGGCACCTTCAATGTGTAAGCCAACGCAAAAAGAAAGGATCTTTATTGGCGCGAATTGGACTTCATGTATCTATTTTGTGTTTATATGGGAGAATTTAGTTGTGGGGTTTCTCTCTCTCTCTCTCTCTCTCCATGTTGTTGATTAAATAGTTTTTAGAAAATCTTTAGTTTAAAAAGAATCAATATTTAAGTGCGTGATTATTTAGGCGAATGTGATTGTGTGGTTTTGATTTTGATTTGAGGACATTAACTTATAAGTTAATAGAAGAAGTAATAAGGGGCATTAGATTTGGAGATTCTGTAATTTATAGTATTAAAAGCTAACTGGGTTGCAAGGCTTCTGTGTTTCTAGCATGCTATTTTCTTGCTATGCACGTGAAGGAGCTGATTCTAGTATTCGTTTAGTGGCGTGTGCCTTTGCTGATTTATCCCTTCCCATTTTAGTTCCAAAACCTTTTGCAATGTTATTTCTACTAGCTATTGGAAGGCTTAATGCATTTCAGCCGGAGAAGGAAGTGGAATCTTATTTATTGTAACGTGTACTAAATCAATCATCTTAGATTTCCTGATTGGATGATAGGTTTATAGTGGATGCATGCTATCAGAGAACCGAGAAATGTACATTTTAGGCCTATTTTTTCACAGTTTAGATGTCAACCAAAAAGATTTGTTGGATTGTATGGAAAAGTTTGTTGATCAGAGATAGTTCTTTCTAGTTACAACACAGAATTTCCTGGACCAGGGTTTGATTACTCCAGTCATGCAGCAGTGTTGTGTGGAATCAGTGGGAGCTGCCTATGAAATAACAAAAAAAGAGTCTTAGGAGTTGAAAGGATCAAGTTTCTGTGGTCTAACAGCTCTTTGAACCTATGGTACTAGCTTCTTATGTGGATGATGTTGTTTTATCTTTTGAAAAGATGCTGAAGCACCAGCTTAACACAATCAAACAGGCTCAACTTGGATAAGTATTGCTTAGTGACCAGTTGTAATTAGAAGCTGCCTTATGGCCATAAGTACCTCCCATCCTAAGCTGAAGCTAGTTGATTTATGTGGATACAAATGTCAGATTCGATGAGGATGGAGACGGTACTCTTAACTAAATGTTTCATTTTGTGAATGATGGTCTGTATAACTTTCAGAAGGCTTTTATTTCTAGTTTCCGTCTCGTGTCATGTCATGTTGATGTCTCGCCAATTTTATCAAGATGCTGTTCTCAAGAGTCCCCTATATCTATCTCATTATCTGCAGTGCACTATAGTCTTTTTCAATATGGTAACTACTATAAAATAATGTCAAAAACGTTAGGAGTTTCAATGGATCATTTAAAGAACAAACGAGATACTTTGTGTTTATTTGGTGAGTATGTTGCCAGCAATCCACTACTTAAGTAGACGCCAAAGAAATTGAAATTGATTGACATTTTGTTACTTAACTCGGAGATAGTTCAGAAAGTATCTACTCTTTTTTTTCCATCTCAATAACTTGGGTGATGTCTGGGATAAAGGTATTTCTAGGATGCAATATCACGTGATTTCTTATCAACATTGGCATGGATAATATGTTTGCTTTAGCTCTGGCAGGGTTTTTGAATTTTATTATAGATTAATTTCCAATAACTGCACCTTGGCATCTCCATCAGTATATAACTGCACCATATTATTTCATCAGCGAGGGAAGTGATCAATTCTATCATATTATCCATTGCATTTTCTTGTGCCTTGATGTTATGTCTGGAATTTTGAAGACAACTTGCCATGCAACATGATTTCATCAGTGACTCTCAAGAAAATGCATTTTTTTTAGCAAGCTTTAAGCTCATTTTGTTCTAGTCAATCTAAACTCAATTGTAAAGGCAAACTTTAAACTCATTTTTTGGCTGGTGATTCGAGTATGGCTTAGAGCAAAACTGACATAGATGCCATGCCTTTTTTTGACAGCAAGGTGTCTCCTATCGACTCCTTTTAACCCAACTATTATTTGGAGTCTTTAGGTAGCATTCGTTTACCATTTCACTATAGAAAGTAAAGAAACAGTAGAGACATCACTTAATATTGAAGAGTTGCGGCACATCCAAGGGAAGGGATGGTCTGGTCTCCATGTTTTTAGTGGAACAGAGCATAATAATATTGAATGTTTAAAAAGGGTCATCAATGGAAGCCATTCCAACCCACTTTCTTTCATGCTGATGACGTCCTTTGTGTAGTGCCAGGTGGCGTGGCAACAGGGGATTGGAGGCACATACAAACAATATCTGGGTAACCCCATCCCAGACCATTACCACTAGCGAAGGGATCTTGGAACTGGTCCAAATTATATATAGTGATTGACTAGGTTAACCTGGTTATGGGGTATCTTGTCGGGTCGATTGAGTTTGACGTTGTCAATTTCCGACTCGATTCACAATAAAACCAATCCAGAGCCGGCGAGTCTCTCGGATTGACTCGAGAGGATAGAACCGGTTTTATAATAAAGCTTTTAAACCAAGAACACACACTCCACACACATGCATGCATGTAAGCAAATCCCAAAGCAAACCTTGCTTCAAAAGCCATGGGCCATCATCGTTCATGTCTCAAAAAGGGCTCTTTTCCCAAGCCCAAGGAGTGGTATCAATCAAGCCTAACCTTATCTTTGATTCCTTGAGTGGGTTTCGCACAAGTAGCTTTCAAGTGTTATTAAACTGTAAAGTTTCGTGTTTGGGCTCAACAAAAAATAGAAAAGCCGCAACTCTTGGATTTTTGACTCTTGACCTTCATTATTGTATAATATAAGCTACACATATTGTGCTTTACGTGAAGGAAAGAGTCGGTCCACAAAAGCAGTCCGTCCAAGAGCATCATCCCACCTCACCACCCATTACCGCTCTTATAATAAAGATTAAAGAGATAAATAAATAGAGGTATTTGTGAACAAAATCCTGAAATTATGGGAGGATTAGGACATCAAAACTTCGATAAGTGGACAAAGATTTGACCTTTAGAGGCTTATACATGACAAGGCCATGGTTTTTTAAAAGGGGATTATTGAAAGCAAAAGGCCATCACCTTCACCGAGTAAGAAAAACCAAAGCTAAAAACAAAATGGACCACAAGTGAAGGGTTGATGCATCACCATCACCTAGACTATATAATACTCACACACGCACGCACGGTTAAAACAAAAAGGCTAAAGCCAAGACTACGTTCAAACTAGCTATCTAATAATATCGTGTTATAGCGTTTGATTGCTTTCTCGAGAACCAAAAAAAACAAATACGATGGATGAGACAACGATAAAAATATAAAATAAATAAACAATTTTAATATGAATTTTTTTTAGTTTTAAAATATTAAATTTGGAAAGGCATGTTTTATGCGTCTCTATTTTAATGTCTTGGCGTGGGTTGGTCACCAAGAAATAACTAATAGCAAAAAAAATATATTTAAAGAACAAGTAAAAAAGAAAAAAAGAAAAAGAGGTAATAAAGCATGGCCTATGATGCCTTGTTATTATCATGTAAACATTTATTAATATTCTCAAAGGAATGCGTCTTATCTTGCTAGATGGTGACTTGGAAATTGGGATTAAAGGAGGATTAATTAAGCTCATCTTTGAATGCTTTTTTATTCAAAGTCCAAATTATGATAATTAATGCTATACTTATTTTTATTTTATTTTTCAAACTCGTATACGTGCATTGTCTTTGTTAATTAATAAAGCTAGTTTATGATAGATTATTAAAGATGATTAATAAATAAAGCTGCGACAAAGGGAGATTATTGCTTTCTTTTCTTTTCTTGGAGCCACGAGATTCCTTTCTTAATCAAAATACTAGTGTTTTAAAGGTCCACATATTTGTTAATTATAGAATCACACATTAGCTTTTGCTGAGCAAAAGAAACTCCTCCATACATCTTTTTTCTTTTTATAAAAAAAATGGACTTTAATTTGAATTATCTTTGAAATATGTCAAGAAATTGTATCAGATTACAGTAGGGTTTTTATAGAACACCTAGCTTGTTTATATCAAAAAATAAAAAATGAAAAAAAGAAGCTAGCAAGTGTGTTTGTTTTAGAGGTAAAGTTGAGTTTTGTATGTGAGATTTACAAACACACTAAAAAAACAAGAAAAATTAGCTTTTGTGGTTGAGTTTTGTGTATAATTAGATTATATCAAACCTCAACCTCAATCACAAAAACTAAAACAAATACTTTTACACAGATAATTAGACAAAAAAGTTAAACAGAAATTAATAACCATTAAGGTTGCATTTCTTTAGTTTTTTAGAATAATAAAAACATATATAGAAAAAAACATAAACATGTTTAATTTAAGAAATATAAATAGAAATATAAAATAAATGTATTTCTAGACTAGTTTAAAGTAAAATTCTATACTTGTCTCAAATTCTTGTTATTTCTGTTTTATATATATATATATATATATATATTTCAAAACAATAACTAAATACAGCCAAAATTATTTTAAAAATTATAATATTATTTTAATGGAGTTTATAGATTTTTCAGGGATCTAATAATTGTGACAGTAATAAATAACTTTCTTCATCCTTTAATCTTTCGTACTCCCCCTTTGAGTTTAAGATAATTAACACCAAGATTTTCTTACCAATCAACACTCACACTGCACTTATGCTTGGAACTTGAACTGATCATCATGGATTCTGAAATGACAAGCAAATTTGGGAAACAAACAATCAAAGAGTCAAGAATTTGAGAATACCTTCTCATGGACTTGGAATTATTTTGGAATTATTGGATAAAAATGATGAAGTTAGGGCAAATGATTATCATAATCGGACACTAAGATTGTCAAAGTGTAGGACATAGATTTGGCAAATTATTAAGAGTCAAATCCAAAGAAAATTCATTCAAGCTAGAAACTTAAATGATATATCCTTGATGGATGATTAGATGGGCAATTTTCTCTTGGACGGCCATGGACCCTAAGGATTTAGTCGATGGGATTGCAATTAAGCAAATGACAAATCTTGTTTTGGATCCATCATGGTGTATTATTAAGGGATTTGAAATTAATAAAATATAATCTAGCTAGGGTTCATAAATTATTTAATCAAGGATAATGAGCACGTAACTATCTAATAGGTAACTTAGTGATAAAAGTTTTGAACTAAAGGATTTATTATCCCTATGATCTTAGATTTGAGCTCTGTGATTGTTAATATTAATAGTCACTAGATACTTATCTAGTTATTAACTTTAAAATTTATAGAGATTAATGGAGATAAACACAAATTGATCCGGACACTCCATATAAATAATAATAATAATAAAAAGATCATGAGCACGTGTGGCCAAGTACCAACTAAAAAGTTTCATGATAGCTTCATGGCATAGATGATTTTCTTTTTAGGGTCCACTTCCTTTAACAATTCCAATATTAATCTATCTATCTATTTATCTCCTTTCTTTTCTTTTTTATTTTCAATGTTAACTAGCCTTTTAGTTTGATTTAAATTGTTTGGTGATCTAGATTAAATTCAATAAAAAAAATTATTGATATTTTTATTTTTTAAATAATATTATTTTAATTTTTTAATCTTTTATTAACCCGTGTTAATTAATTGATTCAGATGTGGACCTTATGTTAGGTTGTGTTTAATAATTATGCTGATTTCTTCCTCTTTGCTTGCTCGCTGGAGTATGAACATGTCCTTCTACTATATATACAGTGCAGGCAAGAAACGTGGATGATTCAATGCCTTTAATTTCTTTTTTATCCACAGTCTCTTGGTTCTGAGTACACACATACATACATGAGGACAATGTATTTATACACAATTTATTTGATTTGATTGTTGAAAGATATCTTCACGTCAATTTGTGTATATGAAAGATTATATTCATCCCCTTTTGATTTAATTAGAACACAGAAAATTATGTTTATCTCTCCATCTTTTCACCGAATTAGAACATAGAAAATTTTGTTCATATTTGTTTCTAACCTAATTGAATAAATATATATATAGTCAATAACTTGGTAGTTTCTGTTATCAATTTGATCTTTTCACCAAAAAAATCTCATACAGATAAAACTGTTCAAAATCTAAAAACTATTCAAGCCAAGAATTTCTTTACAAACGATCAACCTTTAAATATTGCAAACAGTTTTACTCTAAACCAGAACAAATCTACTATAAAAAGCGCTACAAGAAATTTATTTATTTATTTTACTGTGTTTTCATTGTTAATTTCATATAATGTCATTGAATTTAATTTTAATTTCATTCTCTTTTTTTTAACAATATCTAAAATCAATTTTTTTTTAATAATTAAATCCACTCGCAACATGTAATATAAAATTCAAAAAGATTAAATAGAAAATGATACTCTAAATCATAAAACTCTAATAAAACATTCAATCAATCAATATTTATTAAATTTGAAACAAAGTAAAAAAAAATAGTTTGATTTTTTTATTTTTCTTTCTCAAACCGAGAGATCCATGGATTAAGATCCTAATGTATAAAGATACAAGTAATCCAATAAAAACAATAATTTCCAGAAACATAACTTTTATCTTGAACCGAGTCTAGATCAGATGATATCCCAAACTGGATTTAATAATTTGAATTACATCCACTAAATAGTCACACTGCCCCTTTCTTTCTCTCATGTGCAGCTGTCCATGGCAAAACCAAACCCGACAAAAAAAAAGATAAAAAAGAAAATTAATTAAAACTTGCACCTCCAGGGGAAGGGAAAGGGAAGCATAGTGCTTATAAAAAAAACCATAAAACAGATGCTTTATTCCTTGGAGCTTCCACCATCACCATCCCTGTTAATTAATCTTCCATTTTATTTATAAGATTAGAAAAACCAGAAATTAATCTGAGATCATGTCACGTGCCCCTTCCGTCTCAGTTGACGCCAAGACGTTGCTCCATCAGATTCCAATATCTCATGTTTTTTTCAAGAAAATATTGCATTAGGTCCATGAGATCATATCCATGTGATGTTGAGATTCAAAAATAATTTCGGAGCAATTATTATTAGTTTGTCAATCAGTTCTTAATCAAGAATGAAAGGTTTGATTAGAAGCTACAATGTCAACATTAACCATATACGCCTCCTACCTAGCTAGTGCGCAATTATTAATTTTGATAGAAGGCAAATAACTAAAATAAAATAAAGAAGGTTTTAAAAAATAGTTATATAGCTAATAGGTAGATCTAGGGATTACTTGGCTCTCTAGTTAGAATTTTTTGAATTGTTTTAAAGATTTATCTAGTTAAACTTTAATAATTCAATTAATTATTTTATAACTCAATTGATTTAGTATCTCTAGTCGAATAGGTTAATTTTAAGGATTTATTTTAAATTTTTTATCCAAAACAATATTATTTTAGTTTTTGTAAAAAAAATTTGTCATTTTTGTAAAATTTTTTTGTCATTTTTGTGCTCTTCTCTTGCAATATTATTATTTATATGTAAAGAATTTCAAATGTACATTAGAAATGATAATCCATTAATTAATGTCAAATCACTAAATTAATATATGATATGATTAATTATTAATTAATTAAGTATGTTCATATACTTTATTAATCTCAGGCTAAAAAAACAACGCCACCCCGTTCAAATACGACAAATTAATTAAAAAACTTGAAAGGGGATACTTTATTTCCAAGTCAGGTAACCATATTTATTGTTTTTTTAAATTTATTTTTAACATCAATGTATTAAAATCAATAAAAAAACACATGAAAATTAATTTAAATAAAAAAGAGGAGGTAGGTCATATGAAGGGAGGGAGGGAGGGAGATCCATGTATATTTTATATACCGTCTCTGTCTCTCCTTTTAATGTTGTTTGGACGTTGTCCCTTCGTTTCTCGGCTCCTACATCTGCTTCACTTTCTCACCAACATTACTTATATTTCTTGCCCTCGTTTTCTCATCTTCATTTATTTTCTGCCAACATCTTTTAGTTGCATCTATGTCTTTTGCAATACATTCATGCACCGTGTCTCTATCTATACATTCACACACACATATAGACACACACAGACAATACCTATAAATACCTGGTTGTATTTTAAAATATTTTTTTTAAAAAATAAATTTCTTGCCCAACTTTTATAATAAAAAACAAACATAAGAAAGTTTAGAAAATAATTTTTCTAAAATCACTTTTCAAGAAACAAACGTGGCCTTATATTTCTTGCCCTCGTTTTTCTCATCTTCATTTATTTTCTGCCATCATCTTTTAGTTGCATCTATGTCTTTTGCAATACATTCATGCACCGTGTCTCTATCTATACATTCACACACACATACAATACCTATAAATATCTAGTTGTATTTTAAAGTAACTTTTTAAAAAAATTAAATTTTTTTTAACATCAACAATTAAAACAATACAAAAATATTAAAAAAATTCAAAATATCTCAAAAATATTTTTTAAAAATAAAAATAAACACATTCTAAACCTTGTTAGAGCTGGTTGCTTGAGTGGGAGGCCTAATTTAAGTAAGGAGTGTTGACATGTGAATCTAATAATTTTTTTTTTAAAATAACATCATTTCAAGTTTTTAATATTTTTGTTTTATCAACTTGTGTGATTCATAGCTAAAGGTTGCAATAGATAAATATGAATTAGATTCAGGATATTTTTGGAATTGTAATAGCGGTGGGGATTCAAAGTATTTTTTACTTGAAAATATATTAAAATAAAAAAATTTATTTTTAAAATAATTTAAAATTTTTAGTAACCCAATCGCTCCCTTAATAGCTATAAGCTAGTCAAATTGCGATACAAATGATTTGGAGAGAAGCAAATAATGGTTTGGTGGGTGAAAATGAAAAGGAGTAAAGTACCTTATCTCTCCTTCGTATGAAGCTGGTGTTTTTTTTTTTAATGATTTTACAAGCTCAATACCTTCCATATAATAATGATTAGTTTAGTTGTGGGTAAGAGTTCTTCACTGGACTGAGAAATCTCACCATCACCATCGGTGTTCATCGATAAATAAAAGCTCACAGAGCACCTCTGGTTTGCTCTGACCACAGCTTGAATGGTCTTTATCATTGAATGTTTGCAAAGGACTGAGGGCCATGCATGCATATTGCGCATCAAATTAATTTATGGCAGAATATATATGCTGTATTTCTTCCTTATATTTGGAAATTGTTTCTTGGAAACCAGAAAATAATAATGATGGAGTTTGTTTCCAGATTTCTGGAAATCTCAAATTGAATAACACTCCACTTTTTATTAGTTAATTACCACTTTTTGTTTGTAATAAATTAAAAAGAAATGGTTACAATACCAAGTAAAATTCAGCCTAGTTAAAAGGGAATGTTCACAATCAATTCATAACAGTTCCACTAATTTTTTATTTTCCAGATCCTGCAACCCATGAGTAGATAATGGTAGAGCAAATCATATATAGTTTTTAAATCCAATCTCGATCGGGTCATTTCTTATTTGTTTTGATGGGTTATAAGTCAATTTATGTTTTTTATCGGATCAATTTGTTTTTTTTTTTTTTAATCCAGACCAGTTCAAGCTTTGGTTAGTGATCCATGATGCAATAATTAAAATTTTAATCCTTTACAGCAAAGACGGGTCACCCGACAGAACTACAAGATCTGCAGTCTAATTTAAGAAAGAAATTCCCATGAATTTTCACTTATTCCTTGCTTTCATGTGCTCTTCACTGTTTACTGTGGATTCCACCTCCTTCCACAACTTGTATTAAACAAATCCAAAATATATCTTTCCACTTCCCTTTTCTCTTTATCTAGAATTTTACAAAGTATTAAATACATAATTATTACTCCCACCTCATTTTTCTTTTTAATTCTCTTTTAAAATAACTTAACAACATTGTTTCGGTTTTTTATTTATCTATCTAAAATAACAATGTTTTGCTTTTAAAAAAAATTAAAATAACATTTTTTTTATAGATTAATCAGATAAACTTACGATCTGAACTTTGAATCGGTGAGACCTGAATCCGGATTTGATGAGTGGGTTGTGTATGTTATTTCAGATTAGCTATGTTTCATGGTAATTCCCATAAATCGGCCAAAAAGTTTCCAAAATGTGTACTTAGCTGCTTGAGAACATTGAGAAGCTACTGAAGCACAGCAGTTAACAAAACACACGATGGCTCTGCAACTGTGACCACATAAAACGATGGACCACCTGCTTCAGTTGTCTTGGATTCTTGGGATCCTCGACAAATTAATACATATCCAACGGTTGCTGTGTCAAGTTGGTTTGATCTTGAAGCTATCAAAATCTAAACCCTTCAATCAACCATGCCCTGAAGATGTTACTTTTTGATTTTTCAATTAGTCTCTCAGCCTCGGGACTCGTTTGTAAGCATAATATCAGTCAATCAACTTGACTCTGCTAACAAGAGTGACAACAGCTCGACCTGGAAAGTGGAAACCATATAGAATAGCTCTAAATGTGAATCCTAGAAAGGAAAATTGTGGTTAACAAGTCATCCAACATGGATTTGGATTTTGATTAGGTCGACCTAGTGATCGGTTGATTCATTTGATTGATTGTGTTTAATTGATTAACTTTCACCCAATTTAATTTGAAATCTGATCCAAATCTTGTCAATTAGTTACCAAGTTAATTTATCATATTGAATGTCAATGTTGACAAGAAACTAGAATGTCACCCTTTTTTTTTTAAGAAAAAAAACTCCAAAAGTTTTGTACAGAATGTAGCAAACTGAAATTGAACTTTGGAAGGAAAGTACAAAAACACTTTGCTTGGTAAATGATAGCAAGAGCAAAAGAAGGTGATATCAATAGCAGCATCCATCTACTAATGACTTAAATAAAGCCAAATTAGTATCCGTCTGCATCACCATCTCTGAATTAACAGCTATGCCAAATACAATATTAATAATTAAAAAGAAAAAAGAAAAAAGAAAAAAAAAAACAGAAGGTGGTGGACTTGGATCCAGATCTTCTGCTTTTCTTCTATAAACAAAACATGGGGTTCCTCCCTCAACAATCCCAACACAGACCAACTCTTCTCTTCTATCAGCAGCAATGCCTGCACCTCTAAGGAATCTCTTACTTTCTCCCAATATCTTCTCCTTCACCTTACTTCTGTCCATAAACTCTCTTCTCTTGCGTTCTTGCTACTCCATTGATGAGCAAGGCCAAGCTCTTTTAGCATGGAAGAACAGTTTAAACACCTCCACAGATGTACTAAATTCTTGGAACCCTTTAGACTCAAGTCCATGCAAATGGTTTGGGGTCCATTGCAACTCAAATGGCAACATTATAGAGATAAACCTGAAAGCAGTAAATTTGCAAGGCCCACTGCCTTCAAATTTCCAGCCTCTCAAGTCCTTGAAGAGCCTTATCCTTTCATCAACCAATCTTACCGGTGCAATACCAAAAGCGTTCGGAGATTATCTTGAGCTTACTCTCATTGATCTTAGTGATAATTCTCTCTCGGGTGAAATCCCAGAGGAAATATGTAGACTAAGGAAGTTGCAAAATTTGTCTCTCAACACAAATTTTCTTGAAGGTGCCATTCCTTCTGATATTGGAAACCTCTCAAGTCTAGTGTATCTGACTCTTTTCGACAATCAACTCAGTGGCGAAATCCCGCAGAGCATTGGAGCATTAAGCAGATTACAGATTTTTAGAGCAGGTGGGAACAAAAATCTGAAGGGTGAGCTGCCTCAGGAGATTGGAAACTGCACCAACTTGGTTGTTTTAGGGCTCGCTGAAACCAGCATTTCTGGGAGTCTTCCTTCATCAATTGGGAAGCTGAAAAGGATTCAAACAGTAGCCATTTACACAGCACTCTTGTCAGGTTCTATCCCAGAAGAGATTGGAGATTGCAGTGAGTTGCAGAACCTGTATCTGTATCAGAATTCTATTTCCGGTCCAATCCCGAGGCGAATTGGGAAACTCAGCAAGCTTCAGAGTTTTCTCTTGTGGCAGAACAGCATAGTAGGGGCTATCCCAGATGAGCTTGGACGTTGCACAGAGCTTACAGTCATTGATTTATCCGATAATCTTCTAACAGGAAGCATACCGAGAAGCTTTGGAAACCTTTTGAAGCTTGAAGAGCTTCAGCTGAGCGTTAATCAGTTAACAGGTACCATACCTGTTGAAATCACCAATTGTACTGCTCTCAGTCAATTAGAAGTAGACAACAATGAAATCTCCGGTGAGATTCCTGCTGGTATCGGCAGCCTAAAGAGCCTGACTCTATTCTTTGCCTGGCAGAACAATCTAACAGGCAATATCCCAGAGTCTCTTTCAGAGTGCGAGAATCTTCAGGCTCTTGATCTATCATTTAACAGTCTTTTTGGCTCAATACCAAAGCAGATTTTTGGATTGCAGAATCTCAGCAAGTTACTGATACTTTCCAATGATTTATCTGGCTTTATACCACCTGATATAGGGAACTGCACCAACTTGTATAGGTTGAGGCTGAATGGCAACAGGTTAGGAGGTACTATTCCATCGGAGATCGGAAATTTGAAGATTTTGAATTTCGTTGATTTGAGTAACAATCTTCTTGTTGGAGGAATCCCTCTATCAATATCTGGATGTCAAAACCTCGAGTTTCTTGATCTCCATTCAAATGGGATCACTGGTTCTGTACCTGATACTCTGCCTAAGAGCCTACAGTATGTGGATGTCTCAGACAATAGGCTTACAGGTTCACTGACTCATCGCATTGGGTCATTGACTGAATTAACCAAGCTTAATTTGGCGAAGAATCAACTTTCAGGTGGAATTCCAGCTGAGATAATGTCATGCAGTAAGCTACAATTGCTTAACCTTGGAGACAATGGTTTCTCTGGAGAAATCCCAAGGGAACTTGGTCAAATCCCAGCCCTGGATATCTCTCTCAATCTTAGCTGCAACCAGTTTTCCGGCAAGATCCCATCCCAATTCTCTGATCTGAGCAAGTTGGGAGTACTTGACATCTCTCACAACAAGCTTGAAGGAAGCTTAGATGTTCTTGCAAATCTCCAAAACCTTGTTTTGCTTAATGTCTCCTTCAATGATTTCTCTGGTGAATTGCCTAACACCCCATTTTTTCGAAAGCTTCCGCTTAGTGACCTTGCTTCAAATCAAGGTCTCTACATTGCTGGAGGTGTAGTAACACCAGGAGTCCACTTGGGACCTGGAGCACACACTGGATCAGCAATGAAACTATTGATGTCTGTTCTTCTAAGTGCCAGTGCAGTTCTAATACTACTAGCTATCTACATGCTAGTTCGTGCTCGCATTGGTAGTCATGGGCTGATGGAAGATGATACTTGGGAAATGACTTTGTATCAGAAGCTTGAATTCTCCGTTGACGACATAGTAAAAAATCTAACGTCGGCTAATGTCATAGGCACTGGCAGCTCTGGAGTTGTGTACAGGGTTATTCTTCCCAACGGGGAGATGATAGCAGTAAAGAAGATGTGGTCATCAGAAGAGTCTGGTGCTTTCAATTCTGAAATTCAGACTCTCGGTTCAATCAGACACCGAAACATTGTCCGGCTTCTAGGCTGGTGTTCAAACAAGAATTTGAAGTTGCTTTTCTATGATTATCTCCCACATGGAAGCTTGAGTTCACTCCTTCATGGTGCTGGCAAGGGAGGAGCAGAATGGGAAGCTAGATATGATGTTTTGTTAGGTGTGGCACATGCACTTGCATACCTGCACCATGACTGTCTCCCACCAATTCTACATGGGGATGTTAAAGCCATGAATGTTCTGTTAGGACCAGGCTATGAACCTTACCTAGCTGACTTTGGCCTAGCAAGGGTGGTGAATAACAATTCTGATGATGAATTGTGCAAGCCAACTCAAAGACCTCAACTTGCTGGTTCTTATGGATATATGGCTCCAGGTACTTCTTGATTTTGGTTCAATCAAATTAATTTTGTCACTTCAATTAATTCAGTTTACTAAATCACTGATCATGTCTAATTGTTCTTGGTTTTTTTCCCGTAGAGCATGCATCGATGCAGCGTATTACCGAGAAAAGTGATGTGTACAGTTTTGGCGTGGTGCTTCTAGAGGTTTTAACAGGGAGGCATCCATTAGACCCAACTTTGCCTGGTGGTGCACATTTGGTTCAGTGGGTTAGGGAACATTTAGCTAGCAAGAAGGATCCAGCTGACATTCTTGATTCAAAGCTTATAGGGAGAGCTGACCCTACAATGCATGAAATGCTCCAAACATTAGCAGTTTCATTCCTGTGCATCAGCACTCGAGTTGATGATCGTCCAATGATGAAGGATGTTGTTGCAATGTTAAAGGAGATTCGACACGTCGATACCGTAAGGGCAGAACCTGACCTGTCCAAGGGGGTTAATTTGACACCCGTTCGCTCATCACCTCCGGCTAGGATTGTCGTTTCACAAGGATCTTCAAACTGTTCCTTCAACTTCTCAGATGATTCAATCAACTATTGAATAAAGCCTTGGAAAATAGGAGGTTTGAGTGCTTTTGTCCATAGAAGGATCCATTAAAATGTGTAACCACAGTGGGAATTTTTAGTGTAATTTTACCCTTTTGAATTGTAGTTTTCACTATATATGGTGTTGTAGATTGGACTTCTGATTCCTTCGAGTAAATTCAGTCAAGAACATTAACAAATGTAACAAAAATAAGAGCTTTTGGGGCTTATAGAGGGTTAAATTGAAAGCTGTTTGATAGCTCCAATACTAGAGGTGGATTGGATTATCTTGGAAATAGGGATAGTGGCAAGAGAATGACTGCAGGCTATGTAGAAGCTGGACCAATGATTGGTTCATTTGGATCTATGTAATTGGAACTTATTGCCATGGAATGGATTCTCTCTATCTCTCTCTCTCTCCCTCACTCACTCACTCACACACACACAACACACACAATAAGACCAGTCTTTCCAGCCGAGTTCACATGGACCCACGTTTCTTTCATCACATGACCATGTGCTGTCTGAGAGAGACTTTCCAGCAATGAACAAGAAGAAACTATTTCAAAGGATACTAAACTTGGTTTAGAAAAGACTGCAGGTCTTAATTCAGAAGCACATGCACAAGCAGGACCATCATACCCGTATATAAATAACAAGATAATGATTTATAAACAACTGTTGCTCACGTTCAAAAGGTTTTGAGACCCACTTGAAAATTATAGCAGTCAGGGGCGAGACACAAGGCAGTCCAATCTCTGTCTAATAATAATACACAAGTTCCAGTATTTTTCTACAGCATAAAGATGAGGTACGGAAGTGGAGTAATTAGTGGTTTGTTTTCAAGGGCAAATCAGAAGAGTTGACATGTGAACCAACACTAACAAGATCTCAATGAAAATTTTGCACTTCCTGGGTGCATGAATATTCCCATTATGTGTAAAAACTGTGATGATCTTCCAAAATCTAGTTGTTCCACTTGCTGCTTTGTCTTGGAGGCTGTCTTCATTCAGGTGGACTTCAGTCTACAAGATGTGATGGCACTGGGGTATGCTGATGCAACCTAAAACTTGCACAGTAAGAGTTGAAGTGTCCAACATTTAGGCCACAGCTGAGTGTGTGCTACTGGAGACAGTAATTCTATCCACATTAAGCAACTTACAATTCAAGTGACCAGATGGACCATTAGCTAATTTGGGAATGGCCCACATTCATTCCTGAGTTGGCTCCAGGAATGGCTCTTATTGTGCTCTAGGAGATATGCTGTGATTCTAGCTTCTTCAATACAAAATTAACAACATCCCAGTTGAAACCACGATACTGAAGCCACCGAATAAGTCTTGATTTTCGTGTATCTTTGGGAACATCCTGACCTCGTAGCCATTGTTTTGAAGCCTGAATCAATAGCTGATCCATAGAAATCTTTGACATGCCCACTTTTGATTCTTGTTCATCGGAGTCACCATCCTCAAAAACCAGTTTTAGTGCCTTGTCTGTATCAGCTTCACTCACTCCTTTGTTGGACAACGCCTGTTCAAACAATTACACTCCAATACCAAGTAGTCAACACATTTTTCATTCAAATAACAGAAACTAAAAACATTTATTATTTATCTTTTCTTCCTTTCCCTTCTTTTTCTTGTTTTCTATTGGAAAAGGTGCACTAACTGGAATTTATCCACTAAAGTCATTGTTCACTAACACGCAATGATCTTATCATCATCAATGAATATGAATCCTGATCTCTTGCAGCTAGCAAGAGCCACTGCATTTTTGAAGTCTAAGTCATATTGCTTCGCTGCAGCTTACTTTATTAGCATTTCACCAACTGTTCTGGTAACCTACTCCATACACCTATCTCTCTTTGCCAGCAATCTCATAAAAACAAACTAGCAAAACTTTTAAGACCAAACTACGATTATTATATTTTGACCCTTCCTCTAAAGATACCATTCCAAATCAAGTTTGCCAAATAAATGGATTCTTTAGTAATGAGATATTGCAGTAGATGCCCAGGTTCTAGCTATGAAATATAATTTTCTTAAAAAAATAAAAAAGATAAAAATAGAGTGACATTTATCAGGTGACAGATGGTGAAGCTGAACGTGAAGCTAACCGGAAAAAGGACAGAATACAATGATAGAATAATGTTATCTACACAGTATTAGTTAGAGATTTTGTCAGGAAAGGATGAACTGAGAGAATTAGATTACTTTCTTGATCCGCCTAGGTCCCCAGCTTGAGGAAGACCATCTAGATTGAGAATATGTTTCTGCGTACAAGCCATCATTGACCAGCCCTCTGAAACAAAAAGAAAAGATTAAGATCTATATTTTAATGCTTGTGGAAGCACAAAATTTCCTCAGTGAAAAGAGCAAATGACTTCAAGTATTAAAAGCGTGTAACAAGAATATGGGAACACACAAGACAGCCTGAAAATAAAACTTCATAAAATAAAGTCAGCCATGCACCTGCTCTCGAAATCACCAATCACTGCCTCCACGATATCAGGAGGAAATCTTTTTCCATGCAATTTCTTTCTCAGTTCAACAGCTGTATATGCTCTGTGAGGAAAGTAAACAAGCTTAAGGTGATAGGTCCACACAGATAAATGTGCCCTTAACAATATTAGTAAAAAAATAATATATCCCCTTTCCATTTAAAACTATCCAAGCAATTCAAGTTAATTGAGTCTCGAACTACAATGGTAGTTAGCTAACAGGATGGAACAAGAGAATTCAAGGGGCATTGAGATCTCAGGTCTTAACATTTGGTTTATTTTGTAAGACTAAATAATTAAGAGGGTTTTCAACCGTGAAATATGTTACTGCAGCAAGCATAGAAATCCATGAGTAATTATTACAAATTGTACTGCTGTTTGAGACACGTGAGAGGAAAATGTAATGAAGGTATTCCAATTGCTAACATATGATTGCCATCAGGAATGAATCACTTGAATTGCAAAACTCAAATGTTGCATTTCAGTTAAGAAGTGAAGCAATTCTATGACATTGCTAACAACCAACAAAGAATAGTAACAAGGCAATAAAATTAAAACTATGCTTTAACCTTCTTGCAAGTAAACCAACGGCCACCTTTTCAGCATCTTGCATAATTTTATGCACTATCATGCTCTGATTAGAAATATCCTTTTCTTGTTGCATTACACTCTCTTCAATATCCTCTTCAGGCTCCCCCATGAGTTCATGACTTCTGGGTTCCGATTCATGATTGATTTTTTCTCCTAACTGTGAAACTGCTGTTACCTCTAAAGCATTTTGCTTGACTGATGAACATAAACAAATTGAAGTTGAACTTAGTGCGAGAACAGGGGGAAATGGTATACAGAAACACGCAGCTATACATGCAAGACATTGTTAATGATGGCATTGTACTGATGCTTGCTTATAATGAACATGCACAGAAGGGATGAGGGTGCGTATAGGAAACTATGAGAACAAAAACTAAGATGACCTCTTAAAGTCCTATTAACCAATTCAAAATGTACAGTTTTAAACTGCATATAACCAGATAACTAGAAACTAAATCGTTTTGAAAGCTTGCACTTGTGGAAGCACATAGTGCCGGTCATTTATATATGCTTCCGATGCCCTGAACCCGATTGTCTCTTCAAGTATAGAGCAAGTGGGTTAAAGGAACAGCTGGAAGCTCATACATGCATAAGCTTTCCAAATCATCACTGATAATTAAAATCCTAACAGCATAAACACATGCCACATAAATACAAGATACTAATCAATAATTAACATCCACTCAAAGCTTAATTCTCATTCAAATATTAAGAAAAAAGAAAAACATTGCCAATAACAGAATTACCTTGCCAAGCATCATCAAACGACAGGCTCTCATTGCATATTTGATTTTGTGATTTTTCACCTTCTCATTCAATCTAAAATTTCCCCTGACTCCATCCAAGTTTTTATCAAATACCCTCTTCTCAGAACTCTTCACAGGCAAGGGATTCTCAAATACTCTCTTCTCAGAACCCGTTCGACCTTTTGCCTTGTCATTCAAACCAGAATTTCCACTTACACCATCCAATTTTTTACCAAATACCCTCTTTTTATCACCTTTCATAGGCAAAGAATTATCTATCTCATCACTCTTTGAAGATCTCTTAGGAGTGTATCTAACCGGAACCGATGAACTGTTAAACTCCCTTCCTTTTAAACACAGTATAGCATTGTTTCTCTTTACCCTACAAATTATCGAAAACATATAATTTTAACCAACAAGATCACTTCCCATTTTTACTATAACCGCAAAAATAAATGAGAGTAAATCAAGATTTCACGTATAATGAGCGCTTCAGCTCTTTGGCTGATTAAAGCTGTAGTTTTTAACTGTTTCTCCCTCCAAAAAAATCAAGACTTTATCACTTTAATTAACCAACCAAAAAAAGAAATCAAAATAAATAAACACTTAATGATTGAAGACTAATTACTTTTAGCTGATTAAAAAAGTTTGAATCTTTAAGCTTAAAATCATAAACACACAAAATTAAATGGAAAAATAAATCAAATTTCTTTAATTTATCTGTTAAAGAAGAGGGAAAATTTGGCCAAATACAGACTTTCTTTCCTTTTCCTTCATTTTCTCAGCAACCAAGCAGAGGGTAAATGAATTTGAGAGAAGAATCTTACCAGGGAATGACGGAGACGCGAAATTGAAGAGATAATGAGACTTTGGAGGCTAGATTTCCCGCGAAAATTGACATTTTGGAGTTTGATTTTCAAGTTCCTTTACATAATAATAGCTAAACCCTAATGTAGAAGAGAGGGGGTTTTTGTTTAAATCGCGCGTAGGGCATTGTTTTTATAAGCGCGTGGAAGATGACTTTGTCAGTCGGTGCAGTTAATTAACGTCCATGGAGGGAAGGAACTTCTTATTATTATTATTATGATTATTTAGATGGTTTTCATTTCATATTAATTCTTTCTACAGAATTATTATAAACACATGAAAGAAAAAAATAATAATTTTCATATTTTAGTATGAGAAAATGATGTTTAGAATTTTTTTAATAATATAAAAGGAGATGAGATTTATAATCATAAATATAGTTATAAGGTCTAGCCAGGTTGAGAGTTAAGAATTAATTCTTTTAAAAAATTAAAATAATATAGTTTAATAAAAAAAAATATAAACAAGGTTCTAGATTGAAGAGTTATTAAATTTACTGTAAAACAATTTTGTGCATTCATAATATCTTATACTATTGTTAAATTCAAATTAGTCAAGCTTATAATAAAATAAATAGTATGTATGTACCTATAAATAGAAAATTATCAAGTAAAACTTGTGATTTTCAATAAAATAATTTACTCCATTTCTTTAATCTTTTTCAATATGATTGCAAAATAAAAATAAAATGTGATATCATGGAGTGTTATATATATATGAACAGTGGTTGAGCCACAATAGAGATTTAGGGGCAATTAATCTTTTTTGTTTTAAATATTTTTTTATTTTAAAATTTTAATATAATAACTTAACAAGTTTAATTATTTTTTTTATTAACTACTAATTGATCCAAGCTTTTCTTCTTCTTCTTCTTCTTTTTAAATTATTGTTATTGCCTCTCTTCATTCCATAAGATTTCTCTTCAAGTCTTAAAGTAACATTTTATGCTTTATGTTTCAGGTGAGTTTCCTTTATTTTTTTCTATTTAATCCATTATCTAATTTTAGTTTTATTTCTTAATAATCAATTATTAAAAATGTTAGAGTTTATGATAATTTATGGATTTGTAAAATTAATATGTGTATGTATAATATTATGCATATGAATATGAATTGAAATGAGTTTTGATAAATTAATATGTATTTTGTTATGTATTTTATATGAAAAGTGATGTTGATCAACTTACTGGTGATTAAAAATGAAATACTGAACAACTCAAAAAATTAGAGACACAATAAAAAAAATTAAAAATATATATATTTTAATATTTATATTTAATCCACTTGTATAAAACAATAAGTCAACAAATAATTGTTGCCAATAATTTCACTAATCCCTGAAATATTTAGAAATAGATGAATGAAAGTTTAATTGTATATATTGAGAAAGAATATCTTTAATAAAATTAAAAATAATGTTATTATGAAGCAATTTCAAAATATAAAAACTCGAAAAGAATAATTATAATTTAAGTTGTTTTATTTTAAAAATATTCTTAAATTAATTTTGCTTGACATGAGATTAATACATGCATTTTAAATTGATTTATATATATATATATATAACACATGTCTATATAGTATATAATATCAAGTATTTATTGATAATTTACCCCCTCATTTAAATTTTTTTAGCTCCACCATTGTATATGAACCGCTTTTGTTAGGGTTTATGGATGTTGAGCTTAAGTTGGGCTCAAATTTATAGGTGTAAAGTTGAGCATAATTATAGGGCACAAGTCGCGGGTTGGCCAAGTTAATCCATGGCTTAGCAGGTTAGTTTATTTATTTTATTAAAATAATATTATTTAGTATTTTTTTTAAATGAGATGATATTATTTTGTTTTTTTAATCTAAAATAACATTATTTGATAAATAAATTAAAATTGAAAATAAAATCTAATCTGAATCAAACTCCAGGTTATTAAATTGAGCTTTCAGATAAGTTGGGCTTTATAGCTATGAAGCATAGTTCTTTGACCGGAAATGAAATACAACTTTGTGCAAACAAAAAAAGGTAAGAAAAGACAGGCATTTAGCTTAAAGATTCAGCCTCTATTTTTTCTGCCTAAAATCTCATGCTTTTCTGTCTAAAGAACTATTATTTTTTGACTATTTAACAACACCAGTGATTTGATTTCAGCTGCAATGATCAAACAACACAAGCACAGAAAGAAAAGAAGAAGGAAAGTTGATTTTCTTTGTTTTTGAACATAGAAATGTTTCTTATTAGTCTAATAGAACAAGTATAGAACAGCAAAATATTAACAACAGTTTAATCAAAGATTGATCATACCCTCCCTACTCATATTTCCAAGCATTTATAACATGGAAAAACCCTGGTGTTGAAGAAGACCTTTCCTCTGGTGAATCATACATGCCTCCATCATTGCCTCTGCAATGTCTACCATCTCCAACTCTATCATCCTCACCTTCTTCTGCTGCTGGCTTCAGGATGAACAATCCATGACTTGTGCTAGAGCCACTAAACAACCAATCATGAACATCCCAGAAAATCTGTACCCCAACATCATCCACTTTCATATTCTCATTGCCTCTAAATCTCCAATTCAAATTCATTACTCGAATCACCTCGAATCCGTCTATGGTAATCCCCATTTCAGGATCACCTAGTCCCGACAAAGAAAATTCAATGACGAGGTCATGCTCTGTCTTGTATTTTTGGAACACTGCCTTGGCACAAAATGATCTCTTCCCATACACATTTTCTTTCTTGCACAGCAAGATAGGTTCTGTCAATGATGGTCTCTTTCTGGTTCTCTTGAAGGCATCCATCTTCATATCTCCAAGCATTAAAACCACCTCTTCATTGTAGACCAGAGCAACATAGTAATCTGATAAGGGCTCGGCATGGTTTGAGAATTTCGCTTGTCGAAAATCCCAGTAAACATCTACTCTTTTTCCATCTACTTCAAAAGATTTTAGACCTTTTTTCCCCCAGAACTGCCAAGTCTTTATATCAATCTTGCAAGTGTAATGACTTTCATCCGAAGGGTTTTCTACACTAATGCTAAGAGAACAGTTCATAACATTTTTGTTCCATGTAACTGTTACATTGCTGAGCAATTCTGCTACCTCCACCGTGTAGATGTAGGTGACAGAGATTTGAGGTGATTTGCTTGTTGTCTGCTCCTCGGTTTCTTTCTCCGTGGATGACGGTTTTGGATAGTTAGTTGGCTCAGCTCCTGGAAGATGAGCAAACATAATGTAAAACGTAATGAATGCCTTCTATTTCGACAAATTAGGCCTTGATCTTGCAGATGTTGTGATGGAACAGGCTACACATTTCAATCTTGATAAAAGGATCAAACGCCAAAAGCAGTTCCCCTGCAGCAATTAATGATTGTTTCAATGCACATGAATTGGAAAACTACCTGCAAAACACAGAAAAACATCATATTAACATCGGTCATATGTCCTCAAAAGAGATATCAATCAACCTTCTTAAGAAATCTAATACCATGCAAGCTTCCTTTAAGAAAACACAAAAAGGGTGGTTACCTTGGCCTAATCGGCATTGACAGACCAATATCACACGTTGAATCCGACGCAATTCTCGATGGTGATTGAAGATAAGGAAGGAACCAAAATGTTCAAGAGGCTGGGAGAGACCTTGTATGGAATTTGCAGGAATCAAAATATATGTTGCGGGAGACTCAGTTAATGGATTTGGAAACTCATGAAAATGTGACATCAAGAAATGATTAGTTAACTTTGAGAAATGCAACTAATCTGAGGCTGTCAAAGAAAAGGCTGAAACAGAAATTATTCCTCTGCAATTTTAATAGAAAGTAGCTATTGTCCATCAATTTTAAGCCAAGCAGTTCAGTTAGCTAAATTTGGCCGAGTCCGGTACCCATCTTCAGCAGAACTTTGCAACTATTTTTATCAAGTACAATTTTTTCTCAAACTTTTTGCTATAGGTGCCCTTTGGTTCACTCCTTCATATTCTTATTCTTCCAACAACATGAAACCATAAGATTTTTGTTCTATTTGTCTCTATCCCATTTCAAAAAGAATATAAGATTTTCTGTGTAATTTATACAATAAAAGGTTAAAAATAAGCCTGAGAGGCACCAAAGCATTTAGAAACAAAGAATCTGAGCAAAATAGGTTTTGAGCTCAAGTCATACAAAGAATTAATTTTGACAATTATTAGAATTAATTATATATCAGTTTTGGTTTAAAGAATCATATAAAAAAAGATTGAATGGAAAATGTTCTACACACTAAGCAATACTTCTTTTACCTTGTTTCCACCATTTTCTGCTTTGTTTTTCATCATTTATTCTTTCAGGTTTAGTATTTTGTAAAGAGCTTTTAAGTTTGTTTTCCAGGCTCATGTACCTTCATTAATAGTGTAACAACTAATTAAGGTGGTGTTATTGAAATTTTTGAAGGTTGATTGCAATCAATTCATTTATTCAAAGCAACGAGCAATAAAGCCATTAAGAACAAATTCAATATGTATTTGTTACATCTCTAAGTATTAAACTAATCCTTAGTATTATATAATGCAAATTACACCTACTTAAACCAAATGAACTGCTGGATATGCAGGCATGTATAACAAAAATAGCCTGAAATGGGATGAATTCACACTGACAAAATCCTTGATCAGTGTAAGCAAGCACAAGAACACACAGAAGATGTATATCCATAAGCGATGAACATTAGTACCACGACTTGTAAATTACAAGAAAATTTGCCATGGTGTAGGATATGTGGAAAGGAAGTCATCTGGACTACCATCCTCAAAATCCTCTTAAAAGAAGATAAAGCCAGTATTCAAACAGAACAGTCACTATACAACATGTTGAGAATATATTAATGGAAGTAAATTCATCCTATATTCTGTCAATCCTCAAGGTAAAATCATAAACTTTCCGCGAGGAGTAGATCGACTCCTTCTGAATTCAGGCATAGATGTGTTTCCACCTTCTTTAACAGTATGAGTTACGTTATTTGGAAGCTTGTTTTCAAGTTTTCCAGGTATTAAGGGTTCCACAGCTTGGACAACTCTGCAAATCATTGACATTCCAAGTATTATTAACACAGGCATATAGATATACAAAGGCTTACAGGAAGGAGGGGAAACTTCTTTGCTTTGAGGCTTCGAAAAGAACATTTTGAATCATACCTTGGTTCAAGATTCTGAGAGTTCCTTGAGAAGTTCCTCTGGATCTTCTTCACCTTTAAAGCACCTATTGTTGGGGACACGGGAAGCAGATGCTCATTTTCTGGCTCTGAAAAGTCGCTCTTTCGTGGCTCCTCTATTTTTTCACCAGCATATATATCAGAGAGCATTGTTGTCCCAACATCAGACTTATTGAACTTTGCAGGAAGTTGATGCTTTGCCTTAACCTTGCTTTCATTTTTTACTTTTCTAATGCCTCCTTGTCTTATATTAAGAGCTTGTCTAAACTGCTCCTCGTCATGTTCTGGGTATACTTTCCTGGCGCTAACCCTTTGTAAGTTGTAAAATGCGTTGGAGATATTATCCTGCTTCACCGATTCTTGTGAGCCTTTATATGGACCCTTTGAGCTGTTATCTGCTGATGGGATCACTGGAATTGCAGCAATGGATTTGTTGATAGGCACTCTAGCTGGGAATGGTACTCTTGCAACTGGTTGATTCTCAACTGTCTCCTTGACCCTGCTTCTAATGTGGGCTCCTCTATCTGTTGAGATTGATCTTCTAACAGGAGGGGATGGTGATCTTGGTTTTCTGGAGCTCGCTAACATCTCTTCGCCTAAGAATGGAATCCTTGGTAATATTTCCTTGTCTGTGAGTGAAGAAGGAAACCTTGATCTCCTTTGCTTACCCGAAGAACAACTTCTAACCTGAAAATCAAAATCAACCACCCCAGGATATTCCTTGAGAATAGAAGTAACTAAAGATTGCAGCAAATAAAATAGTCTCTTGTTTTCTTTACCTCTGAGCTTTTAGTGTCATCATTTGACCTTTGAGATGTCTCAGGTTTGAAGTTGGCATTTGTACCATATCTTGGCACACTGAAAGGAGAAACTGCTCTTGTTCTTTGAGATTCTGTTGTGCTTCTAGTACTACCACCTTTGATTTGCTCCATTTCTGCTTCCTTTCTCTCCAATGCTTGTTTAAGATTTGATATCTAGACATGGAAATAAGCATCAGATAAATTTCCCATACGAATCAAATATTGAAAGAACAGCATAAACAAGTGGAGAAAAGTAAACCTCTTCTTTCAGCTCTCGGATTTCGCCGGTTTCCTTGTTCGATTTAGCCGCCCCAAGTTCTATAGATGCTACTCTCTCGGCAAACTTCAGTGTGCTAATTGTCTCCCCAATGGAATTAAGTTCAGGATTTATATGTACAAACATCAATGTTTTAGCATGCCCACCTAAATATGGAAAGAAACAATAAGAAGAAATGAAACAAAGGAAAAAATATTTGAAAGGAAAAGGTTGCTTGTTATGATCAGATGAGCACCTAAAGAATCCTGCAGAACTTGTGTAAGCTTGCTGTTTCTATAGGGAACATGTGGACTCTTCTGTGCTAGAGCAGAGATGACATCTCCCAAAGCGGAGAGAGATCGGTTAATATGTTGAGCTTCTTTCAATCTTTCACCAACAGCTTCTGATTTATCCACTCTTTCACTTCCAGCTAAATCCACTAGATGTAGGCAGCCTTTAAGAATTGATCCAGAAACCAACTCTTTTCCATAGACATGAACTGTCAAAACACTGCCGCAAGCCAGAACCATCACAATGAATACTTGAAGAGTGAATTTTAAACTCTGCTAGAAATAAATCTTTCTACCTATGAGATCGACTGCTTCGCTCGTTTAGAGCAGTTGCACCAACGGCACGATTTCTGTGACCAATTTTCATTAGATCAAGAACATCTTGGGTGCTTGATACTGGAATCCAGCTTGCATCAGGTACATTAAGTCCATTCAACTGCGAATTGTTACGGATGTCTAATGTATGTATAGTTAAGGCAAATCAACTCCTCAAGGCATAAAATTATCTGAGATTTTATAAAAGTCTTATAAGCAATCATCATGCTATGAAGCTAAATATATATAAAGTCAATTTTGAAGGATATCTTCTGTTGGAGCCATCACTGACTAAGAGGTCTCTCACTTGTTCATTATATATCTCTATCATCTGAACTCCAACTTCATACTTAATGACATCTCCCCTTGTCTTTGAAATCTGAAATAAGTCACGCAGAGCTCGATAGTTCACACCCCATGTTTCTTCAGAAGTCAAATCAGGGCCACTCTGTCAAAAATCAAACAGAAAACGAGCTGATTTGCATGATTAAATAATTACTTTTGTTGAAAATGTTATCAGCTAATAACTCAAAATCAATGGTATACCATTGTATATGTCTTCCCTGATCCGGTTTGCCCATATGCGAAGATGCAAACATTATAGCCGTCTAGAACTGACCGGACCAACGGCTGAGTGTCCACATATATTTGTTCTGAAAATGAAAAAGAAAATCACTAACATTTCAGAAAACCTGTGGATAAACAAGAAAGCATAACTATATTTTTTTCTCAAAGGCCCTTTAACAAATGATGGCCTCAAACTTGGTTGCATTATGAAGAGTTACAGAACCTTTAGTGATCACCATCACACAATTCTGCAACAAGAAAGATATCATACCTTGAGTAACATTTGATCCAAATACTTTGTTGAAGGAAAACACTTTTCTTGCTTCTTTCCCATTCTTAAGAGGATTAACAATCATGATATTTCCATTTTCCCCAATATAGTCGACAGCAGATTGCATGCTCGATTGGCCCGGTAAGAAGGGCCTGACTCTACAATAGACCCTAATTGTTCCTGCTCAAAAAAGAAATGTTACCATCTCATAAAATTCATAGAGTTTTTAACTTAAATAGAACAGAAAATAAGAAGTGGCCACCTTTAAGGTCTTGTACTTGATTGTAAAGTTGCCGATTTTCCTCTAAAACTTGGTGATAAGTAGAAGATGCTACTTCAAGGTCCCTGATATGATGCTCTGAGGTAATAAAAGTCAGAATGTTTTAAGGTCCAGAACACCATTCTAAATAAATGCGGAAGATTCACTGATTAACATAAGAAATTTTAATGTTCTCACCAAGCCTGCCGACTTCTTCCTCCCAACCTGCTTGAATTTGTTTCACTTGTTGCCTCGTCTCCTTGTAATGAAATCTTAGCTCCTGCAAGTATCAATTATGTCAATATAAACAAAAAACATATCATGGAAAAGAAGTGTAAGTTTTTTAGAAAGACTGAAGGAGTAACTTTTAATAGGCAAACATTCAAACCTCGAGCTGTTTCTGATGAAGATCGATTACTTCTGCGTGACCAGAAGAGTTACTAACAATATGCCGAATAGTTTCTTTTTTCCCACCACAGACACAAAACTTGGAGAAATCACTTGAAGCCAAACTAGTTCTTTCTCTAAGATATTGGGAAAGGGCTTCTATGAATTCAGTCTTTGATAGGGAACCAATATCGCCCTTCAAAATTTTCTTCAGGAGGAGTCCAAGCTGCAAGTAGTGGTAAAAAGAGACCATTACTTGTTACTTCAAGGCAGGAACATTGGACTTACTGATATATTAATCTTAGGCAATCATTTTTACATAGAATTGAAAAGAATACACAGTGAGACTCTCGAATTCTTATTACCTGTGTGCCCTGAGAAACAAGCAATGCTGAGAAATCCTTAACCACCTTGCTGAGCAAAGCATCTACTACCTGAAATTTTTCACCCATATAATCACATCAGATTCCATAGAATGATAGAATTGACAGGCAACAAAACTGTCTACTTTTCGATTTCCGTTGTCGAATTTCATTCCCATAATAGGTAGCTTGTACTCAGGTCTGATTAATACAATTGTATACATATGCAAACAAACTCAAAAGGTCTTACCTACCATTCCATTCAAAGGTAGCTCTTCAATCCCATTGCTCTCCTTAAGGTAAGCTTGAAGAAGTCTGAGTCCAAAATGATCGAAAAGAAAGGCCAGAGCATTGGCAGTTTTGGTTTCTTCAATTGCGACCTCATTAGAAAGATGAAGAAACTCTAATAGTTGTTCGTATTGTGATGATTCAGATTCATCAACAGACTCATCAGCACTTTCACTGCCGACCAAAGAAGATGGCAATTCCTTTGGGAAAGATACGATTTTAACAAGCCCTCCATATCTCCATACCCCAATTCCACCAGCCTGCTTCCACTCATAATATCCTTTCAGACAGAGAATGCAATCTACAACCTTACTCGATGAACCTCCCTGTATCCAAGATTTTAAACACAAAAATGCTTAACTAGAAGAGACATGGGACAACAAATAAAGCACAACAGAGGTGTGGAGATAGAATTCCACCCTTTATGCTATTAATAAATGTAATGTCTGAATTACACTTGGAATAGCAGATATATGGAAAACTAGGCCTTGATTAGCAAATTCCAGTGCACATAAACCAGTCTAGAAGGTATTTTGGGAGAATCACAGACCTTCTCCAAGTCAGATGCTTCAAAAGTCAAAAGCTTCATGTCTTTAACAGCCACCAAAAAATTCCTCATGTTCTCAAAGTACTGAATTGCAGATTGTGCTGCTCCTTCTGTTGACTGCACAGTGAGAATCGAATTGTCCACCACCTATTCCAATTTTACAGATGAAACAAAACTAGCATCGACATCAGAAGAAACAATTAAGAATTTTATCGTAATTATTCCAGCAGAACATTGTTGACTCGTCTCTAAGTTTATAGAAATTGTCGAGTCCCGATTAGAATTATGCACTTGTCAAAGTAGAACATATGCCAGTTTCATCCATGAATGCTGATAGCCTAACATTGTCAATGCAAGCTTCTATCTAGAAAAAAAAAAAACTATGCATGTATCAATACTAATACTGATGCAGGGTTTGAAGAAGCTCGTACCTTGAGAACAGCACCAGGATTGACTTTATTGAGGACATTGCAGAGAATGAGGCCATTTCTTAGTGCAAGGCAAAACTCTTCCTCTGAAGGTTCTTTGGGGAGGGATCTTGATCCCCCCTTGTCCATTTGCCTCAGCCATTCTGCTGCTTGGTACCTCCTTGAAGCTGAGACGCATGAACAATAGACAATGAAGAATTCACGACCATTTTTGCAATTAGCTTGCTACACTAAACTGTATCAAATTCAATCCACAAAATGGGCAATAGTTTAGAAAAAAACTGAAAATTGGCATAATTTTCCTATTATTTTTCTTTTCTTTTCAATTATCATTCTTAATAGAGCTTGAAAGTGAACACCGCAGGTACTGCGGTAACAATTAAACCATGGTCCCCTACTACTCACTATTGTTCAACAAGAGAACTCCAGGCCAAATAACCCTAGCTGCAATTCTTAATAGCTAGCCTTAATCATCTAATTGTTTAAACTTTTCCGTACACAATATCATACCTCTACCAACCTTGCCTTTAAATTTATGGCCCTCAATATTAGGAATCACTAGGGACCATATTCCCTCTTCTTTGGCACTATGCTGCCCCACACTTCACTATCCAATTCCATAATTCTGAGGTGTGGTTGGTGAAAATAGCAGATGTATAAAATATGTCAGGGCATGGTTTTCGTCAGCATCGGAAAATACATAATTAATCACCACTAGCATTTCAAAAAACAAATCTTCTGAAATTCGAATCATGTGTTCTCTAATTCCAGTCTTTAGGATAGCATCCTCCCTGCTTTCTGGAGGAGAGTTTCACAGGGATGAATGTTCATCAGCTTCAAATTACGCCTTTTCGATACAAGAAATGCTTCATGTTGTGACAGAACATCAATGCAACAGGTCATGATCCATGTTTTAGGCCCTGCTATTATTAGCTAAATGTTTCGTTGCTTACACCAGAGAAAGGGTGATTATGAGGGTAGGTCTAGTTCCAAATAATCAAAGATTTTGCACTAAAGAAAAGACCAATCTACCGTTTCTTTCGGCTACCAAAAACAAAAGTGGGGTTGATTTGGACCCACTTCAGCACAAGTGATGAACACCAGTTTATTTTCGACTCTATGTGATCCCCCACACTCTGCCTTTCATCATGATATGCTGCACATTCTTTTTTTCAGGCAAATGATTATATGACCACTCGAAAATTTATAACAAAGAATAGTGGACAAAAATTCAACAAAGTGAAAATCATAGAAACTATGAAACCAGCAAAAGAGACAACATTGGAGTAAGAATCTAAGTGAATTAGTAATCGTAAAATTTGGAATGCTATCTATTCTTACCTGCTTCTTCAGCTTTTCTTTGAGCTAATTCACGGTCGTTAATAATCTCCTCGGTGTAAGAAGCCTCGTTGCTGGACATCAAACCCTTTAACCCTCTCAGATTCTTGCAAGGAGAGGTAAAAATGGAGCCATTGCTGGTTTCTTGAGGCATCTTTATGCCTTAGTACTCTCACCAGGATGTACTACACTATTTATCACTGCAAAAAACGATCATAAAAATGCACAGAAACCTGATCAGAACACTTGAAAGAAGTTGGTGAGAATTCAAACCCGGAAAGTAATATTCCAATTTTATTGGAGCAGTAAGTTTGGTAAGAAATTAATGCGATGCTCTTTAAGAAAGAACTAAAACATGAACACTTAACGCAAAAACAAGAGCTGGTAAGAAAAATAACGCTAAAAAAGAAAGAACATCTGACAGAATTGGAAACCATACAGAGAAGATTAACAAGACTTCTAAGCATAGATGCCATGCACAAAACTCAAGGAATGGCCCAAAATGAAGAGCTACTACACATGATCATCACCACCATAGAAAAGAAACATCAAGTTCTTGCGAAGAAAAGTAGTAGACTTCAATTCCTATAAGGCTGTACCTGCTGCAAAGGGTCTCCTTGAAATCCAGCAAACTCAACAAAGAAGTATAGGAGTTTGAGCTAATAAATGTGGAGCAGCAGATCCAATCTAGTTATCCAGATGAAATGGAAAGTGAAGGAAGCAGGGTTCTCGTGTGTAGTGAATGAGAGAGCTTCAAAACTAACGGAAGCCAGGCATTAAATGCTACTGCTTCACAAGTTCGAGAGCACTAGAGGAGGAAGAGAGAGTGTGTGTATGCTCACGAAGAGGAAATACCATAGAAAGACCTCCTCAAAATTGAAACGTCAGCGTTGTATCACTCTTCCTTGGTCCTTCGCCTTCTTGTACATTAAAGTAATAGTAATGCAAATTGCATCACTCTTTTCAATTTTCAACTAAGATTGCAAGTCACTGGATTGCCCGGGTTGAACGGCAACAGTGTTAATTACCATTTTATCCTTGGCGGATATAAAAAATATGGGAATGTTTTGACTCGAAAGTGTCTTGCCAAGTGGAATGCAACGAGGGAGCAAATCAGATGATGACAAGTGTGGTCATTTCTGGGGCCCCTGGATAGGTGGACTGGAGGGCAAGATCAGGGCAAAATGATGGCAAGGATTGCTTTACAAAACTTTGGAGTATGATTTTGTTTTTTTTTTAATTAATTAATAACGTGACCGTGTCTTTTGCTAGTAAAAGTGTCCGTTATGATACATGTACAGCCCACACCATGCAATGTTCTCCTGTACAGGAGGATCATCAGCAGTGGATCCAGACCATCTGATGTCCTTGTTGGTGTTGGTGATGATCACTAAGGTAAATTTTAAATTTTTTATTTTAAATTAATTTTTTTTAATGCTTTTTAAATTATTTTTTATTTAAAATTAAAAACACTTTAAAAAAACAACTATTATTATTACATTTACAAACACATCATTATTTTATTTTTAATTGTTTTACTGTCAACGGTATCCTAGTGTTTGGTGAAGAAACAAAAAAAGTAGGTGGGGGAAATGGCGGTTGATTCTCCTTAGCAAAATTAAAGCACAAATCGCAAATTTAAAAAGGAGCTTTGTCGTTTTGTTACATAGCAGTTTTATTTCTTAAATCGAGATCTAGAAACTAAGTCACTCTTTATTTTTATATTTAAAACTGTATTTTAGTATATTTTAAAGATATATTTAAATTTTTTAAAATATCAAATTATTATTTTTTAAATATTTTTAAATAATCTTGACGTACTAAATCTCATCTTAGATCATATATATATATATATATATATAGAGTAAAATAAAGGCAAGAACAGTTTAGTAGTCGTTGCATATTTTTTGAAAAGAAGAAGAGGCAAAAGACATGAGCCCTCCATTTCAGAACGTTGGATCCCATAATTCAAATGATTGCAGAGCCAAACTTTCTTCTCTCTCTTTGGACCCCATGTAATGTTGTGGACCCCTTAGAGGGAGTTCCCCCACCAGAATAGAAGGTTTTTAAGAGTGTAATAATGGTTTCAAAAAAAATAAAATTATTAAAATAATATTAATTTAAAGTAAAAAAATAATAATTTTTAATTTTTTCAAAAATGTGATATATCTTCGTCGTCGTCCTCTGGTTGAATTACTTTTACTTGCTTTTGCTAGGACTCACCTTAGCTAGTAAAGGGCATCTCTCGGAGAAGACTTGGACGACAAGCATGGTTTACAGTAGAAAAGAGGATTTATTATTATTAGTGCGTAATCAAGGGTTTGGAAACCACAGAAAAACAGCATTTTTTGGGAAGAAAAATTGATGGGACTTCATGAATTGCAATCATTCTTCATTCCCATGTAATGGAAAGGTCACGAGAAGAGAGATGAAAATTTAACCGTTTACATGGTAGTTAATTTCAGTGCCCGTGAGATTAGTATAGATACGCGCAAGTTGGCCCGGACATCCACGTTAAACTAAAAAAAAAAAAATTAACAACTTGGCTGGTCATTAGGGTTGATTTTTTTTTTAGATCAACAGGTTTTATAGCTATAATTTTATTTAAAAACTGTTTTTAAATCTTAAATATAAATGTGATACGGTTGCTTTTCAGAGTATTTTTTGTATTAAAATGTATTAAGATAATTTTTTTTATTTTTAAAAAATTATTTTTTAGATTAGCTCATTGAAACGATCTAAATATATAAAAAAAATTAATTTTTATAAAAAAAATAAATACTTTAAGAACATGGTTTGTACCGTGTTTTCAAATCGTGTTTTAATTTCTTTATTTTCATTGTAATATTTTGAAAAAACTAGATTGATTTTTTAAAACTCTCACCATGTAGGCTTTTATATAAGAAAAAAAATAATAATAAATGATATATTGAGATTACAGAAAAAATCAAAAGATGTTTTAACAAAACAAAGTTCAACAAATGCATGATTCATCCCGTGACAGAGAGATTAGGAAAATGGAAGATCAACAACATGATTGTTTTTTTTTTTTTTTTTTTTGGTGCCTTTATCATCTACGCATGCTCTACCTTTTTATTAGTGAATGGGCTAGGTTGTAATATTCATTACAAGAGGCATGGCATGTATGTCTTTTTAAATAAATAAATAATGTAATTTATTCTCGGATCACTTATGCAGCTTTGTATGAATTATACATACACCAATATATTTATAAAAAATAATAATAATTTTTCTCATGCATTTCCTTCTAGAGTCGAACGCAACTCCAAAGGTTAATCTGTCTAATACCAAAAACAAACCTCAAAGGTTAATCTAGCCATTGTTTATTTTCCCAGCATTAATGGACTGGCCCATAAAAAGTTTATGGGCCCATAGAAGGATTTTTCAATCCAGCTCTGTTGGGCCCTTCAGAATGAGAGCCAAATAGCCCAGATAAAGAAGGCTCAGATATCATATATTACCAATATACATAACATGAGAAAAGTAACCGAGATTTTCACTGTTCTTTGTTTTTACATTTTAAAAATATTTTTTAAAAAATATAATTTTTTTTATTTGCTTCAAATTCATGTTTTTGGTAGTTTATATTGTTTTAATGTGTTAATATCAAAAATAAATTTTAAAAAATTTAAAATATATTATTTGAATGTATTTTCAAGAGAAAAATACTTTGAAAAGCAACCGTTATCACAATCAAGGTTATTAAAATTGTTTTTTTTTTATGAAATGAAATATGTAATATAAACTCGGATCGTAAAATCATAAAATCACAAGTAAAATATTTTAACTAATTATATATGATAATTTTCATCAAGTAGCAAATAATAACATAACACAATTAAAATAAAAGCGAAAAAACAATATAAATGTCCAAACACCTTAAAATACATAATTCAAATAAATAATTGATTAAAAATATTAAATTATTTTTAATAATTGTTTTAAGGGTCATTCATTAGCCGAATCCTAAATGTATTGATTGAAATTAAAAAAAAAATGTCTCCACAAGATTAGCCAGCATTTCAAAGACAATTTTTTTGTTCATTTTGTTTTTTATCAATGTACAAGCTATGTGCATGCGATATTTCAAGAACATCAATAAAATCCTCCCATGATATTGAAATTATAAGAATAATAAACATAAAAGTTAATAAAGTGTCACCTAATTTGCTGCTTGAGCTTCGCAAGTTGCAAAAGCTTATTAATTTATTATAAAGTATTAAACTACATAAGAGTAAATTAAAATCAAAGCAATTTAATTAAACTATGAGTAAAATATTCACCTCAACTGTAGACCACACAAAATCCTTTTTACCACTTTGACTGCACCGGCCTCCTTTCAAAAACCACACCGTCCTTCTCCTCCTCTCTTGCATTTCTTTACTTTACTCCTCCTTTCATGGCTTCCATTTCCATCACCTTAAAGTTCTTCGACTCTTAAATTCCCCTCTTCCTCTCCCTCCCCCTCTCTTACTTGCCTGCCCTGTTTATATCCCCAATAAAATCCCAAACCCTAATTAGTGTTGTTGGTGCTCCCCTCTTTCTCTCCCTCCCCCTCTCACACCCATCTTGTCTATGTCCCCAACAAAATCCCAGACCCTAATTAGTATTGCTGATGCTAGTAGTGCTAAGGTTAAAAATGTGAGATTTGGGCAAAAGACAAAGGGAAAATGGGAGGCTGAGGAGAGGGCAAAAAGCAAAGTCGGGCCTGAGAGTCAATAAATTTTGTAACTTTCATCAAACTTGTAAACTTGGTCCGAGTTGACTGAGTTGAATCGAGTTTGATGAGTTTTGAGTTTTTAACCTGATTTTACACATTATATATAAGTTGACTTGTAAAATCGTACGATTTTGACAATATTTATTATGGGCTCTATATTGTTAATGTAAACACATAATACTATTTATAATATAGTATTTTATTTATTTATGTGATTTTCATGGTTTTCAAAGATAAAGGGTGTCAAAGAGTTTGCCCTTCATAAGTGAATTTGTTTTGGTATTCACATAAAAAAAAAAACCTATGCCATGGCCAAAGAATGAAGATAAAAATTGAGATCCATTTTATATTTAAGACTTTGATTTCGTTTTATGCCATTTAACGTGGATTAGAACAGGATTTAGAGTTGAAAATAAGTATGGACATTATATGGATGATTGACTTTGTTTGTGTGTGTGTGTGGGGGGGGGGGGGTTCTTGTTCTTGATGAAGTGAAAAGATGAAATTTTTGGATATTGCTCTCAATTTTTTGTATGATAATTCAATCATAAAGAAGAAAATATGGTGGATGACATGTTATTTATTTTTATTATTATTATTATTATATATATATATATATATATAGAATTAAATGCACGGGTCTTCCAAGCTTGGCCCAAGTGTATTGTGGTGGGACCTAAGCTTGGTTTAGGCTTGTGATACATGTTTTTTTAATATATTTAATTCTTACTTTAAAAAAAACAAGAGTTTTTTTATATTCTACAATTAATCGATACAATTTGTTTTTCTTATACATGTTTATAATATATTTTCTATTGTTTTTCGCAGAGGTTACCATCAGATGATTTGATTGGGAAAATACAAGGCCTCGGTTTTCACCACCCTCCCTTGCTAATCTTCCTATTGTTGAACTTAAATTTATTTAGTAGTGCTCACTTGCTAGCTGACATGGACAATTTACAAGCTTTATCAGTGACCGTGCAACTTGTTTTTTATATAATTTCAAATTTATTTTTTTTGTTGTTAAAATTGAGTTTGGTTTATATTTTCTGGATCGTTTTGATGTGCTGATATCAAAAATGATTTTTAAAAAATAAAAATACATTATTGGCATACTTTTCAGCACGAAAAGCTATTTAAAAAGTAACAACTACCACACTTACAAACACCCTCTTTTATCCACACAGATGTCACTAACGACAAAACATGTGCTTGGACAGAGTTCCAGATTTTGGTGTTATATTCCTTATCAAGTTGCTTGATGTATCTTTCAAAGACTCCTCCATCACTTTAAGTTTTTGAGTATATTTGTTTCTATATTTTAAAAATATTTTTTAAAAAATTTAATTTATTTTTATTTTTTTTATTACTTTTAAATTATTATGTTTTTAATGTTTTCAAATTATTTTAATATGCTGATGTCAAAAATAATTTTTTAAAAATAAAAAAATATCATTAACATACATTTTGACACGAAAAGTTATTTAAAAAACAATCAAATTAGATCCAAGAAATTTCTATTATTGTGTAATTGTATCTAATATAATATATAACATAATTTTAAATTTAACTATTGAGTTAGGTTAGAATTTTATTAAGAATTTATAAATATATTATTTTATATTGAGTTAAAACTTCAGATTTATTGAAGTATAAGAAAGTTTTTTGATACATGCCAATCACCTTATTTTAAAAAAAAATTAAGATGATTTTTTTATATAGTACTAAGATATTTATGGGCTTATTTTTAAGAGTTTTTTAATTTTACAACGATTTTTAATAAATAACAACATAATTTTTAAATATAGCTGGAATTCTTTAATATTCCAAAATCATTTTTCTTACAAGAATTTATTGGCTACGCAAGGAAATGAAATATAAAGTATTTAATAGCAAGCAAACTTTGGATTGTTTTATTTTATTATTTAGATATTTACATTCAATTTAGAATATGTATTAGCTGAATATGTGTAAGTTTAGGTTTGATTTGGTCTCAAATCAATATTTCATTACTTTTTTTAGATATTAAACTTGTGATAATTAGCTATTAAATTAAATTCATTTTTTCCATCCAAAAAGGATATATTAGAACTGTGTAAAGGTGGGCTCAAACTTCAAATAGCAGTCTCATTTATGATTGGAGCGTTTGAAGTGGAAATGTGAACCTTCTTAAGGCACGTAATTTATGGCCTTTCTATTTCTGGGATTGTGACCTTCTAAGGCGACATTAATGACTTCATTACAGATCACTAATGATGCATTTAATGAATTAGATTACAGACCAGTTTATTAGTTCTGTTCATAGTTATCAGGCAGGTGACCTGGACCCGGATGACCTGATACCTGATAATAAACCGATTCAAATAAAATAAAAAACCTGATTGATTTATTAACTCGTCATCTGAAAAACTTGATAATACCTGATTGAGATTTTTTTTTTCAAATATATCTTTTTCTCTCTCTAAAGACCCCTTTTATATATATTATTAATTCTTTTCAGAGTTCACTATATAAATATTAGAGGAATATTTTATTTTTTCAATATAGAATTTAAAGCTCTTTAGTATATATACTCCATGTTCATAATAAAAAAGTTATGTTTTTTTAAAGTGGGATAAAAAAACATTTTTTAATTTAAATAATTTTAAAGTATTTTTTTTGTATTTTCAAATCATTTTGTTGTGCTGATATTAAAAATAATTTTTTACAAATAAAAAAAATTATTTTGATGCATTTTCAAGTAAAAAACACTTTTAAAAAGCAACTACAATCAACTATTATATACTTGTTTTGTGTTGCACATAAATCTCAACCGTAATTTTTACCAAACACGTATCTAAATCCACCTAACCACACATAACTATATATTTTTTATTTATTTTTTTAACTATAATTACAAAAACTACCTAAAAAAGTTATCTTAACATTTAGGAGATGTATTTTTTTCCTTAATTACTATAAATTTTTTAATCAAATAATAAAACAATTTAGTGTGTGAAGACAACAAAAGGTATTAAATTGTGCATCTTAATTTCTAGATAATTGTTTTTACACTATACGATCACTGCATGAAACACGCACACAATGCAATCAAAAGATTATCAACTAATCAAGTCACATTCCAAATATAAATTAATACAGGGCCATTTTCCCTTCCGTATTGGGCCTTGTAGGGGCAAATAAAAGTTAACTAGATGATTGAATTGCGATATGCGCTATAATAGGAGTCGGCTAAATTTCTATAACATAAAAAATATATTTAGATGTTAATATTTTGTTTCTAGTGAAAGTAAATAAATTATGTGAAAGTTAACTCGATATAATCCGGTTGATTTTACGTGTTCAAAACCAATGTGTACAACCTATAAAAATCAAAATAAATTATAAAGTTTAATTCTCAATCAATTCAATGTTAAAGGATAAAATTAAAAGAAAGAAAAAACTAAAAACATATTTCAAGTTACTCTATCAAACCCACAACCAGGGTTATAAGACTGAGATAACACCATAGAAAGCATATCGAAACAAATTACGAATTTCAATCCTCAATCAGCCCATTATTGATGGATGAAATTAAAAAAAATAAAAAAGAACATAAAAACAACCCAAGTTAATCTGTCATACCCATGACCCGGGTCATCAGATCAAAATAACCTCATAAAAAAATGATTTGATTTAACTTGGTCTAACCTACCAAATTTTCTACTTTGGTCATGAGACCAGGATTACCCCATAAAGAGTAAATCAAAAAAAATCATGAAACTCAATTTTTATCGCCATTGTCGTACCAGTAATGAGTGAAGAAATTTATAAAAATTCTAATTAAAAAAATAACAAAAAAAATGAGTTAAGCAACTCAGGTTAACCAATTAAGCATTGTTACTAGATCATAAGGTTAGGTAAACTTGAGGTTGCGTGATAAACATGAAAAAACCTCAATAGATCACTGTTTTTAAACCCAACCTGACTTGATAGTTTGGCAGTGACGCGAGTGATCCAGGGCCTAAGTTGGTCCATGTCTTAACAAAAATATGGCATAATTAATCTAGTATGATCCTGTCAAAAAACCAGGTCAATTCGTAACCCA
Organism: Populus tremula; assembly: GCA_964019445.1. NCBI lineage: Eukaryota > Viridiplantae > Streptophyta > Magnoliopsida > Malpighiales > Salicaceae > Populus > Populus tremula. Next base: position 52,599,800 of record CAXHTJ010000001.1, read on the forward strand.
ATTAGTCTTGGGAAAACTCGGTCAAAACCTGTTGACCTTCTTCTTCTTTTTTTCAAAATAATATCATTTTTACATTTATATATAAAAAAAATAGGTTGAACCCAGGTCAATCTACCTGACTTATGACTCAGGACTTCCCCGAGATTGGTCCCTGAGTTGGGTTTAAAAACCACGTGATAAATAACTTTTAAAACTCATGCCACATGACATTAAACTGGAAGCACCATGCATTAATAACATGAGAAGTTTGACCCTCAACAAATTAAACGTCGAATGATAAAATCAGACAAAAAAAACAATTAAATGAAAGTATCTCAAATAAAACACAGTAATTAAAATAATGAAAGTGAAAATTAAAACTAAAAATAAATTAGAATGCAAGAACAATTCTTTGATCGGAGGCTTAAATTGAAAAAATAAATAAATAAAGGACAAAAAAAAATCAAAAGAATTAAAAGCAAATTAGAAGAAACAAAACACCATAAACTTAGATTGAATGATGTAATTGAAAACCACCAAAAACTTTGACAAAAGGGTAGGGAGATAATTGAAATTAAAAGAAGAAATACCAAATTGAAAAAAATTTAATTATGTATGATAAATTAGAATTTATGATTAAATTGAAAATAAATAAAATTTTAATAAGAGAACCAAGCTCAAAAACTAAAAATATAAGGACGGTAGTTGAAATACTAAGAACAAAAAAGACCAACTTGTATTTTTCAAGATAAAAGAAAGAAATAAAAAGTCAACTGACAATAAATTATTAAAAGGAAGAGGATGTGGCAACGTATTTAATGACATGGAGAAATTGCATTTTATATCACTAGAAGTAGCCACACACTACTCAAAATGTTCAAGAACATCGAATGCCAACAACTTTTTTAAATTAAATTAATATGATATATATAACCTTCATCACCATGAAAATCACCATAAAAACCAATATAAAAAGATCTAAAAGCCCCTGACCCTATAGTTTAATTTTCTTGACCTTAATTTTACCGCTACAACACTTTTTATATATATATATATATATATATATATATAATAGTTATATGGCCCGTGTGATGACGCATGTTATTGTTTTTTTGTATAAAAAATATATAAAAAACTAAAATTAAAAAATCTTGGGTTTTTTTGCAAAGCTATACCCAAGAATCTTGAGTTTAGCTACAACGCCTGACCTAAGAGTAATATTTATAATATTAATAATAACATTAAACTTGCATGATCCAAGTTTAAGTGAGCCTGGTTGCAATACTAGACCCAAGAATATTGGATGTGAGTCTAACTATAAAGTCGTGTCATAAAAGTATGATAATTAAATAGATTAATTAAAAAAAACAAAGATAAAAAATCAACAGAAAAAAAAAACTAATGAAGAAAAAGAAAAGGAAATTAAATTAATTGGGTTAACCCTTTAAATCATGTTATCCCATAAAACCTGAGTTTCATATCATGAAAGTTTAATAACTAAATAGAAAAAAAAAATGACAGGTTTACCCAGAACTAATTTGGTTAACCCATCAATACGTCAAGCCTAGGATACATGTTATGAAAGTCTGATAATTAAATAGAAAGAAAATTAACTTTAACAAACTAAACTAAATGAAAAAAATAATTAAAAAAGATCCGGGTTAACTCGTCAAATCAGGTTAACCCAGCAAACTCGGGATTCGTATTATAAAAATCTGATAACTAAATAAAAAATGTAATATTAACAAACTAAATCAAATAAACAAAATTTATTAAAAAAAATTAAAAAGAAAAAAAGAAAAAAACAGTTATATAATATAATATAATTATAATATAATAATTATAATAATATAATATATTAATAAGTAAATATATTAAAAATGAGAAAATAAAAGACATGAAAAAGCTACAATAATTTTTCCATGCGTTTTAAAGTATTACTTTATTTATATATATATATATATTAATTCATTTGAAAACATTTATCTAACAGGACAAGTTATATTTGGATTTGAGTATTTCTCCTTCCCATCCAAAAACATCTTGATCCCCACTCACTTTTTGAATCGGTCAGCTTTATCTTTAATTAACCACAATAAAATATTTTTAAACGTGTTTTGTTTTGAATTTTGTGATTTTTTTATACCATTTGGGTACATGTGATATAAAACAATAAAATATTTTTCTTAATTAAAAACTTGTTTAATAACACTATATTTTTTACTATGGATTTGTTGTATTTGTTTTCTCTTTTGTCTTGGATTTTTTCTATTTTAACTTAAAAGAAAGCTAACTGTGTTTATCAAGTTAATTACATAAAGATAAATGCAATGACAAAGTCAAAAAAATTAATATAGAAGCGTGTTCTTGAAAAGAGATTTAATCTCACTTGACATGCAAACTGATATGAGAATTTCTTTATTTTGACGAGTATATTCTTAAGAAATATCCCAAAAGTAAAATTAATTTATGAAAAATTATTATAAAAATATAAACAACAAAAAAATGACATGGAAGGAATATTATTGTAGCAAATTTGCATATAAGTTAAGACTGAATCGTTTTTCAAATGATTTTAAAGATATATATTAACTTGATATATTTAAAATAATTTTTTCTCTAACTTTTGAATAAAAAATCAAGAAAATCATTATAGCTACCAAAGGAATCCCTCAAAGTTAATTATATACTAAACAAATTCAAGAAAATTCATGTATGCTCACTCAATTATTTAGATTTGGAGATTTATTAACGGAATCCATTCATTTAACAAGTAAGATTTGTTTCTTAAAAAATAATATTAGAAAGTATATTTCTATAAAACTAATAATATTATTTGATTTATTAATATGTTAAAAAAGAAACAGACCAAAAGGAAAACAAAACGGAAAGTTGTCATAAATAAATAAATAAATCAGGAAAGGCAAATCTCATCATTGCAAAAATATAAATCTCCATCGAACTTTTTTTACTAGAAAGATTCGACGCCTACGTGGACCCCCCTCCTCATTCTAATCCAGCACCACCAACTTTTCAAAATATGAATGACAGGTGGCGGTGGTTGGTGCGGTGGAGCAGTCCCTTTGCACTTCCTTCCATCACTTTTTTTATACGCAACTCAATTATTTTTTAAAAATTTTAAAATTAACAAACATATAAATTAAAATTTATGAGATTTATAATATATTTTTAATTAAAAAATATTTTTTAAAAATACCTAGCACCACAATACTAAAAATTAATAATATTTACTTTCTTTACATTCTTAATAAATATATATATTTTTTAAATTCTATCTTGTTGTATATGAGTTACACTTAGTTAGTATCTTTTAGTACAAAAAAATAAAAACAAAAACATAAAATAAATATATTTTGAGGATAGTTCTATACTCTTTTTATTTTTATTTTTTTTATTATGAAGTAGTAACTATAATATGTTTTTTTATATGAAAAACAAATTCATTTTTTTTCTTTAATTAAAGGCACAAAAGTCGGGCAGTAATGGGAATTTACAAGAGTTCTTGTTTTTTCCAAATACTCGAAGCAATTTCCAATAAGAAAACAATCATGTGCATATGATCGATTTACTCGACTCACGGCACTTAATTCTATTTATAGAATAAATAATAATTAAATATATTAATACATGGATCTTGGTGAAATGCTAACAATCCATATTTTTTTTAATAAATGCACACTGATATTATGGGAGTATTTTTAAGAAGACTTAATCTCAGATAATAAAAAGATGATCTAAGAATAATATATATATATATATATATATATATATATATCATAATATTAATTAATTAATTAATTAAATTATTATTTTCTAGAAAACGAAATATGATTCTGTGTTATCATTGGCTATATATACAAGGAACAAAAATATATTGTTTTTTTTGTTAAAAATAAAAATATCATTTTAATATAATTTTAAAATAATAAAAGCATGTGTATTCATCGTCTTCGCCTCTTCCGTATCCATACAGTAATCAAACACCTCGAGGAGTATATTAGAAGCTTAGACTTTGGTTCAAGGTCTCCCTTCAAAGATACTGAAAAATCAGTTGTGTTTGAATAAGCCATTCAGCCATATTAACACAGAAGCAATCGCTCCTTCCCCCTCTCCGTCTGCTGCTAAAACACCACCAGCCTCTTCCTAATAATAATACTGTCTTTAAACAGTTATCTGTTAATTTTCCAAAATAAATATCTATATTTTTATAAATCTCTCCCGCTCTCATTGATCTCTAAATTTTAAAGCTTTACACCAGGTACAGTCTTTTTTTTTTTTTAATTTTTAATTGATAAATTATTTCTTGTTTAATTTATCAAATCTAAAATCTCAAGCTTTTTTTTTATTAATTGAATTTATTATTTTTGATTGCTTTGTGTGTTCATTAACTGATCTCTGTTTTGTGTGGATTAAAAATTGTAAAAAGAGTGACCCTGTGGTGTCACTTTGATGATTAATGTGATGGGGGGTTGGTGTTTTTGTGGTATGTAAGGAAAGGGAGGTAGTAGTGATGCTGACACTTTTGTTGGGATGTTTTCATGATTGTAGTTTTCAGCTTTTTTAAGAGCTATGGCTATGGAACTTAGTGATTGTTGATGAACTAGAGAATGCAATGATTGACTTGGTTGCCCTTTGATGATTTGGAATGAAATATTTTATATTTATGTAGAAAGTGGGATTCTTTCAAGTTATGTAGTGGGATTAATGCGAAAATTGGTTGAGAATAATGGGTTCTTTTTGTTTGTAGGATTTGCTCATGGATTCTAAATCAGTCGAGGATATGATAGAGGCATCATCAGGGGTTCATTTTTCTGGGTTTCATATGGATGGTTTGGAGATGACAAATACAGAGGTGGGACAACCGACAACTTTAGCAGCTGAAGAGATGTGTAAGCAACCCTTTGTTATTGGTGAGTCAGTGACTGTTCTTTTTGTCAATTTTCATTTAGCTGGAAGCCACCAGCTCTTAAAATCTTTGATATAGGTTCTCAGTGAATTGTTAATGATCGGTGCATACTGAGAGGTGTTGTATGATTCTTTTCTTGTTTTATGGGATCCAAGCAATGGCTGCAGAAATTCACTTTGTATGATTCATATATGCAATGATCAAGAAATCCCATCCCATCAAAAGGAATCTCTTAATTTTTTTCCCACTGGTATTGTATTTTAGCATGCCCATGGAGACAGTGAGAAGAGAACAGATTGGAGAGACCTCGTTTGCATTTATTTACCATCAGCACAAAAGACATGTTTGATGCTTATGTGCATGCAAATTGCCTCATGCTTATATTGATAATGCATTAAGGAAGTGGTTTCATATTAGTTTTGCTGAACATGCGCTTGACATGTACCTTCTTCTTCCATTACAAACTTCTAACTATTTTACTCTTACCTCTCAATTGAAAATGTTATTAGATTTTTCAACAGCAGTTATTAGATTGCTTTAACCAGAAAATGTTATGGAGTGAAAAAATGAGTCTTTATGTGAAAACATATACAGAAGATATACAAGTACTTAGGAAGGTGCATAACATGGATGCTAAAAGAATGGAATAATCTTGTACCAAGTTTTGTGCTTAAAGTTTACCCAGCCAGTCAAGAAATAGGTGAAGCTGGTTTTGGTTTAGATTTTAGGCTTAGATTTGGCGAAGTAAATTAAAATGGGAGGGAGAGTTGCAAACAGGGATATGATGCAGAAGAAAAAGAAATCTTGATAGTTGTCATTTTAACTATTTTGTGGTACAGGAGTCGCTGGTGGAGCAGCATCTGGGAAGACTACAGTTTGTGATATGATCATTCAACAGCTTCATGACCAGCGTGTGGTACTTGTTAACCAGGTAATGACTCCCTGATTCTGTTTAAGTTTTGGAAATCAGATGCAGAAAGTTCTTTCATTAAAAAATTGGACACCTTGAGTTACAAAATAGAACTGTTGGGGTAAACTCCATTAACTGTATCCCTTTTGCAATTTTTAGCTTTACAGTTTGCTTTTTTCTGATCGTGTTTTATTTTAATGGGTATGGGGTTGCCTATTTTAGAAAAGGATCTTATAAAGAAGCATAGTATTAAACATTGAGCTCTTAGTCATAAAAGTTTGGTGCTATTATCAGGATTGATTTAATATACAAGTAAATATTGTTCATGGATGAAATGGCAGGATTCTTTTTATCATGATCTAACTGATGAGGAACTTACAAGAGTTCACGAGTACAACTTTGACCATCCTGGTGAGTAGACTTCTCTAAGATACATTGTGCTATTTGAGGTATCTTGGATACAATGAATAGTGAGTATTTCCTCTTACAGTGCTGTTAACCAAAAGAAGCATGATTCAATATACAAATAATGCTCTGCTAAAATACGTGCTTAAATTTTGTTCTCTTTTATGTCATGCATTGAGTTTCCTGCTTTCTCTTATCATTTTCCAAACCACGAACATGCTGTAACATTCTTCTGTAGTGAAGGTATTTAAGGGCAGAACTCTGGCTAATTATTTTGAGATGGTGGGGGTAAATTTCTTGCATGGTGAATGCTATATTGCCCTTTTAGCAAAATATTTCTCTTGTTGTCAGATGCATTTGACACTGAGCAACTACTATGTGCTATGGAGAAGTTGAGGCATGGGCAAGCAGTAGATATTCCAAATTATGACTTCAAGAGTTACAAAAACGTTTTTCCTGCAAGAAGGGTACAGTTTTCCTATGGTCACCTTGTCTTGAAAAACATAACTCTCCTTGTTATATGCCAAATCCTATTGCAGATATCTGCAATTCGAATCTGGCTTCATATAAACTTGGGTTCTGTACTATCATAACAAATGTTCTTCAGAATTTTATAAGATTTTGGTGTGATATTTACTTGAAGGCTTTGTTATCTATATGGATATATATATTTTCCAGGGGCCATTATTTAGTGAGGGTAAAGTCATTAGATTGTGACCATAAGGTTGCAAAAGGAGTTATCAGTAGCTGTTTCATGCAAATATGTTGAAGGTAGGACGATTTACCATTTCAAATCCTCCCTTCTTGGAGTCTTGGACACTGATAGGCGGGACCTTAATTGGATAGTGGTAATTGTATTGCCTGGCTCTATGTTCACATGCTACTTGTAAAATTCTTAAGGTTGAGCAAGATTGTTAGTGAAGCTATAAATTTACTTATATCTAGATTTTTTGGGTTTTGCCTTGTGTTATTTTGGGTTTTGTGGCATATATGGTCAGCTATGGAATTTTATGGAACAAAGGCAGCATGATCTATCTCAAAAGATAATGGAATTTATATTTCTAAGGAAAAGAAAAAGGTGAAAATCTAAAGGGAACAATACTATATTATGATTGTATTATACTAATTGCATAGTTGGGTTCCTCCTTTTTCTTTGTCTAAATGGGGCTCTTGTTTGAATTAGGGAACTATTAATACAATTAAAAAAGAAGTGAAATTCAGTAATTAGCAGTTTTTTACTTTTCCACATTAATGATTGTGGTCTTTTTGTCAGTGACCAGGGTGTACAGATGTGATTTTGGTTTGATACGTGGCTTCATATTAATTATTTGTGGACAAATGTTTCCTTCTATGTTTCAGCTGTACATGCCATGTTACACTTACCAATACACTACCGTAACCCTGCTGAAATTTCCCTACATGAAATTTGAATACTTCTTCTATGATGTCTTTGTACAACATTTAGTGGCTGGACTCATGAAATGTAAATCTCATGTTTGATTCTTCAACGTGCATCACATTCTGAACTCTCATTGCTACAAATATTTTGCAGGTCAATCCATCAGATGTTATAATATTGGAAGGCATTCTTATTTTCCATGATCCTCGCATTCGAGAGCTGATGAACATGAAGATATTTGTCGATACAGGTTATTTAGTTTTCCAGCTATCAATTAACTTTGGCATCACTATAAACAATCTAAAAGAACTGGAGTTTCTTATGGTGCTTTACTATTATATAAACAGTGAAGCACCTTAATATGTTTTTTAAATCATTTTATAACAATTAAATGTCACATTGCGCATGACATAGGCGTAGGTCATGGGTTGAAATCTCACTGGCAGCAGTATTTCCATCCAGGAGATAGATGATATGTCGTCTATCTAATTATTTTGATTTTAATAATTTCTTCTCAATTATTATGCATATGATATAAAAATAATAAATTGTTCATGAAAATTCAATTCAATTTTTTTTTTTTATTCTTAAAATCTTTAAATAGATTTTTAACATGATTTTATCATATTTATAATGTTTTTGGCTTTCAATCACATAAAATATAGACAGATTATTTTGATTTGTTTTTTCAAATTGCTTTAACAATCATAAAATATATATATTTTTAATAGAAACAATGATTCCAGTTAAAAAATTTGCATTTGCTAAGATAAAAAAGAAATATATTAATAAGAAAATTTATCGAGTGAAATTGTTTTTCAAAACAACTGAATTTTCAAGTTTAATAACAGTGCCAAAGAATTCTCTAAGACCTGATTCCTTTTTTGCATTTAAAATTTTTTGGTCCCCCCGCAGTGGAGCGTGAGCATACAAACTAGTATAACCTATTGGGGGACATTGTTGGAAGATGTGAGAGTTCATAAAATGTGTCTAGAGCTTTTGTGGCATGTTATATTTTAGTTGTAGCATTGAGGAATATCACAATCCTTAACCTTGCTGGATGGGTTATTGAAGCTTTTTACTGGAAACCTATCCTTTTCAGTATCTCAGATTATCTCAAGTAGCAATTGGTTTTTTTCTTTAATAAAATGTTTACACATGCCTGACTTTCTGCATTCCCCCATTGCCAAACATGACAATTTTATGTTGTTTCAGTTCCTCAACATGTTTCTGCCATTTTTCTTTTCATTTTGTTTTGGAACCAATAGGCTCTGATGTTCCTTATAAAATGATTCAATATACCACACAAATATAACTTATTTGTAGCACTATCACTTGACATTGTTCAAGTTTCAGCGCAGATGCTGATGTACGTCTGGCAAGGAGAATAAGGCGTGATATTGTTGAGAAGGGTAGAGATATTGCTACAGTACTTGATCAAGTTAGTGGTTTTTTAATTCGTAGATTGCATCATGAACTGATGGGGCCTAAAAGTTGAATTATTCTTTCTTTTCTTGCATTATTCTCTACAGTTTTATAGAAAGTAAAATTCGGGGAATCTAAAATTTCCTTTTTTGGTTGTTAAATGTGGTGGAAAAAAAAACAAGGGAAAAATGATGAAGAAATGTTATGTTTTACTGCCTGTCCCCACTCAATTTCTTCAACTTATAGCACGTGAGGTTTGGACAAGAGAGATAGGAAGTAATTTCTTACATCTCCCCGTTGATCTTTCCTTTATTTATTTTCTTTTTTTCTACCCATGCTATCCCAAAATGATTGTCATTCTTCCTTTTTCACCTTTAGGATGTTAAGAACTTAGTCTGTTTGTAATCTCACCTTTTCCTTTTCATTTACTAATAATTTTGGAGGGTTAACAACATCACATGAGATTTATGTAGTCTTGTTATTTTTTACTTTTGATTTAAAATACTTATTTAGTGATCAAGATAATCTTAAAGTAAGCAAACCAATAGAAAGCCTTTACGTGTGAGCTAATTTTCATCTCTTCTATTAGGCTATCATGGTGTGTGACCTTTTGTGGGAATTAACAGAATTCTTTTGATGCAGTACTCAAAATTTGTGAAACCTGCTTTTGATGATTTCATACTCCCAACAAAGAAGTATGCCGACATCATCATTCCTCGTGGAGGAGATAATCATGTAGCCATTGATTTGATTGTGCAACACATTCGTACAAAGCTTGGCCAACATGATATGTGTAAAATATACCCCAATTTATATGTCATTCAATCAACTTTTCAGGTATGGCATCCTACTCACCAATCAAACCTAACAATGGGGGCTATGTATTCTAATGGAGATCTACATTAATCTTGATTAAGCAGCATATCTTACCTGCTTTTCTGGTTCTGTGTACTGTATTGTTGTTTGCTTCTTTGCTTATTTAGATCCAACAATTCTTGCCTGTCTCATGCAGATACGCGGTATGCATACTCTAATACGTGATTCTCAGACAACAAAACATGACTTTGTTTTTTATGCTGACAGGTTGATTCGTTTGGTGGGTTTATATTTTCTTAATTAATGTTTCTTTTATTTTATTATTATTATTATTATTTTTTTTGCTTGAGAGTCGATATAGTAACCTTTTCTTTTATTCAGTTTGTTCACTCATCCAATCTCCTGTTACGCATGCCAGGTTGTTGAACATGGTCTGGGACATCTACCGTTTACGGAAAAGCAGGTGACCACTCCCACCGGTAAGCTGATGCTGCTCAGTGTTCTGAGAATCTTTAGGCTACTCAGGTCTTGATTTCAAGTTTACTTTTACCTGGTATCTATTTTGTCAATGAGAGATGAAATCTTGGAGAAATATTTGATGTTTATTCTTCAAATAAAAAGGTTTATACTTTCATTTTACTAGATACTTAAAACATGAATGATGAGCATGTTGGCACCCTGGTAACAGAACTTGCATTACTTGTGATGGTGTGTTTGTAGTTGCAGGATTAGGAAGATGACTTACTCTTACTCATTTCATACTCTCTAAGTGATGGGTCCATAGTTCTCATCTGAGCTGGTTGTTTTTTTAGTTTTGTAACTGTAACTGCTCGGATCTTACTTTTCACCACATTTTTTTCCTGTGCGATGCAGGGTCAGTTTACACTGGTGTGGACTTCTGTAAGAGGTTATGTGGTGTCTCTGTTATTAGGAGGTACTTGTACGATCTCAATTTATGAAGCAGTGGATTGATATGCTCCACTGCCTGCTTAATATTTTGACTTGCTAGTATGTTTTATTCTCTTGCATCTGTCACCAGCTACACATGAGATTGAATTATGTGGGCGATGGCAATAACTTGTATCTTTCTTCCTGCATGATTGATACCCACTGCAGTCTTGGGGAAGTTCTTCTGCAGATAATATTATGCAAGAGCACTATGAAACCAACTCATTAGCTAGACTGTGTTAAGTTCTCAAGTTCATTGTGACAATCACATGAATGGGTAGCCTTATGATTGATTTGATTATTTAGTTTCTTGGTTAGAGGAAGATAATTAGGAACTGAATTGGAATCTGTAGCCCCAACAACGAATTTCTTATTGTTTACATTTTATGAACCTTTTCCTGCATCTTTCCCAACTGCATGACAAACAACTAAATATTCTCTTTTACATTATGACCAGTGGTGAGAGTATGGAGAATGCTTTACGAGCATGTTGTAAAGGCATCAAGATTGGGAAGATTCTTATTCATAGGGAAGGTGACAATGGTCAGCAGGTTTGTAAAAGCTTCTCTCTTTGTTTTCAAGCACGCGTCTGACTTCATATCTGTATGTGTCGTACAATTACTGAGTTCTGGTTATTCTCTCAACGCTTCAACGCTTTGGCAGCTAATCTATGAAAAGTTACCGCAAGACATCTCAGATAGACATGTGTTGCTATTGGATCCAATTCTAGGGACAGGTTTGTGTTTTTCACTATAGATTTTTGTTTTGGAATGAGTTAGTGATGATAAAAGTCTTACTACCTTCAAGGACTCATAAAAAATCTTTTTGTTTCTTTGTAACTTGACGGAAAAGACCGTTACTCATGTCTTAAAATGCTACTGGCACTTCTAGACTTAATTGAAAGTTTGAATTTGAACATGAAAATTACTCGACTGAGTATATCTCTTGCTCCACTAATTGGTATTAATGACTCTCTACCTTTTGTTCAGGCAATTCAGCTGTTCAGGCTATTTCTTTACTCATTAGCAAGGGTGTGCTGGAATCCCAGATCATATTTCTTAATCTCATATCTGTAAGCGAGTTCTGCCTACTTGATTTTTTGGTTTTATTTTTACCCTACTCGTTATGAGACATTAATTTTGGACATTCCTGTTTACAAATATACTATTTATGTCCACCAGGCACCTCAGGGAGTGCATGTGGTTTGCAAAAGATTCCCAAGAATAAAGATTGTAACATCTGAGATTGAAATTGGTTTGAATGAAGATTTCCGTGTTATACCTGGTATGGGTGAGTTTGGAGATAGGTATTTCGGTACAGATGACGAGTACCAACCAGTGGTGGCCCCTACACAATAGAGATATTAAAAGCTGTGCTGATTAATCTGCAAAGAGTTGGAGGCGAGCAGCCAACCTGCCGGACTCTTTTATCTGCTGAGTTGTGCTATTTCAGTTTTCAACAAATTTTGACTAAATTAAACCTATAGTTTCCTCCTTTCATTTTTATTTTCTTGAAACTTTGAGTCGCACAGGGAGGTGTTTGATTCTGTCACCTAGTTCTATGCAGACGGGGGTTTCATAGGAAAAAATAAAGAGAGCAAACAATCCATTATCAAAAAGTTACTAAGTCATTGCATGGCTTAGAGGAGAGTGATTACAGGCACCTTCTTGGAGCGTGATGGTGACAGCCTCCTCATGATATATGTATCTGTGAACCCAGATATTTGATCTCATATATGGTGATACAATTTTATGGTGAACCATTATTTTGGTTCTACTAGAGGTTGAATATCCTTGTTTGATTCTTGCTATTATTATGGTGTATGCAAATTTTCTCATCCTAGCTACATGTTCCCTTTTGTTTTCTTCTACTCTCCTATAGTAGGGCATTAATTTATCAAAAAATGAAGCTGAAATGAATTAGAAGGGACATTGACATCAATGGTTAGAAATTAGTGGCTGAGACAAATATAGATGATTGCATCAATATCTTCAAATTTTGGAGGGAGCAAAGCTGCAGATGAGGCAAGAGTTTTTCCTTTTCCACACAATGCTTTTAGGGTTCTCGAGCTGAGATATAATAAAAAGATATCCACTTGGCAAAGAGAGTGATCACTCATTGCTTTATCCGAGGATGATAATCTGTGTTGGGCTAATCTCTTGACACGTGTTGACATTTGTAGGGTGAATTTCTTTTGGTATATTCTATCGAAGATGATCTATATAGAGTGGTGCTTGTGAAAGTTTGTTTTTGCATTTTCGTCTTGTATCTATTTATCTTTCTTTATGCAATATCCATCCTAGAAAAAGCTTTAGCCATGTCGGCCTTTGTTGGAAAGTATGCAGGTATTACTCCTCTCTCTCTCTCTCACACTTGTCTATGTCCAACCTTTTGAACTCCATGAAGCTTAAGTTGAGCACTCGAGTTCACTTTAAAGCACTATTTTGACTACGAATTCATGAACACTGAAAACTAGAGTGCACCAGTTTCTTTCTCCTTTGCGTATCCATCTTTTTTAGCTGGTTACAAAGGAGAGGCTCAAATGTGAGACCTCTTTGGAGATGGGGATATGATTGCAGTTGAACTTCAAGTTCATTGGCAGATATCCAGTTAAGTTGCCACTGGTAGACTTTCATATATAAATATAGGAGTTTCACCTCATGCATGCACATGGATTGAAGCTTCAAATAATAATGGATAGCTTATCAAATCAAGCCTATTTATGTATATAGCTTCTAAGGTTGTTGGTTCTTACCATTGCTTACTCCAGATGAGTTGGTCAAGACTGCCAAGTACATTGCCACACCAGGGAAGGGCATTTTGGCTGCGGATGAGAGCACAGGCACCATTGGTAAGCGTTTATCGAGCATAAATGTTGAGAATATTGAGTCCAACCGCCAAGCCCTGCGCGAACTCCTTTTCACATCCGGCAAAGCCCTACCTTACCTCTCTGGTGTCATCCTCTTCGAAGAAACCCTCTACCAGAAAGCCTCTAATGGGAAACCATTTGTTGAAGTCCTCCAAGAAAACAACATTATTCCCGGAATCAAAGTTGACAAAGGTGTAGTTGAATTAGCTGGGACTAACGGTGAAACTACAACCCAAGGCTTTGATTCACTCGGAGCACGTTGCCAGCAATACTACAAGGCCGGTGCACGATTCGCCAAGTGGCGTGCTGTCCTCAAGATTGGCCCAACTGAGCCATCTGAATTGTCAATCCAGCAGAATGCACAAGGGTTGGCTCGTTACGCTATTATTTGTCAGGAGAATGGTCTGGTGCCTATCGTGGAGCCTGAGATTTTGACTGATGGATCTCATGACATTAAGAAATGTGCTGCTGCAACTGAGATTGTGCTTGCAGCTGTTTACAAGGCATTGAATGACCAGCATGTTCTTCTTGAAGGCACCCTCCTCAAGCCTAACATGGTCACTCCAGGTTCTGATAGCCCGAAGGTATCAAAATATCAACGTCAACCCTTAATCTAATTAATTGAATTATCTGATACTTGTCTTTATAATTAATTAATCTCAAAAGGGCAAACTTGATTCTGTACAGGTAACACCTGAGGTGATTGCTGAGTACACAGTGACCGCGCTACGCAGAACTGTTCCACCAGCTGTACCAGGCATCGTGTTCTTGTCTGGTGGGCAAAGTGAGGAGGAAGCAACACTGAACCTCAATGCAATGAATAAGCTTGAGGTGTTGAAACCATGGACTTTATCATTCTCTTTCGGCCGAGCATTGCAAAAAAGCACGCTCAAAACATGGGCTGGAAAGAAGGAGAACGTTGAGAAAGCTCAAGAGGTGTTCTTGGTTAGGTGCAAGGGAAATTCAGAGGCAACTCTTGGCAAGTATACTGGAGGAGGTGCTGGTGGGTTGGCTTCAGAGAGCTTGTTTGAGAAGGGGTACAAGTACTAGGCTTCTCTCCGAGTCTCTGTTTATGACTTTACGGGGCTGGTGACTTTATGTATGCAATTACAACTTGTATTTTCCTTCCTTGGAATGCCAATTAATTAATTTCTTTTGCCTTTTGGTGTGTGTGTGTAATCAAATTTGAGTTTGAGTAAGTTCAGTATATAAGGGTATATTGATATTTTTCTTAACTAATTAGAGTTTGTTAAAGATCTCCTGGATTATTTGGCTTTTTAATATTCCGACAAAGGAAATATCTCTCGTATATATGATGTGTGTAAGGAGTTTTGTTGCTCAAGAAGCAAGACATGTCTCTTACTGAATATTTTTTGGATTTTAAACGGGTATACGAGGAGCTGAATTCTCTTCCTTTTAGTACTGATGTGAAAACTTAGCAGTCTTAACGTGAGCAGATAGCTGTTATGAGTTTCCTTGCAGGTTTTCCATCAAAAAAATTTGATGCTGCTCGAACACAAATTCTTTCTAGTCCGGAGATAACCACTCTTCGTGACACCTTTACAAGAATCTTGTATTCATAGGGATCTCGATCTGCCCTTCTTGTCACCAGTGCCCTTGTGAGTCGTGGAACTTTAAATGAAGTTGGTCGAGGAAGTCGTAAGAATACTGGTTTTCAAGGGAGTTGGAGTAATGGTGGCTTAGGTAGAAATGCTGGTCATAACAAACCAGTTTGTTATTACTGTGATGAACCTGGTCATACAAGACGTGCTTGTTGGAAGCTTCATGGTAAATCTCAGCAGCAAGCCCAAGTTGCTAATATTGCAACTCAAGGAATCAACCATGTATCTACAGTGTCTTCATCTAATGATAAGTTTGTGCTTGTCTCTGCTGATGAATTTGCCTGCTTCACTCAATACCAAGCCTCACTAAAGTCCAATCCTTCTACAATTGATGAGTAAGGTAAACCCACTACATGTCTTGTGTCATCCTCTAGCAAATAGATCATTAATTCAGGTGCTACAAACCATATGACAGGTGACAAAGGTATTCTTTCCCTTTTTAAACCTTACAAAAATCTTCAAAATCTTCCTAGTGCTACTTTGGCTGATGGGTCAACCACTTTTGTTATTGGTTATGGAACAATCTCTCCTACATTATCTCTTTCATTATCCTCTGTCTTGTGTTTGCCTAACTTCTCCTTCAATTTACTCTCTGTTAGTCAAATCACTAAGGCTCTCAATTGTTGTGTCTTATTTTTCTCTAACCTTTGTTTATTTCAGGATCTTATGATGGGGAATATTATTGGCAGAGGACGTGAATCTGGTGGTCTTTATGTGCTTGAAACTACTATCCCAAAAATACCAAATCCGAAATTGCCAAAACTTATTGCTTGTTCCAGTACTATGACACCCCTTGAACTTCACTATCGGTTAGGGCATCCTTTGTTACCCATTTAAAAAAAAATTGTTTCCTCATTTCCAAAAGTTATCTCATTTAAATTACGAGTCTTGTCAATTTGCCAAACATCATCGCTCTTCATATGTACCAAGAGTTAATAAACGGGCTGCGTCCCCCTTTGAGTTAATACATTTTGATGTTCGGGGTCCTTGTCCAATACTTTCTAAGTCTGGATTTCGATATTTTATCACTTTTATTGATGACTATTCTCATGTCACTTGGTTATATTTAATGAGAGACAGGTCATAATTACTCTTTATATTTAGTGCCTTTTGTGCTAAAATAAAAACTCAATTTAATGTTTTTGTGCGCATTTTACAAGTGATAATGCAAAAGAGTATTTTTCCAAGCTTTTTAATTCCTATATGTCACAAAATGGAATTCTTCATCAGTCTTCATGTGTTGACACCCCACC
Source organism: Populus tremula (assembly GCA_964019445.1). Lineage (NCBI taxonomy): Eukaryota > Viridiplantae > Streptophyta > Magnoliopsida > Malpighiales > Salicaceae > Populus > Populus tremula. The sequence goes on from CAXHTJ010000001.1 coordinate 52,616,353, forward strand.
TCAAAATGGTATTACAGAACGTAAAAATATACAATTACTAGAAGTTGCTAGAGCCATTCTTTTTCAAATGAATGTACCTAAACAGTTCTGGGCAGATGCAATTTCAACTGCTTGTTTTTTAATTAATCGTATGCCCTCATTTGTTTTGGTTGTTGCTACTCCTCATTCTATTTTGTTTCCTTCTCATTCCTTATTTCCAGTTGAACTGTGCATTTTTTGTTGTACTTGTTTTATTTGTGATGTTTGGCTTGACGTGTCTAAACTAGATCATAAGTCTCTAAAATGTGTCTTTTTAGGGTATTCTCGTCTACATAAAGGGTATCGATGTTACTCTCCTGAGTTGGGTCGTTATTTGATGTCTTCTGATATTTCATTTTTTGAAACCACTCCATTCTTTCCCATGTAGAAAATTTATAATTGTGAGGGGGAGAATGATGATATTCTAGTGTACAATATTACCACTACTATTAACCATGCTTCCTTAAGTGACCCGATTCCTAGAAAATCAGTCATCACCCAAGTGTATTCTCGACATCCTCCACCAGCTCCTACGTCTACAAATCCTAGTCTCGATCTTCCTATTGCTGTTCGTAAAGGTAAAAGACAATGCACTCATCCTATCTCATTGTTTGATTCTTATATACATTTGTCTCCTTCTTTGTGTTGTTTTATTGCTTCTTTAGACTTTGTATCTGTTCCCAAAACTTTAGTTGAGGCTTTGTCTCATCCTGGTTGGAGAGCTGATATGGAAGAAGAGATGAGAGCTTTAGACAATAATGGCACTTGGGAACTCGTAGACTTACCAGCAAGAAAACAAACTATTGGTTGTAAATGGGTGTATGTTGTCAAGGTCAATCCTGACGGGTTTGTAGCTCGTCTTAAATCCCGTCTTGTTGCCAAAGGATATGCTCAAACATATGGAGTAGATTATTCTGATACCTTCTTTCTAGTGGCTAAACTTGCATCTGTTCGTTTATTTATGTCTATTGCTGCTACTAATGATTGGCTTTTACACTAGTTAGATATCAAGAATGCATTTCTTCACGGTGATCTGAAGGAAGAAGTGTATATGGAGCAACCACTTAGGTTTGTTACTCAGAGGGAGTCTAGTAAGGTTTGTCGACTTTGAAAGTCTTTTTATGGGTTAAAACAGAGTCCACATGCTTGGTTTGGGCGATTTAGTGAGGTTATTCAAGAATTTGGTGTGAAGAAGAGTAAGTGTGATCATTCGGTATTCTTCCAACAATTTGAAGTTGGCCTTGTCTTGTTGGTTGTGTATGTTGACGATATTATTGTCACTAGTAGTGACAGTAAAGGCATCTCAGCTCTTACGTATTTTCTTCAAGCAAATTTCCAAATTAAAGATTTGGGAATGCTAAGGTATTTTTTAGGTATTGAAGTTACAAAGTGTAAGAAGAGTATCTTTTTATCTCAAAGAAAGTATATTCTTGATCTTTTGACAGAAACTGAAAAGTTGGGTGCCAAACCTTGTAGTGCACCAATGGTCACCAACACACAACTTACAACAGAAGATGGTGAGTCGTTTGTAGATTCTGAGATGTATCGTCGATTAGTTGGCAAGTTAAATTATCTAACGGTAACTCATCCTGACATTGCATATACTGTTAGCATTGTGAGCCAGTTCATGGCTTCCCCACAAACCACCCATTGGGCAGCCTTGGAATACATTATGTGTTATCTTAAAAGAGCTCCAGGGCGTGGTATATGGCACATAAATAATGGTCATACTCATATTGAATGCTTCTTAGATGCAGATTGGACAGGTTCTAAAATTGATATAAGATCTACTACGGGTTATTATGTTTTTGTTGGGGGAAACATGATGTCATGGAAAACTAAGAAGCAAAATATAGTCTCTCATTCCAGTGCTGAATTAGAATATAGAGCCATGGCACAATCCACGTGTGAACTTATATGGATACAACAATTGCTCAATGAGATTGGTCTAGGTAGTTCACTACCTATGAAGTTATGGTGTGACAATCAAGCTGCTCTTCACATTGCATCAAATCCAGTTTTTCATGAAAAAACTAAGCATAATGAAATTGATTGTCACTTTATCCATGAGAAAATTCAGCAAAATTTGATGTCTACTAGTCATGTCAAAACTACAGAGCAGTTGGGTGATATCTTCACTAAAGCTTTGAGTGGTTCTAAGATTGAATATATTTGTAACAAGCTGGGCATGATTAACATATATGCGAGGGGTATTGTTGTAAATATAGTAAATCAATTATAGGATTGATTATTTTCATGATAGGATTGATTATAGGATTGAACATTGTTTTTACATGTTCTGCGCAGCACATGCAAGCATTGTGGACCTCGCCCTTCAGACAAAAAGCTATCTGACTGATGTTCCCTTTCAAGATGTCAAGAGTTGCATGTTAGGGCACCCAAGATCTTTCCACTATTTGCACCAGACATCAAATTACTTTTTGTTTAGACAGCACATTCGTGTTGTTTTAGCTTTGGTGTCAACTGCCACATTAGCTTAATCTTGTATCCCTTTTATCTGCGTTGAGTTGGAAATGGTTTTTCTTCTATGATTCCTTTCTGCAGTGTCCAGATTACTACGCTGCGGGTTACGAAATGGAGTTTGCTGAACTATACAGGAATTTGCCTTATGTTGGTGTTTTAATGATTAGAAAAATGAAGATAGAAATATAAAATAAATCATGGAGAAATATGTGAAGACGAACTCAGGGAGAAGCTGAAAATCATGGAGGAAAGATTGGAGGCCAAGTATGATGACGATAGCCGCAAGTGGGAGAAAGAGAAGAGGTTTCTTCTCCCGCCTCCCCCTGGTTCCGCCCCTGATTACAGGAATTTCTTGCCTAGGTTTACACAATATTTTCTTCTTGCTCCAGCCAAAAAGCTGCATGATGGCAGACCAAATATTTTCCCTAGACATAAATATTAATTGAAGTATTAATTTCATTAAAGAAAGAAATTAAGATGGTTAAAAAACTAAGTTAATTTATGATCCCTTCCATTAAAATATAATCCCATAAAAAATCTATTTATATGTTTCTTTTTTAATTTACATGTCAAAACAATAATGTTTTATTTTTTATTTTTAAAACCATGTATCTATAGTGTCTTCATCTAATGATAAGTTTGTGCTTGTCTTTGTTGATGAATTTGCTCGCTTCACTCAATACCAAGCCTCACTAAAGTCCAATCCTTCTACAATTGATGAGTCAAGTAAACCCACTACATGTTTTGTGTCATCCTCTAGCAAATAGGTCATTGATTCACGTGCTACAAACCATATGACAGGTGAGAAAGATATTTTTTCCCCCTTTAAACCTTACAAACATCTTCAAAATCTTCCTAGTGTTACTTTGGCTGATGGGTCAACCATTTCTGTATTGGTTCTGGAACAATCTCTCCTACATCATCTCTTTCATTATCCTCTGTCTTGTGTTTGCCCAACTTTTCCTTCAATTTACTCTCTGTTAGTTAAATCACTAAGGCTCTTAATTGTTGTGTCTTATTTTTCTCTGACCTTTGTTTATTTCAGGATCTTATGACAGAGAAGATTATTGGTAGATGACGTGAATCTGGTGGTTTTTATGTGCTTGAAACTACTATCCCAAAAAATGCCAAATCTGAAAGTGCCAAAACTTGTTGCTTGTTCCAGTACTATGACACCTTTCGAACTTCACTATCGGTTAGGGCATTCTTCGTTACCCATTTAAAAAAAAATTGTTTCCTCATTTCCAAAAGTTATCTCATTTAAATTATGAGTCTTGTCAATTTGCCAAACATCATCGCTCTTCATATGTACCAAGAGTTAATAAACGGGCTGTGTCCCCCTTTGAGTTAATATATTCTGATGTTTGGCGTCCTTGTCTAGTACTTTCTAAGTCTGGATTTTGAATTTACATGTCAAAACAACAATGTTTTATTTTTTATTTTTAAAAAAATCGTTTTAACAAGTCCAACTCATTACTTGATAAATACTCGGGTTGGATTTAATAACCATGTTGTGAACTATGAGCACATTATTTTACTCAATTATCTGAGACAAGATTATCAAATTATAGTGATAAGTAAAAAAATAAAACAAAATATATTCTCAAAGAAGAAGATAATAAACTGAAAACGCTGCGTTTAGTTCTCTCTCACAATCCATTTATATCCTTTCCTCGTTACAAACCTCTGCATAACTTCTGTGTTCTTCAACGATGTCTTCCACTTCAATCTCCACTTCTCTTCGCATATTGACCACAAAAATCCCAAAATCTCTTCACTCAACAAAAACCTTATTTTTCTCCTTAGAACCCACAAATCTTTCCTTCTTTATTTTCTCAAAACCAATTTCTTTCCAAAAAATCCCAACAAAGACTCAACCTTTACTTGCATCACCATCAAGCGCTATGTCTTTGCAACCAATTGACGAACTCCCTCCAAAGCTTCAAGAGATCATCAAGCTTTTTCAATCGGTTCAAGAACCCAAAGCTAAGTATGAGCAGTTACTTTTTTATGGAAAGAATTTGAAACCACTTGACGGTGAGTTTAAAACTAGGGAGAATAAAGTTGAAGGCTGTGTTTCTCAAGTTTGGGTCAGGGCTTATTTGGATTTTGAGAAGAATGTTGTCTTTGAAGCTGATTCTGATTCTGTTTTAACTAAGGGTCTTGCTGCTTTGCTTGTTCAAGGGCTTTCGGGCCGGCCGGTTGAGGAGGTTTTGAGGGTTTCTCCCGATTTTGTTGTGTCTCTTGGGTTGCAGCAGAGCTTGACAACTTCTAGGAATAATGGGTTTTTGAATATGTTGAAGTTGATGCAAAAGAAAACACTTGAATTGTATATGGAAGCTGAAAAGGGAAGTGGGGCTGTTGAAAGCTCGAAGCTTGGTGATGGTAGTGGTGAGAATGAGGGAAAAATTGAAAATTTGGGCTCAAATGGTGATGTTGGTGCTGAAAGTTATGGGGACAATTCGGTCAAAGGCTTGAGTTTTGATGCGAAAATTGATGGTGGTGAGGGTTTGGGACCGGAGGGGAGTGAAAAGGGATCGAATTCGAAGGCTTTAGGGAGTAGGGGAATAAGGGTTAGGGAGAAATTGGAGAGGGAGCTAACTCCTGTTGATTTGGAAGTAGAGGATATTTCATATCAGCATGCTGGGCATGCTGGTGTGAGAGGGAGTAATGGGGAGACACATTTCAATGTGAAAGTTGTTTCTAAGGAGTTTGAAGGGAAGAGCTTAGTGAAGAGGCATAGGCTGATTTATAATTTGTTGCAAGAAGAGTTGCAGAGTGGATTACATGCATTGTCTATTGTAGCGAAGACGCTGGATGAAGTTGATGGGAGCTGAAGAGGGGATGAAAATAGAGGTTAATTTTTCTTCTTTCATTTGATTGTATAGCTGAGTTCTAAATATTGTTTCTAGCTTTAAGTTGTTAGAGACAATGTGTTTAGTCAGAAAGTAAAATTGTACTAATAATGATCTTGGAGATGTTTAAATCAGTTGCATATTTTTTAAATCTTGAATGAATTTTGTTTACGTGAGTCAATTTTGTAATCCTTTCTCTACTGCTGCTAATTCCAATGAATGTGAGTTTCAATTGCTCATACTTGCTTTTAGATATTGTTAATTTACTAACTGGGAGATCAACGTAGGAAGGTCTTGAGGTCCTTCTAGGATGAGCGCTGTCAATAACTTTGTGTGAAATGCTTTGAATTCACTGAAGTTACCTGAATTCCTACACTCGAGGTGATGAAAAACTTCAAATTAGATAATAAGCTACTTTAGTTTAGCTGATTAAAGGTGGTTCTAGCACATTTGTTTATGCTAGTTCACTTCATATGTTAGCTCATTGAAAACCTAGGTGGCGGAAGTACCAAAATGAAATATTGTCTGTGTTTACTGAGCTTAAGGTTTCAAAATAACATATTTATGGCCTTAGACAATTACAACCTCGAAGAATTCTGTTCGATCCATAGCACAAAACTTATCAGACCATGTCTTGCTAAATATATATAAAAAATCTATTTAGACATCAATCTGAACAAACCAGGAAAAGAAAAGTTAAAAATCTCTTTCTTCTTCATCTCTTTGTTTTGCAACTTCGGGCAACAATAACACCAGTGGGCGGGCCAGTCATCTCTATCTCACACCTTCCATGTAACCAGTATGAATAATGGAGCAGACCCAGGTTAGATATCACTTTAAAAGTTACTCTCATGTTGTAGTGGACCTTGTTACTCTGCACCTGCTTTTGAAGTTCAACAGCAAGATTCTGGGGCAAATAGACCAAGCTTGATATGATTTGAACTGATTCCAATCTTGTTTCCCGACTTCTTTGTGTGAAAGGCTGAAGAGCTTGAGTTCCTATAAGTCTATCCGAAAAGTAGAGCTCTATATCCACATACTCGAATCTCACATCAATTTTCTGATTTGGGTTGGAGAAGTCTGCGAGGAAGGTAAGATCCCCATTGAAATACTCTGGTGAATCGAAGTATATGCTGCTTAGATTTGCGTTTGGTATGTCAAACACTGGATTTCTTGGTTTAATGACAAGGTAGATAATCAAAGTTGCTATTCCAAAGAAGATGAGAACGAGGCTGAATATGAGGCAGAGGATTGCACCACACCATATAACTGGGTTGGTACGGCGAGGTCGAGGATGTTTGAATATTGGTGGCTTGCTTAATTTCTTGCTGTCAGGATTTGATGTCTCTGCCGAAGAACTCTGTTGATTTCTGGCTTGCTTTGATATGACTATCTGATTGAGAGAGACTGGAAAGCCTTGCTTTTCTGGTTTTGGAGATGGTTCTGCGGGCAGCGGGGAGGGTGGTGGAGGAGGGAGTGGAAGCATCTCTAAGTGTTTTTAAGGGAAAAAAAACCTCTAAAACAAGTTTTGTTGGAGATTAAAATTGTTGTTTCTTTAAATATAACAGGGTGTGGAATAAGTAAAGTAGAAAAGAGAAGGTTTGATTCAGGGTAGCGGGCCTACATGTTGTTTTTAAGAATGGCAAAAGGATGTGCATATGGATTTAAAGTAGGAAATCACAGATTTTTTGCTCGAATATGCACTGCTGTCTAAGAAATTGCTAAAGAAATGGTCCTGCGGCTTAAGTTTGTTATCTCTCTTCCAGTACTTTAGTGTTTTGGACCTTTAAGTTACAAATCCAATGGCTATGATTTGGTTATATACAATTTAAGATGGTAATGGAATATGATATCAGCCCTGGACAGTAAGTTCAACTGCGTTAAGAAAACATTGAGTGGAAAGTTAAACGTATAATGCTGTGATCCGCCTACGATAATGGAACCAGTATAAAGAAAACTTAGCATCCTCAATGGTGGACCTGCAGAGGCCACTGGTATCTTGAAAGTGCTGATTGCCGTAGTTATTTGCATGTGATGATTACTTTGGGGAAGATTTGAAAACTTGTTGCCTTCCAGGATTTGCTTCCAAAAGTGGATTTTGCTCATCTGCCCGTTCATTAGTGTCGGCCATACGCCCATGGCCGACCAATGTGCTGTTTTCTGATGCATTAGCCATGGCCAAAGTAACAAAGTGGGACTTGTAACAGGGAAGCAGCTTGCGGTGCTCCTCCTATAGAAATTTTGAGTCATATCAGTGATCATTGATTCATGTCTCTGTAGCAGAAGCAAGTCTCCTTATAATTATATATATAAAAAAGGTAAATGACGTGGGAAAAGAATTTTAGCTTTTCTCATAAAATCACTATGAATTACTATATATATATATATATATATATATATATATATATATATGTTTGTATGTATGTACGTATATATTGGCTTTTTTATCTTTTTTTTTTCTTTTTGTTATTTTTCTTTTATGATTTTTTTTAAAATTATTTTTGTTGATTTTATTTTTTAATATTAAGATGAATGATAATTTACTTTTATAATTTTTTTTCCTTTTATTTTGTTTTTCTATGAGGTTAGAGTGGTTTGCAAGTTTGTTAAAGTAATTTAGGTTGCCTCAATTTATAGATTTGGTGAGTTTTTTTAATTTAACTTGATTTTTTTATAACCTATTTTTTTCTTATATTGTTAAAAAAATAGTTTTAGAGAAAAACTATATTCTTAAACTTTATAAAACAATAAAAATTAAAGGATGTGTGGGAAATCACTTTTAACCCAACATCCATTGCACAGTGAATTACAAAAGCAATTCATAGTGTTTTGATATCCTTTTCCTTTTGTTTTTTTTTTTGTCCTGTTATGATTTTTTTTAAATCTATTTTTCTCAATTTCATCTTTTAAAATTAAGATCGTTAAGAATTTAGTTTCATAATATGCTTCCTTTTATTTTTTTTTATATGAGGTTAGTGTGGTTTCCAAGTTTGCCAAGGTAATTTAGGTTGCCTTGGTTTACGAGTTTGGTGTGTTTTTTTTTTAATTGAACTTAACTTTTTTGTAGTTTATTTTTTCTTATATAATTTAAAAAAATAGTTTTAGAGAAAAGTCATATTATTAAACTTTATAAAGTAACAAAAATTAAAGGGTGTGAGAAGATAATTGTTTACCCATACACATTTCACTGTAAATGATAATAATAACCCATAATGTTTTGTCTTCTTTCTTTTTTCTTTACGTGTTTGAATTTTTGTTATGATTTTTTTTTAAATTTGTTTTTGTTAATTTTATCTTATAATATTAGATTGACTGAGAAATAACTACATTATTGATTTTATTTGCTTTCTAAGGATAATTGTCTCAAATAAATATTTATTTTTAGGTTGGTGCTTAATTTTATGAGCATTTACTTTTATCATATAATTAGATAAAAAAAATTAATAAAAAATTATTAAACCTAATAGAGTACATGACTCGGGTCGTGAAGGGGCGAGGTCGGTCATTATCTCAGTATTTTTTGTAAAAAAATTATCATTTTGAAGTTTTTTAAAAAGTTAAGTCATGTTTTTATTAATTATCATGGTTGTATTTGAACTTATAAAATCAATCAATTTAAATCGAGTTAACTCTCACATGATTAAATTAAAAACTTGAATTAAACAAAGAGTTGAATAGAAAAGTTTTAAAATTAATCTACTTGATTAAGTTTAATAACACTATTAAATTTTTTTATATGTTTTTAATATAATTTTTAAAAAATAATCTAACCCGAAAGGAGTGAGGAAATATACCCGTGACTGGTTGACAATTCATTGCCTGTTAACCTCTACTAAAGCTGGACTGCATTGACAATTCATCCTCTGGCCTATATGAAGATCCTACACTGAAGACTTCTTAAAATTCAGTCTCTCTCGTTACGAAAGAGAGTACAATAATGGCCGACAAAAAGCATTGAAACAAATTGCTATTGGAAAAGGAGAAGAGAAGGACAAGACCGTCATCAACACAAACTTTACCAGCTTTGTCTAATGTCCTTTTGCGGCACAACGAACCAAGTCATAATGCAAGAAAGACAAGGGAAAGTTCATAAATATTACGTGAAAAAAAGGGCAAGAAAAAGAAAGAAAAGACAAAACACAGGCTTTTTGGAATCAATTTTTTATTCTAAAATTGAAATCAATTGAAAGGATGAATTGAATTCTCTTTTATACAACTATAATTTCAAGTCGTTTTGTTTTATATTCTACCCTCTTGCATATCATCTTCTTCATTAATTGTTCTCCTCCTCTCCCAATAAATCCCATTACCATCCTATGAGTCAAATATTTGATTAAAATTTTTATATATAGAAAAATCTTAAAAAATAAAATGGATTTGACAAATATATTAGACTAAAAAAACTAAATTGTATAAGTCTAATAAACATGTCAAACCCAATAAACTTGGATTTGATAGCTAGTCAAGTTTAAAATAACATGGGTTTGACAAACATGTTAGACCCAAAACGCCAAACCTAAGATATTTGGGGTTTGACAAACATGTTAGACCCAATGAATTTGAACTTGATAATAAGCAAGTCCAAATTAGCATGAGTCTGACAAATATATCAAACCCAAAGCATTTGGGTTTGACAGTCAGTGAAGCCCAAAAAAAAAATGAGTTTGACAAACATATCAAACTCAAAGCATTTAGATTCAACTATTACCAAGTTCTAAGGCATGTCTGATCCTAGATAATCTCCTAAAATAAAATTATGGAAGGCATTATAAACTGTTATGTCTTTCCATATAGAATAATCATTTTTATTAATGTAATGATTTTTTTTTTATACTCATAGGTATATATAAAGTCTGAAAACAACAAGGTCCAATGGGTATAAATAATCTCTACACCATCCACGTTAGGGTTTAAAACTTTTTATCTCTTAAGGTAAATTCATATATATTTCATAGCATTAACCCACTTAAAACTTAAGAACAAGCTCTTTTAAGTAATTTATTTTCTTAAGAAATTTATTATCTTTTTTTTATAAATATACTGACTTTATAATTGGAGGGTCTTTAAAACCTCATGATTAAGACTGTTTTTGCAAGCACTCAAGCTTTTACCATAATCTTGGAGTTCTTTAGACTAAAGAGAAGAAATCCAATTACTTAAACATATTGATTAACCATTATCTCAACTACTAAATAACTCATTATTTATATATTTTGGATTTAGGGACATCATTAGTGGCGCTGTTTGTGGGGAATACTTACAAAAAGTCATAAATAACTTTATTGTTTAATTATTTTTCCATAATTATCATTATCAATGATAGATAATCATGACACTCAAGGTCAAGAATAAAATATTCAACTTTAAAGACTTGATAGTCAGAAAGCTAGATGATACGGGTAATAGAGAGAGTATCGACAAACTAGCACCAAAATAGGATAGTTCCTTCAAAGTTAAGTTTGAGCTCCCATTTGCGTACTTCAGAATTGTTAACACAATACTACTCAATGGCCCCCTCTATAAACCTTCTCTTCTCATCCTATATATTCTTGGAGTAAACATACATCATAAAGGTCTAAACAATAAAAGAAATAAGGTGAGTTATCATTCAAAATAACATAATAAAATGGAAAAAGAAAAAAAATTATAGTTTGATATCTTACTTGAAAAACCATATGTCTAGTAATGGCTAAATGATATTGGAAGCCTGAGTCAATCAATCCTTCCACATCAAAAGAAAATGTGATGATTTTTTCCAATGTCTACATCACAACCAACCTACCAAGTCCTAGTATGGACCTACCTTGGAGAGTGATCTCTATTATCCTTCTCTTTTCCTCGCTTAGAGTAGGAAAACAGATAGGGGAGTGGTCTAACTTAAGATTAGAGAAGATATTCTCCACCCTAGAGGGTAGAGGAGCTTGCTTGGACTTATATGAGCATGAATGTTATATGGAGGAGGAACAATCTCCATATCAGAATCTAAAAGGTTGGAGACTCTCATTCTTTTCCATTAGAAAGCGACCTCTAGAACGAATAAGGTTAGTGTTAGGACCCTAGGGACCTCCAATAAGGGAGAGCGAGACTTTTTACTGTCTTTTAACACACCTCATCAGCAGGAAGGCCAGTTATAGGGGTGTCTTCAAGGACATCCTCAACTTGGACTGTGACAATCTCCTCAATGTTTATTTGAATGGAAAACTTAACCCTTCATCTTTACATCAATGGTTAATTGTCTTTAGAAGATGAGCTGCTATTAGGAAATGGCGTAAACACGTGACTTGGCATAGAAGGGGTAAACCCACTGAATTTAGATATAACGGTCTCAGGTAAAGACCTTGGACAAAGAAATAGTTAGGGAATAAAAGGTATTAAAAAAAAAACATATGAAAGCAAGATTACCTATAACACCATATTGTTTTTTAGTCATACAACTGATGTCGAGGTTACCTGTAACACCATATAACTCTTTAACCATACAACTGATATCATATTCAGTATAAAAGTTGTTCAACCTACCAAGGAATTAACGTTACTGATCATGGTATAAAATTGTCTAAATACCCTGACTATAGGCTCCATATTCAAAATCCTCAATCATTTCAAATAAGGATAAAAACGATCGAACCAGATAGGTGCAGAGAGGTTTTATGTAAGCACAAAGATAGAAAATCTAGTTTACCTAGCTAAAGAAATCCTCTTTACTGTAAACTTGCTCTCTTCTTATGAAAAATTAAAAAAATCCTAAGACAGGAAATACTGGAAAAAAGGTTTAGCAAATGTAATAGAAGGGAGGGAAGATATGAAAGAAAGATAGATGGCACCTCATATATAACCCAAGAGGTCTAAAAGCCTGCACTATTTATTATGCGTTGTCAAGTGATCTTTCCAAAATATTTTCTGCTTCCTTTTCCCATGAAAATCTTTTAGATAAATCAATAGTGCTTAAATGCCTCTTCCAAAAAAAACAAAAAACAAGACGTGTATTGATCAATTGTCTCCTTAACAATCTCTTAAGCCTCTAATGCAAGATTACGCATTAAACGTTGAGGGGGGGAATTGGTGAGTCAAATATTTGGCGAAGATTTTGGCATAAAAAAACTTGGGCTTGAAAGTTAGCCAAGTTAAAAATAATATGAGTCTCACAAACATATCAAATCTAAAGAACTTGGACTTGATGATCAATTAAGTCTAAAATAACATGGATCTAACATATATGCCAGACCTAAAGAACTTGAACTTCGTAGTTAACCAAGTTCAATAGCATGACTATGAAAAATATGCTAGACCTAATAAACTTGGACTTGGTAGTCAATAAATCCAAAGTGTGTGGATTTGGAAAATATACCAAGCCTAAATCACCTGGGTCAACCAAGCCCAAAGCAACATGAGTCTGACAATTATGTTAATCCCAATTGGTTCTGACAGTCAGTTAAGCTCGAGGTAGAGTGTGTATGACAAACATGTTTGACCCAAAAAACTTGAACTTGGAAGTAAGTCAAATCCAAAATATCACGAGTTTGACAAACATATTAGACCAGCCAAGCCTAAGGAAACATGGGTCTAACAAACATACCAAATCCAAAGCATTTGAATTCAACCATTACCTAGTTCTAAAGCTATATGTCCGATCCTATATGATCTTCTAAAATAAAAGTATTGAAGACGTGATAAACCATCATGCCTCTCCATCTGGAATAATAATTTATATTGATGTAATGATTTTCTATATTCATAGGTGTATGCCATGTCTCTTAAAGGATCTATCATGCTCACTGTCTCATTAATGATATGTATAAGTTATTTATCTCTCATTAATGCCAGCAAAAATAGAGGATTTTCTAGTTGTTCCCTTCTCTGAAAACAAGAAAGTTCAAAAGATATAAATATCCCCTAAATGATCCAGGTAAGGGTTCAAAATTTTTTATCTCTTAAGATAAATTCATATAGATTTGAGAGCATTAAAACTCTTAAACTAAAAAACAAACATTTATTGCCATAAGATATTTATTAGATTTCCCATAAATATATTGACTTCATCATTATAAGGGGTCTTTAAGTCCATTTGATTGTGATTGTTTTTACATACACTTAAGCTTTTATTATAAGCCTGAAATTCTTTAGACTAAAGAAAAGAAATCCAAGTACTTAAACATATTAATTAACCACTATCCCAAACACTAAATAACTCATTATTTACATAACTTGGATTTTGGGTTATCATCACCAATAATAATGGAAAGAGAGAAACCTATATAGGAAAATATAAATTAAACTCCTATAATCTATATTCTCACATGTAAAATAATGAACTTTTGTTTTTCTTAATTTTAAGTGGGGATTGTACAAAAGAAGATAAAATTAAAGCTACTTTAAGAACATTAACCAGCTAATCCCTTGATATACCTTTAACTTTCTCAATGAGATCGTATTTGATAATATATTTTTTTTGAAAGGTATTTGATAATATAATTTCACAAAGCATGTTTAAACTATAAAAGTATTAATAATGTATTTTTAAATGTTTTTGAATCATCAAGATTAAATACATTAAAAAATATAGAAAAAAGAGAATAAAATATGCTTTTAAAAAATATGTATATCATATACATACTTTTAATATTTATCAATTTTTAACTAAGTATGTATTTAGTATAATGGTAGTTTTTGCAGTTATAATTTACAAAAATAAAGTTTTTTTTTTTTTAAAAAAAAACTATAAACTGGTTTTTTAATAGCTAAAATTTCAAGAAAATGTTTTAATGAAATTTATGTAAAATAGTGTAGGTTGATTTTCCAACTATATTTTATACTTGTTGTCACACTGGTAAGTCTATCTAAATTTCAATTTTCAATTTTTTTTAGGGGTCCACTAGTCCATTGGCCCGTGCTTCATCGCGGGTCAAACTAATTTTTTTAAAATGCAAAAAAAATATTAAGAGCACAAAGAATTTTTTGGTTGTGTTATTAAACCTAACTTAATGGGTCAATCTTGAAACCTTGTAGCCCATTTGCTTAAATTAAGTTTTCAACTAAATCGTGTAGGATCTAACTCGAATTAAATTGATTGATTTTATAAGTCCAAATATAATTTTGATAACTGGTAAAAACATGGCTTGCCTTCTAAAAAAACTTCAAGATGACAATTTTTTTAAAAAAATATTGAGATAATGACAAATTGAATCAATCGTAGTTTCTTAGTAACCCGAGTTATGGACTTCATTGAGTTTAATAATTTTTTATAAATAATTTTTTAATTATATGATAAAAATAAATGGTCACAAAATTGAGCACCAACCTAAAAATAAAAACTTATTTCAGATAGTGATAATCCTATAGAAAGTAAACAAAAATAAATCATGCAGTTTATATTACAACGAATCCAATATTGAATAATAAAATCGAGAAGAAAAATTAAAAATAATTAAATGAAAAAACAATACTCGGCCAGTAGGTGAACTCGTCAAACTTATGAACCGGGTAACCCAGACTAGTATGCCAAACCTGTGAATCAGGTTATGGACTCTAGTGAGATTATAATTTGTTTTTTTTTTCAAAACTATTTTTTATTTAACTATATGATTAAAAAAATATATAAGATTACAAAATCAAACAGCAAGTCACTACTGAGATTTAAAAAAAAAAATTAAAAAAGAAAAAAGAGTTAAACTCGCTAGATCTTTAAATTAAGTCAACCATCCAAACATGTGAACATGTTCACGGACCACATAAAGTTTAATAAATGACTTTTCTCTAAAACTATTTTTTTTCATAATATGACAAAAAATAGACGAGAAAAAAAAATATCAAGTTCAATAATAATAATAAAAAAAAGATATCCTAACAAACCTATTTTGGCCGCAAGATATTTAATATTGCGATATGAGTCATTTACGTGGTTGTTTTTAATGAATTTATTTATTAAAATCTATTTGAAATAGAAATCGAAACACACATAAGATTTATTGAATAAAATAAAAAGAAAGAACATAGTATGCAAGATTGCATATATTAAAAAGATATTTTCAAAGCATCTTTATATAATATTCTTGTATTTTCTCTCTATAAAAAAATACTTATTTAAGTATTGAAGAGTCTGTACATCCACCAAAGAGGACATTTTGCAAGTACTAATCACAAGTCACCTTAACCCATCAAGTACCAAATATATGTTATCAAACACCTTAGCTAGAGAAAATACTTAATATTACTAGGATCAATTAGTTAACTAATCATTTAATTTGAAATTTTATTTTTAAATTACTTGGATTTTTCATGACTTCATCAACATGTAATGTATAGGTAAATGAGAATTTTATGTGAACTTTCTCTATTTCAAAGTGGAAAAAAAAGTGTTCAAGATTCCTTAATTAATTCTTGAATAGTAATTCTGAGTGATACATAATGACGATGGATAGATGATGTTGAAGTTCTACCTATGCAACGAAAAGCAAGACCAAATTCAACAATCATAAAAAAGAAAAAAAAAATTGTAATTCTTATTGGGCCACCTCATGCATTAGACCCATTCCCAGGAAGAAAAGTAGAAGGAAGAAGAGATCAAGACCGAAGACTCAATAGAAACCACATGTGAAGTTCTTCGAAAATGGCAGCTACCGAAAATTCGACCCATCTATCAGGTCTCCATGCTTAAATTGGATGGTCCCTTCAAATGTGTTTGACAATTAAGCTGTCTAGAAAAGGTTTGCTCGAAATTAAATGGTAGAAAATATGTATATATTCTCCAATTAGAATGTGTTTGACAATTAATTAGTGAACACTCAAAAATTAATCCCTGTTCTGAAATTTTAAAAATTTAAGACATAATTTTATTAATAATTTTGAAAACACGATTTCAACCATGTTTTCTAGAAATTTAAATTAAAAATAAAATAAAAATATTGATGAACTAGTATAGTTTTAATAAAATAAAATAGTACTGTTTATATGAGACACCATTAAAAACCCCATATTATAAGTTGTTCACAACCACTCATGACGTCGTGATTTTGAATTGAGACAGCTTGTGAAGAACCATAACTTTCTTCAATGTTGCGATTGTCACAGCAAATGTGAAATTTAACACAAAATTGAAAGAATTAAAGATCAAAACAAAAATAATAAATAAAAATCCCAAAAAAATAACCTAAATAATAATTTCTAAATCAAATTTAGATCTAACAAACTAATAAATAACGCAATGCTTTTTACATGAAAACTTCATGTAAAATAATCATTTAAGAACATTTAAGCTCGGTCAACAATCAGATCTTCTGAGATCTTGTTTTAAAATCAATATATACTATTTCATAAATTTGATCAAACCTGTTTTTTTGAGAAAATAATTCTTGTTTCTGATTGGCTAACTATTACTAATTGTCAATCTTTCCGCGTCTATAAATAAGTGGTCACTTCTTTATAGGGTCGAAGTACTCAAATTCTTTACAAGCAAAGCATATTCATTTCGAATATAGTTATCGAATATGAAGGTATACAAACTTCTTTCTCCTGCCTCAACTACGTTCCATAATTTCTATTCCCAGTTTCTTTTTCTTTTTTTAGTTTAAAAAGTTTTTAGTTGAGATGTTTATAATTTATATGTTTTGTTCTAAATTCTGCAGCAAAAAATAGTGATCAAAGTGCACATGCATTGCGATAAATATAGAACCAAAGCCAAGAAGATCGCTGCCACGGCATGTGGTTAGTATGCATCACTTTCCACCATAATTTCATGACTCAATTACCTAGCTCTATACCTTGCCATGTCAAGAAACTAAACCCAATATTATTATCTTAATTACTAACAATTTAAGTAGAGATAAACATCTGAAACTGTGCTCTCCTGCGTTTCTAGGTGTAACTTCGGTGGCGCTGGAGGCAGCCAAAGATCAGATAGTGGTGATCGGAGAGGAAGTTGATTCGGTTAAGCTGGCAAAGTCACTAAGAAAAAAGGTTGGCCATGCCGTTTTGATGAGCGTGCAAGAAGAGAAAGATAAAGATAAAGAGAAGAAAGAAGATGATAAAAAACCAACTCTATATTGTTATCCACAGCCTCCACCGTATGCGGTGGTTTGTGATTCAAACCCAGACAATTGCACCGTATTGTGAGAGCCAAAACCCCTTCTCCGAGCCTAGCAAGATTCATATGTTTCCCGGACGTTGTCTAGTCTAGGGCTTCTCTGGTGTCACCGAAGAGGAATTCTAGCTAGCAATTGTATTAAACAATGTTTTCTATATTTGTGAAATTAATAAATGCATGATTTACAAGGAGGATTTCATCTCAGTACTGTATGTTCGTGAAGACAACGTTCATGCATGAGGTCTTCTTTTTCTTTTTTTCCCCTTCAGTACTTCAAGAGATTCTAAGGTACAACATTAATTTAATGATTATAAATCATTTTCATTTACTTTTAGTCCAATAATTAATGCGGGATATATATTGTTTTAATCAATCTCCTCATATGCCTAGAAAATAGAAGAGGAAGAGGAGAGGGGGGGGGGGGGATAAACAGTAAGAAGAAAGTATGCATTGTTCTATCACAAAATATGTGCTAAATATTAAACAAGAAATTAATTCTGTTTTCTTGAAGATAACTAATTGACATCCATAATATATATATATATTAAAACAAGATTGACCATGAAAGTCTTCGTCAATTAATAGTCTATATATTTGGAAGCTGCAATATTGACACGATAATATAATCCCAACTTGATAAGTATCACTGACTTGAATGAATGAGTTCATGGATTATATAAAAACAAGAGATAGCTTTCGTTTGTTTTTTTTATTTCAAGAATATTTTTTTAAAAATTTTAAAAATTATATATTTTTTTTTAAATTAATTTTTTTTAGTTTACATATCATTTTAATTTACTAATATTAAAAATAACGTTTTTAAAATAAAAAATATTTTAAATAACAATTTAAACTATATTTTCAAACAACCATAAAATATAGACTCGATAGAAACCACATGTGAATTGCCTTGAAAATGGCATAAACCAAAAAAATCAGCCCATATTTAAAGCTGAAAACAGGCCCCCCACCTAACATTAAAGGAGCCATATTTGCTGGCCGAACATCGATCTTGATGTGTTTGCATAAATTTCCATCGTTTACCTTTTCAACATTATTGATGTAAAAAAATGGGAGCAGATGTAGAAAAAAAAAACAAAAGCGACTCGGTCCTAATATTAATGGTTTGGCTTTATTGTAACTACCAAGCTTTAAATTGTTGTGTTGATTGTGATATTTTGCTTCAATTGGATAACCTCATTGATTAAATTAGATATGTTTGAGAAACAAATGTATATAATTATATATGTTTTTTTTAATTGGTTAGGTATTTTATTTGGGGTTAATTCAGGGTTAATCACGATCTTATTTGATGGTTTTCTAAGATGCATTTAAAATTATTTCGTTGAAATCTTTCTACCCATACTAGATATGTTGAAAATAAAACCTTAATATATTTATAATAATCTATTTTTTTCACTTTTCTTCCCTCATTCTCTCTCCTACCATGCATCTTATCTCCTTTTTTCTTTTTCTTTTTTTCCCATTAGATCTTAAATCTTATTTTTTTTATCGTTAAATCTTTGTAAAATTTTGGTTTAATTTTTGTAAAATTTTGGTTTAATTTTTATACATGTTAATTAATTTAGATTAGATGCAACCCATTGTTGAGTTCAAACTTTGATATTTTTTAAATACCTTTTCAACCTATATTATTCTCCAAAAACTTTTATTTAACCGTTATTTTTCAAAAATAAAAAAAAATCCCATTGCCCAAGAGTTTTACTATAATTTTTTAAACCATTTCTCTATTTTAATTTCTTTATCCTTGAGAACTGCCTTGGCCCATCGGAAGTAAACGGTTCCTCCCAATCTTTAGGCCCGCACATGGACCTTCCAACAAAAAACATGGGACCGTAAGGCCGCAAAAGAATTATTTTGATGACTTTCGAAACCTTTTCACAATGATCGACATTTTACCTATTTAAATGGGCTAAGAGGTCCAAGCCCTATTATCCCAGTAAAATTGCATGCATGGATATTAAACTTTAAACCCTTAAGAGCATATTTTAAGGCATGGTGGCTGGTACAGTTCAAGGTCCGGTTTTTGATTGGGTCTTGATAGGATCGCCGAATCAGCTAGGTTAATTTTTTTTTTAAAAAAATATCAAAACGATGTTGTTTTAGTAAAAAAAATAAAAAAAATAAAAGTCAACGGGTTTGCAGCCGGATCTTACCGGGTCGCCGAGTCATACTTTTTCTTTTTTTTATTTTTTCTTCAACCGACCCGGTTCCAGCCCTGGGTCGGTTGGATCCCGAGTCGACCCATCAAACCGAGCTGGGTTTCAAAACTATGCTTAAAAGTACAAACCCTTTCTTGATTATTGGCAAGAGAACGGAATTCAAAACAGCTTACGGTTAGATACACTCCTCGACGAAATATATAGCGTGGCTGATAGAAAGAATCATACATTGGAAGCAAATGGTATTGAACAGCAGCAGCAGCTCTAGCAAGTTATGTTAGTGGATGGAATGGGGGATGCCAAGTTTGGATCACTTGTCTCAGACGTATGATGAGAAAGAGTTGCTGAGGACTCCACCATAGAAATTCTTTGAATTAAAGAACAAGCCTTCCCGGAAAACATTGTCGAAATGGAAGAGTTATCCTTGATTGACGAGCTTAGGAAATGCCAAGTACCAGAACGATATTCAACATGTATGAAACATCTAGCTACCTCAACGTCAGATGGCCTTCAGATTGAAAGTACCGGCCACATTTTGTAAATGGCCTTGATCCTGTGTTTGCAGGTTCTTTATCTCCAACTTGGTATGGCATGGTATCTGCAATTTCTTTAAATCACAGCATAGCCGCTCCCCTCCAATCCAATGTCGGGTTCAAGTGGGTGATGGGGAAACATCAGGTTATGGTCTGATTCCTGGCTAGGCTACGCGGCCCCTCTCCAGTTCATGTTTCCTAGGCTTTACAACCTCTCCATGCAGCAATCATTAAGCATTGCAGAAGTTCATAACCGAACTGATAACTCCATCAATCTTTCTTGGAGAAGACCCTTCGATCCCGAGAGCTCTGCATGCGTGAAAGCTTGATAGCAGACGTGGAACGTGGTCTAGTCTTCTCTGATGGTGAATACAACAAGATTTGGAAATCCCACAGCTCCAACATTTACAGAGTCTCCTTAGGGTGCCATCTTTTTTATGGTTTTAATGTTTCAGCAAATCTTCACTCCCCTGCTCTGCTTTGGAAAGGGTTTTCGCCTCCGAAAATAAATGTGTTCATATGGCTTCTTCTAAACGACAGTATCTCCATAAAGGGTTTCTTAGCTGAAATTAGAATCTCATAATTAATTATGAGGAAGCTCTTTGTCCTTTCTGCTATAAGGATATTGAGACTATACATCATCTATTCTATCTTTGTTCTACATTATGGTCTCTATGGGGTAGACTTTTTAGTTGGTCTGGGTGTGTAGGTTGTTTGTCAAAAGATCTAAATTATAACCTTCAGGAATGGTCCAGCCCAGCGTCAAGCAATTACCCTTCTCTATAAAGAATTATATTGGTTAATTTAGATAATGCGTAACCATATGATCTTCAACTTCAAAATTTAAGATTATAATATGATTTTTGACCTTACCTTTCATTGGTTGGCTTTTTGGTTGAAGTTCTTTGTTAGAAATTTCAGCTATACAGATTCTAATCTTTATATAAATAATGAATATATCATGAATTGAACTAACTAGTCGGGGCTATAAATTCCTCATTCTCTTTATGTTTTTCAATTCCCCCCTTAATCTTTCTTATCTTGAAGCCTTCATCTTCTTAATAGGGACGCTTTATTTATATTATTCTCCATTACTATATATAAAAAAATCTACCTCAACATCAGGCAGAGGAACTCTTTTGCCAGAAGGCATTCAAGGATCAAAAAGGCTTGGAGGAATTGTCACTTGTCCTTATTAGAAGATGCGGGGGGTTGCCACTCGCTCGCTACTGTGGCTATCGGCGGACTTCTAGCAACGAAAGAAAAGGCTGTTCCATAATAGAAAATTAAGGTTACTTGATATATATATATATATATATATATATATTGTCTTGGCTGAACAATTGGGAAAATTGCTACCTTTAAGGTATATGAACTTAAGAAATAATTAACTTCGTGTCAAAACCTCCAAAATCATAACCTGGAGTCCATGGATCTGAGATGTTCTTCAGTGGAAGCTTGAGTTGCTCGTTAAGATTAATAGGTTCCCGAAATTGCGACGTGTTCTTGGGCTTTCTAAAAAGAGAGTTGGGTTGAAGATACATGGCAGCATTGGGCATTTAGACTTCATACGAACAATGCTCTTGTAGCAGCTTGAGGAGCTGCGAGACTAATTACTGAGCTAATAAGAATGCTGAAGCAATTGAGAAGATTGGGGAGATTGTATCATGGAAAAGAGAACATGGAAGGGTTCTATGCACTGCATTGGAGGATATAGCTCTCAGCCAGCTACGGGGATGAAATTCTTGAAGTGGAATCAATCTCTTCTCCTCAAACTCTCAAACTTTGGGGGCCATTAGAAAGGTTTTTAGATTGGATTTCCCGACAGTCTACGAAAATGGTCGACCATGACTCTGTACATCAATGTATATGTTTGGTTGTTTTGTCACTATGCTTGGGGAACTTGTTTTCATTGTTAATCTTGTTAATATTGGTTGTGTTTTGTTTCTTCCTTCTCTGGAATCTCCTTGTAATAATTGCTTAACAATAAACTTTGATGAACCTGTTGAAGTAATCAAAAGATCACAAACTGAAAGATTAAAAAATATAATAGGATTGTGAAATTGAAAAGATACCAATTTGATAGATTATTCAAGAAAAAAAAATCATAATAAATAAAAATAAACCAAATCTGAAGAACCAATAAAATAAATAGATGTTCTTGAATGTTGTCGGGGTTGGTGTGAAAATCTAAATAGAGAAAGAGGGGGGACGAGGGAGCAGCTGTTAGCTTTAAACTGTCGTGAATGATGGCACACGTCTCATCTCGTGGAGCTGGGAATGCTGATACCTTTCAATCGTTGTTTTGGAATATAGCTTTTGGTTACTGGATGGCGCCTCACACATCACCGGAACGGCGCAGGATTTGTCTATATGCCGGCGCGTGTGTAGATTTATTTTTACAACAATGCCCCTTGTGACCATTGAAATGTACACTAAAAACAAAGTAAAATAATAAAAAAATATATATATCTTTGAGTGAGAGTTTAATTGATTTCATCTTTAAAAGTATCATAGTAATTATAAATTAAAAAAATGTATTTATGTAGTGGGCATTAGATTATTTAATTCTAGGATTAAATTAGTAATTTTATTGTGTATTTAAAATTATAATTACTAAAATAACCTCACACAATGGTCATGCTAATTAAAAACACTAACCTACAACCGAAACCGAGTTAAAATATTAAATCAACAAGGGGCAATATAATAATTATAATATAATAAATAGTTAATTAACTAAATCTTGGAGGAATATCACCGTAAGCTTTAGTTGTCGGCATAGCAAGTGGCACGGCATGCAATTGCAAAAAGAAAAATAAAAATGGAAGGGATGGGAAGGGAAGGGATGGAGGAAGGAGAGGTGACGTATAAAATTATAAATATCTCTATGCAATATTCTATAAATTAAGAAGTTTTCAAAAAACATAAAAAAATTGAAGAAACTGAATCGAGATTTGATAAATTAAGAAAAGGATACGTTGATAGGTTAAGGTTGTTGCGTGCTTAATTAAGATCAATTCATTTATTTGTTGACAAACACAAGGATGATCTCATGGATATCATCAATGGTTAATTAATTGTGCTGTGCTGACTATTTTTGGACCCCCCATGGGTACTAAAAATGAACTGGGTTGCCCATATTAGGATGATGTAATTCCAACCACCCCAAATAAATAATTTGATTACTAAATAATAAAATAGTAAAAAATAAAAAACCCTTTAAAATTATTAAGCCCAATTTCAGATTAGTTCGTTGATTGGAATTTGTCTCGTGACCTAAGTCAATGTAAAACAAATAATTAGAAATTAACTCAGCAAGTCTACACGTGATTAAAATTTAGATTGTTTTTTTTTAAAAAAAAATCAAGACAATATTGTTTTGATTGAATCGGGATAACCTCAATTCATAACCTAAATCTTAAGCTAGGGTATGAACTAGATCAAGTTTAATCACTTTAAATACTATATAAATGATCTATTTAAAATTCAATTAACCTAAATCTTGACATAAACATAAATCAAGATTGGCTCATGGCTAAGTCGGTGTAAGAAAATCAACTCGAGTTGATTCGGTAGGCGTACACATGATCAAAATTCAAGTTGGTTTTTTTTTAAAAAAAAAAATTCAAAATAACGTTATTTTGATTAACTTAGAATTATTTGTTCAATTCATGAACAGAAACAAGTTTAATAACTTTAAATGTTATATGAATGATGTATTTAAAACTTAGCTAACCTAAATCTTGACATAAAAATATATCTTTACAGAAATAAAAATAAAAAAGAGAGGATATTTCACGATGAAAATAGTTAGGGGCCACTGAGAGTGGGATAACAAAACCGGTTCACTTGAGATGTTCTTGAGGAATTATGGAAGAGATGTAAAGCAAGATTAAGGCTTGATTTAGGTGTAGATCGATAAGCTAATCGGTCTATTTCTTGCTTCCACGTGTCCCAAAGGCTGCCCTACGCCAACCACCTTTCCACCTTTGACATGCAAGTCGATGACAGACTGATTGGTATCAGGGAACCAGTTGTCTTCTTCCTCAATGTTTTCTTAATGCAATGTCGTTCTCAGACACATACGAAGGTAACTGTTAACAATAAACAGAAGAAAAAACATGAGGATAAAATTACAAGGACAAAACTGAAGATGAGACAGGTTAAAAAGAGGTGAAATTAAGAGCACATATATGTTATTTCTCGAGGGAAAAACGCGTAACTGTTATGAAAATCTTAAAGACTTTGAGCTTCTTCTCGATGAAAGAAATTCATGAATAATACTATAAGAAATATATACCTATCAATTAGATAACATAGATGATATTTTAAAATATTATCTAATAACTTAAATTATTAAATTAAAATAATTTTTTAATATAATATAGGATCTGGATAACCCATCGATCATGAGTTTGAATCTCATTATTTTTATTTATTTGATAAAAATTAAATGTAAGATAATATAAACATGTCCAACTTTTAAGTCTAAGAGCTTTCATTTAAGGGGATATATAAAAAATAATATAAATTATATCTTGAAACCTCACTTAACAAATTAAGCTATTAAATTGAAATTGTTTTTTCATTTTAAGCATTTAATCTTTTTTTTTATTACTAAATTTAGGCAATACGCCGAGGGACCTTTTTTTTATGTAATTCTTTTTTCTTACACAACAGTATGCTTTGTACCATGCCGCCTTGAAATAATTAGCCTTTAAAATAAACAAACAATAAATTGATATTTGGTCATGCCATCTTGAAAATCTGCTACGAACGGACTTCCAGCCCAGACTAGCCAACTTCCTGGTTGCATCCTCCTCGTGTAATTATAGATGTCTGAACCTGGCCGAGATCCGATGCTCGGGTTACTATACAATTCCAAATTTTATTTGAATTTTGGGTTACACTTTTTATAATCCACACTAGTATATTGGGTTACACGGCGGGTCAATGTTATTTTTTTTGTTAAAATATTAAAAAAATATTAAAAATATAAAAAATATTTTACATTTGTTGAGTCTATTAACAATGCTATTTACCTAAAAGTCTTGAGTCTGATGATTATGTCAGACCCTACAAACTTAGATTTGACAGCCAAACCAGATTCAAGAATGACTGATTGAAGAGCCATGATTACTTAGGGGTATCTCATGCGTCTTCTTAATGGTATGTGTGCCACCTGCTCGTTAGAATATGTAAAATATATATCAATAATTTTTTAAATAAGAATAGAAAAGACAACATGACAATATTAAAACGTTTCTCATGGTTCTTTTAATAACACATCATATCCAAGTAAATTTTATTATTGTGATTTACGATAATTTATATCTAAAGTTAAAGTAAAAACTCCATGTAATTTAGCTTTATCTTTAATTTCTTTTATGTTTTAAAATGGAAGAGGTTAGAGTCGTATTCCTTCAAATTCAACAAGATTAACTAAATCAGGGATATACATTTAATTTGGATGCATAAAATCAAGTTCAATATGGTATTGTTACCTATTACCTAATAGAAGAAAGAAAAAAGTTTCGAGAAAAAAGAGAAATATATATCCTACAAAATGAAATTAGGTCCTCCTTTCACCCATAGGCCACTTCAAATGATTTTGTCAATCAAGTTACCAATCAACGCTAAGATGATCCAATTAGTCCACACCTAATCCTTGTGGTGTAAAAAAAACAAGAAATTTGGACACATAACCTTATGGATATTGCTTGTCAAATAAATTTAGAATATATATATCCAACAAACACACACCTGTTATTCAAACACAATCCAAATTCAACACCCACAAAATTTGGTAGCTCCCATGGCTCTATTCAACAAACAAATGAAGAAAATGATGATTCAAGTCAAAACCTCTACACTAGCCATTCATGTTTCCCATCGAGTATCCGACCACCATATTGGAGGGGGGGATGAACATTCACACCCCATTATGTTTAGTCCAACCCCACAGACAGCCATAAACAAATACATATCTTCAAATCACAGCCTACGTGTAGGGTTGTGATCATTTTGAATGTCATTATATAGATTACTTGTAATACTGGGATTTCTAATGGATTCATGTTTGGTCTGTCCCACAAATAGATACCTTTCTTGTCCACCTCTCAAAGCCTCCAATCAAAATGGGAAATTTAGAGTGTAAGTTGCAATATTTTAATTTTAGGAAGAAACAGACGAATCCAAGATTCCACCCTTTTTATTCTTTTTTTCAATTTCCAATGAATGCTCTCACAACAATTTGCTTTCTCCTCTCACCCTACTTTACAATAAAATGTTTTAGTACTAGATATTTGCTATTTAATATTGGAAATGCTTTAGCGATGATATATTCACATTGCTTTTCACCAATTGTGTTTCCAACCTATTATTAATTATTATTATTATTATGAGGACAATAACTTTTGTTTTTATGTATTTTTTTAAAATATGTTTCATTTGAAAAACATTTTTCTTAAAGAAAAACAGTAGCTTAAATTATTCTGTGAATTCATGAATCAACCCTATCGACCTGTAGCTAAGAGCTCGGACTCGAGTTGAGTCTTTTAACTATGGTTTCTAAGGCTAGACGCATAGAAGTTTGATGTTCAAGATGTGATGAGAATCATGAGATCATGGAATTTGATGCTTACACATCAGAAAACCACGATGTTGATGAAAGCTTCCCATTCATACTTTTCTTTTTTCCCTTCATCACTGCTGCTGATTTGTATTCCACACCTTTGTAGGTATTATCTGTACTCTTCAAACTCTCCAAGATTACAAGCATTACTTCAATGGATTAATGAAATCCTACGCATCTTTCCATTTCAAAATAAGAAATTTAATATAAATGATGTTACGTTAAATAGTTCATTTTTATGCAATATATACTCGCTGCAGTGTATCAATGAGTTCATAAATATTATCATTTTCTCTTAAAAGGAGAGGTCATGAGCTTTGAATAGAATATGAGAAATGTATCCAAGGGATCCGTTCAAATACTAAACGGGGGCTAAGATTTGAAGGAGATGAATATGATCTTAATATGCTATGAATCAAATTCTTTTATGTAGAGGAAAGCATAGACAAGGAAAATGGCTAATGAATCTTTAAGCACTTGACAAACACACAAGGAATAAATGATATTCCTGACTTGGAAGCTTAAAAAATGTCAAACAAATTCTTTTCCTCCTCAACCACACGAGTAAACCTCCATATACACACAAGCACATGAAATAAATCATTTATTGAAGGAACAAGGATGTCGTCTGTCTTCAATCTTATATCTTAATGGAAGAAAAACAAACCAAACGATAGCCTATACATTAAATAACACAAACTCTCTTCCTTCCTTGCTTGCCTGCCCGCCCTTGAAGTGCAGTGTAAGCCAACAAAAACATCACCCCTTTTAATCTCTCTCTCTCTCTCTCTTCCTGCTTAGCGAAAGAAGAAGAAAAAAATTTAAAACTTCACCATCAATGGCGTAAAGCAACACCAATCAAAACCCTTGCGTGTCCGAAATCATTGAAAAGCAACTAAACCAAGAACACCACCCCAATTTCTAACTTTCTTTATATGTTTTCTTTAATGAAGATATGATCACCTCATATCAAGTGCAAGGTGAAAGTAGAGTGTAGTATAAAGGATTTGAACAGGAAAGATAGGTTTCTGACTGTGACTGTTATCATTGTTTGTGTCCTTTTTCTTTTGCTTTTTTATGGTTATGTTTACGAGGAGCGGTCAAGATAATTGTAGTTCTAGTAAAGAAAAAGAAGATTTTTGTAGAAGTAGTAATCCTGGGAAAGGCAGGGGAATATTTTCTTGATGGGAGGATATTTGATTGTATCCATGAAATTACAGTGGCTCTTGCTTTTGCTAGGATGACAGATTCTTCTGCTTATAGAGTTGAAACCACTTCTCGTCTTGCTCAATGGAAGATAGACAATCTTGCTTCTTGTACTTATCGGAAATCAGATCCTTTCAAGATTGGCAAGTGGAATTGGTTAGTACTTTCTTGTTTTCCTTTTCTGCATCCATGGGTTGATCCCCTACAGTAGATTGTTTAGTTTCTTGTTCTGTTTCAAGAAGATAGAATTTGCCCTAGAGTCTTGTGTGATTGTTGTTCTCTTGATTTTCGAAAAGCTGGTTTCTTTCACTGGAAATTTAGGATCTTTTTGGCAGTTCTTTTGCTGTTGCTGTTGTTTTTCTCTGTAAATGGGAATTGATGATCTGAGTGTCCTAGAAATGTGTAATTTGGAAGTGGGATTTTGGGGTTTTTTCATTCCATGTGGAATGGTGAGACTGTAGCTTTGGATAGGATGTGAGAGACCAGGAGTATGGTCAATGGCAGAAACAGGGTAGGCACATGTTTCTGCACATTGATGATCCTTTGCTTGGTTGCTTATAAATTTTGTTGGTAAGAAAGAGAGTAAGATAGCTATGATTTATTAATGTACTGTGAGTTTCTTTATTGGCCATTATTTTCTGTGATCTTGCTAATATTAGATGAGTTTAACATTTTTTTTGGATTGAAGGCATCTATCTGTGGAGAAGAACCGGGTATTATTTGTTAAGTTGTATCCAGAGATATCGAATCTAACGAGGGAAAATCCTCCAATTGCTTCATTTATTATTCGAGTTGTTTCTTCTGCTGGAGATCGCAAGGCTTTGACTCATCCAGGTAATAAATTGAAACTCTATCTTCAGTTTTTAGATACTTTTCTGTGTTTATAACTTGTTTTTCTCCAATGAAGATGGAACACGTGCAGTTAACCATCTTGAATTTCATTCTTCTGACCCTTGATTTGAATATCTAAGTTGTGATCTACCAACCATTACAAAGTTCATGAGCTGCAGAGTGAATGACGTAGATGATCTATACCCTCGATTGAATGTTCTAACTTGTGATCTACCTACCAATACATTATTTATGAATTGGTGAAATGGAAAAGCAAATGACAAATATGATCATAACTGTGATATACCATAACTTGAATCTGCAAATGATATGGTAATTAGTGCACTGGGAGCATACTATCCTATGCATATGTATGTTTTGCCGCTGAGGATAAGGCAGTTTCTTGTGTGTTTTGGTATTTTCTGACAAAATGCTCAACTTCATGTTACTTTCTCAGTTTTATTTTAAATGTATTCCTGCAGAGGTAACAGATAAGCAGCTCAAGAACAACGACGATTTTGTCTGGGCAATTGATGTTCCTTTAACAACAGGGAAATTCATTATCGACGTTGAATTCCTTGATTTGAAGGCAGCATCTCCAGGGGTATGTTTCTATATTGGGTGGCTTATCAATAGAAAGAAAAATTATATCCTTGAAAACACAAGAGATGGCAATGCACCTGTTATTTGAATTCTCTATACTGTAACCAATGAGTGTACCACTCCCATTCTACCAAACAGAAAGAGTATTGCTACTATACCTTTATTTTAAAAGCTGCTACATGTCATTAAATATACAGGGTGGAGAACCTTGCTCGATCTGGGACGAAGAAACCACAGAAAAGCGAGCAAATGCAACAGCTCTTGTGTCACTTGGTAGAATGTTAACAGAAAGCATCCACACAGATATCAAAATTATTGTTTCTGATGGAAGCATTGGAGCCCACCGTGCTGTTCTTGCTGCAAGATCGCCTGTTTTCCACAGCATGTTTGCTCATGACCTGAAAGAAAAGGAACTGTCAACCATAAATATCTCCGACATGTCAATTGAAGCTTGTCAGGCTTTTCTCAATTACATATATGGGAACATCCAGCGTGAAGAATTTCTTGTCCACCGTTTGGCACTTCTCAGTGCAGCTGACAAGTATGATATTGCTGACTTGAAAGAGGCATGCCATGACAGTCTTCTGGAAGATATAGACACAAAGAATGTACTTGAGAGGCTACAAAGCGCATCCTTGTATCAATTGCCGAAACTGAAGACCAGCTGCCTGCGGTATCTTGTGAAGTTCGGTAAGATATTTGATATTCGAGACGATTTCAATTCCTTCTTGCAATGTGCAGACAGGGATCTGATATCTGAAGTCTTCCATGAAGTTCTCAATTCCTGGAAAGGATTCTGAAGACGATAGTGTGGTTAAGTCAGTTGTATTTTACAAAATGGGTGCTTAGAAAATTTAGTGTGCACAATTTGTTGCCATCAAGATTATTCTTTGTTCAGAATGAATTTGTTGATGCCTTCATGTACTCATATATTGGATTGCGTGACATAGATCTTCTATCCTTGTTATGGAGGATCATGTATTCATGAACACGATGATTTGAATGAAATGTAAATACTTTGATAATATGATTCAAATTTCAAAATAACTTTTCTTAGTTTTTCTTCTAAATTAGATGGCACAGATATACATGAAAGTCATGTGAGAATGATCTAATATATCAAAACCAGCTGCCTTTTTGAATTGTCAGGACATGAATATTGAGTCAAATCTGGTTAATCATGAATATAATCATGCAAATGCTCATAAATTCAAGAGTTGAACCCAGATCAGCTATAAAGCTCATAAGAGCATCATCAGGCATGATTTCACCAAAAATCTTCCCTTAATTTGCAGCCCTGATTTCAACCCATTGTTGACTCCTGTCCAGCCTCTCGTAAAGCCGTGTTTCCATCTCATTGTAGCTAGAATTTGTGCGAGTTTGTCTCCAAACTCAACTCAAGGAAGCAAACTTATCGATCAAATTATGCAAATATCAGCATCAATTATGGAAACTGGCAGGAGCAACACCATTAGGTCCTAAACGTAAACAGATTCTGCAACTTGGCCTTCGTTTCCAATTAGAATTCAGAAAACACACCATAATTTCACACACAAACCATGGTTCTATGCATTAATCTAGTCAATTCATTGTTGGAATGAACATTTAACACAAGAACACGTCATGACATTGATAGAAGATCTTCTCATGTCAGAATCCCAAGTCTAAAATAAGATGTAATATAAACACAACAAGGTAACATCAAAATGAAAAAGCAATATGCTTATTGTTCAAGTAGCACAACAACAAATGATTATGCAACAAGAAAAACAATATTTTTTTTGTGAATATTCCAGGAATTTCAGCAGTAAAAGCATAGCTAAAAAACTAAAAACATCTTTACATAAACAAGGAAACTGAATAACATGACCAAAACAATAACAAAAAACACAAGCAGCAGGGTATGTTATATATCCTCTAGGGCAATGAACTCACCTCTTAGAACATCTTTTGAGGACCACTTCATATTGATTTTGAAACCAAAATCTAGTGTTCTTTTGATCGCCAGAGACCAATCATTGCAAGGAATTCTTGTAGGAGTTGGTAAGTAAATAAAGAGAGAGGTGGAGGGAACAAGTAGCTACTTGCAAGAATGGGAATATGGAGGGAATATTATTAGGATCTCTTTATCGAATTTTTGGCACCTCTGTAAGCCAAAGCCCAAGGTTAAAATTAGTTTTTGGGCTATGGAGACCCTTTTATTTGATCAGTACAAACTCAACAAAAATATTCATGTAAGCCCAACAAGAGTCGATTCGAAGAACCCTAGGCACTTGTCTAACATCGTAAGACATTAGTAAATTAATTTCCATTCATACAAGAGATGTTTCTCCTTCCATCTCAATTACACCATACTATGTGTTACTTCTCATGTTATGGTTTTTTTTTTTTTTTTTTTTTGCCCCTGGAGAAATGACTTTGTTTTATAGAAAGCATGACGATTTTGTTTAAAACTTAGTGGTGAGTTTAGATGAAATACTCAATTGAAAATTGCTGTATATTTTGCTGAATTATTGTATATAATCCAAAACTAGGGTTCATAGAAATTGGATGTACGGTGAGTCCATTTGAATAAGATTTGAGATTTAAACATCCTCAGTGTTAGAATACTAGCGTTCAACTTGAGAAAATAAAAATAATCTTAATTTATATATTCAATTATATCTAAAATAGGTTTGAAAACCACATAATATCATTTTTTATTTTTATTTATATTTTAAATTAATATTTTTTTTTATGTTTTCAAATCATTTTAATGTGTTGATGTTAAAAATAATTTTTAAAAAATAAAATAAAAATATTATTTTGATATGTTTTAAAATAAAAAGCACTTTAAAAATAATTGATACCATATTCTTAAACACACTCTAAAATATATATATATATATAAGCACATTTATAGGAAGGAAGAATATCAACTTGACAGCATATGACATGGTCTATCGTCTATTAAAATTCAGAATGGGCAATACTTAATTAGAGTGAGTTTCTTCTTATAATAAATAATGGAATTTCTTCTAAATAAAGTATTGGAATGGGATTTCTAAAGTCTTTGTTTTTTTTTTTTGGAATGGAATTATAAAATTATAAGGAATCCAAGGAAAACTAATATATTTTTATTCAATTATAGTCCCACAATTTTTATTTTAGCAATTCATGAGTAGTTGGGTCTTGAAAACTGGCTATACCGGAGAAGAAGTATGCAGGGGAGGGAATTTATTGCATTTATGGAGTCATAATCATTTTACATTCATGGTGAGTGGGTGCATGGTTCCACATTTGGCGATTCATGGACATCAAATTTCTTATATTTATTTATTTTTATTTATTTAAGGCAATTTGATGTTGTGAATTTTCCCTCTTTTACTCAGTTTTTAAAAGCTAAGGTTAGTGGGTTTGTTTATTTTTCTTTATTGAGGATTGGGGGCTAGTGGGTTGGCTAATATTACCCTTTAGGTGTATGGTCTTGAGGCCCCTTGATCCTATGCCTATTTAAAGATATTTTAGGGTTAGCTAAAGTATTTAACAAAATAAAATTTAATCATGACAATGAAATAAAGTGGATATATCTTACATAAGTTTATTCTAAAGCTATATCATATACATATTTATTTTATATCTTTACCTCTCCAATAAAATATATTTATGTCTCTTTTTATATATATACTAATCAAATACGAAGAATGTTACAGTGATAATAAGTGATGTTATATTAGTTATTTTATAAAATAAGTGATGGTATTAATTTTTTAAAGAAAGCTAATGTCATTTTCCAACCTTCCAACTCTTTAATACAAAGTTTCTGAATTGAAATAATAACTGAGTGTATTTGCCATGTCGAACATGAACGAGTTCAAAGCCATATCGCCCATGAATAACTTGAAGGACATAATATCCATGCTTCGAAATAAAAGTATGGCAGGATTTATAGAGTGTACTTGTACAAAATGTATGCAGAAGCCGTTGATGATTATTGAGGCATGAATTTTGCATTCAAGACCGAAACTATGATGGGTTCATGGTATGTTCATCTTATCTAGGGTTTGCTCTTTTTTTATTTATTTTTTTAATCATGTGGGCTTGTTTGGGGGTGACATCGTTTTTCAATCATGATATGTTCATGATATAGCTCATTTTTCATTTATTAGATTCAATAAATGTTATCAAAGGCTCCCTTGAGGATAAATCAAAGACATCCTTGAAATTAAAGATGATTATTTTCGGTTCAATTCAGTTTTTATCAAATAAAAATAACCAAATCAAAATTTTAAAATAAAAAAATGAACCGCAACCGGTTTAAACCGACTGGTTTCAGTCTGGTCCAGTTTGGTTTTTTAGGACAAAAACCATTTCAAACCGGTTTGACTTGACTTTTTCAGTCTGACTCTGTTTTTCTGGGCTGGCTCAATTTTTTGGTTTTGGCTCTATTTTTTTTTCGATTTTGCTCTTTTTTTCTGGTTTTTTTCAGTTTAGGTTCGATTTGATTTTTTCGGTTTTTGGCTTATAAAACCGAAACTAAACTGAACCAGTCGGTTTTTTTAAAATTTTAATCGGTTTAATTAGTTTTTTTTTACGGTTCGGTTTTTTCAGTTATTTTTTTTATTTTCTTGATTTAATCGATTTTTTAGTTTTTTTACTCCCTTGAAATATATTTTGTTTCTCTTCAAAATTTACAAATTTATGGTTTATTATTCATTATTTATTTTCTCAATGCCATGCCCAAATGGGATCTTTGACTTGAGATGTTGAGGATCATTGCGTATCAAGAATTTGATTCTCTATTTTTTTAATCACCCGGGGACTTGTCTTTTACTTCCTTTTGGATTAAAAAAAATGAATCAAGAACTATTTTCACTAAAAGACATTTCAATCACAGTTTATTTTTGTATTTAAAATTATATATAAATATGTTTTTAAAATATATTTGCTTTGAAAATATATTAAATTAATGTTTTTAATGTTTTATGATGATTTTAAT
Organism: Populus tremula; assembly: GCA_964019445.1. Classification (NCBI taxonomy): domain Eukaryota; kingdom Viridiplantae; phylum Streptophyta; class Magnoliopsida; order Malpighiales; family Salicaceae; genus Populus; species Populus tremula. The sequence goes on from CAXHTJ010000001.1 coordinate 52,650,760, forward strand.
ATACCGGTATCATAAATTAAAAAAAATCTTAAAAAACATTATTTAAATATATTTTTAAATAAGAAAATATTTTTTAAAAATAATCTATACCATGATAATAAATACATAAACACAAGTCATTAAAGCACCAAAGCCTTAAAAAAAACACCAAGAGTCATTGAACTTTGAAGTGTTTAAAGGGCAGCCAAAAAAAAAAAAAAGGATAACCCAAAGTAAGTCATCCTACCCAGTCTCCCCCTTTAAATTAGCATATAGTGTTTTTTTTTTTTTTTACAAAAAAAAAAAAAATTGATTGTGTCAAATAAAGGGAAAAGAAATATGTTAGTTTTTAATTAAGCAGGGAAATAAATAATTTCATTTTTTCTCTCAATTCATGTGGGGGAGGTCAAAATACAAGATACAGAAATTAACTAATTAAATAAATGAAATGAAATGAAATCCAACCATATCACAACTGCAATAATCCTTGAAGGGAAACGTAAATTGAATGAAAGAATTTTAAATTATGGCTCTTAAATCACCCAAATTTTGCTTACAAAATGCATGCATTCCGTTCTTGTCCATCTCCATCCAAATTCAAAGGATCTTTGCTTCCTAAAACCAATCCATCAAAATACAGTGTATAAAAACAGAGGAAAAGCAGACACCCTTTACACTTCTCTCTTCGTGTAAAGCAATGGCTCTTTCAATTATCTTCTCTCCTTTACTTCTTTCATTCTTTCTTTTCTTCTCTCTTCTGCAGCCATTAACTTTTGCCACACAAAAGGTGAGCAACCATATTTTGCTTTTCTCTGTTTGTGATCATATCGTTCCTCTGCTTTTGATTCTTCAAAATGGTGTGGTGTTCTTCTTTTCTGCCTTCATGAACTTTCAATGATTTTTTTTGTACTAATACTCAACATGGGATATTGATAACTTCTTTGAATTTCTCATTTCCATTTTGGAAACTAAAGTAGTATATCTTTGATCAATGGCCTTAAGGTTGAATTTTTCTCGAGCAGTCTTATGTAGTTTACTTGGGATCACATTCACATGGCTTGGAGCCTACTCAGTCCGATATCGAGCGAGTCACAGATTCTCATTATGAGTTGCTGGGATCATTCACTGAGGGGTATGCGTATATTCTTGAAGAATTCTCTTCTTTAGTTTGTCTCTTACTTCTGCTCATTCTGTTGCAATCCTCACTTGACAGTAAAGAGAAGGCGAAGGAGAAAATATTCTACTCTTACACTAACAACATAAATGGCTTCGCTGCAGTCCTAGAAGAGGAAGAGGCATCGTCTCTTGCCAGTAAGAATTTGAACTCGTACATTCTTGTCTTTCATGTTAAATTAGTGATCAATCATTAGCAGAGGAGAGACGAATCTTTCTTTGACTCTGTTTTGTCTCTGTTGCCTCTTTTTTGTCACCGGTTTCATTGTAACTTACCTCTGCTAATGGCTTATCCTTTTCTAATCAATGCAGAACACCCAGATGTGGTGTCAGTTTTCTTGAACAAAGGAAAGAAACTTCATACGACACGGTCATGGAACTTTCTTGGATTAGAGGCAGATGGTATGGTTCCTCCATACTCACTTTGGAAGAAAGCAAGATACGGCGAAGATGTAATCATTGGTAACCTCGACACCGGTAAGTACTCTATCCTTGTAATTATTGGTAAGTAATTCTAGCCATTTGGGTTGTCAAAGTGATTGAAACTTTATCACTTGCATGAGTTGTTGTTCTTGATTTGATGTTTACATGTCTATGCATAACCCTATTTAACCTTGGGAGCCTTGTAGTTGATTGCAATATAGTCACTACTGTGTTGACTAGACTTCAAAAACATGATCCTCCAATCACCCTGAATTTCATGTTGAAATACCACCAACCACCCTATATTTTTATTAGGGTAACAGGATTGACGACAGATTTTGTATTTTAGTACATGGAATGAGATAAAATTGAGGATGATGACATAATTGTTTCTGTTTAACCACCAAATCTCCCTTGTCACTTTACTCCTCCATGTTCATCAGAAAAGTGAAAGGGAAAATACAATTTTTGTCATGGTTTATCCACTGCAAAAAGAATCTGATGTTTTGAAATTTGAAACTTGTTACCAGTCTCATGATCTTTTTCTTCTTTTTTTAATCTTGCAGTATTAAACATTTAGAATATGTGAGTGGTAGGGTCAGTAGCGAAATAAAGCTTGACTATCCATTCTAGCTTTTGTTCCCTTTTGGCGTAGTATAATAATGCATATGCTCCTGTTGCCTTGCCAATTGCAATTTTATGTCTCGCCATTTTAAATGGAATTGTGCTAGGTGTTTGGCCGGAATCGAAGAGCTTTAGTGATGAAGGAATGGGTCCAGTTCCATCAAAGTGGAGAGGAATCTGTCAGCATGACACCAAAGATGGTGTTGTTTGCAACAGGTCCATGTTCTTTTCCACTTGCTATCAACTCTCTGTTACAATATTTGGCCTAGTCAATGGTCGTCTTGCCTTGTCAGATTAAAGTTTTCTTGCTTTTCTTTCCAAGATTTGGCATAATCCTGCTCAAGTGATTAATGATTAGCCTCAATCAAATCATTTTAATCTCCCTGTTCTCATTATTGATTATTCAACTTGGTCATGGTTAGTATCGGAGGTTAACCTCACATGCACATGTATGTAACCTTATTTTATGTAGTATTTTTCTCTGTTGAAATTGTTGTTTCCTGCACATGATGATTAGTTAAGACACTTGCTAATTGCTTGTTTAATGTAAAAAATTCTTGCACAGTTTTTTCCTCAGCAATGATACATTTCTGTTGGAAGCTTGCTGCTGCCATGATATTAGTTGACTTCCAATCTTGGAAAACAATCAATAAAACCATGTTTACTTCGGATAGAATTTTCCTGATATGTTGCTGTCATCTGCATTAACATATATTTGCACATGGCTCTGTTGCCTGTTGACAAATACACGTCGGATAACTTGAGTTGCCTGCTGACAAATACACGTCGGATAACTTGATTTGCAAATTTCTTTCCAAATTCTCACTATATCAAATCTTTACTTGACTTAGTTGCATCCTAGACGGAATAGGAGGCGGTCATGATGTCACAACTGTGAAACAAACTGCAGGCCAAACCTCCACTTATGCATAATATATGAGAAAGTACTGATCTTGAAATCGGAAAAAGGCTCGCTTTTAAAATGCCATATGGCTTTTGACATCACCTCAAGGACCTCTTTAGGGGATGGTGCTTTTTATTGTAAGTCGTGACTGCCTGCTATATACATGGGCTCAGTTTCGAATGCTTTTATCCCTCCATGAATGCCTGCAAGTTAAATGGTCTTGTATCTCTGTAAACGTCATGGTGCAAGCTAACTCTCATCTGTTTGTCAATGTTAACCTGTAAATCCAATGTCGTCGTGCCTATATGCATTTGGGGTTAGGGCTCAAATATTATTCAAGATTTTACCAGTGCCTTGCATTCTATCGTATGGCATGCAAGTTATCATCTGGCCTTACCATCTTGTCCCATGGCTTCCCAAAAAATTAGGAAGCTGATTGGAACCAGGTACTTTAACAAGGGTTATGCTGCATATGCTGGCCATCTCAACTCAAGCTTTCAAACTGCACGTGACAGTGAGGGCCATGGAACTCACACCCTATCAACAGCAGCAGGTAATTTTGTTCCAGGAGCTGATGTCCTGGGTTATGGCAACGGGACTGCCAAAGGAGGATCGCCTCACGCCCGTGCAGCAGCTTACAAGGTGTGCTGGCCACCTATAAATGGGAGTAACGAGTGCTTTGATGCAGACATCTTGGCTGCCTTCGATGTTGCCATAAGTGATGGTGTTGACGTTCTATCAGTTTCCCTGGGTGGCGATCCTACTGAGTTTTCGGATGATGCAATTGCAATCGGTTCTTTTCATGCAGTTGCAAAAGGCATTACTGTCGTCGCCTCTGCTGGCAATTCAGGACCGAGCCCGGGAACGGTATCGAATGTGGCACCATGGTTGATAACAGTTGGTGCTAGCACAATGGATCGTGCCTTCGCAATCTATGTTGCACTTGGCAACAGGAAGCACCTCAAGGTATTTTTCTTTTTCCTTTTTTGTTTAGCAATATTGATCTACATTTCTTCTCTAGCTAACGATCTGGTTTTGTTTTTATCCTTCTCTGATTTCTAGGGAGCAAGTCTTTCAGATAAAAGATTGCCTGCTGAGAAATTCTACCCATTGATCAGTGCTGCAGATGCAAAGGCCGCTGATCAGTCTGAAGAAGATGCGTGAGTATCGCCTCAAATCTGTGAACGCTTGAAATATTTTCATGGCCAAACATGTGAACCCGTAACCTCTTTTGCAGCCTGCTTTGCAAACCTGGAGCACTTGATCCCAAAAAGGTTAAAGGGAAGATATTGGTTTGCCTTCGAGGGGAAAATGGAAGAGTAGACAAGGGACATCAGGCTCTTCTTGCTGGAGCTGTCGGGATGATCTTGGCTAATGATGAAAACTCTGGCAACGAAATTATTGCCGATACTCATGTGCTTCCTGCTGCACACGTCAACTTTACAGATGGCGAAGCTGTCTTTTCCTATCTCAACCGTTCCAAGTAAGTTCATATCAATTTTACTGAGAAATGTCTCTGAACTTGAAAATTCTGATGTTTATTCGAGACTCACATCTAAAGCAGGGCACCTATGGCATTTTTAACCAATGTAAGGACAGAATTGGCAACAAAGCCAGCTCCATTTATGGCTTCTTTCTCATCTAGGGGGCCTAATATTATTGAAGAATCAATCCTCAAGGTTTGCTTACTGTTTTTTTTTTTTTTTATTATTATTATGATCACTCTGTCTGTGCTTTTGTTTGTCTTGCATTATAAAAGAACATGATGGCCTGGTCTCTTTATTTCAGCCTGATATCACTGCTCCTGGTGTTAGTGTAATTGCTGCTTTCACTCAAGCAATCGGACCAAGTGATGCAGACTACGACAAGCGTAGGACTCCCTACAACAGTCAGTCTGGCACTTCAATGTCATGCCCTCATGTTTCTGGTATTGTTGGCCTTCTCAAAACACTCCACCCAAAGTGGAGTCCTGCTGCTATCAGATCGGCGATGATGACAACTGGTAGAGAACAATCCCACCTTCTCTCTTTCTTTGGGGAAAAATAAAGTATTTTGGACATTGTTTTTCGTCCCGCTAATCAATTTCATCCACAGCAACAACAAGAGATAACAATGGGGAGCCAATATTGGACTCAACCAACACCAAGGCAACTCCATTTGCAGATGGTGCAGGGCATGTGCAGCCGAACCGTGCCGCAGATCCTGGTCTAATCTATGATCTGACTGTTAATGACTTCTTGAACTTCTTATGCAACCGTGGCAACACCAAGAAAGACATCAAATTATTCTCAGATAAACCGTACACTTGTCCAAAATCATTCAGCATGGCAGACTTCAACTATCCTTCGATCACAGTTACTAATCTCAATGACTCCATAACAGTCACTCGAAGAGTTAAAAACGTTGGATCTCCTGGCACATACAATATCCATATCAGGGCACCACCAGGAGTGACAGTCTCTGTTGCGCCTTCCATCTTGAGATTCCGGAGAATAGGTGAAGAGAAGAGGTTTAAGGTTACATTCAAACGAGCACCGAAAGCCGTGCTTACAGATTATGTATTTGGGATGTTGACATGGGGAGATGGTAAGCACTTTGTCAGGAGTCCTCTGGTGGTGAGGCATTACTAGAGCCATTGAAATAGTGGGTGAAATTCGCTCACAGTCCCTCATCGTTCTGTGTAGAAATCTAATAGATCAATTTGTTCGAAAATGATGCTTCTTTTTTCACTAAAAGAAAAAATGTCTCAATGAAATGACATTTCTACTGCTAAATAAGAAGAGATTATACTGGAAAGATTTTTCACTCACTGGTATTTTTCCAATTGATGGATAAAATAGAATAATTAACACAGTCATAAGAATTTTATTCCCCATAGATTTTATAGTCACTTATCTTAATATTAATTGAATTAAAAACATTTATTTTTATCTAAATAATGTAGTTTCTTATCTTAATATATCAAAGTTGTCCATCTGTTTACCTTTCCATGTCAGAACCTTAAAGCTAATACTAGGAAGAATTTATTAAATTCTTCTGAAAGCATTATGTTGACGTGAAAATTGTGCTCTTCGGATCATTTAGAGGAAGGACTCTGGATTCAGGATACCCCTCAAATAAAAAAATAAAAAAACTTCATCAGCTTCACTGATCTCTTTAAAATTCTTGAAATTCTCACCATTTTATTTATTTTCTTGATGCTTATCCTCCATGAAGCTCCAAGAATTCTCCCTCATTCTTGTTTAATGGTTATTCCTTTTGTGTATACATGAAGAGAAAACAACAATTTCATAAAGAATGGTTGAAAGCTATCCAACCTTTTCCAAAACCTACTTCGATCCAAAATGAAGAAATCTACAATGGTTAAATTTTCCACCTCAAAATTCAGCCTTATATAGCAGTCTAGTCCCAACTAAACTAAACCTTGCATCCCTTTTCATTTGTGTTTATATGTTTTGCTCACCCAAAAAGATTCCTATAATTTTTCTTGTCGTAAGAAAATAATCAACAAGGGTAAATAATCTCAAAACACATAGTAAATATCGGAAAATCTACATATGCCAAGGTAGTGCATTATTGCCATCATTATTTTCTCATGGGTCGAGTATTTATATTCAGCATCATTCAACTTCCGACTCTCGAAAGCAATTGGATACCCCTCTCCATTGATCAATGTTGTAGAAGCAAGGCCAACACCTATAGGAGTGTGGAAATTTCATACCAAAATGGTGCATCTTAAACAAATAACCAAAACGATGCGTAAGGTAAGTTTGCAGCAGTAACTTAATTTGAATAGCAATCTTCTTATTTTCCCTCCTCTACTAGTAACAATTGTCCCGTCTCGAAACCAACATTGTCCTCAAGGTTGAAAGTTGGAAACCGTAGCTTCAACTCATCAATGAATTCCCAAGTCGCATCCGCTAGAGGTAACCCATCCCAATGAATGAGAACTTGCGTGGTAGCCTGGTTATTTCACCGAGTCATCCGTCTTTCTAGTATGGCCCTGGGTTGCAGGGAAGGACCTTGATGCAAAATTGGAAGGGATCTCAACACAACTTGATTTCCTACATGCTTCTTAAGTTGGGAGACGTGGAACACTGGATAGATCATAGAAAAGGGTGGCAGATCGAGCTTATACACCATAGTACCAACCTTTGCAACCACCTGGTAAGGACCATAATATTTAGCAGCAAATTTTTATTATAATTTGATCGATGTAGATTGTTGCTTGTATGGTTAGAGCTTTAGATAAACATAGTCCTTAACCTCAAAACTTCTATCTCTCAATTTCCTGTTTGCACTCGTAGTCATTCTATTCTGAGCGATTTAGAGGTGCTTCCAAACTCTATTAATCACCTCTTCCTTAGTGTTTAGATATTCATCTATTGATGCCACTACTGAATCCTTAGGAAAGTAGGGAATGTGTATGGGGGGAGGGAAACCGTACAATACTTAGTAGGGCATCATCTTGGTGGTTGAATGGTAGTTAGTATTGTACCATCATTCAACTAAAGGTAGCCACTTTGCCCATCTCTTGTCATACCTCTCAAATAGTGTTCTATGCATCTGTTAATAACCTCAGTCTGACCATCCGTTTGCGAGTGATAAGCTGAAAAATAGTGTAAATTCTCTCCTTGAATGTTGAACATCTCCTTCTAAAACCTATTAAGGAACACTAGGTCCCTATCACTGGTGATAAAAGCTGGTAATCCATGAAGTTTGTATATGTTTTCCATAAATACCTTGGCAACCTTAAGAGCAGAATACGGGTGGCTTAGTGCAATGCAGTGAGCATACTTACTAAAATAGTCCACCACTACCATGATGACATCCTTTCCCTCATATTTAGATAGACCTTCTATGAAGTCCATACTGATGTTGATGAATGGTGCATACGAAATTGGCAATGGTTGTAGAAGTCCTGGGCTAGCCATATTTTCATGGTTGTTTTTTTGGCAGACACTGTATTCCCTAATATATTGCCTAATATGTTTCTATTGTCCTTTCTAATAGAATGAGCTTCCCATTGTCTTAGCAGTAACCGTCATTCTTGAGTCCCCCCTTCATGACTGGGTTGTGGAACATGGAAATGAGCATACCTTGCAATTCATCGTTATTGCCTATCACCAGCTTTTCCTTTCTATTAAGATGGTCATTAACCCAAGTATAGTGTGGGTGAAAGGCTGAAGGCTGTTGCAGATCCTTAATGATAGTTTGAGTAGTGGAGTCATTGGCATAAGACTTTCTGATCTCCTCCATTAAACTAGTAGAAATGGTGGGAGTTGTTAAAGCATAGAGTTCCCTGTTTGCAATCCTGGAGAGTGCATCGACAGGGACATTCTTCTTCCCCTGCTTGTATTCAATGTCATAATCATCCCGTAAAAGTTTTACCAACCATAAATGTTGAGCCGGAGTTGTCAATTTCTGGTGTAGGAGGTATTTGAGGTTGATTTGATCAGTACGAATGTGAAAATGCCTTCCCCACAGATAGTGTTTCCATTCAGTGACTGACTGTAGAATCACCAGCATTTCTCTCTCGTAGACAAGCATGATTTGTTTTTTTGGCCCCAAAGACTTGCTTATGAAAGTAATGGGATGTCCCTCTTGCATTAGGACTACCCATACCCCTGTCTTGGACTCATATGTTTCTATTACAAACAGTTTTTTAAAATCTAATAGAGCCAAAACCAGAGCACTTGTCATTAATTTCTTCAAAAGAATGAACGCCTGTGTAGCCTCCTCGTTCCATCTCATGGCCTCCTTTCTCAATAAAGAAGTTAGCGGCTTAGAAATGTTGTCATAACCTTTTAACAAATCTTTGCTAATATCCCGTCAACCCAAGAACCCCCTTAACTATTTTAAACTTTGAGGAATTGGTCAATCTAAAATTGTATGTATCTTGAGAGGATCAGTTGCTACACCTTGCACTGAAATAATATGACCTAAGTACTCCACCTGTCTTTTGCCGGAAAAAAATTGTTAGCCTTGGCAACTAATTGGTGTCCTCTAAATAGTTCCAAAACTATCTTGAGGTGTTCGTAATGGTTGGTTAAGGACCAGCTATAAACTAATATGTCATCAAAAAATACCAAAATGAACTTCCTTAAGTGGTCCCTAGAGACTTCATTCATGAGGCTCTAAAAGGTGGTTGGGGTATTGGTTAGACTGAAAGGCATAACTAGAAATTTATAATGGCCACTATGAGTCATAAAGGCTTTCTTAAACTCTTCCCCTGTAGCCATTCAGATTTGGTGGTACCCGGATCTAATATCGATCATGGAAAATATTGTCACCCCCACCAATTCCTCTAACAATTATTCGATCATTGGAATGGGGTATTTTTCTTTGATAATGAGTTTGTTCAAGGCTCTATAGTCAACACAAAACCTCCATGTGGAGTTTTTTTTTCTTAACCATAATTACTGGGGATGCGAAGGGACTGTTGTTGGTTTTGATGATTCTAGCTTCAAGTATTTCTTTCACCATCCTCTCTAGGATGTCCTTTTGTACCCTGAGTATCGATAAGGTCTTAGATTTATCGCTTCACTCCCAGCTTTTAGAGGAATTATGTGGTCATGAGCTCTAGGTGGTGGTAGTACATTAGGTTCCTGAAATAAATCTTGGTAGGATTTAAAGAGGCTTTACAAATAAGCATCCTTGATGTCTTGAAACTGGGAGGAATTTTCCACTAAGCCCATTGTCCCCTCTTCCCCGTCCACTACTGCCTTCAGGCTACATAGGAAGTAGCCAGCCATTTGCTTATGATTTCCAACTAAAAAACTCAATTGTTTTAATTCAATAGTTTAGAACTTGAGTGGATTCTCCCTCTTGAGTAAGACCATTTACCCTTACTAATCGAATGACATGTATGGGTGTTTATAGTTGCACAATATGTCTCCTAACATGGAGAGCCATTGTATTCCCAATACCATCTCGTAGTTTCTAAACTCGATGATAAAGACTTTTGCCTGGAAGCTTATCCCCTGCATCTTCCACATTAGCCCCTTGCACATAGACTTGCATATCATCTTCTTGCCATTGTCTACTTGCACTATCATTGGTTTAATGGTTATTAACTGATATTGTAATTTAAGAGATACGGTTATGTTTAGGAAATTGTGGGTGTTGTCTAAGTCTATAAAAATACAAATTGTGGTCTTATCTATTTTTCCATCGGTTTTTATAGTGTCCAGTCTCATGGTTCCTTCTCTTCCGTTGACTTCTTTTTCTGGCATCTCTTCCTCTAGTACTCCCTTCTCCTCATCTTTTCGATAATCTCGGTAAGTATTCAATCTTTTCTATTAAGTTTCGAGGACGAAACTTTTATAAGGTGGGGAGATTGTAATGTTTTGAAATTAATAAGATAGGATATTACAACAAAGCCCTTGGAAGCTTAAAAGTTGGAATAAATGAATAAGGGGTATTATGGTAATTGAAAAAAAATTGATAAATATAAATAGGAAGTAAAAAAAAAAAAGGAAAGTGTGATCTGAAATATTAAGAGTAAACCGTGAGAGAGAAGGGAGAAAGAAGAAGAAGAGAAAAGAAGGGAAAATAAGGGAAAAAGGAAGAGATTTGGAGGAAATAAGTGAAAAAGGTAAGATTTAGGTTGTTTAATGTGTATAATATGTTAATTAAGCTTTAATTTCAGTTTTGATGAATGTTAGGGTTTTGAGAATTTGTGTTTTGGGTTTAATTGATGAATTAAATTGAAGGTTAGGGGTTGATTGTTGTGGGTAATTGATTATTAAGTTGATTATGGAAGATTATGATGATTTTGAGTTATGGTTTTGTTTGAATGGTGAATTTGTGTTAGAAATCAGGGGATAACAGTAGGTGATATGTTGAAATTCTGGGTTTGAGGTTGAAGATGAAACAAATTCAATTTGGTCCCTCAATTTCCGAAAATTACAGTTTAGTCCCCGAACTTTGGAAAATTACAAATTGGTCCCTCGAGCATATTCCAAGATTTTGACCCTAAACAATTTGGTAAAATTCTAGAATGATCCATGGAGCGTAATGATACATCCTGGATAGAATTGAGGATTAATTAAGGTCATAATTTCAGTATATTCATGGATTTATGATAAATTTCAGTTTGGTCCTCCAATTAGACAAAAATTACAATTTGGCCCTAAAAATATGATAAATTCTAGATTAGTCCCTAGATGTAATATTAGCTTTTTCAGATTAGTTTGATGAATAATTAAGGGTTGTTTAGTGAATTATTACCAATTTTATTAGTTGTTTTTATTATGGATTAGATTTCGGGAAAACCGTTAGATTTTGGGTTTTTAAGAAAATTGACTAGTTAGTTCAAAAATATATAGGGTTACAGAATACACCCTTAGTTAAGTGTATTATAGGTTAAATGTTCTTTCGAGTCGTTTTTGAATATGTCCCTTTGTATTCAGATAATCCTGATATTCTACCGGCAGGACGTCAGTAGATTTCCTTCGGTTTCAGCTTGAGTGTTGTTTGCTTTTGAGTCAGGTGAGTGGATAATTTTCCATATGCATGAGAAATATTATAAATATTTGATTTGTTAATATGAATTGGATCATGCTTCTTGATAATATATATGCTGATTATTATCCTTGATATGATAAAGCATGATCAATTATTGAATGTGATTTCTTGATATGAACCAATATGATTTGACTTCTGAATTGATAGCTCCTCATTTGATTGATGTCATGAGTTGAGCTTTGAGATATACCCATGCTAACAGGGTAGTGTTAGTCTTTGTGCACATCGTATCTGAACCCTAGTTGGTCGGGGGAGTCACCAACCTGTGTGGACTGATCATCCCACAGTACGGAGCCTCATGCTCATTGCATTTTGATTTTCTGACAAGTTTTACCATATGATATTCTTGTTATGGCCTATTTGATAAACCTTCGTATAAGAACTAAAGCATACTTGTATATATATTTCTCATTGTTATATTACCTCGTGTGTGTGTGTATATTGAACATTATCTACTCACTGAGTTGTTGAACTCACCCTCTCATTATTCATCCTTTTCAGGTTTATAGCTTGATAGCAGGTTACTTTTGTTGAACCTTCTGAACCTGCCTTTTGGTTGTAATTTGTACCTTCCTTTTGTGTCAAATTAGTGCTCCAAAACTATGAAATGATATTAACTCTTGTACTAAGACAATTACACTATATTATGAAGTTAGTTTGTTGTTAATGCTGTGTTAAACTCTGATTGAGTTGTTTAAAGGATTGTATGTAAGTTTGGGTTCGCATAGGTTTGGAACCTTGAAGGGGAACCTTGCCTATGTGCCGATCATGGATCCGGGATTCGGGTCGTGACAAACTTGGTATCAGAGCTTTAGGTTAAAGAAACAATAATGTAATTAATTTCATAATAAGTGGAGCATTAGGATTCGTATCGTCTTGTTTGTTGTTTTTGAAATTTTAAATTCTCCTCAAGTATGTCTTCTTCCTTGTGATAGATATGCTCTCACTTTTATTTTAGGAAATGCCGAGGAATAGACGAACAACTGATACTCTTAGGGTAGATGATGATCAGGATGATGTCCCTATTATGCAGTTGATAACTGCAAGGCAGAGAAGGAGGTGTGGTACACCTGTGCCTCAACATGTTGATGAGGTACCTCCACCAGTGGAGGAAGAGCCTCAGGAGATAGAAGAGGAAGATATGGTTGATGAAACAGGTGTGGGGGTAGCTGACCCTGAGCCTTGTTAAAATCCCCCATTTCAGTCTCCACTCCCTTAGATGAGTTAATATTAGTAAAGTATGTGTATCTGGATTGTGAAATAGAGATTGGAGATAAGATCTTTATGGGAGACTTAAATGTCTTAGATATGGTTGATTTTGATGTGATTTTAGGAATGGATTGGTTGGCTAAGCATAAGGCTTCGGTAAATTGTTGGGGTAAGAAAATAATGTTTGATCTAGATCAAGAAGTTGGGTTGGTATTTCAAGGAGATAAGATTGGGTCTCCATCAATTATGTTGTCGGCTATCTCGAGGAAAATGGCCCGAAAAAGGGTACAGTGCTACCTATCATATATAGTGGATGTAGAGAAAGAAGTTCCCCAGTTAGATGAAGTCCCTATAGTAAGAGAGTTTATCGATGTATTTCTCGATGACTTACCTGGATTGCCTCCGTATAGGGAGATTGAGTTTTGTATTGATTTGGTTCTAGGTACCGAACCAATATCAATGGCACCATATAGAATGGCGCCAGCAGAATTGAGGGAGTTAAAGGAGCAGTTGTAGGATTTATTAGATAAAAAGTTCATCCGACCAAGTATGTCCCCTTGGGGAGCTCCGGTGTTGTTTGTGAAGAAGAAAGATGGGTCATTGAGGTTGTGTATAGATTATAGGCAATTGAATCGGGTGACAGTTCGAAATAGATACCCACTCCCTCGTATAGATGATTTGTTTGATCAGTTACAGGGAGCTCAATTCTTTTCTAAGATCGATCGAAGATGTCTTTTGGGTTGACGAATAGAGTGTTTGGCCAATTTATTGATCGATTTGTGATAGTTTTTATTGATGATATTTTGGTGTATTCGAGGTCTAGAGAGGAGAATGAGCAGCATTTGAGAATGGTGCTTCAAACTCTGCGAGATCATCAGTTGTATGGCAAGTTCTCAAAGAGTGAGTTTTGGTTGGAGAGTGTAGCATTTCTTGGGCATATAGTGTCAAGGAATGAGATTGAGGTTGATCCTCAAAAGATTGAGGCAGTTAAGCAGTGGCTTAGGCCTACTTCGGTGACAGAGATTAGAAGTTTCTTAGGTTTGGTCGGCTACTATCGAAGGTTTGTGGAGAACTTTTCTCGAATTTCTGCACCATTGACTAAGTTAACACAGAAAAATGTTAAGTTTTAGTGGTCTGAAGCTTGTGAGAAAAGTTTCTTAGAGTTGAAGGAGAGATTGACTACAGCGCCTATTCTAGCAGTACCATCAGGTTCTGGTGGTTACACAGTGTATTGTGATGCTTCGAGAGTGGGGTTAGGATGTGTTCTAATACAGCATGGCAAGGTTATTGCCTATGCTTCATGACAGCTGAAGAAGCATGAACAGAACTATCCTACACATGATTTAGAGATGGCGGCTGTAATTTTTGCTTTGAAGATTTGGAGGCACTACTTGTATGGTGAAACTTGTGAGATCTTTACAGATCACAAGAGTTTGAAATACATCTTTCAGCAAAGGGATCTAAACCTGAGGCAGAGGAGATGGATGGAACTACTGAAGGATTATGATTGTACCATACAGTACCACCCGGGTAGGGCAAATGTAGTTGCCGATGCTTTGAGTAGAAAATCATCAGGGAGCTTAGCTCATATTCAGGAGGTACGAAGACCTCTGATTAGGGAGCTGCATGAGTTAGTGGATGAAGGAGTCAGATTTGATCTTAGTGAAGCTGGAGCAATGATTGCTCATTTTCAGGTTAAGTCAGATTTGTTTGATAAGATAAAAGCAGCTCAGAAGAAAGATGATTCACTACTCAGGATTAGAAATGAGGTTGAGCAGGGTAAGGCTGCAAGTTTTGTGATTGGTGATGATGATGTGCTGAGATATAGGGATAGGCTTTGTGTACCTGATGTTGATGATCTGAGGAGAGAATTGATGATAGAGGCACATCAGACAGTTTACACAATGCATCCAGGTTCCACCAAGATGTATAAAGACCTTAAGGTGTGTTATTGGTGGAATAGGATGAAGGCTGATGTAGCAGATTTTGTTTCTAGGTGTTTGACCTGTCAGAGGGTAAAGGGTGAACACCAGAAACCTCCTGGATTGTTACAACCATTGTTGATTCCAGAATGGAAGTGGGAAAGGATCACAATGGACTTTGTGACAGGATTGCCTAGGAGTCAGGAGGGTTATGATTCGATATGGGTGATTGTTGACAGGTTGACAAAATCAGCCCATTTTCTGCCAGTTAAGATTACTTATGGATATGCAAAGTTGGCGGAATTGTTTATTAGTGAGATTGTACGGTTGCATGGAGTGCCAATCTCGATAGTGTCTGATAGAGGTCCACAGTTTACATCGCGGTTTTGGGTGAAATTTCAAGAAGCTATGGGTACTAAGGTGCAGTTGAGTACAACTTTTCACCCTCAGACAGATGGTCAGTCTGAGAGGACTATTCAGACCTTGGAGGATATGTTAAGGGCTTGTGTTATGGATTTTGGAGTTAGTTGGAGTAAGTTCCTACCATTAGTGGAATTTGCTTACAACAACAGTTATCAGGCTAGCATAGAGATGGCACCTTATGAGGCTTTGTATGGTCGGAAATGTAGATCACCAGTTTGTTGGTTTGAGGTTGGTGAGAAGAGGCTAATGGGACCGGAGTTGATTCAGATTACCTTAGAGAAGATTGAGGTAATTAGAAAGAAGCTTCAAACAGCTCAGAGTAGACAGAAAAGTTATGCGGATAGAAGAAGGCGTGACTTAGAGTTTTCAGTGGGTGATTGTGTGTTCTTAAAAGTATCACCTACAAAAGGAGTATTCAGGTTTGGGAAGAAAGGCAAGTTGAGTCCTCGATTCATTGGACCGTATGAGATTCTGGAGAGAGTTGGGGCAGTTGCTTATCGGTTAGCATTACCACCAAACTTGTCTGCTATTCATCCGGTATTTCATGTTTCCATGTTAAGGAAATATATGTCAGATCCATCGCATGTGTTAGAGGTTCATCCTATTGACTTGAGGGATGATATGGTTTATGAGGTGCAACCGGAAGCTATAGTCGACCGACAAGTGAGGAAGCTTAGGTCGAAGGACATAGCTTCAATGAAAGTGAAATGGAAAGGTCATTCACGTGATGAAGCGACATGGGAGCTCGAGGATAAGATGCGTGAGGAGTATCCTCATCTTTTCGATAATCTCGGTAAGTATTCAATCTTTTCTATTAAGTTTCGAGGACGAAACTTTTATAAGGTGGGGAGATTGTAATGTTTTGAAATTAATAAGATAGGATATTACAACAAAGCCCTTGGAGGCTTAAAAGTTGGAATAAATGAATAAGGGGTATTATGGTAATTGAAAAAAATTGATAAATATAAATAGGAAGTAAAAAAAAAAAAAAAGTGATCTGAATATTAGAGAGAAACCGTGAGAGAGAAGGAGAAAGAAGAAGAAGAGAAAAGAAGGGAAAATAAGGGAAAAAGGAAGAGATTTGGAGGAAATAAGTGAAAAAGGTAAGATTTAGGTTGTTTAATGTGTATAATATGTTAATTAATTTCAGTTTTATGAATGTTAGGGTTTTGAGAATTTGTGTTTGATTTAAATTGATGAATTAAATTGAAGGTTAGGGGTTGATTGTTGTGTTTAATTGATTATTAAGTTGATTATGGAAGATTATGATGATTTTGAGTTATGGTTTTGTTTGAATGGTGAATTTGTGTTAGAAATAAGGGGATAACAGTAGGTGATCTGTTGAAATTCTAGATTTGAGGTTTGTCGTAACCCATTTCTGGGTCCCCACATAAAAAATAATAAAATACAAAAAAATTCAAAAAAATATATTATCAAAAAATAGAACAGTGAAAAAAATGCCAAAGCGCACTAAAAATGCTTAAAAATTGATTTGAGGATGTTCAAAAATCAAAAATTAATTTTTGACAGTATATCATTGACCGATGAGAGCCCCGATGATAAAGAAAATTCAATTTGTGGAAGAAAAATGCAAAATCAGAAGTTTATGGACTCAATTAAATTTTATTAAAGGTTTAATTGCATTTATGAAGATTTTAATTGCAAGAAAAATTGATTTTGGAGTTAATTTGGGCTTTAATTAGGAGAAATTAATTTTCTGGGTCAAATTATAATTTTTGGAAGTTAATTTGGTAAAATCAGGGGCTTAATTGCATAAATATTGAAGTTTAATGGCCAATTAGGGACTTAATTGAAGCAATCCGAGACCAAGGACTAAAATGCAAAACGCGCGCAAATTGAGGGCTGAAATTTGAATCTGAAAAGTTTTGGCGCCTTTTCCTTTTAAATGAAACGGCGCGTTTTGACCAAAACGGCGCCGTTTCATGTTCTATTGCAAAAAAAAAAAAAAAAAAAAAAAAACCCAAAACGGTGCCGTTTTGAAACAGCACCATTGTCTTCTTCCCTGCGCACGCAGAGAACAGGGGAGAAGAATTTTTTTGTCTTCTCCACTTTTCGCCGAATTTCTTTCACCGACGGTTTCAAAAAGACGCCCACAATAGCCACTTGCATACTTTTTCGGCCACTTGGATAGTGGAGGGGCGGCCAACAGTGGCCGCCCCAACAGTCACCACCCCCCTGTTTTTGCCTATAAAAACAGGGGAGGGGCACCGAAAGAAAAAAAAAAAAAGAGAGAAGGGAGAGGGAAAAGAGAAGAGAAGAGAAGAGAAGAGAAGAGAAAGAAGAGAGGAAAAGAAAAGAAAAGAAAAAAACAGAAACAGAAGAAGAAAGAAAGAAGCAGGGGAGAAGAGAGAAGAAATCGTCGCCTCTGCCACCCTTCGATCACCAGCAGCACCGCCGGCCACCGCTCCAGTTGGAAGCTCCACCGCGTCAGGTAACCTCCTGCTCCCTCGCCATCACTTTTTTTTTTCTTCTCGCCCTCGCTGTCCCTGCCTGCACTTGCATGCAGAACGTGAATAATTCACGTTCTGCTGCAAAATGCAGCGTGGGCTGGTTACTGTGCTGATGCACAGTAACCAGCCCATTTGGGCCTGGGCTGGGCCGTTCAGCCCAGCCCCTGTAAACGGGCTTGGTTGGCCCAGCCCATGCATTTGGGCTGGGTCCGGCCCATGTTTTTATTTATTTATTTATTATTATTATTTTTATTATTATTATTATTATTTTGTTTGTTATTATTTATATTTTTATTTTTTTTAAAAAGACACATTTTCTTCTATCATGTTCATACGGTACTGTTCATCCGGCCCATAAAAAAGGAAAAAATAAAAAATACTTGTTTTATTTATAATTTTTCCCCGTACTTTTTATGTCATTTTTATGTAATATGGGACAATATTCCTATGTCGTAAAATACAAATCCGGTACTGAAATACCCGGTTTTCGACTTTCAAGAATACAAAAACAAATTAAAAAAAAAATGTTTTTTTGTGCATACGGCCAAATGTCTCAAAAAAAAAATCATTTTGTATTTTTCATACAAAAAAAAAATCAATGTTTTAGCATGCATTTTGGCTTTAATAACCAGTTTATTAAAGTCAAGAGAATATTGGCCAAAATTTCAAAAAAAACAACAAAAATTTTATTTTGTTTATCTTTTAATATTCGGGGTATGACATTATACGTAATACATATTCCGGATATTTATTTAATTTTTATATATATATATTTTTTTATAGAACTTGGGATATGACATTACATGTAATGCGTATTCCGAACAATAAAACACGACCTTAGATGTTATCAGACATTAAAACAATGCAGCCTACCTTAGGTAGGGCGTAGTTGGGGTGCTAATACCTTCCCTTTACGCAACTAGTCTCCGTACCCGATCTCTAAACACCAGTTAAGGTTCCTAGTAACCAGAATACTAGGTGGCGACTCCCAGTACATATTTTCACTTATAGAGACAAGAATTCCTTGTCTCTCCTTTTTTTGTCGGGAATAAATATTCTGATTTTTTTTCCTTGAGGGTGGACGATCGCCGCGCCGCCGCACACGTGCGACAAGGTTGAAGATGAAAAAAATTCAATTTGGTCCCTTAATTTCCGAAAATTACAGTTTAGTCCCCGAACTTTGAAAAATTACAAATTGGTCCCTGGAGCATATTACGAGATTTTGACCCTAAATAATTTGGTAAAATTCCAGAATGATCCATGGAGCATAATGATACATCCTGGACAGAATTGAAGATATATTCATGGATTTATGATAAATTTCAGTTTGGTCCTCCAATTAGACAAAAATTACAATTTGGCCCTAAAAATATGATAAACTCTAGATTAGTCCCTAGATGTAATGTTAGCTTTTTCAGATTAGTTTGATGAATAATTAAGGGTTGTTTAGTGAATTATTACCAATTTTATTAGTTGTTTTTATTATGGATTAGATTTCGGGAAAACCGTTAGATTTTGGGTTTTTAAGAAAATTGACTAGTTAGTTCAAAAACATATAGGGTTACAGAATACACCCTTAGTTAAGTGTATTAAGTAGGTTAAATGTTCTTTCGAGTCGTTTTTGAATATGTCTCATTTGTATTCAGATAATCCTGATATTCTGCTGGCAGGACGTCAGTAGGATTTCCTTCGGTTTCAGCTTGTGAGTGTTGTTTGCTTTTGAGTCAGGTGAGTGGATAATTTTCCATATGCATGAGAAATATTATAAATATTTGATTTGTTAATATGAATTGGATCATGCTTCTTGATAATATATATGCTGATTATTATCTTTGATATGATAAAGCATGATCAATTATTGAATGTGATTTCTTGATATGAACCAATATGATTTGACTTCTGAATTGATAGCTCCTCATTTGATTGATGTCATGAGTTGAGCTTTGAGATATGAATATGTTTGTTTGATTATGATTATGAACTTATGGTATGTCAGTCAGAATACCCATGCTAACAGGGTAGTGTTAGTCTTTGTGCACATCGTATCTGAACCCTAGTTGGTCGGGGGGAGTCACCAACCTGTGTGGACTGATCATGCCACAGTACGGAGCCTCATGCTCATTGCATTTTGATTTTCTGACAAGTTTTACCATATGATATTCTTGTTATGGCCTATTTGATAAACCTTCGTATAAGAACTAAAGCCATACTTGTATATATATTTCTCATTGTTATATTACCTCGTGTGTGTGTATATTGAACGTTATCTACTCACTGAGTTGTTGAACTCACCCTCTCATTATTTATCCTTCTCAGAATACCCATGCTAACAGGTTACTTTTGTTGAACCTTTTGAACCTGCTTTTTGGTTGTAATTTGTACCTTCCTTTTGTGTCAAGTTAGTGCTCCAAAACTATGAAATGATATTAACTCTTGTACTAAGATAATTACATTATATTATGAAGTTAGTTTGTTGTTAATGATGCGTTAAACTCTGATTGAGTTGTTTAAAGGATTATATGTAAGTTTGGGTTCGCATAGGTTTGGAACCTTGGAGGGGAACCTTGCCTATGTGCCGGTCATGGATCCAGGATTCGGGTCGTGACAAGAGCCCTGAAAAATTGGTCATGCGTACGAAGGATTCCTAACTGTCATTTCATTGTCAAGAAGAAATCTAGGACTTGGTCACAACATGCATGTAAGCAAAGCAAACTTTGGAGGAAATTGTACTAACTATTTACCGAATACTAACGGGTTATAACAACAGAACACTTAGAAAATCTTATGTAGAGTCCTAGACTATCAACCAAGAAATCTTATGCTAAAGTCATATACACACATATTTGGAACCATGCCTCGAGTCTTATGAGGAACTCATAAGCTAAGGTAGTAATATATTTGGGAGTGAAGTAGTTTGATACTTTTTAAAAGGATATTTATCTTAGAAAAACATTAAATTTATGTTTTTTAATGTTTTTTAATCATTTTAATATGCTAGTAGTAGAACTCCATCAGTTTAGGTTGGATTCCGATAGTAAATGTAAAGATTATGGAACATCAAGTAGCTAGGCTTAGACTTAAGTGATACGTACAACCATATGTAATAAGAGATGAAAATATAGTGAAAAAACTTCACACAAAAATCTTTTTCAGTAAGTTTAGGATATATGTTGTTGCCACAAAACAAGTTTTTTATGAAACGAGGGATACTTCAATGCTTAAATCAATATTTTAATTTGATACATCAAGTAAAAAGCATGCAGAAAATCAAGAAGATAAAATAAATGCTTTTTTTTGTGTGAAAAGAAGACATGTTTATTTTCTACTTAGTTTTGTTCATATAAATTCTTCTTTTCTTTCTCAAAACCTAAAAAAATATAGTGTTACAAAATATCTATAAAATATTTATTAAAATACATGTGAAGACTGAAACCCAAGCTCAATAACTAAGCTTCATGGAGCTCAATTAAATCTAATCAAGGGAAGAAGGAGAACTAAAGGAAAAATGAGAGTATCTCGGTTGGTCATCTCGGTTGGGTCATGGTCCAACTGAGCCAAAATAGCTTGGTTGGACTATGGCCCAACTGAGCTTCAACATCAGCTTCAACACATTCATGGGATTTTCTTGGATTTGAGAAAAATGGAGTACCTTCTCTCTACTCGCTTCAGAAGAAGGCAAACTTTGGAGAAGATATAATTATTGGAAATCTTGACAGTGGTAAGGCTATGTCCTTGGATTTATAAGAGAAAAATTGCTAACCAGGTCCATGTTGTTTCTTGTCACCTGTAATACTCTCTTACATTTTTTTTTGGTTGCATGCCATTGATCTAGGTGTATGGCCGGAATCTAAGAGCTTTAACGATGAAGGGATGGGTCCTGTGCCATCAAAATGGAAGGGGACTTGTGATGATGGAGGTGGAGTAACTTGCAATAAGTCCGTTCCCTTTCTCTTTTTGATCAATTTTTCCAAACAAATTTAAGACCTGAACATGTTTAGATGTCGAAAAGGACGGTAGAGTAGGTACCATAAGTGGATGTGCACATGTCCATGAGGGTTTTTTTTTTGTTGTTGTTGTTGCTATACCAGAAAGCTTATTGGCGCAAGGTACTTCAACAAAGGTTTTGCTGCTAACAATGGCCCTGTACCAGAAGAGTGGAATACTGCTCGTGACGATGCCTCAGGCCCGCGAGTAGTATGATGTCAAATCTTAAATATTGAAAAATATTGAATTGAAGTACAAAATCAAAAAGAAAAATCAAATTCATAAAAGAATTCAAAACATAAAAGAAAATTAATTTTCAACGAACTCAATAATAAATAATGAAATTTCTAAAACTAATTAAAAATAATTGAAGCGAGCCTGATCCAACCATTAAGATTTGTGATATGGATCATGAGGTCCGATTACAATGTAAAAAGCTAACAAAAAAATTTAATTTTTAACAAACTCAATGATGATGGATAAAATTTTTAAAAATAATTTAAAACAACTTAAGCGAATCCGGTCGAACCTTCAAAATCTGTGACACAGATCATGAGGCCAAATCATAACGTAAAAAGCAAACCAAAAAAATAATAATGTAAAATTCTAAACCAATCAAAATAATTAGGGATAAACATGAAAAAACAAATTTAAAAATTTAAAAATGTAGATTTGAAGAGAAAGATAACCAAATTTGACATAAAAAGAAAAAAAACCATAAATGATGAAATTAGAAACCTATTTCAATTAAGAAAATGATAGGAACAACTAAAAATAACAATCAAAAGAATGAGAACTAATTCAATAAAGAATTTAAGACAAAAAACATCATAATTAAAAGAATGAGAATCAAATATAATATAAAAAAAGTGTAAAGGGATGCAACGGAAAAAATAATTAACTTAATAAATAATTCAAAACTAAATACATTGAAATTAAAAGAATGAGGACTAAACCTAATATAAAAATAAAGTATTAAAAAACCATATCAATACCTTAATTAGTGATAGAAAAAATAAATAATTTTTATAATGATAGTTCTAAAAAATTAATAATCACATTTGAAAATATTGGAAAATACAGATCATGGTTACACAAATGATATTTAGATCTTATAAATGATAAGTTCATAGATTTCTCTCAATATATTTTAGAAAATTCTCAAACAAGTTAGACTCACATGAAGGTTTTGTGGAAGATGTTTAACTGTTTAAAATTGAACATTGTGTGGATAAAACTATATTTTCATGTTTTATCAAAAATAAAAATAAAAATCTACAAAAATTATGAAGAAAGTTCAGAAATTGATAGAACATTGCACTTTTTGTTTAAGAAGAAAACATTAAGCTTATAAATTGATTTTTTTTCTTAGAAAATAATTAGTGTTCGTTCTTACTCCACCTACTATCCTCTCTCAAGCCATCATATGTGGCAAGCATTAATTATTTTATAATTTTAATTAATAAAATCTTTTATTTTATCACCAAACATTATCTCTCAAGACATCATGCATGGAATGATTTTCATTTTAAAAATATTTTTGAAATAATAAAAGTTATTGTCATATAAGAATAACAATTTAAATTATGGGTTTTATAAATATATTATTTTTGTTGAATAATAAATAATAATAATAATACAATGAATATTTATATAAATACCTAAAATTTGATAAATATATTTTACATGTTGATGGCCGCTTTATGCCAAAGTCGAGCTTCGTCCCCCGCATGCTTAATACCAGACTTTCCTGCCAGCGTAAAACTTCGATCATGGAGGCAAAGCTTCCCATGCATTTTGTGGCGTTTTTTCTTCTTTACTTCCTTCTTGTTAGAAATAATCAAGGGAGACGAGAAGCGTGGTGGAAGACAAATCTCTTTCAGATCTAAGATGTGCACCGGACGTCAGTCACGGCGGGCGGTGGCAAAATCAACGAAGGACGCAAATCCATGGAGGCGGTTCAAAATAGCCGATCGAGGAGAAGTTCACTCTTGGCGGCATTAACAGTGAAAAAGAAAATAAGAAGGCAAAGCAAGGAAAAGTAGCGATCAGCACTGAAAGATAGATATTATTAGCTAGTAGTAGTGGTAGTGGTACTCCATCAATTAGGGTTGGATTTCGATAGCAAAAGTAAAGATTATGCAGCATCTAGTAGCTAGGCTTGGACTTAAGCGGCACGTGCTAAGAGGTGAAAAAGTTGTCAAAAAACTTCAAATAAAAATCAATTTTTCCTATGAGTTGTGGATATACGTAACAAATTCATGATGAAATGAGGGATTCTTCGATGCTTAATTGAGTATTTTAGTTTATTTAATCAAGTAACAAGCATGCAGAACATTAATTAAAATTCAAGAATCATAATTGCTAAACTAAAGTTATTTGATTAAAAAGATATAGATAAAATTAAAATTTATTTGGTTAAAAAAATAGAATTTCTTATGTCTTTTAATAATCAATTTGAAGTGACTATTTTAATTTTTCCTCCAAAATTGAAGATCAAAATTGCTAAATTAAAATTAGTGTATTTTGAATGGTAGTATAAGGTGTTTTTTTTAAAAATATATATATTAAAATAAATTTATTTCTAATATTAGCATATCAAAATTATTAAAAAAAAACATAAATTTAATGTTTTTACATGCTAAATATATTTTTAAAAAGCACTCAAAAAGGTTTAAATGCACAAACAACCATTACATGAAAAAGCTCTTCCAAGAAACCAATAATGTTCAAAAACATTTTATCCCAAAATTAAGACATAAAGACAAATTAATCATATTCATCAACAAAAAAAATTCCTATAAAAGGAAAAGGAAAAATTAATTGAAAAGCAAGTTTTCATAAGAAATCACAAATCAAAGGAATATAAATAGGAAAGACTAACGTAACACATGCATTTTATTCTACAATCTGAAAATATATGATATATATTTTCTCTTTTAAGGTTGTGAGAAAAAAAGAAGAAAAAAAAAACAAATTAAATGAAAAGGAGTTTTAAATTTGGCGCTAGAATCACTCTTCTCCAGCGAAGGAAATTGGATTCCGTGGTTGTTCACACCAAAAATAAAGAAGGAAAATTTTGCTACCCTCTGAAAATAGGCAAGAAGGATAACAAAGTTTCAAAACAGGGGAAAGCTTAACAATATATCAATTTTAAAACAGGGGAAAAGCAGAGCTTTTTGCGATTCTTTGCCGAAAGGAAGTTTCTGCAAGTAAGAGAAACAATGAGGCTCTCAATGTTCTCTCCTTTGGCTCTTTCTATTCTCCTCCTTTATATGTTTCAGACTCAGAATTGTGCTGCCAAAAAGGCAAGATTGTCTCCTTTTTTGTTGCTTTATATGTAAATGCTGTTGATCTAAGCTTGGTTATGGGATTATTAATGCCTTTTTGTTCATGTAGTCTTACATAGTTTACATGGGAGAATCTTCATTTTCCCCATCATCATCATCAGGAGAGAAATCGTTTTCCGAGCCATCGTTGACAACATTAGATGTTAAAGCAATGACAAAATCACACTTTGATATGCTTGGAACATACTTGGACAGGTTTCTGCGTTGTCGAAAAGCGTTTGATAATTCTCTGGCTAATTTGTATAAACAAACAAAATTTGTACATTAATGTTATATTTCTCATGCAGCAAAGAGAAGGTTGAGGATCAGATGCTCTACTCTTACACTAGATGTATCAATGGTTTTTCTGCAGTTCTCGACGAATCTCAGGTTGCAGCACTTAATGGTAAGAATGACAATGTTGTATTTATTTCTCAAGCTTCAAATGCTCTGTTTTGCTCTGCTTCTTCTCTGTTTCAAACAACTATGTTACAAATTTAAGAGGATTTCAGGATCAAATAGGTTAATTGTTTCATTTTTTACCAAAGTGTAGAGAATCCAGGGGTGGTATCGATTTTTGAGAACAAAG
The DNA here is from genome assembly GCA_964019445.1 of Populus tremula. Taxonomy (NCBI): domain Eukaryota; kingdom Viridiplantae; phylum Streptophyta; class Magnoliopsida; order Malpighiales; family Salicaceae; genus Populus; species Populus tremula. The sequence continues at coordinate 52,676,319 of CAXHTJ010000001.1, forward strand.
AAAACAGAATGTACACAACACATTCATGGGATTTTCTTGGATTTGAGAAAAATGGAGTACCTTCTCTCTACTCGCTTCAGAAGAAGGCAAACTTTGGAGAAGATATAATTATTGGAAATCTTGACAGTGGTAAGGCTATGTCCTTGGATTTATAAGAGAAAAATTGCTAACCAGGTCCATGTTGTTTCTTGTCACCTGTAATACTCTCTTACATTTGTTTTTGGTTGCATGCCATTGATCTAGGTGTATGGCCGGAATCTAAGAGCTTTAACGATGAAGGGATGGGTCCCGTGCCATCAAAATGGAAGGGGACTTGTGATGATGGAGGTGGAGTAACTTGCAATAAGTCCGTTCCCTTTCTCTTCTTGATCAATTTTTCCAAACAAATTTAAGAACTGAACATGTTTAGATGTCGAAAAGGACGGTAGAGTAGGTACCATAAGTGGATGTGCACATGTCCATGAGGGTTTTTTTTTGTTGTTGTTGTTGCTATATACCAGAAAGCTTATTGGCGCAAGGTACTTCAACAAAGGTTTTGCTGCTAACAATGGCCCTGTACCAGAAGAGTGGAATACTGCTCGTGACGATGCCTCAGGCCACGGGACCCACACCTTATCAACTGCTGGTGGTAGCTATGTTCCCGGAGTAAATGTTTATGGTGTTGGGAATGGAACTGCCAAGGGTGGAGCGCCAAAAGCTCGTGTAGCTACTTACAAGGTATGCTGGCCTTCCGCTAATGGTGGATGCACCGATGCTGATATCTTGGCTGCCTATGATGCTGCCATCTCCGACGGAGTTGATGTGATCTCAGTGTCACTGGGCTCCGACGTGCCTATACAGTTTTATGAAGATGGAATCTCCATTGGCTCCCTCCATGCCATTAAGAAAGGCATTCCAGTGATTGCTGCAGGAGGCAATAATGGACCAAGTGATGGATCCATAACAAATGGGGCTCCCTGGTTGTTCACGATTGGTGCTAGTACAATGGATCGTGAGATTTTCACCACTGTTACGCTCGGCGACAAGAAGCTTTTCAAGGTATTCTTTCGAGGAACTAAAATTCTCACCAGAATGATGAGGCAATCGCCATGAGTTTTCTAGGATCTACTACTTGTGCTCATCAAGGTATTCAGTGGTTTAATGACCATTTTGTGAATTCAGGGAAAAACTCTGGCAAGTAAAAACCTGCCGGATGGAAAATTATATCCACTAATTAACGGTGCAGAAGCAGCGCTTGCCGAAGCAACACCTAGAGATGCGTAAGCAACCGCTCCAATCTACAAATATCAGAATTCAGAAACGTGTAACATCAATATATTGTGCAAATCACTAGGTTGGCCATGGTAATAATTTGCATGGAATTGATTGTGCAGACAACTATGCTTAGATGGAACACTTGATCCCAACAAGGTTTCTGGGAAGATCATACTGTCGGGATGATATTAGCTAATGATATTATATCTGGCGACGAACTTTACTTGGAAGCTTATGAGCTCCCGTCTGCCCATATCACTTACGTTGATGGTGAATCTGTCATGGAATACATCAAAGCAACCAGGTAACAGCTCTTTCATCCATTTCACTTACTCCCTTTATCTCAATTTCTGTCAGGTTTAACGCCATTATAGACTTATACGTGCTCCTTCTGCCAACTGAAATAGAAATCCTACAGCATCAATTAGCCCTGCAATTACAAATTTTGGAGAAAAACCAAGTCCAGCAATGGCCAAATTCTCATCAAGGGGACCTAGTAAAATTGAGCCAGCAGTTCTTAAGGTTAGTTCAGCTTCACTAGCAAGTCTTTGGCTTCTCCATAAACAATCGCATTTATTTTTCTGTTTTATACCTAATGAACAGTTCTAATTGCAGCCTGATATCACCGCACCTGGGGTCGATGTAATTGCTGCTTTCACCGAAGCTATAGGGCCATCTAGAAGACCATTTGACAAGCGCCGGACTCCTTACATGGTGATGTCTGGCACTTCAATGTCTTGCCCTCATGTTTCCGGCATTGTTGGCCTTCTTAGAGCTATCCATCCAGATTGGAGCCCAGCCGCTCTTAAATCTGCAATCATGACAACAGGTACATGCTTGTTATCAATATAAAGTAGAAAAGCGTGCAGCATGTTGTTCCAGCCCTTGCGAATTGAACTGGATTTGGTTTTTCCCCGCAGCAAAAACAAGCAAGAACAAGAAGAGAATGCTTGATTATGATGGACAACTTGCAACCCCGTTTATGTATGGTGCTGGGAATGTGCAGCCAAACTTGGCAGCAGATCCTGGCCTAGTTTACGACACAAACGTGAATGATTACCTAAGCTTCTTGTGTGCCCATGGCTATAACAAGACCTTGCTGAACGCATTCTCAGATGGACCTTATACATGCCCTGAGAATTTTAGTCTCGCTGATTTCAACTACCCTTCAATCACAGTTCCTGATCTTAGAGGCCCGGTAACTGTTACTCGCCGGGTGAAGAACGTAGGGGCTCCGGGAACATACACGGTTAGCATTAAGGCACCAGCCAAGGTTTCAGTAGTTGTTGAACCTTCTAGCTTGGAGTTCAAGCAAGCTGGTGAGGAGCAACTTTTCAAGCTTACTTTTAAGCCTGTAATGGACGGTATGCCTAAAGACTATGAATTTGGGCATCTCACATGGTCAGATGGCTTGCACCGTGTCAAGAGTCCTCTTTTAGTGAAGCATGTGTAGATGGGATTATTGCCCACAATCCTCGATCATCTCTTTGTAGATCATACTAGAATGATGGCTCGTGGTTCACCGCGGGGAAGGCCAATTTCTTTGCAATTGAGAAAAACAATGTCAAAGCATTATCATTATCATTGTATTTTAAAGAACAGAAAAAATCAACTACCGGATAGAAAAATAACTAAAAAAAAATAAAGTTCGTCAAACTTGATGAATCAAACTGTAAAATTTTAAAATTTTAAAAAAAATCCATTAAAAACAAAGCACTAGTAAAACCAAGCAAGGTCGTCAAAACCCGCAAGTAGTATCATATCAAACCTTAAATATTGAATTGAAGTACAAAATCGAAAAGAAAAATCAAATTCATAAAAGAATCCAAAACATAAAAAAAAAATTAATTTTCAACGAACTCAATAATGAATGATGAAATTTCTAAAAATAATTAAAAATAACTGAAGCGAGCATGATCCAACCATTAAAATTTGTGATACGGATCATGAGGTCGGATCACAATGTAAAAAGGCTAATAAAAAAATTAATTTTCAACGAACTCAATGATAATGGATGAAATTTTTGAAAATAATTAAAAATAACTTAAGCGAACCCGGTTCAACCTTCAAAATCTGTGACACAGATTATGAGGCCATATCATAACGTAAAAAGCAAACCAAAAAAATAATAATATAAAATTCTAAACCAATCAAAATAATTAGGGATAAACATGAAAAAACAAATTAAAAAAAAAGATTTAAAAATATAGATTTGAAAAGAAAGAGAACCAAATTTGACATAAAAAGAAAAAAAAAACAAACCTAAAAGGATAAATTGGAAAAAATATTTCAATTAAAAAATGATAGGAATAACTAAAAAATAATAACAAAAGAATGAGAACCATATTTGATATAAAAATAAATTGTCAAGGGATGAAATCTAAAGATAAATTAATTCAATAAAGAATTTAAAACCAAAAACATCATAATTAAAAGAATGAGAATCAAATCTAATATAAAAATAGTATAAAGGGATGCAATGGAAAAAATAATTAACTTAATAAATGATCCAAAACCAAATACATTGCAATTAAAAGAATGAGGATCAAACCTGATATAAAAATAAAGTATTAAGGGATAAAATTGAAAAACAATTAACTCATTAATTGATTCAAAACCAAATACATTGCAATCAAAATAATGAAGATTAAATTTAACTTAACAAATAAATAACTGGATTTTTTTTTGTTTTTGTTTTTGCAATGGACAACATGTTTTGCTAGATGGACAAAGGAAAAAGAGGGAGGAATGGAAAAAGTCCTTATGAGCACCCCTCAACGTGCCACTAGCAAACGCACGTCTCACCACCATGACAGAGGTGATGAGGTGCATCAAATGCCGCCCCAACGGTGGCATTCAACGCTATATGGGTGCTGCACGCGCCACCCGAAGTGCGCAAGCAACACTAACTTTTTTATTTTAAAATTAATTTATATATATTGAAACACTAAATCACCTCTAACCCCACATCAAAATTACAAAAAAAACCATAACAAAAAATCTAAAATGATATTGCATTCGTAGTAGAGAGAGTTTATTTTTTAGGGATATTTAAGTAATTGACATGCACAAAAAATATAAAAAACCTGAAAATCCCCTAATTATACTGTACAAAAAACATGAAATTATTAATTAACACTTTTTTTTTATGTAATTACTGATAAATTCCATGAAAAATATTTATACACCACTTAAACTAACAATATTTGTCAAGGACAAAATCAACTTTTCATTGTGGATTTACACCGTGAAAAGGTTACTTATTTTAGTTTATAGTTAATTAATTGGAAATGGTGGAAGGACGAGAGATTAAAAGCTTCACAGAAAGATGTTCATTGTAAATAAATATTTGTGTATCATTCATTATTTGTGTTGAAATTGTTTGATGATTAATATAATAATTAGAGAACAGAAATCCACTCACTCTTTGTAACCATATCAGAATTTTTTATATTTTATTTTAATTAAAAAACCATATCAAAACCTTAATTAGTGATAGAAAAAATAAATAAGTTTTGTAATGATAATTTCTAAAAAATTAATAATCATATTTGAAAATATTGGAAAATACAGATCATGGTTATACAAATGATATTCAGATCTTATAAATGATAAGTTCATAGATTTCTCTCAATATATTTTAGAAAAATCTCAAACAAGTTAGACTCACAGGAAGGTGTAGTGGAAGATGTTTTACTGTTTAAAATTAAACATTGTGTGGATAAAACTATATTTTCATGATTTATCAAAAATAAAAAATAAAATTTACAAGTTTAGAAATTGATAGAACATTGCACTTTTTGTTTAAGAAGAAAACATTAAGCTTATAAATTGATTTTTTTTTCTTAGAAAATAATTATTGTTCCCTTCTTACTCCACCTACTATCATCTCTCAAGCTATCATATGTGGCAAGCATTAATTATTTTATAATTTTAATTAATAAAATCTTTTATTTTATCACCAAGCACTATCTCTCAAGACATCATGCATGGAATGATTTTCATTTTAAAAATATTTTTGAAATAATAAAAGTTATTGTCATATAAGAATAACAATTTAAATTATGGGTTTTATAAATATATTATTTTTGTTGAATAATAAATAATAATTATACAATGAATATTTATATAAATACCTAAAATTTGATAAATAAAATATAAATATATAATTTTTTTTTATTAATAGATAATCAATGGCATATAAATATAAAAAATTTACTCATGATTACCCAGCATAATGACCTTATATCCGGGCTGCCAATCCATAAGTAGGAGGAATAAGTGGAGACGCAAGAAATTTTCTTGCTACATTTGTTGCCTTCTCTCTCTTTTCTTTTTTTGGAAGAAAGAGTTGTATGAGAAATAGTAGTTGTTTTGAATTGCTTGACAAGTTCTTGCTCAAATAATGTTAGCTCTGTTCCTAGAATCATTCTTATCCATCAAAATTAAGGATTCCATGGCTGTCCACACCAAAAATATAGAAGTAAGATTTGACTAAAAATAAATAGAATAGGCAAAAAAAACAGAGTTTAAAAACAGGGTACAACAGAGCATACTGCAATTCTACTGTGAAAGGAAATTTTGCAACTGAGAGAGAAAAAATGAGGCTCTTAAGGTTCTCTCCTTTAGTTCTCTCTGTCCTCCTCCTTTATCTCGTTGAGACTTGTGCAGCCAAAAAGGCAAGATTGTCTCCCTCTTCATTGCCCTACATGTAAATGCTATTGATCCAAGCTTAGTTGTGGAATTATTGATGCTTTTTGTTTCATGCAGTCTTACATAGTTTACATGGGAGAGTCTTCGTTTTCCCATTATCATCAACTCGAGAGAGTTCTTTTTCAGAATTAGATGTACAGAAAATGACACAATCACACTTTGATCTTCTTGGATCATGCTTGGAGAGGTTTGCTTTGTCGAAAAGTTACTGAATTCGATTAAACAATCAACCTTTATTCATTACTGTCACATTCTTATGCAGCAAAGAGAATGTCCAGGATGTGATGATTTACTCTTACACTAAATGTCTCAATGGTTTTGCTGCATCCCTCAATGAAGCTGAAGTAGCTGCCATGAAAGGTAAGAATTACAAATTTGTATCTATTTCTCTGGCACATTAATTTAGTTTCAGATACTGTATTTTGCTCTGCTTTTTCTCTGTTTATTCTCTATATCGTAAAACTTTGTTTTGAGTTTTAAAAAATTCCAAGATCAAATAGGTTCATTGTTTCTTTCTTCTCAAATGTAGGTAATCCGGGAGTGATATCGGTTTTCGAGAACCAAGAAAGAATATTGCACACAACACATTCATGGGAATTTCTAGGATTTGAAGCAAATGGAGCACCTACCCTCAGCTCGCTTCAGAAGAAGGCAAACTTTGGTGAAGGTGTAATCATTGCAAATCTTGATACCGGTAAGGCTCTGTCCATGAAGCTCCAAGGGAAAAATCTTAACAATGTTCATATTGGTTCTTTGCCAATTGCAATACCCTCTTACATTTTTTGGCTGCGTACTATCACTATAGGTGTATGGCCAGAATCCAAGAGCTTTAATGACGAGGGAATGGGCCCTGTGCCATCAAGATGGAAGGGAACTTGTCAGGCTGGAGGTGGATTTAAGTGCAACAAGTCAGTTCTCTTTCTCTTCTTGATCAAGTTTCTCAAACAAACTGAATGGTGTAGATTTTGACGAAACATTTTTTGTGCTATACCAGAAAGCTTATTGGTGCAAGGTACTTCAACAAAGGTTTTGCTTCTGCAAGTCCTACTCCAATCCCTACCGAGTGGAACACTGCCCGTGACACCGAGGGCCACGGTTCCCACACCTTATCTACAGCTGGTGGTAGCTTTGTTCCTGGAGCGGGTGTTTTTGGTTATGGGAATGGAACTGCTAAAGGTGGATCGCCAAAAGCTCACGTGGCTGCTTACAAAGTATGCTGGCCTTCAGACAATGGTGGATGCTTTGATGCAGATATCTTGGCAGCTTTTGATGCTGCCATAGGCGATGGAGTTGATGTGATCTCAATGTCGTTGGGTCCAACTCGTCCTGCAGAGTTTTTGCAAGATGGAATGGCAATTGGCTCCTTCCATGCCATCAAGAAAGGCATTCCCGTCGTTGCTTCAGCCGGCAATAACGGACCAGTTGCTGGGTCCGTAGCTCATGGGGCTCCCTGGTTGTTTACGATTGGTGCTAGTACACTGGATCGTGAGTTCTCAGCCACCGTTACTCTTGGCAACAAGAAGTTT